>OU383779.1:1549372-2219372 GCA_910950805.1 Acrocephalus scirpaceus scirpaceus | reverse complement strand
CAACAGGAACAGTCCTTGGTGCAATTCTCTGGCTTCATCTTCTCAAACTTGAAACCACTGTCAGCATTGACAGGAACCTTTAGTTGGATTTTTAAATGGAGAATTTTGAACAACTCATCAGCAAACCCTGCTTGTAGTGCAGAGGGAGGCTGTGAGGAATCAGGAATTTGGGAATCCCGTTGCTCTCCCATCTGTCCATATAAAACTTTGATGGAGAGGCTCCAAGGAAGTAGCAACAAGGTTTGGAACCCACAGCTTTAAAAGCATGGATTGAGTGGTTGGAAATGTCCCACCACTGGCTGGAAATGAGGAAAATGACTTTTTTATATGAGAATAATTTCCTGCTGTGCTCTTATGATATTGTGGGATATGAGGGAGAGGATTCTGCTGTCCCTGAGAAGTCCCAGGTGGTTTGGGACATTTCTGAGCAAATGGGGTTTGCAGTGCTTTGGAGCAGTTACATCCTCCTGAACTCCAAGTGGAGTTCCCTTTGGAATACCTGTTCTGGCAGCCCTGGGAATGCCTTCAGAGCTGCCTTTGGCATCCTTTGGTCTTTTGTGGTTTTGTTTGCTTTGCATCTCACGTGCCTGTTTGTTTCCCAGAGATGGGGAATTGTTTATCTGGATCATCAGGGAATATCCAATCTGTTGACATGTAAATACAGCAGCTGTTATTTGTAGGGCTTTTGTGGTCGCTGATCTACAAATTATTGCCAGGTTGTTATCTTTGCCATTGTATTGCTCTGCTCGCTGTTGTAAAGCACATTTATGTGGTTTTAATGTGTCCTGGATATTAAAAGAAAGTGAGAGTGATTTTAATCAAATTATTCCTGGGATAGTGAAAGGAGATGATCTTTAAAGTCCCTTCCAACCCAAAGCATTTTGGGATTTTGTGATTCAAATGACGCCCAGCTGATGACATCTCTGCTCTGCTGCTGTCACAGCTCCCCTCACACAAGGTGCTGCCTGGGAAGGTGATTCCTGGGAATTTGTTCACCCTTTGCTGTGCAGGAGTCGTTGGAGTGGAAGTTTTTCTGGGAATTTGTTCACCCTTTGCTGTGCAGGAGTCGTTGGAGTGGAAGTGTTTGGGGAGCTGAACCCAAACCCTCAACCCCAACTCATGGAAACTTCTGGAGTGGTGGCCGTGGCTCCACCTGGGAGATGTTTGGCAAGAGAAAACCACTCTGGCAGAATTTATCAGCAGAACAGTCATTTTTTGGTGTCCTGCAGCAACCTCTGAAAACACGAACATGTTTGGAGCCCTGGAGTTGCAGCTGAGGTTGGGCATCGCTGCTCACCACTGCACAAAGCCCCAAGTGCTGAATTGCACCGCTGGAGCCAAGTTTTGCAAGCAGCCTCTCAGTTTTTCCTTTCCATCCATTATCTTTACCTCGGGGAGATGACTCACAAGGTGAAGGTTGCTGATGTGGATCAGCTTTGTGGGCCAGCCCCGGAGTTTCCAGGCTGCTGCCACATCCCGGGATGGCTCCGCGGAGCAGCGTTGAGCACCACACGTTGTTGCAACATGTTAAATTGCTTTAAACACAATCAAGCTCCCCATCATGCTCGGGGTTGATCATTGCCATATTTGTAAAAGGAAAGCTGAAGACATTTTCTTGGCACGGCCCAAACTCCACCACACAACCCCGTAACGCGATCCGGGACTGGAGGAGCTTTAGGACTTGTAGGGAAATGAACCCTGGGAGCCTCAGCGTGGGGATGCTGCCGTGCAGGAGGCTGAAATCCTCAAGGATGTAAAGACTTTTAAAGCAGCAATTTCACTTTGTTGAATTAGCTTTAGGCAGTTTTACTTCTGAGACCTTCCAGGTTCGTTCTGATTATTTCAGAGCCCCCCAGATAACATAAGTGGTTGCAGTTTACTTTTACTCTTAAACTCAGCATTTAAAGAGAGCCTGGAGGTGTGCATTTGTTTTTATTAGCACTTGGCATAGCCCAAAATGCACAGACTTGATAAAGACAAGGTGGCTGAGGTGGCTGTGAGCTCCAGAGCTTTCTGCCTTTGTTTTATATCCATCCCTCACAGATCCTGCACGGGGAGAGCTCCAGCTGGCTCAGGAAGCTGTGAAAGAAAAGCTCTGAGGTGAATACACCAGATTATTGGACTCCAAAACCTCAAATCTCATTTGTCAGCTAAACACGGCGTTAGAATTAAAACCCCAAAAAAATAGTGAAAGATAAATATTTCGACAATATCGCTCCGCTGAGGAGACTTTTCAAACCTCACCACCACATATTCATAATAAAATATCCCGTGGATTTAAACAATGCATTCAGTCATTCAGTGAGGACACCATTGTTCCCAGGCATGACTTGATTTTCGAGGTAACTCTCAAGTTTCAAAGCTATTAAATGTTATTATTCAGCCACCTCTCCTCTCTCCCTGCCACTCTCTCAGCAAGCCTGTGCCACTCTGCAGTCCCTCTTGATTAGACCCTGTTGAGAAATGAGCAGCTGAAAGAGCTTTTTGTGCTCCTGGCCTGCTGGGGTTTGGGAAGGCAGGAATGAATCTCCATTGCCCCCATGGGTTTTTTAACTCTCTGAATTCCTGGCTTAGGACAAGGTGGGTTCAGCACATCCTTTGTGTTTGTGTCTCCGTGGAACGTTGTGATGCTTGTAACATGCAAAAGGTTAACAGGCACAGCGTTTGGCATCCACTAAATGCCTTCTAAAATGGATTTAATATATATTCTAAAGCACTCTTTGAAATACATCCTAACATTTAGAGGCTTACTATAAAGGATCATCTGTTGTGATGGAGCCCCTTCTCTTCCTGGGAGTTCTGGAGGAATCCTTCTGGCCACTTGAGGAGTGTTGTGGATTCCAACCTTTTAATATTATTTTCCCTTCCTGAAACACTGCAATTTAACATCCTGTAGTTTTGCTGTGTTTTTGGTCAGGTGCCAGGCCATGATTTGGGAATTGGATTAGCAGGTAGATGATCAGCACAGAAGAACACCAAAAATTTCCAAGCTAAATTCTGGAGGAAGGAAGGAAGGAAGGAAAAAGGAGATTATACTGCAGTGTTACTAATGCCTTTAGACATGCTCAAAATAAACATGAGCTAACAGGTTCCCATCATGCTGTCATGCTTTGGGGTGATACTGCACTATAAATAAATGTAAACTATAAATAAAGTGAGAGATATAAACAATAAACAAACCCAAAGGAATGGCTGGAGCTGCCAGGGGAGGTTTAGGTTGAATTTTGGGAAAGGTTCTTCCCCCAGAGGGTGCTGGGCACTGCCCAGGCTCCCCAGGGAATGGTCCCAGAGCAGCTCCAGGACAAAACTCTCAGGGATGCCCAGGATGGGATTTTGGGATGTCCTGAGCAGGGCCAGAAGTTGGACTGGCTGCTCCTTGTGGATCCTTTCCAACGCAGGATATTCCCAGATTCTGTATCTAAAATATCCTGAAATTTACTGCAGAGAACAAAATTTTCCTATTTTTCCTTAAAATCATTTAAAAGACTTCCCAAATCTATCTGGAATGAAAGAAATGAATAAAATAACCCCCCCAAATCAACACCTGTCCCTCAGCCTCAAGGCCACGCAGTTTTCCAGCACTCCAAGGACTCGGAGAGCAGGAAGGGATGTGCAGGGATGTGTTACCTCCAAGAATATTTGTAATTATTATGATTCAGCCTTTGCTAATGGTTACCACATGGTGTCATTTCAGATGCCACATTCTCCCCTCCAAGCTCAGCTCTGTGGGAAGTGCTGATTCCCTTGAAGTGGGCGGTGTTGGAAAAAGGAAAAAAACCAAGGGAAGAGAGGAGCTGTTTTAACCTAGTCCAAAGCAGTGCTGGGTGAAACTGAGAAATGGAAAACACAGAGCAAAAGTCAGGAATGAAAAATCTTCAGTGCAGGATTTGGTAGCCTGGAGGATTAACTATAAAAGTAGGTGGTGGGAGCTCTGGGCTTGGTTTAGCTGCAGCAACATGGAATAAACTTTTCAGGGTGCAGGAGGGAATAATTTTGCATAGGGAAGAGGCAGGAGTGGATGGAAATGTTGCTGATTTCCCAACAGAAGAGGGGAAAGTGAGACACTCAGACTGGTTCGTTGAAATTTCAACATGATTTCACTCCACGCTTGTTGCCAGGTTAACCAGCAATTGTTGATTAAACAAACTGAAAAGGGTTCTTCTGGCCAGGTCTGACCATGTCACCATTTTGGGGCTTTTTATAAGGTGTTAAATGAAATTCTGACATCCTTGGATGGGCTGGTGTGAGCCTCAGAGACCCCAAGGGTCTGACCTGCGTCACCAGGACTGTCAGGACAGCAAACTCATGATTTTTGGAAGCTTTTGGACAATTTCAAAAGCACTCAGCCCAAATAGTTAATCTGTCTCTTTCTCTCTCTCTTCCCCCTCCCCAAGATTCAAAGAGAAAGGAGCCAAGAAAAAATTTATTAGAGCACAGCATGCCCGTTCCTTTTTCTAATGTTAACTAGGAGTGTTGGATTCAGTTAAAATCCCCTGTTAAAATGGAGAGGGATTTAACCTCTTCCTCCCCAGCAGTGAAGAATCAACACAATCCAACACCAATTCGTTGGTTTTAGGTTCAAAACCACCCATTGTCACCTGGAGGTGGAGTGGCTTCAGCCAGAAGAACCATTCAAAAGCAGATGAGCTCTTTAAGCAGCAAAAAACCAATTTTCAAAGAGGTTGGAGCATCCAAACCCATGTGGGGTGGGGGCTGCAGAGCCCCTGAGCTGCAGAACAAAGGCTGGGTTGAAGCTTTGCTCCAGGTCCCGTTGGGACATGAAAAATCAGCAGCTCCTCCAAGGGCAGCACTCAGGGAATGTGACACGGGCTCCTTCCCTCCCCCAGCTCCCTCTACAACAGCGTGTCCATTGTGGGGAACACAACCAGCATCCACCTCCCCCTGCTTTGATCCCACTGTTTGATCATTGCAGCTCTCTGCTCCTTTCCAGGCACACCCAGAGGGTTTTCCAACATTTCTGTCTTTGCTCTTAGACAGGATGAGGGTTTAAGCATCTATTACCTGTAAAAATATAGAAATATAGGAACAGAACTGCTCCACAAATGTGGAGGTTTGTGCTCCTCCTGATCTGCACAGGGTGACAGACAACGCTGGAATTTATGGGGTTTGGGGTGGTTTTTGTTCTTCCAAACTCCCCCATCTCCTGCTGTGCTCCTGCTCTCCAGGAATCCCTGGTGATGCCTTGGGGAGGCTGAGCTGAAACAGAGGCTGGACAGAGCTGAGAATAAAGCAGGGATTTATTAAAAGATCTCCAGGATCCACCCTGGGTGTTACAGGAGCCTGACCAAGGCTGCACCCAGGGTGGGCTGAGAATGGTCATAAAAATGGCTGAGCAGTCATGAGATTTTACAATTTTATAAATTTTGGTCCATTTGCACATTGGGGTTGAATTGTCCAATCCCAGCTCCAGGCTGTGAGCTCCCATCCTTCTTGTTCCTCCCTCCAGCCACCCTTGTTTGTGCTGTTGGGCTGAAAGTTGTCCTTGGTGTGCAGCAGGACAAGGATTTGTTTTGTGTCCCTGCTGTGTGCAGAGAGCTGAGTGACCCTGACTGTGAGCTCAGAGCTGCACCCTGGGCACCACAGAATGTGAAAATCTGAAAGCTGAGGCATCCCTGGCAGCAGCAGGGGTCAGTGAGAAGGACACTGGGGTGGCCTCCTTTGGAGCCAGCATCCCCCAGCCCTTGCTGGCTTTCAGCTGGAGCCAGGGAATCACCAGGGCATTCTGCTCTTCCCTTCTGGCCAGGCTGAGCTATTCCCTCCCCCAGGAATTGTCCAGCATGAGCAATGTGAAATAGAACCCAGGGTGAGCCCTGAGCTGGCTTTCCTAGGGATTTATTCCTTGTGCCATCCACTGCAGCCTCGAATGGAAAGCCCTTTTCACATCTGGAGAGTTTAAAAAGCACTTTTTGCCTCTCTGGAGGCTCTGGGGTGGGTGTCAGGGCTGAGCTCACAGTTCTGTCACTGAACATGGAGGATTTCTCTCCTTTATCCACCCATCAATATCAGCAGGCAGGAATTTGCTTAGAAATTCCTTGGGGAGTACAGAGCCAGCCCAGAAGGGGTTAAATAGGGCTGGGATGCTGCAGGGGGAAAAATGAATTTTTCAGCCTCAATTTGCCCAGCTTCATCCTCTCCGTGTGCTTTCATCAGCTGCATTCAAACCAATTCCTCTTCTCTTCTCTTCTCTTCTCTTCTCTTCTCTTCTCTTCTCTTCTCTTCTCTTCTCTTCTCTTCTCTTCTCTTCTCTTCTCTTCTCTTCTCTTCTCTTCTCTTCTCTTCTCTTCTCTTCTCTTCTCTTCTCTTCTCTTCTCTTCTCTTCTCTTCTCTTCTCTTCTCTTCTCTTCTCTTCTCTTCTCTTCTCTTCTCTTCTCTTCTCTTCTCTTCTCTTCTCTTCTCTTCTCTTCTCTTCTCTTCTCTTCTCTTCTCTTCTCTTCTCTTCTCTTCTCTTCTCTTCTCTTCTCTTCTCTTCTCTTCTCTTCTCTCCTCTCCTCTCCTCTCCTCTCCTCTCCTCCTCTCCTCTCCTCTCCTCTCCCCTCCTCTCCTCTCCTCTCCTCTCCTCTCCTCTCCTCTCCTCTCCTCTCCTCTCCTCTCCTCTCCTCTCCTCTCCTCTCCTCTCCGGGATGGGGAGGAGCAGGAGGAGCAGTTTGGGTCCCATCAGGCTGGATAAAAAGGGATTTAAGTCAGGTGATAAAGGAGCATTCAGTGTTCAGGGCATTTCTTGGGGAAGTGGATCCAATCCTGCAGGAACAGTTGAGTTTTCTCAGTTCTGGCTGACTCAACAAGAAATGGGAAGAATTAACTTTGATTGAATCAACAAAATATTAAAAGAATTACCTTTTAAAAATATATTAAAACATTTTAAAAACCATCCAAGAGTATGAACATCCAGCAAGACAAATGGCATTTAATCCTGACTTCTCCAAACCCAAAAATCAAAATATTTTTAATTGTTATCAGTTGTTCTGATTTGTCCTTCTGGTTGACTTGATCCCTCAGCACTCTATCCCTGCTCCCTAAAATCCCTAAAAGCAGCTGCAAGAGAATATTCACAATCCAGGAAACAAGTTCAGTTAGTCCCAACATTTATCAGTCAACGTCAGGATAAATTTATTGGCGAGCTGAGCTTAAATTATGATCGATCCATTCTATACCTGTTGTTTCTCTTCCTGTGCCGGGTGCTTTTTCTTTCCTGGAGGTATTAAATAGCTACATAAATCCTGGTAATCCTTCACATTCATGGGATTTAAGGGGAGAAAAAAAAAATCCAGGAAGAAGGCTGTCAGGAGAATGGACACTTATTTCCAGAGCGTGTGCTGCCAAACTCCTCATTGTTGGAGTGTTAGAATGGAATTAGCTCGAGGAGGTGGTTTCTTGTAACAGCTTTTGCTAAACCATTTGACCACTTGATTCAATCTCACAGCAATTTTATTTTATTTTATTTTTATTTTATTTTATTTTATTTTATTTTATTTTATTTTATTTTATTTTATTTTATTTTATTTTATTTCATTTAGTTATTTTATTTTATTTTATTTCATTTTATTTATTTCATTTTATTTATTTTATTTTATTTCATTTCATTTATTTCATTTTATTTATTTCATTTTATTTCATTTCATTTCATTTATTTCATTTTATTTCATTTTATTTTATTTTATTTTATTTTATTTTATTTTATTTCAGATGGAAAAATAAGCGTCCTCCTTAGTTCAGGAGAATTTTTTTCCTCCTAAATATGAATTATTGTGCTGCTGGTGTGGGCAGCCTGGAAATCTCTTTTGGGGGGGGGTGATGAGTTGCCTCACAGATTTTTGTGATCGTTGAACATGAGGAAAATGCTGCTGCTTCTTTTTCTGCAAGTGGTGCACGTGGCTGGGGTTAATGCTGGGGCTCTGTGCAAATCTGGGGGGAACCTGGAATAATGAATAATTATTTATTATGGAATAATGGGCTGTCACCATGAGAGTGGAATTCCTAAGGATGCCTATAGCTTTTTAATCTTCTTTTCTTGTGTTAGAATTGGGATTAAATGCACGTTAGATGTTTGAACTCAGATATTTATTAATTCTTATCTATGTTACAGTCTCATAAGCTGTGAGTTCTAGCTAAAAGGTGAAAAATGGCTCTGTGTCTGTCTCTCTGCAAGGCCTTTTAAGCACAAATTGTCCAATTACAAAATGACACCTAAATTATTTTTACTTTTAACCCAATCACCAACCACTCGTGGCCCGCAATGTGGATTTTTCTACCCAATTACAAAATCCCACCCAGAGCCATGAAGAAGAAGGTGAAAAAGCAGGACTGGCCTCTGCCCTAAATCCTCCACCTTGCTTTCTATCTATTCCTGCATTCTAAACCCTTCAACTCTCAGTTTTGCACCCTGTGATCTCACACACTTCTATCCAAACTGCACACCCACAATCCCAGTGCTGTCACTCAATTTTGGGAGCCTTTTCCACGGCCTCAGGTCAGTGCAGGGTTTGCTTGGGGGTCAGTGCCTGTGAGCACAGAGAGCCTGGAATTCTCAGTGCCCAGGGTTCCTGGAATTCTCAGTGCCCAGGGTTCCAGAACCTGGAATTCTCAGTGCCCAGGGTTCTAAAGCCTGGAATTCTCAGTGCCCAGGTTCCAGAACCTGGAATTCTCAGTGCCCAGGGTTCCAAAGCCTGGAATTCTCAGTGCCCAGGTTCCAGAACCTGGAATTCTCAGTGCCCAGGGTTCCAGAACCTGGAATTCTCAGTGCCCAGGGCTCCAAAGCCTGGAATTCTCAGTGCCCAGGGTTCCAAAGCCTGGAATTCTCAGTGCCCAGGGCTCCAAAGCCTGGAATTCTCAGTGCCCAGGGTTCCAAAGCCTGGAATTCTCAGTGCCCAGGTTCCAGAACCTGGAATTCTCAGTGCCCAGGGTTCCAAAGCCTGGAATTCTCAGTGCCCAGGTTCCAGAACCTGGAATTCTCAGTGCCCAGGGTTCCAGAACCTGGAATTCTCAGTGCCCAGGGCTCCAAAGCCTGGAATTCTCAGTGCCCAGGGTTCCAAAGCCTGGAATTCTCAGTGCCCAGGGTTCCAGAACCTGGAATTCTCAGTGCCCAGGGCTCCAGAACCTGGAATTCTCAGTGCCCAGGGTTCCAAAACCTGGAATTCTCATCACCTTTGGGTGTGGGATGTCCCTGAGCTCTCATCCCCCATCCTTTCCTCCAGGGTATTTCTCTTTCTAAATGATGAGACAAGGACAGACACAAAGAGTTTATTTCTCCCTGCTCAAACAGAAGGTGTCAATAGAGGCACCAGTTTGAAAAATGCAGATTTCATGTTCAAGGAGTTTATTTAAACTGTTCTCCTGAGGAGCTGTGGCTGCCCCTGGATCCCTGGCAGTGTCCAAGGCCAGGCTGGAGCAGGTGGGACAGTGGAAAGTGTCCCTGCCATAGCAGGGGTGGCACTTGATGATCTTTTAAAGTCTCTCCCAACCCAAATCAATCTGGGATTCTCAAATTCTGTGAAATCAGCAGAGAATTCTCTGAATTCAGCACAACTTGGGTAAGACTTCAAATTCTCTCGTTTTTGGGAAAAATGCTCTGGGAGGGCTCAGCTCAGGAGGACTGAAGGGTGGGCACTGCTTTTAAATCCATCATTTTACCTGACCACTTCTTCCATTCCCTTTCCTGTGGTTTATCCATTCACATCCTGGATCCCTTTAGGCAGGGGTGAATCCCATTCTCTCCCAGGCAGGCAATCCTGGTGGCAGCAGCACCAGGGATATTTTCTCCAGCCTTGTCTCAGGAAATGCTTGACAAAAGGCAGCTGTAGCAGTTCCCAGCATTTCTGCATCACTTCAGCCACATATCAGAACAAACCCCAAGGATTTGGGAGAACTCTGAGCTTTGGGAAAAGTTTGATTCTGCTCTAAACTCGAGCACTGGTGTTTTACTCTCTGGAATAAAAGCTGTGCCCGTGAGCATCTGTGAACTCTGCACAAGTTCAAAAAGCAGAACCAGACCCACACTTTGTGGCTTCAGCCCATCTTTCATTCATTAATTTCTAAAGTATTTTATGGCCTTGGTTATCTGGCTGCTTCCTGATGCCTTTAACAGCTTCCTCAGAGCAAGTGAAGGTAATAAATTTACAATCCCCATTCTTAGGGAAGCCTTAAGAAGAGTCACTTTCTTTAAAATAAAATAAAAAAAAAAAAAAGGGAGGGGAGGGTTTCATCTTTTGATCTCTGGACGTCTGGCAGCTGGTAGGGAAACAATGCAAATAATGACTGTGACTGATGGAACAGAGAGGAGGAAAATCTGATAATTGGGCATGCAGGGAAATGTATGAAGTGGAAGATGCCGGATCAATCGCTGGGGCTGGCTTTGGGAAGGGAATTCCCAGCAGCATTCCCAGCTCGGGGCCCTGGTGGCAGCACAACTTGTTAATCATCACACCAGCAGCCTGGCCAGAGCACAGCTCCATAACTCAGCCTTTTGTGTTGCCAGTGGATGCTATCGAAGCATTCCTGGAACAGTCATTTCCTTCTCGACCTCCATGGAAACAGCCATAAAACAATTCTGAAAATGTCAGGAGAAACTGCATCTAATGGAGCAGCTTCGGCCAAAGAAAACATGCTTGGGTTTTGAAGCGTTCCCACCAAAGCACTGAAATCTTACAGCTACTAATAGGCTGTGCATCAGTGCCTGAGCACTGCAGCGTGACATTTAATAAAATGTAATTCATATCCCAGCCCTGCTGAAGTCACAGCAGTCACCAAGGGACACTGGGAACTTTCCAGAAGAGATCACACAGGGAGGGAAGGGTGATGGTGGAGGCAGAGAGGGCCCAGCTGGCTGGAGGGTGCCACCAACATCACAGCAGGAAGGGTGGAAAAGGCTTCAAACCATCCCACACCCCTTAAATACCCTGGGAAGGAGCAGTTGGTGCTGTTGGTGGATCTGTCACATGGCACATTTCACAACAAGGAAAATGTGACATCTGACAACAGCAGGGCCTGTCCGTGCTTTTCATTCCTACAATTTGGATTTTTTTCTGAGGATGCTTCTTGGCAGCAGGGAAAAGGAGGAGACTCTTCATGATTTAAGTTGCCTCTTGAACAACAGGTGTCTGGATGGGACAATCCAACGCTCCAGTGAACAGGAGAAGCTCGTTGTTACTTTTTGGCACAGGAAAATTCTGTGCCACGGAGTGTCCAAAGTTCCTGAGTCCCCCTGAGGGGCTGTGGGAAAAGGTTTGACAACCACTGGGAATGCTCCCACAGAATTCCCATTGAGAGTGAGATCATGGAATCATGGGATGGTTTGGGTTGGAAGGGACCTTAAAAATCATCCCATCCCATCCCATCCCATCCCATCCCATCCCATCCCATCCCATCCCATCCCATCCCATCCCATTCCTCCCCTGCCATCCCACACCTTCCACTATCCCAGGCTGCTCCAAACCATGTCCAGCCTGGCCCTGGACACTTCCAGGGATGAAATGATGAAGCAGAAAATCTTCCAGACTTCTCCTTTCCCTCCTCCACTGGAAGGCACCCACCATAAAGAACATTCCCAGGACCTTTTTTATTTTTTCCATCACCATTTTGATGCTCTTTCTCCCTGAAAGCAAACTCTGAGGGACGCTCGGATCCATAAAACACATTTCACTGTGCAAGGAGCAACTTGGAATGGTTTTAATGGTTTATCCATCCTTGTAACTCCTGAGAAATGCTGCGGAGGGTCAAAGGTTGGAGCCAGGCCTTTGAAGAATCCCATCTTGCTGAACTTTGTCGGGAATCTTAGCAGGAATGTTAATTAAGCCGAGTCGCACATGGGGCACACTTAATGTGTTGTGCACCCAGTAAAACTTTAACAAAAACCCTCAAACCCATTTTTCCTGAGTGTATTCCAGGGCCCAGTCCAGCAGAGATTTTGAGTAACTTTAGTAAAGCTAAGTTTAATTGAGCTGAGACTTAAGTTTGGGTTTAAATCCTCAGCTGTAAGAGGGACTAGAACCACAAAAACCCAGCCCAAAAAGCCAAGGATACCACATGGTCCCAAGTTCCTGAGTTTAAAGGGAAGAATTCTTGTGAATCCTTATCCATATTTATCTGTTTTATGAGCTTCTGAGTGTATTTGTTAGGTAAATGGACCACGTTAATTGAAAATCCATGGATCTTCTCTGCTGTGACACACACAGTCCATGCCTCTCCTCCCAAATGTTTCATATTTATAAATATGAGTTATTTCAAGGTTCTTGTTTATGTAAAAAAATATTGATTATAGGAGAACTTCAGACAGTTTGTCCCAGAAGTTCCTGTTTAAATTCCTTTTCCATTAACAACACAAATATTGCTTTTTTCTCTTTTTTTTTAATTTTGGAGAAAGAAACCATGAACAACCAAAGGTTTTCACCGTGTAATTAATACATCAGCACCTTGAAAAGGCTCAAACTTTCCTCAAGGTGTATCAGCAAAAGCAGACAAAACATCCTGGAGTTATTTTTGCAGAGGATGGTTGGAATTGGCGTTGCAGTAAATCCCAAATTCCGGTGCAGCTGTGCTGATCCTCTTTTTCAAGTGGAGCCAGCTTGGAAATTTGGAAGCCCTTTTGGCTGGCCAGCCCTTGCTCCAGCTGCTCCTCCCCAAGCTTTGAAGGGAGGGATTATCAGAACGTGGCCAGTGGATTCATGGAATGATGGCAGCAGCAAAAACAGCGCCTGCAGCTGGAAAACAACTCGGGAAAACTGATGGGAATTCCACATCCAGTGGAATGTTCTCCCTGGAAAAGCCTTGGGCTGGGCTGGGAACAAGATTCCCGCTCTGATCCAAAGCTTTTGGTTGTCAATGCTGCTGGTGGGGTGTTGGATCCCTGTGAACTCCAGGTGAGGTTGGAAAACTGGGATTTCCTCCCAGATCCAAAGCAGGAGCACAGAGCAGAAACCTCTCGTGGACTAAAGTTCCAAATAAAGCCACAACTCTTAAAATGGGAAAAAAGTGGGATCAGCTTGATGTGGGGCCCCTCATGACATTGTTTTGGCTCATCCTTAGCAATTCTGCACAGGCCCTCTGGATTTATCCCACAAAATCTGCAATTCTCTTACTTTTCCTGCTCCTATCCCTTCATCAAGATGTTCAGATTCACAAGCTCATCAATTTTCTGCTACGATCCCATCAGTTCTATTTCTGCCACCCCAGCAAACCATCAG
Source organism: Acrocephalus scirpaceus scirpaceus (assembly GCA_910950805.1). Lineage (NCBI taxonomy): Eukaryota > Metazoa > Chordata > Aves > Passeriformes > Sylviidae > Acrocephalus > Acrocephalus scirpaceus. The sequence goes on along the minus strand of OU383779.1, from coordinate 2,206,176 downwards.
AGATGTCCTTGGAATTGCACCACTCTCCAATTTATAATTAGAAATATTTTAATTGCTGTCTCTCATGGAAGGGAAGATAACTTATCTCTCCTAAAAATAAACAAATCCAAATGGAAAGAATTCATTCATAATTAAATCATTCTCTCCAGAAAACCTACAAGCAAGATGGATGATATAGGGGTGAGATAAGAGGATTAGAAATATAATTTAAAAATTGTCTTAAGGGGGAAAGTTTACACCCATAGGAGTTAAATGATACCCAGATCAGTTACAGAGAATTAGCTCAGCTCAGCCCCAATTAAACAAAGTTATTAGCAAAATAAAACCAGAAAAATAAAATGATAGACAGCTTCTTTCCAAGCTGTGCTGTGTTTTAAAGAGCAGAAAGGCTTGAGAAAAGAGAAATTAAATATTTGAGAAATTCAGAAGGTTTTTAAGTGGAGTTTAAATATTGTCTGAATGGGTTCACGTAGAATTTTTTAATCCTTTCCACGCATTGTGGAACAGGGTATGAAAGTGTGTAATAAAATAAAATAAAATAAAATAAAATAAAATAAAAATAAAATAAAATAAAATAAAATAAAATAAAATAAAATAAAATAAAATAAAATAAAATAAAATACTCCATGTTGAAAAGTTGAAGACAATCTGGGGCACCCAGGAACTGAAGGAACCTGGGATAAATGCAGGAATCCACACGACAGCCACTGGAAAACTGGGATGTGGGAACTGCTTTAATAAAGAGCCCCTTTGGCTTTCATCAAAACCTTGAAACTCACCCAAGTCGTGCCCAAACTGATGAAATTGAGTTCAGAGCTCTGTCCTCTTATCTCTCAGCACAACTCAATTTCAGGCAATAATCTTTGGGCTGGCCACTCCAACCTCCAAAAACACCAAAAGCACTGCCAACCTCCCCCTTCCCAAAGAGAGGCACTGCCCTGCCATGGATGGACCCAAACACATCAGGAGCAGCAAGGGCAAATTTTGCTGTTTGGATAATCCTCCAGCCCCAGCACAATACAATATTTGGTTTCAGATAGCTGAATTTTTTTTTATTCCTTTTTTCTCTGGGGCTTTCTTAAATATTGACATTAATCTGCTCAGTTGGAAGCAACCCAAGCTTCTGTATTTCTTATCCTCCCCGATCGTCTGCACTTCAGATCTGTTTACCAAAGGGCCTGGATTGCATTCCCATAAATCCTGGGATTGGGCTTTGCTGTGATATTAATTTATTGGTGCATTTTCAACATCAATTACTCTCTATCTCAGCAGACATAATTCTCTCTTCAAAGCACAGAGAGAACTCTGCAGCTCTTGGCTTTCCTCATCCCCTCCCCTCCCTCTGCTCCGGGAATGTGGATCTGAACAGCAGCAGAGACATCAATGAGAAGGGTCCCAACTCCAGGGGTGTTTGGGGTTTCCTGATGTTTTGCTGGAATTCTGGTCCAGAAGTTGACAGCAAAGCCACGTTTGTGTTTGTAGGAAGGAGTTTGGAATTGTGGTGGGAGCTCAAACATCCAAATGGGAGAGCAGGAGAGGGCAAAGCCTTTCAAAACCAACTTGAAGATTTTAAGTTGAAGGGAGACCATCAACCCTTTATTTCTTTAAACCTGCACAGCAGGGATGAACACCTACAGATGTGCACATCTGCATTCCAACCCTGAGCTTCCCACTCCACCATTAGGGGAAAAGCCATTCCCAGTCTTGACTTTTCCAGATGAAAATCAGCAAAATGCAATCCTTTGAAAAAAAATCTTCATCCCAGATCTATTCCCCGTGTCCTAATATTGCAGGAGAAAATAATGGGAGGGAAAAACTGCTTTAGAGAAAAAGAGTTAAGTGCCTTCAATTCCTTCCTTCCGTTGGAATGTAAGTGGGGCCATGGAAATGAAAAATCACTTTTCTTTTGGTGACCTGTTTGAGACTGGAAGTGCTGGTGCAGTTTAAGAAGTGTCAGCCCGTCCCTGGTGCAGAGGGGGAAAATGAGAAGCACATGGGGCTTTGATCCCAAAGCTGACAGAGTTTTGCCCTCATCCCCTGCCCTTGGAGGTGCTCAGGGTCGGAGCCTTGCAGGCTGTGCTTTCCCATCTGCTGGGAAAGTGGGAGCATTCCCTGCTGCATTTCCTTCCTGCTGCTTTTGGCCAAAATTAATTATAATTAATTATAATTATTGCCCCTTGTTTTTTTTCACTCAGCATCTCAGAAGCTTTCAGTTCTTGGTAGTGCAATAAGAAAGTCCCAATTTTCCATTTTTTCCCCTAAAAACCCAAATCCCTTCCTCACATAGGAAGAGAGACCTGCAAGTGCTGTGAGGGGATCCCAAAGGCAGAAAAACCCTAAAATTTTTCTCACTTTTTCTTTTTTTCCCCAGTTGCCCAATCAGCCCAACCAGAGCTAGATCCCACAAAATAATGGAAAATTCTTATTTTCAGCCCACCACTCCTTTGAGATTTATTCCTGTGCAGCTGCCACAGGAATTCCAGCCTCTCTTTAAGTCTAATTTCCCCCTAATTTCCCCCCTTATCCCTACATCTATTTTCTCCCTAGTTCTGCATATTTTATCTATAGATCCATTTCTCCATCATTCATTTAAATCCCCCTATTTTGTCCACTAGTTATCCTTTAGTAGGTCATTAATTCCAGTGGAAAGGGAGTGATTTTTCTGCAGTCCCTTTCCATTGGGATACCTTTCCATCTTGCCCCACTGAAGTGCAGCCCAGATGTTGAGCACATTTCACTGCTCGCTCGGCGTGTGCATATTTTTAACATAACTTGTCTTGAAAATATTTATTCAAGCCAAGACAACAGAAAATTAGAGTAATTTGATTGCTCAGGCTTAAGGAATAGATTACTACTGTTCCAGATGTAAGGAACAACAGACTACTTGCTCTCTCCAGGCTGAAAAAACTAAAAAAAAAAACCCCTTTGGCTCCTGATTCCAACCATATTTGCTATTATGTTCCCAGTAAATCTTTTAAAAATTGAACACTCCTAAAGATTTTCACTTCTAACTTTTGCCAGCCGGCGTTAGGAGAATTCCAGCCCCACATCAGCTCGTTGGGAAGGGGTTCAAAACAGGCCCTGCTCCAAGGGGGCAATTATAAAGTGAGGTTATAAATCATCCTTGCTGGGGAATTGGGGTGCCAGATATCTCTGGAGCTCACTTGGGGCTTGGACCGTGCAGGGTTTTCATCAGTCAGTGCTGATTTCATTCCAAAATGAGGAATTTGGCACAAAAGTTGCATGATCTGGTTCGCAGGTTGGGGGTTTTTTTCTCATCTTCAGCTAAATCTTTTTTTGTTTGTTTGTTTGTTTTTTTGGGGGTTTTTTTGTTTGTTTTTTTTTGTTTTGGTTTTGGTTTTTGTTTAGATCTGCACTTATCTCTCCAATTTTGGACCTGTTTTAATTGGATTTTCCCCCCTCTCTTTGGGTGACTCACCAGCAGTTGTGCATTTTTATGCAGATTCTTTGTATCGCTCACCCTATTTCTGAATGTGCAGAAATGTGCAATAGGAAAGCAAAATGGAAACCTTGATTTGCCTTCCCAGGATTTAAAATACGTATTCCCAACAGCTTGTGTTAGTGAGTGGTTGTACAATCAGATCTCAGAGGACTGTGGGGTTGTGGAAAGTTATTTTAAGGTGAACTTCCCTTCATGTCAGAGCTGCTGACACAAAACCAAGGTCACAACTCCTCCACACAATGATGGGCAGATATTTTGCTAAAATCACCATTTTGCTGTGGGTCTCACCTCCGTTTTCCTTTATTTTTGGGAGTATTTGCCATTTTTATCACTGTCAAAGACCGAAAGTCAATGATTAATAAAGAAAGAATTAAGGTGGAAGGTCACATGTTGCTGAAGAAAGGATCTTTCTCAGGCTGTCTCTGGTGTTCCCTCCAAACTCTGTGCTGATCCCTTCTCCAGAGGCTGCCCTGTTTATTTGGAAGATTATTTCTCAAGGATTAGCTTTCTCTCTTTTTTTTTTTCCCCTCCCCCTGACCTTTTCCAACAAAAAAATGTCTGTGTAGGGTTTTCCAGAGCTTGCACCATGGACTTAAAGCATTCTTCATTACAGATCCCCCCTCTCTGTGCCACCAGCTGACTCTGCTCCAGCAGTGCGTGCAAAAGAGACAGAAAACCTTTGCTCCAGTGTCTGCTTCTGCTCCAGGAATTTTCTCCTTTAGGGTGAAGATGAGCACGAGGAAACAGCCAATAATTGCTCTTGTCCAACAATAATTGCTCTTGTGCAGCAGCTCTCTGGGTTTAAAATGATTTCCTTAAATCCAGCTTTCTTTTCTGTGCTCTGGACAGTAAAAAATGCCAGATATTTCTGCAGCAATGCCAGATTTTTCTCCTGTCAGAGCTGAGTGATCAGTGAGGTAAAGCAGCAATTCTGCTCCTTTTTGGGCAAACCCTGGGCCTCCCTTAGCCTGGGCATAACCATGAGCATCCTTAAAGCCAATTTTAGTGAAGAGCAGCCCCTTGAATCACAGCTCCCTCCATCTGAGGCAATGAAAGCAAAATCTTTAAATGGATAAATTTAAAAATCTTTAAATGGATAAATTAGGCTGCTGCTCAAATACTCTGGCAGTGCAAGTCTAAGTTGTCTGAAGTGAGATCTTCATTCCCGTCCTTCCACATTCACCTTTTGAGGAATACAAATGTTTGTGAACAAAAAAGGTGGTGAGGGGCTGAGTTACTGCTGAGACCCCAGCACCCTGTGTCATTTTTCACATCATAACTGAGCACAGCACCCTCGGCAAGGGAACTGGAGCCCCGCTGCTAAATGTGAGCTGACAGCCCAGTGAAAACAAAAGTCTTGATTTTCCTCATTCGTCTGCTTTGTGCCCGGCCAGAAACTGCTCTGAGCGCTCTCATTGGATCTCCAGGAGAAATCCTGGGATTCTAAAATTGCTGAGTACACACCGGCGGTGCCACGGTGTCCTCGCCCTGTGCCAAAGCAAATCCTGCAGAGTTGAGCAATCCTTGTGCTCGGTGCTTGGCGGGGCTCAGCTGCTCGCAGGAGCTCACAACCTCTGCAGTTTATCGAGGTGCCACCAGCAAACTCCGTGGCCTTGGATTCCATTTCATCCCATTCCATCCCATTCCATTCCATTCCATCCCATTCCATTCCATTCCATCCCATTCCATTCCATCCCATCCCATCCCATTCCATTCCATTCCATTCCATTCCATTCCATTCCATTCCATTCCATTCCATTCCATCCCATTCCATTCCATTCCATCCCATTCCATCCCATTCCATCCCATTCCATCCCATTCCATTCCATTCCATTCCATCCCATTCCATTCCATCCCATCCCATCCCATTCCATTCCATTCCATTCCATTCCATTCCATTCCATTCCATTCCATCCCATCCCATCCCATCCCATTCCATTCCATCCCATTCCATCCCATTCCATCCCATTCCATCCCATTCCATCCCATTCCATTCCATTCCATTCCATCCCATTCCATTCCATCCCATCCCATCCCATTCCATTCCATTCCATTCCATTCCATCCCATCCCATCCCATTCCATTCCATTCCATCCCATTCCATCCCATTCCATCCCATTCCATTCCATTCCATTCCATCCCATCCCATTCCATCCCATCCCATCCCATCCCATTCCATTCCATTCCATTCCATTCCATTCCATTCCATTCCATTCCATTCCATTCCATTCCATTCCATTCCATTCCATCCCATCCCATCCCATCCCATTCCATTCCATTCCATCCCATCCCATTCCATCCCATCCCATCCCATTCCATTCCATCCCATTCCATCCCATCCCATTCCATTTCACTCCCCATGACCTCCGCGCTGGGATCAGCCCCTCTGGGCTCAGTGGGCGCTGCTGGGTTTTGTTCTCCTGGTTCCTCTGCATCTCTTAGGTCACAGCAGGAGGTTCTTGATTGTCAGAACCCAGGACATCCCTCTGGATGTCCCAGGTGGTCCGAGACCCCAGGAGGGGATCCTGAGACCCTGGCACAGTGACAGAAACCCCAGTGCCTTTGATTTTACCCCTTGGGAGCGATTGCCAACGTTATATGAAGAATTACAAGTCACAGATGTGTGATTGGGATAATAGGTAGCTAATTACTGAGTGATAATGTGGGATTTTGGGGGTTCACAAAAGAGGCTCAAGGAGACAAGATGGAGGGATTTGGGTGTGTCCCTGTCCTTCTTCTTCTTCTTCTTCTTCTTCTTCTTCTTCTTGTCCTCCATCTCCTGGTGAGGTAGTGTCACGTTGAGACACGAAATGAGCACGCACCACACGCTCAGTCACCCAAGGTAAAAAAGAGAACTTTATTTACAGTTTTCTAGAATTTATAGATTCTCTCAAGTGAGAGTGGATTGGAGGGTGACATCCCTCCTCTGAATCACACTGGCCAGGTGAACAGTCTGTCAATTTTCTCCTCTTCCAAGAAGGAATGTGAAAACACAGAGTGTTTTGGGAAAAAGTGTGAGAACTCTTGACTCCAAGAATGTGAACATCAGAAGGCTTCGAAAACCAGGGCGACATTTTAAAATTATTTTAGTTTTTAGATTAGTTTAGTGTGAAATATACTGTTCAATAAAGGTGATGGGTATTAGTATAATATAATAAACAAGTAGCATGTAATAATTAGTATAAGAGATAACAACATCCCTTGAGCAGCCAGTCAGCCTCAGACAGCAGTGTAGGTAACATCCACGCTGGGTGAAAAGGAATGTATGTAGATAAGAGAAAATAAACAACCTTGAGAAAGAAACCAACACATCCTGCTTCTCTCCTCTGGCACCGGGGGCTTAAGAAAAAGACTTTATCCACAATCTTGGAAGGCTGTCAAGCCCAAGATCTGAGACTTGATGTGCCAGAAATTCCCACCCAAGAGTCAGTCACAGTCATGGTTTTTGCCCACGCCACCAGCCCGGATCACTCAGAATTCCGTCAATCCTGGCCTTATGTTCTGCCAAAACTCCCAACCCCTTCAGTCCCTAACCCTCGCTGAGGTGGCTCTCTGCTGAGCTGTGTAAACAAACATTCCATTTAATGAAATCCTGGAGCCTGCTGAAGTGGCCTGCAGCAGATGAAAGGGGCTGCAGGCCGTCAGCCTCTGATGGTTTGGAAGGGCTTTCAAACATTTCTGTGCCTTTCTTTGCCGCCTTTATTTTCCTTGCTTGTAGCTTGTAGAGCAGTTGTGAGCTAATAGCTTTGTGAGGCACTTCTGGTGCACTTGTGCAGCTCTCAGAAGTGCTCAGCATTTCCTAATTCAGTGGCAGCTTTTTCTGGAGGCCTCAATGGGAGCAGCAGCGAGCCCAAGTGCCTCTTGAAAAACCACACCACTCACCCTGGAGCTCTGTTTGACTCTGCACAGAATAAAGGCAGCAGCAGCACGAGTGACAATTGAAACAGTCACAATTGCAGCACATTCCTCCATGTCTGTTTGATCCCAGTGCCACCAGACACTCCTTTGCACTCAGGGCAGGGGACATGCAAAGATTAATTTGTTGTGAAGAGTTAATTGCTAAGGAGAAACCCCGGCTCAAACCAAACACATCCCTGGGAAAATTCCTCTTTTCTCTGGCTGTCTGTTGGTTTTGCTCCAAGTTTAATCACTCAGGGCAGGGAATCTCCTGGCCTTTCTCCAGCCTGGCTTTTTTCCATCACAGTGACACTTGGGACTTTCTTTAAAATCCCACCACGCTGCTCTCTGCTGACTCCCAAGGGTTCTGAAGTGGGTTTGTGTTTATTTATTTGAAATGTAAACCCACCTGCGCTGCTTTCCATAAATACAAACTGAGATCTCCAGCACTGCTGTGTCTGCAGCTCAGGGTTTATCCACTGGAGCTGAGGTCAGGGTCTCTGGGCCTGGCACAAAGTCTGGGGTGGTGGAACCCAGGGACGGTGGCACTCAGGGATGGTGGCACTCAGGTATGGTGGCACTCAGGGATGGTGGCAATCAGGGATGGTGGCATTTAAGGACAGTGGCACTCAGGGACGGTGGCACTCAGGGATGGTGGCACTCAGGGACGGTGGCTTCCCTTCCCTTCCCTTCCCTTCCCTTCCCTTCCCTTCCCTTCCCTTCCCTTCCCTTCCCTTCCCTTCCCTTCCCTTCCCTTCCCTTCCCTTCCCTTCCCTTCCCTTCCCTTCCCTTCCCTTCCCTTCCCTTCCCTTCCCTTCCCTTCCCTTCCCTTCCCTTCCCTTCCCTTCCCTTCCCTTCCCTTCCCTTCCCTTCCCTTCCCTTCCCTTCCCTTCCCTTCCCTTCCCTTCCCTTCCCTTCCCTTCCCTTCCCTTCCCTTCCCTTCCCTTCCCTTCCCTTCCCTTCCCTTCCCTTCCCTTCCCTTCCCTTCCCTTCCCTTCCCTTCCCTTCCCTTCCCTTCCCTTCCCTTCCCTTCCCTTCCCTTCCCTTCCCTTTCTTTCTCTTCCTTCCCTCCTTTGGAGTAAAAATCTCCACCCTCTCTGCATCAATCACATAATTAAAAGGCTCTTTCTCAGCAGTCAGAGCTTCTGGGCTCAGGGAATGTCTCTCAGTGGGAATGCTCACAGGTGAGGTGTTTGGGATGCTGTCACATCCCACATTCTGTATCCCAGCCCCAGCTCTGGCTCTGCTCAGCTCTGTGTTTGGGTAGGGATCCAATGCTCCCAGAGCTCCAGGGCAGTAATGCAGGGAAACCAAAATCACAGGGCACCATCTGCTCCGTGGTTTGGAGGGAACCACATCTCCCAAGGATTCCCACCTTCAGCATGCCCAGCCCAGGCACTCCAAACAAGAGCCAATCTGCTGAGAAATGCGGTGGAAAAATACACTTTTACACCACTGATATTTGTCCAAGTTTGCATTGAGAGATGGGATGTGCTTTAGGCCCTGGATGTGGCAGGAATAAATAATTTCATCCCTTCACACAGGATGTTCCTCCCTGTGGAATCCAGCCCTGGTTTAAACACATCTTTTTGTGAATGTGGCTCCTACTGCAGGTATTTTTCACCCTGCCTTTGGCATAAATTGAGAATATTTCTGACAGCTTGTGGACTTCTCATCCTGGAAGTGTCCAAAGCCAAATTGTTCAGGGCTTGGAGCAACCTGGGGGTGGAACAGGATGAACTTTGAGGCCTTTTCCAACCAAAATCTGTCTGGGATTCTCTGATATTTTTCACTTTTTGCCATGGGCAGGGACACCTTCCACTGTCCCACCATCCCACTGTTCCACTTCCACTGTCTCAGGTTGCTCCATCCTGGCCTTGGACACTTCCAGGGATGGAGCAGCCTCAGCTTCTCTTTGAAAACCTTGCCAGGGCCTCACCACCCTCACAGGTAACAATTTCTCCCTAATTCTTAATCTAAACCTGCTCTCTTTCAGTTTAAATCTCTTATGCCCCTCCTGAGTCTTTAATAGCTAATTTTTTTAAAGATTATTGGAATGCTCTAATCTGCCATCCCTGGCTTTATAAAAACACAGCAGCACACAAACCCCCTGTCAGAGTTAATTAATTTGGGAATTTGGGTGAGAAAATACACAACTTGGCAGTGCTCTGCTTCAGGAGGATTAAAGACAGGCACAAACCTGAAACAGCATCCAAAATCATTAACTGATGCTGGGTTTTTTAAGTATCTCAGTAGAATCTGGATTAGGTTCAAATATTCCTCGAACATCCATGTGTTAAACAGTGGAAAGATTTTAGTCTTTTAATGCCACAGGGAAAGGAGTTTGGTTACTTCAGCACTTTTATTTAAATTAAACAGGTGTTAGATTGTGATATTTGACCACAATCCTGAACATGATAAGGGAATTGCCAGAATAAAAAAAATAATGCATATTTCCAACATATTTCTCCTATCGCTGATGGAGTGTTTAGATTTTGTGCAATCAGTGCTCTGTATCTCTCAGGCAGGAATCCTCCCAAAAATCCTCCCTCAAAAGATCAGAATTGCACTTGGGAATTCTCTCTCCATCCTTCATCCATCAGGATTTTCTTTGTTTTGGTAAAACGAGGTCTTGCACAGGATAATGAGTGGGGCAAAGCAGAGGCTGGAGTCCTGGCAGCGTTGGGAAAGGACCTGGGAATGAACTTTGGGAAACTCGAAAAGCCAAACAGCACAAAAATCTGCCTTGACCACAAGGAGTGGTTTGGGAACTCGTCACAGATGAGTGGAGAAAAGCTGGAGGAGCAGGCTGTAAATATTCCCTAGGAAATGAGGGAGAATTCTCCGGGCCATTCCAGCATCTCCATTTCCCGGTGTCAGGTTTGCTCCGGAGCCTCCAAGGAGAAGCTGTGTTTTCCTTGCCCTGTAAATAGCCTGTACAAAATCTTCCTGGCTGCTGCCAGAGCTGAGGGGTGGGGATGGAGCAGCAGTGAAATGGAGCCCTGAAATGAGTGTGAGCATTTGAGCCCAGCACCATCCCCAGGAACGGCTCGCTTTGGCAGCCGCTCGCTCTGATCACCGGCTGAGCTTGGGATTGCTGCTCTCCATGGGCCTGGAGAGCAAAGATTGGGGGCAGCATGGAAATCCCTGGCACTGCTGTGGCCTTTGCTCCTGGGAGAGAAAACAGGGGGTTCCTTGGCACTTCATAACCCCTGGGCACTGCTCTGGACTTTGTTCCTCAGGGAGAAAGGACAGGGGGTTCCCTAAAACTCCATAAACCCTGTGGCACTGCTGTGGGCTTTGCCCCTGGAGGAGAGAACAGAGGATCCCCTGGAACCTCACAAACCCTGGCACTGCTGTGGCCTTTGCTCCTGAGGAGGGAACAGGGAATGTCCTAGAAGTTCCTAAACCCTACTAGTGCTCTGGGCTTTTCCCCTCAGGGAGAAAAACCAGGGGGTTCCCTGGAAGCTCACAAACCCTGGCACTGCTCTGGGTTTTGCTCCTGTGGAAGGGATAGGAGGTCCCCTGGAATTTCCTAAACCCTGGCACTGCTCTGGAATTTTCTTCTCAGGGAGAGATAACAGGGATCACCTGGGAACTCACAAACCCTGGCACCACTGTGGGTTTTGCTCCTGGAGGAGAGAACAGGGGGTCCCCTGGAACTCCACAAGGCTTGGCATTTCTCTGGGCTTTGCAGGTCCTGGAGGACAAGACAGGAGGTGCCCTGGAACCTCACAAACCCTGGCACTGCTGTGGGCTTTGCTTCTGGGAGAGAGAACAGGGAAGTTCCTGCAAGTTCCTAAACCCTGCTAGTGCTCTGGGATTTTCTTTTCAGGGAGAAAGAACAGGGGATGCCCTGGAAGTTCCTAAACCCTGGCACTGCTGTGGGCTTTGCTCCTCAGGGAGGAAGAACAGAGGATCCCCTGGGACCTCACAAACCCTGGCACTGCTCTGGGCCTAAACCCTGGCACTGCTGTGGGTTTTGCTCCTGAGAGAAAGAACAGGGGGTCCCCTGGAACCTCACAAACCCTGGCACTGCTCCTGTGGAGGGAATAGGAGGTCCCCTGGAATTTCCTAAACTCTGGCACTGCTGTGGTCTTTGCTTCTGGGAGAGAGAACAGGGAATGGTGAAGGTGCCCTGGAACCTCACAAACCCTGGCACTGCTCTGGGCCTAAACCCTGGCACTGCTGTGGGCTTTGCTCCTGAGAGAAAGAACAGGGGGTCCCCTGGAACCTCACAAACCCTGGCACTGCTGTGGCCTTTGAGCAGGGGGTCCCCTGGAACCTCACAAACCCTGGCACTGCTGTGGCCTTTGAGCAGGGGGTCCCCTGGAAGTTCATGCGGATGCGCTGCCGCGCTCAGCGTGTTTATTTGGATTGCCTTGCCTTCCAGAGGGAGCCTATATCCATTTCCAGCCTAACGAGTTCCTTAAAGCATGGCAGTCGCCGTGGCTTTGAAACCTAATCCCTGTGGCTCTGCAGTAGCGCTGCACCAAACGCCGAGCTGCTTGTTTGTCGAGCTAATAAAAAAATCATCAGTGGTTTATCCTTCCGTGAGGCTTCCGCGGCTGCTGAAGCAGTTAGGGCTGAACAAGGCAGCTCTGCCCCGCTCCTGTTGGTTTTCCATTGTACAGGCTATTAACTTTTAGAGACTCTGGGCTGGGTTTTTTGTGGCAAAGCCATTACGGGGTCACGGAGCCCACAGACGTTTGTGCTGCTGGGTGCAATTAAGGTGAAGGCTCGCGACGTCTTAATTGTGTTTTTTGGAAGCGGCTCTTTTTGTGCCGACAAAACCCTCAGCCCTGGCTGAGCTTTTGGGAAGTGCAGAAGGATTGCTGAAAATGTAAGGATTCGGGAGATTGATTTTGTCAAGCTTTTGGATTTGGTGGCTGTTGTTAGGCTGTCAGCATGGGGCTCGTAGTGCTGAGCTCTGCGTGCCCGGGATGGGATTCCCTGGAATATCCTTCATGGGGAATGCAGCGCAGGACCAGGCTTCAGCCACTGATGAAACTTCAGATCCCCCCAAAAGCAGCACTGAAAATAAATTTGGATTTAATTTTTCTTGATGTTAGTGAGTTCCCAAATCCACAAGATCCTGCTGAAACCTGGATTTAGGAACCTTCCTTACAGTAAACAAGTTGTAACTGTGGCTAAATCAATTAACCCCTTCCATCAATGAAGGGATTAAAAAGAAACCTCTGAAGCATTGCTGTAAACCTTTTGTGCAGACTAATTACCTGCATAATTGCTTTTGTCGGCTCTCTTCTCTTCTCTTCTCTTCTCTTCTCTTCTCTTCTCTTCTCTTCTCTTCTCTTCTCTTCTCTTCTCTTCTCTTCTCTTCTCTTCTCTTCTCTTCTCTTCTCTTCTCTTCTCTTCTCTTCTCTTCTCTTCTCTTCTCTTCTCTTCTCTTCTCTTCTCTTCTCTTCTCTTCTCTTCTCTTCTCTCCTCTCCTCTCCTCTCCTCTCCTCTCCTCTCCTCTCCTCTCCTCTCCTCTCCTCTCCTCTCCTCTCCTCTCCTCTCCTCTCCTCTCCTCTCCTCTCCTCTCCTCTCCTCTCCTCTCCTCTCCTCTCCTCTCCTCTCCTCTCCTCTCCTCTCCTCTCCTCTCCTCTCCTCTCCTCTCCTCTCCTCTCCTCTCCTCTCCTCTCCTCTCCTCTCCTCTCCTCTCCTCTCTTCTTCCCCTCACACACATGGAGCAGCTCTTACCAGTGACATCTGCTCAACTTGAATCAAAATTTAGGAAAACAGCCTTTTAGCCAAAGAAATGAAGTTTTGAATCCACCTTCCGAGCCTGTCTGAGATCAGGCCTGTGTGGGTTTTAGGGTGTAAGTTCCTCCTGAACAATCAATGTAGCTCAGTCCCAGCTTGGCCAAAGCATCCAGCTCTGGCATCAGTTAAATATTTACATTCCCCCCTTTTTTTTATATAAATTGTGCTCTATTAGCATAGGTTTCACAGTGTGGCCTTGTGTTTCAGCCTCTGGCTGCAGTTGGCAGGTTGTGCATTAATCACCATCGAGCCATGTAAAACCCGAGGCACGGGGCTGCAGCCATCAAACAGGCAGCATTTACTGCTCCATCATGGGCAGCCAATAAGTCATGGGGCAGCGTCTGCCTCGTACCACGAGGATCTGCAAGGAGAGGGAGCCTGGTTACACCGGGGAGACTTCTGTGTACTCAAGGAGTGATTGTTTCAGGCCCTCCCATTAATTCGTCAGCTGCCGCGGGCCCGTTTTTCGTCGCCGCAACAAAAATAATTATCGGGCTCGAAGAAATAGCCGTGGATTTGCACATGGCAGCCTTCTGCTGTGGTTTTCCTCACGAGTTATAAGGGTTTAATTGTGGTCTCCTCGTCCTCTGCCCCCGAGCGCTGAGGCGCGAGGAGTTACGGCGTGCCGCGATTTATGGCGGGCGTAAATGATTTCTTGTTTGCCCTCCCTGGGCTTGGCCGCCTCTGCCTCCTTTCGAGCCTTTGTGGGTGGATTTAGTGCAGTGGCACTGATGGAAGCCAGGGACAGGCCAGCAGGTGCAGCTCAGAGCTCTGTCCAGCCACTTCATCCTTCGTCTGCAAACACGTCTGCGCCGGGCTCGTTCTGCTGGTGCGGAGGGAAATAAACGGGGACCTGTGCCAGAAGAGGGGCAGGCCCCCAGAATGCTCCTGCATGGCACTGGTGCCTTCAGGAAACAAATTCCATGAGTAAATGTGGGCTGTGGATCACTTGGAGTCACAGGGATGTGTAGGATTTGCAAAGGGAGGCTCTGGAGGGATCTCAGCGCTTTTCAGACTCCAAAAATTTTGGGAGGGAAACGTCCATCCCAGCAAATCCAGGGGTTGCTGTGCCACAGTGTTGGCTCCCAGTGCTCCTTCCACCTCTCCCTGACTCTTCCTCACCATTCCTGGCACTGGAGAATCTTCACTTGACAGTGCCCCAGGAGATCCTTCCCCTTCTCCATTCCCTCATGATATTCCAACGGGTTTTTGTGACTCCTCTGTTTCTTGTCATCCACTTCTGGACGAGCCCCATCCAGTGATTTCTTCCTATTTTGTCAGCTTTTTGCTTCCATCTCTTGCAGTCATCCAGATTTATTTGGGCTTCCCATTTTCACCTCTTCTCTTCTCTTCTCTTCTCTTCTCTTCTCTTCTCTTCTCTTCTCTTCTCTTCTCTTCTCTTCTCTTCTCTTCTCTTCTCTTCTCTTCTCTTCTCTTCTCTTCTCTTCTCTTCTCTTCTCTTCTCTTCTCTTCTCTTCTCTTCTCTTCTCTTCTCTTCTCTTCTCTTCTCTTCTCTTCTCTTCTCTTCTCTTCTCTTCTCTTCTCTTCTCTTCTCTTCTCTTCTCTTCTCTCCTTTCTGCCAGTCTGAGATGCCCAGAAGAGCTCAGGGTGTGGGAAAAAAAATCCAGGGAGGTTTGGAGAGATGGGAAATTTTCATTTATTATGGAAATTCCCAGCCTTTGTAAATTTGCTTGACAAGGAGCTCTGCTGTGCCCTCTTCCAGTGTTACTCCTACCAAGGATCCACCAGACTCTGGATCCATATCCATTAAAACCTCTTTTTTTGTGGGCAAGAAAACCCCGTGTTCCTCCAATATCTTCCTTCCACATCCCTCATATTTCAAACTAAGCAGAGTACAAATAATAACTCCTAGAAAAACTCAGAGATTCTGTGAGTTTGGGCAGCGCAGGATCATTCCTGGTCCACCTGATCTCCCAGGAATGTGGTGCTCCAGGTCTGCTGGAAGTGCCTTGAAGAGCCACCGCGGCCACATTTCTGCAGCTCGGCAGCACAAAGGCTCCAGTGTGAGCTCTGAACCGCTGGCCCTCGGCCAAGTGGCCATTTCTTTTCTTCATTCCCTGTCATTAAAGCTGTGGCTTGCTCCAGGGCGCGGGGTTTTGCTCTTCTTAAGTGGAACTGTTAACGACCCAATTTGGAGTAATGTAAAGTGCACCCAGATTCCACGGTGACTTCTAAATCCATCCAACATTAATGATAATCTGTAATTAATAGCTGCAATCAAAAGGAATTGCAGGGCGGTAATTAGAAATTTAGGATTAAGGTATTAGCATATAAAATGGGCCTCTTTAAAAACCTCTTCTTCCAAGAGATGGCTCCGATCCTGTGGAAGAAAACAATTTTTAACTGATATGACCTTAGCCAAAGACCAAGTTACTAAAAATACTGATTTGGGGAAGGCACCAGGCTGCTGCCAAAACATCTAAAGATATTTGAAGGGTTTGGAGAAACTCAGATGTAAAAATCACATAATTTTCTGGTGGCTTTGAGATTCCAAAGCAAATCTTAAGAATTATGTTTGTGAGAAAGAGTTTTAATTTCCCCAGTCACCTTTTGGGGTGGGTTTTATTGGAACCTCCAATGACTGCTCCCCTCTGGGCCAAGAGCTGGTGTATCCTCGTGGGAGAGAGCAGAAGAAATGAAGTTTTGAATCCAAATCTGCAGGAAAAATGGAGGCAGAGGGGTCAGGTGCATGAAACATTTTTGCCCTGAAACCACAAATAGGGCACTGGGATTCTTCCTGATGGCAAATCCCAGATGGGTTAATCCTTGCCTTTATCTCCAGCCCTGGAGAGCTTGAAGATTTAAAAAGACTCCCAGGTCCTGCTGATGGAAGTGCCAGTAGCAGTGGTGAGGTGCTCTGATAGATGGAAGAGATGGGATATAAATGAAGTTCCTAACAATTTCCAGTCCTGCCCTAAATGAAATCATCCCTCTGCACGGCTCCCTTTTGAAGCTGGAAATTAATGGCTGGTTTATTTGAAATCCACAGAGCCTCAATTGTTCACTGGTGTTGAAAATTTCCCCATCTCGTGCCAATTCTGAACCTGCCCAGGGCTATCAATAATGATAACACTGCAGATAAGGAACAGGTTGATGTGCAGGAGTTTTATATTTTAACAGCTGGGACAAAATCAACCATTTGATTCAACCACAACTTCATCTCTGCATGGAGCAGCCTGGAGAGCTCCAGAGGGTCCTTTGCCAGAATTTTGGACATGGTGATGACAATTTGGAGCTCTGGAGGAATCATTTAAATCCTGTGAGGAGCAGATGAGGGAGCTGCAAAAGGGGCTCAGCCTGGAGAAAAGGAGGCTCAGGGGGACCTTGGGCTCTGCACAACTCCCTGCCAGGAGGGGACAGGGACAGGATGGGGAATGGCCTCAAGCTGTGCCAGGGGAAGGTCAGGTTGGATATTGGAAATAATTTCCCCATGGAAAGGATGGCCAGGATTGGAAGGAGCTGCCCAGGGAGGTTTGGAGTCCCCATCCCTGGAGGTGTCCAAGGAATTCCTGGATGTGGCACTCAGAGCTCTGGGCTGGGGGCAAGGTGAGCATTTGGCACTTGGATAATCCTCCAAGCCTTTTCCAACCTCTGGGATTCTGGGATCTGGTAAACTCTTACCCTCTGCATCTGCCCAGGCAAGGTTTTGGCAGAACCAGCTTTCCCTTTGCTTTTTCAGCCATGGAAAATGGGTGAAGTGGGATGAGGATTAATAACCAGGTGGAGCACAACTAACTGGGGAAATACCGTGGGGCAGCATTTCACCCTCCTCACCAGGGACAGCTTTATAAGGTCTGTCCTGGGGCAGATTTTATTGTGTATAACTGTAGGCTCTTGTCTTCCAAAATACTCAAAATAGCAGCTTCACCTGAGCGTGGCAGGTGGAGGCATCTTGCAGGAGTGTATTTTTAACATGGACTGGTTTTTTAAATAATCTGTGGGAAGTTTGTCCTGTGGGATGAGGATTAATATCCATAGGATTTGACCTGTGGTGTCACGTACTATTAAAGGCAGTAGAGACACCTGCCTTACTTAAAGAGCAGAAATGCTCAACAATTCCCCATCTTCTTGCACTTTTCCCTCATTCAACTGATTGAAATATTCACAATTCCCCCTCCTCTAGAAAGAGAAGAATTCTACTGATGAAAGAGGAGAATTCTACTGATTGAAATATTCACAATTCCCACCTCCTTTGGAAAAGGGAGAATTCTACTCATTGAAATATTCACAATTCCCACCTCCTTTGGAAAAGGGAGAATTCTACCCATTGAAATATTCACAATTCCCACCTCCTTTGTGTTATAAATGGAAAGAGGAGAATTCTACCCATTGAAATATTCACAATTCCCACCTCCTTTGGAAAAAGGAGAATTCTGATGCAGACAGAGAGGGAGTGATGTCCTGAAAATCCTTCCACGTATTAAAGGTATAAGCAAGATTTGAGATATAGGATAGAAATGTCAGGATGGTGCCAGCTTTTAAACAGACAAGAGAATTAGTAAATAATGGGTTTTATCCATTACAATCTGTCTAAATTTCCATCAGCAGCTCCGGGGTGGGCTGTGGAGAAGCTGCAGAGTGGCTGATTGCAAAATGGAATATCTGGGGAGCTCACAAAGGATCGCTGCAACAGGGAATGCAAAAGGCAGAAAAGGAAGATGAGGGAGATAGGAGTGAGAGGAAAAACAGCCAGGAGGCAGATCTGTGGGAAGATCCTGGAAGGGATCAGTCAGGTAGGAACCAGACAGAGGGAAAGATGAAGTGTTGATCTGGAATGTGCAGAAAAGCAAAAAAAAAATACCGAGCACTTAGGATAATTAGCTTTTCTCTAAGTCTGTATAACTTTATCTGCCATTCCAGTTTTCCTGAAGTTCTCTCCAAGTGGGAGAGCTGAGGAATTTTTTTTTCTGGAGATTTTATTCACCTCTTTAAGGGGAATAAAATCCAGAAAAAAAATCTCCAGTTGATGTTTCTGGTAGATCTGCAGCTATAAAATGTTCATGGGTGATTTGGCCAAAAAGAGCTGTGCCCAAACCCCCTGTGAAGTTGTCCTGCCCTGACCCTGCTGCCAGCGTGGGATAACTCCCCGCTGCTGTCTGCACTCGTGTCTTGCCCAATCTTGTTTTTAATGTCTCGGGAAATTGGGCTTTTATCACTTCCTTAGGCAAATTCCTTCACGGGATAACAAAGCTCGCTTGGGGAAAGCTTTCTGCTCGGATTCTGAGAGAGGCTTGCAAATGGAGAACTTTTTCTTATGTTAAACGTGAATTTTGAATAGTTTATCTTATTATTCAGACTTCTTCTCCAAACACCTCCTTGTTCTTTTTGCTGTTTTGAGTATCCCGCAGTGAGATCTGAATTGCAATCACGTTCATTTTCCTATCAGAAAAAACAAATTACTCCTGATTATTTAAATAATTTTATCAATTTAGTATAACATCAGGGTATGGAATGAGCCTTGCCGTGGTACCAAGGATGCCCATGAAAAGACACTTTGAATTTTTTATTTTCAGGTTTTAATGGGACTTATTTCCAAAAAGGGTGGGATTTCCATCTCTGCCCCAAGAGAATTTCCATCCCAGGCCATGCTCTCCCCCTGGATGTGTCCATTCCCATGAATTCCTCGTGCTCTGGAGTCTTCCAAGCAGGATATCCTCATTTCTAGACTTGCTTTGCTCTCTCCTTCTTTCTGTACAACAGATTCATTCCCCATTAAAATCTTCAGTTATTTCTGGGCTTGATGTCATCTCAGTTATCTTCTTTCTTCGACTTCCAGTCTCTAGTTCATCTTACAAATGCAGGTACAGCTTTTTGTAAACCCTGCTGAAGTTTATTTAATCACCAAGGCTTGACTCCACACTTGTGCAAGACGGTGATAAAATCAGATCTTGGCCAAGCTCTCCGTGGGAAGTGTGTTTGAATACACTTTACTTGGCTTTTCACAGCCTGCTGTGACTCCTCATTAACTTAAACCCAACGTTTCTTAATAGGTTGGAGCAGATAATTATCTTGCCAGTGTTAAGAAGAGTCATCATTCATCTGGAATGATTCCCTGGATAAATCCAACCTTAACAAATACAACCTGAACGGGATAATGGCTCTGTCTGCTGAGCACATTTCTCAGGCTGACTCTCCTTCCATACAAATCTAATTGTTCCACTTAAAGCTGGGCAGTTTTAGGGGAGTTTTAAGAAGTAAGAATTCGTTTTTGAACTCCACGTGCAAAATTCAGTGGCAATATTGGCAGGACAAGAGGAAATGGCCTCAAGCTGTGCCAGGGAAGGGTCAGGTTGGACATCAGGAGGGATTTCCTCATGGAAAGGGTGGCCAGACCTTGGAAGGGGCTGGAATCTCCATCCCTGGAGGTGTCCAAGGAACGAGGATGTCAGGGCTGGTGACAAGATGAGGATCTGGCACATCTTGGAATTGATGACCTTGGAGGGCTTTCCCAACCTCAGTAATCCTAATTACTTATTTTAGGCAGATTTTTTTTTTTTTTTGTCTCCTATTTTGAAGTGGTGACAGCAGATGGGCAAGTCTGTTCCAGTGCCCCAACTGCTGTGAGCAAATCCCTGACTCATCCCTTCCCAGAGCTGGCTGGGAACTCACCTGGAATTGTGCCAGAGCTTTTCCAGAGGGAGGTGGCACCACTCTCACTTTCATGCCCAGCAATCCTGAGTCATCACAGGTAGAAATGGAATTCAGGGATGTCTCCTGCACCTTTTTTTTTCCTGGGATATTTTATTTTCCTGCATTGGGGTGGTTTGTTCCTGCAGGGTGTAGCTGCTCTGTGAGCTCCCTTCAATCAAGTAAAGTGTTTACTGTGGGCACAGGGATGCTTTGCTCTTTTTTGGAACTTTAATTGTGGAATATCAGAAAATCACCAGTCACCAGCCTGCAGGACTTCCACAAATAGGAAATTTTGGTCTCCTAATGTGGTTTCTCCTGTAGATGAGCTGATTTTTGTCTGCTCTGTGAGTTTTCAAAGCCTGGTTAAGAAAACATCAATATGAACACCCGGAGTTTAAAAAAAAACCCAAATACTGCATGTGGTCATTGTGTTGTCAGTTGTGGAGTTTCAAATAACAAATGCTGCATGTGGTCACGGTGTTGTTAGTACTCTGTGTTTAATTTTGGTTAATGTGTGTTACCTGTTGGCAGAATGCAGTTGTTTTGTGGGCTCTTCATACTAAAATATTTCCAGGGGAGCCAAAGTAGCTACAGAAAATCCATTGTGGAATGCCAAACATGAGTGTGTGACTGAGGTAACCCATTGAGGGAAGTTTTAGAGTTTAAAGTTAAACTATAGAAGTAGATAAAGGTAATTGTTGGAACCCTGGGCACTGAGAATTCCAGACTTTGGAGCCCTGGGCACTGAGAATTCCAGACTTTGGAACCCTGGGCACTGAGAATTCCAGGTTCTGGAACCCTGGGCACTGAGAATTCCAGGCTTTGGAACCCTGGGAACTGAGAATTCCAGGTTCTGGAACCCTGGGCACTGAGAATTCCAGGCTTTGGAGCCCTGGGCACTGAGAATTCCAGGCTTTGGAGCCCTGGGCACCAAGAATTCCAGGCTTTGGAACCCTGGGCACTGAGAATTCCAGGCTTTGGAACCCTGGGCACTGAGAATTCCAGGTGCTGGAACCCTGGGCACTGAGAATTCCAGGCTTTGGAGCCCCGGGCACTGAGAATTCCAGGCTCTCTGTGCTCACAGGCACTGACCCCCAAGCAAACCCTGCACTGACCTGAGGCCGTGGAAAAGGCTCCCAAAATTGAGTGACAGCACTGGGATTGTGGGGGTGCAGTTTGGATAGAAGTGTGTGATAGCACAGGGTGCAAAACTGAGAGTTGAAGGGTTTAGAATGCAGGAATAGATAGAAAGCAAGGTGGAGGATTTAGGGCAGAGGCCAGTCCTGCTTTTTCACCTTCTCCTTGTGGGATTTTGTAACTGGGTAGAAAAATCCCCATTGCAGGCCATGGGTGGTTGGTTATTGGGTTAAAAGTAAAAATAATTTAGGTGTCATTTCATAATTGGACAGTTTGTGCTTAAAAGACCTTTTAGAGAGAGAGATGGGGCTCCATTTTTAGTTTGTTAACTAGCAGTGCTGTAGAACTCACAGTTTGTGAGACTGTAACATAGATCAGAATTAATCAACATCTGAGTCTGAACAAAAAATACTGTCCTGAGCATTTAATCCCAACTCAGGCAGAAAAGGAAGATAAAAGGAACAGGTGCCACCGCTGGCTGTGCCACTTCCCTGTGCCCAGGGCCTGTCCCCAGCAGTGAGTTCTGCCCTGGGGACCTGCACAGGCCAGGATGTGTTCTAGGGGAGTTCTGATGCCTTCACATTCCATGTTTACCCTGGGAATACTTGGCAGAGAATGGGATGCCAGGTGGGTTTTTAAGCCAGGCTTTATTTCTAAAGAGGCCACACTGGCTGTGTCTGAACCAAACACTCCATGGGTTTGTATGACCTGGTGTTTTCAGTCTCTGGGGATTTTTTAATGAAATAAAAGAGTTGCCAACACATCAAATGAAGGCAGAACATCTTTGCACATCCTTGCATGCCGTGTTTTGTGAGTGAAACCTGGGAATAAGCTAAAGGATGGTGTCAAAGAGAAATGAAGGGGTTCATTCAGAACCTCAGAACATTCCTGTTCTCTAACTCACAGCATCCCCACCCTGCCTTCCCTGTGCACCTCTGAGATCACCCAGCACTGGGGGTCCCTCCAGGGTGCAGGATTGGGCTGTGGGATGTTCATTTGAATTTTTGCAGGGCTGGCACCCTGAGCAGTGCTTGGTTTGATTTCAGGTTCCCTCTCCCACACTCGGTGCTGTCCAGCATTGCTCTCCTCCCTCCCCAGGTGGAATTACCCAGAGCTGGGTGGGCACAGGAATGGAGAGATGCTCTGATTTTTTTTTCACATTGGTTCATTTGCAGTGAATTTTTGCAGGGCTGGTACCCTGAGCACCACTTGGTTTGATTTCAGGTTCCCCCTCCCACACTCTGTGTCATCCAGCCTCTCTCCTCCCTCCCCAGGTGGGGTTCTCAGGGCTGGGTGGGCACAGGAATGGAGAGATGCTCTGCTTTTTTTTTTTTTTTCACACTGGTTCATTTGCAGTGAATTTTTGCAGGGCTGGCACCCTGAGCACTGCTTGGTTTGATTTCAGATTCCCCCTCCCACACTCGGTGCAATCCAGCTTCTCTCCTCCCTCCCCAGGTGGAATTACCCAGAGCTGGGTGGGCACAGGGATGGAAAGATACTCTGATTTTTTTTTTTTTCCACACTGGTTCATTTGCAGTGAATTTTTGCAGGGCTGGCACCCTGAGCACCACTTGGTTTCATTTCAGGTTCCCTCTCCCACACTCTGTGTCATCCAGCATCGCTCTCCTCCCTCCCCAGGTGGGGTTTCTCAGGGCTGGGTGGGCACAGGAATGAGGTGGTGCTTTGCTTTTTTTTTTTTCCCCACACTGGTTCATTTGCAGTGAGTTTTTGCAGGGCTGGCACCCTGAGCACTGCTTGGTTTGATTTCAGGTTCCCCCTCCCACACTCGGTGCCATCCAGCCTCTCTCCTCCCTCCCCAGGTGGAATAACCCAGAGCTGGGTGGGCACAGGAATGGAGAGATGCTCTGCTTTTTTTTTTTTTTTTTTTTCCACAGTGGTTCATTTGCAGTGAATTTTTGCAGGGCTGGCACCCTGAGCACCTCTTGGTTTGATTCCCTCTCCCATGCTTAGTGCTGTCCAGCATCGCTCTCCTCCCTCCCAGGTGGGGTTTCTCAGGGCTGGGTGGGCACAGGAATGGGGAGATGTTCTGCCTTTTTTTTTTTCACATTGGCTCATTTGCAGTGAATTTTTCCAGGGTTGGCACCCTGAGCAGTGCTTGGTTTGATTTCAGGTTCCCTCTCCCACACTCGGTGCCATCGAGCCTCTCTCCTCCCTCCCCAGGTGGGGTTCCCAGGGCTGGGTACAGGAATGGGGTGGTGCTCTGGTTTTTTTTTTTCCACACTGGTTCATTTGCAGTGAATATTTCCAGGGCTGGCACCCTGAGCACCGCTTGGTTTGATTCCCTCTCCCACACTCGGTGCTGTCCAGCATCGCTCTCCTCCCTCCCCAGGTGGAATTACCCAGAGCTGGGTGGGCACAGGGATGAGGAGGTGCTCTGCTTTTTTTTTCCACACTGGTTCATTTTCAGCGAATTTTTGCAGGGCTGGCACCCTGAGCACTGCTTGGTTTGATTTCAGGTTCCCTCTCCCACACTCGGTGCCATCCAGCATCGCTCTCCTCCCTCCCCAGGTGGGGTTCCCAGGGCTGGGTGGGCACAGGGATGAGGGGGTGCTCTGCTCTCCTGTGCCATGGAATGTGTGTGCACACCCCTTCTTCCCACCCTCCCATCACTCCCTAAAGCTCACACAAAATCTATTTATCCCTGGGGGATGGCTCCAAAATCCAAAATCTATGAGGAGACAGTAAATCCTGGATGCTGGAGGAGGTTTGGACACAGGGAATGTTCTGCTATGACCTAGAGCTGAGGCAGGATGTGCTGGTTTAACATCACCTCCCTGGGATTTGCTGTTTAAAATATAAATACAGATTTAAATCTGCATTCAGCTTTTTGCTAAAGAGTAAAAAAATCTCCCAGCAATGAGCAGCTGCTGCTGGGGTTCAGATCCTCCTGTTTCCAGGAGTTTTCATACAAGAAGCCTTCTTGTGCACATGGGTTTTCAGGATATTTCAAATAGTAGATATAATATCATATATTATATAATTATATATTTTTATATATTATATTATATTATTAATATATAATATAATATAATATATAAATATATAATATTATGTATAATATTGTATAATATGTATGATACATTATTATATTATATTATATTATATTATATTATATTATATTATATTATATTATATATAGTGATTATAAAATATAATATAATATAATTACTATATAATATATAATATATTATATAATATATACACTCTCTATATAAAAATATATAATATTATATATAATATTGTGTAATATATATTATACTTTTATAATATATATTTTTATATTTTTATTTATATTATATATATAATGTATATACTATATATAGATACATAATATTATATATAATATTGTATAGTATATATTACATTTTATATATTATATATAATTATTATATTAAAATATATAATATAATTAATGTATTATCTATATTTATATATTATATAATATATATACTCTCTATATAATATTATATATAATACTGTATAATATATATTATATTTTATATATTATATATAATTATTATGTATTTTATATATATTATATATATAAATATATAATTACATAATATATATTATATCTGATATTTGAAATATCCTGAAAACCCATGCACACGAGAAGGGCTTCTTGTATATTATATAAATATTATAAATAATAAAATTATATATATTATATAATATCAGGATCTATCAAATACATATTTCAAGATTTTCCAAATATCTGATAAATATTCCCAGGTCACACTTTCAGCAGCCTCTCAGCCCCGTGTTTCCCTCAGCTCTACCACTGCAGATTCATATTCCAGCTCTGTAAAACCCATGGAGACATTTTAGGGTGGGTCAAGTCCATCCCAAAGAGAATTAGCACGAAGCCTTGAAGTGAAAACAGCATTGCAAAACAAACTCCAGCCCTGGCCCGCTGCCTTTTCCCCCTTGGCTGCTTCTGCTGCCCAGATGGCTCAGCCTGCCAGCCCAGAGCACCAAATCATTTTATTCCTGTGACAGAAACTTGATTCCTGATGCTATAGAATCCATACATTAACAGCATCTCCTGGTTTTTCTCTTTTCCCCTTCCAGGAGTGAATTCCTCGGTTGTTGCTGATTTCATGCCCACTTCGTCATGGAACATCTCAAGTGAATTAGATAAAGGTAAGCAGGCAGAAAAAAACCCCAAAATCACCTGAAATCAGATTTTAAAATCTCATTTTTTCTTGTCTTGACCAAATCAGCAAACAAAGGGGGGTCAGGGGGTATCCAAGATAAACCTCATTTGCTGTGGGATCCTTGGACATTTAATTCTGTGTGGTTCTGTGATTTCTGGAGATTGCTCTGTTCATTTCTTGTACCAGGAAAATGTTCCACGTGGCAAAAATATTTCAAGATGTTCTGTCACATGTTTTTTTTTTCTGGTGGATCTTGGGATTTGAACTCAAAACTCACAAGCATCAGGCGCTCAGTTTGCCCTGATGTGTTTTATTACAAAACTTTGAGGCTTTAAGAATACAAAATACATTTGCAGGTGCTAATTGGGTGTAATTTGGAGCTCTGCAAGGGGTATATATTGTAAAAAAAATTAGAGGTTTACCATTCTCTTTCATTTTCTAAATGAGGCACTGCTAATTTAAGGGAAATTACTGAGATTCCCTCATTGCAAGGCAGTGGCTGCAGCTCCTGAGTGAAACTTTTGCATCCTGGAGGATTCCCTCAGCCACCCTGACTGTGCAATTTGTCAACCACTTCTCCTTTGCCAACCATTTACTGTTGAGGTGGAAATTTCCCACCGTGGAATTCTGCCCCAGATGCTTTTCCCAACTGTTTCTGTCTGTGTTTTGTTAATGCTTGAGGGTTTTTTTTTGAACATGTGTTCATCACGTTTGATGTTTATGCATAAATATGTTTTCTGTGCTTAAGGATGAGGAGAATGTGTAATTCTGGGTATTTTAGGTTGGTGCTTTCACATCTGCCTTCCCAGCAGGGAAGGAGCAGGACTTGCTGGGGATCCAGGACACGGTGGAGAAGATGAAAGTCAAAGGGCTGGTGCTTGCTGGTGAGAAAGGGAGAAAAGCTTGTGGTCATTCAGCAGAGAATTCCCAAATCCCAAAATTTGGGAAATAGCCAAACCTGCAGTTTATGCCTGTAATGTGAATTTTCAGGAAAGGGAAAAAAGGAGGTCCAATGAAACTGCACACAAGACATTTAAAAATGCAAATCCCTCCTTGCTGCAGTCCAACATACTCACCTACTCCAGCATCTTCCAATGCCCCAACCTTCCATCTCCTCCTTGCAGGGCATCCAAGCTTCTCCTGTGCCTTGCCCTGATCTCTCTGTACACCTTCTCCTTATCACCCAGCCTTGCACAACATCCCATTTCCTCAGAGGGACAGCAGGTTTAGGAGGTGACTATTTGGGAAATTGCTGAGGGAAGGTGGGATAAGAATGGATTTCTCATCCCACTGCAGGGATTCATCCCCTGTGCTCAGGGAATGTCCCAAAGCTGGGGAGAAGTGAAGGTGGTGCTTGATCCAGGCAGGATCGTGGAATCCTGGAATGGTTTGGGTTGGGAAGGACCTTAAAGCTCATCCTGTTTCAACCCTGACACCTTCCACTGTCCCAGGCTGTTCCAACCTGGCCTTGGGCACTGCCAGGGATCCAGGGGCAGCCACAGCTGCTCTGGGCACCCTGTGCCAGGGCCTGCCCACCCTCACAGCCAAGAATTTATTCCCAATATCCAACCCAAACCTCCTGGCTTTCAGCGTGAAGCCATCCCCCTTGCCCTGTCACTAAATGTCCCTCTAAAAAGTTTCTCTCCATCTTTCTGGAATTTCTACTGAAGGGAGAGGCAAACTCCTGTTTTAGTCTCTGGAGTTTCACCGCTGCCATCAGCACCACCAAGATCCACACTGAGGAAGCTGCAGAGAAAGGAGCTGCTCCTTCCCAGGAGTTTGTACAGCCTGGGCTGTGCCATAAACCTTGTCCACAATAAATAAATATTCTATTCTGGAGGCATTACTGATTAGCAAATTTGACTCTCATCTTCACTCCTCTTCATCATCCAACTGTTGGAACCTTTTTTCCTCTGCCACCTCCCCTTCACCTCCCTGCTGCTGACATTTAGTCAGAAATCACACGGACACACAATCCAGGAGAGGAATTTTTCCTGATTTCCCATCTAAACCTGCTCTCTTCCCATGTTTCTTCCTTGTTTGGCAGCTTTCTTTGGTTTTTCATAACACAGGAAATAATCAGGTTGCCTAGAAAATAAAAGTAAAGGCCACAAATCCACTCAAAAGTTCGGAAATGCCAGAGAAATCAAAACTTTTGACTTTGGAGAGTCACTCTGTGATGGAACCATCATCCCACGGCACCTGTTCCTCGGCTGGAGCTATTGTCAGAGGCAGGTAAAACACAATTCCCGCTGCTAATCCACCTGGAATGCGGCATTTGGGTTGGATCCCGCATTCCTGGGGGATTACCGGCCCCTCTGCAGGAACAGATTAACATTTAGAGCTCTGGCAGCTCCCACACCTAAACACGGATTTACATACGGGATTAAAAACGCGTTTTTAACGCCCGAAAAGCTTCGTCAGAGCGGCAAAAGGGACGCGGGTTTGGGCTTGTCTGACACCATCAGGAGCTTTCATGTGGGAGCTGCTGCTTCTCCTCAAAGCTTTGGGATCAAGCCCAGCACACGCCAGGCTGGGCAGTGAAAACCTCAGAGGGGAACACGAAGCTCAGTTCCCATTTTTTTTGCATCTCAAGGAGTCCACATCCACTTGTCATTCTGGCGTCCCGGTAAAACTCGTTTTAAAGCTTGTTAAATTCACCACATGAAAGTGGTTTGCGAGCAAGTTTCTCAATTTAAATCCCTGCCCGCTCTAAGTGGCTCCAACCCGACCTGCTGCCTTTTGGGAATGAGCATCTCCTCCTCCAGTGTGTTGGGGAAGGAGGAACAGCTCGTTAATAATATTCTGCATTTTGAAATAATGACTTAATCTGGTGCTTTCCCTCGCCGGGTGAGTTCTGCAGTGATTATCTTACAACTGAGCCCCATTCAGGTTTCAATTTCTATTAAATAAGCTAAATCGACAGCATTAAACAGTTGCCTGTTTATTCTTTTTAGCAGGAAATGAATTTAAAAGAGACGCAGCCACCCGTGAAGAGCTGTTGAAAGCAGCGATTGATGGGAGGGAGGAGGTGGTTTCTCACCAAAACCTTAAAAAAACAAACAAACTGGGCATAAAAAATAAAAAATAATCGCTTTTAAAACAGGAGAGATTTAGCTGTGAGCATTTCTCTCTCTGTTTCCCTACTGGTAAACTGTGGTGTGCAGAGGGAATGCCACGAGGGAGAAAGAGAAATGAAAATATCATCCTATAAATATTTAATTCTATAAGGAGAAATAAGTGAGGTTGAGGGGGGAAAAGGGGCTGGTGAAGGTTTTCACTGCCAAGTTTTTGGCTGAGATTCCCTTTGGCTGGGGGAGCCTGGAGCAGCCCCAGGTGGGAGATGTCCCATGGGCACCGTGGTTCATTGCTCCTCATCCCTGTGTGCTCCTACACAGATAAAAAGGTTTCCTTTTGTCCCAGGATTGTGGACATTGGATATTTCCATGTGATTATCTGAACTTCTTTAACCCTGATATTCTTCAAGGGTTGTCAGGGATTTCTCCTTGGATTTCTCCTTTTCTGTCTGCCCCCTCACACCTCCAGCTCCTGCTCCAGCTCTTTGTTGGGAAAGCTCCCAGTTTCCCATCTTTAGAAAGGTGAAGAGCCCTCTCCACTCAGCTGCTCCCACAAAATGGATCATGGAATGAGAGACTTTTCCTTCTTCCTTCCATCCCATGCCAGTTTATTTCCAAAGAAATAGGTCTGAACTGGAATGAGAGCCTATTTACATCTGCTACACCAGAGGAATTGTTTGGGATCTCATCATCCTTAGGCAAAGATAATGCTGGAGTCTTTGCCAGGAAAGAGTCAGCTTTGGAATATTGTTGTGAGTAGGATTCAGCTCCAGTGGCTGCTCATTCTGCAGGGCTGATAAGAGAATGTGTTATCACTGCAGCTCCTCCCAGAGCCCCCATTCCCTCCTGCAGGGGCACAGGGACGTGTCCTGGCTGTGCCCCAGCTGAGCTCAGGGCACTGGAGCAGCACTGCAGCTCATTTCCTTTGCTGGTCCCTCCTCCCAGAATCTCTTCAGCTTCCAAAGAAAACCATTACTGGGAGTTTTTGCCTGTTTTCCTTTTCCTTTCATGGCCTATCAGCTCTGGAGCTTGGGAACCATTTCCATTTCCAAAAATCCACAATCCCTGGTTTTGTGCCTCTGGGGGGCTTCTTCCCACTTCCCAGCCCCACGGTGCTCCCTGGAACAAACATTCCCTGCACAGCTTGGCAGCAGGAGTCAGGATTTCACAGCTGAAGGTTCAGCTGGGATTTATCCTTAAAATTCCAAGGCTCATCGAGGATCACCTCCAGGGATTCTCTGAGGATGCACAGCACAAAATGATGTGGAGGGTTCAAACAAGGGATGGGAGAGGTGCAGGTTTGGGATTGAATGTTCTGGACTTCTGGAGATCCTGGTGTGGGCAGAACATTCCCTGGAAGGGCTGGACAGCAGCTCCAGCACAGGAGGAGGAAAATGCAGCCAGTGGAAGGTCTGCAGGACACCCAGGGGTGCAGCCAGGCTGCTCATGGAGCCTTTGGCTCACCCTCAGTGACAAACCCAGGCTGAAGCTGCCACCTTGGCACGTCCTTCCTGGCAGGGAAAGGACCAGGCTGTGAGTCCTTGGAGGGAGAATCTCAGTGATCTCCCAGAGAGGATTTGACTTTTAGGCAAACTCCATCCCAAACACAACCAAACATGGGGAGAACCATGTGGATGGAGGCCTCCTACCTTTGGCCTGGGTCCTTCAGAGATTCCAGATCCTCCTTTGAAATCACTGTGTGTGAATTTGATACATGTGCTGAGAGGGGAGGAATTACAGCTTTCACATTCATGCACAATTTACCTTTTTATTTTCCTTTATTATCTGGGGGATATGGGGTAAATCAAGCTCCCCTGATGGGGCTCAGGGTTCTGATTCCATTTGTGGGGTCCCGTTAGTAGCAGGGCAGTAAATTACTGCTACTTTGTTTGAAAATTTTTTTAGCCACACTACATTAGCTCCTTTTGTTTGCTTTTCCACTGACGGAGTGCACGTTTTTTATTTGAGAATTTGTGTTTCATGAATGTCTCATTTATAAATAATACAGGGTGTGAAATTCGAAGGTCACAGAACTCAGCCTGAAAGTGAAACCACCCTGAGTAACTTTGGGCTTTCATGGCAAAAATCTTTCACAAAAAGCTTCACTTACCTCAGGTTTTTTATACAATCTGAGCGTGTGCAGTGAATATTGACCATTATACATAAGGTAACTATATATAATAACCTTTTCCTGGCTCATCCAGCTATCTTTGTTTATTTGAAAGATTGATAGATCAGAGGGTCAAGGGACGTGTTTTATTGTACATTTCTGTTCCAAATTTCCTGACATTTTTTGGTTGAAAAAAGAAAAAAATAGGCCTTTAAAAGGCCCAGAAAGGGCTAATAAGAACCAGATCCTAAAGTGATGCTATGTCAAAATGTCAGAAATAACAGCTTTTCTTTGACTCCACAGCATTAATCTTGAGGCACATACCTTTCCATGCACCCTCCCTTTAATGCTGGAGTTTTTCTTTGTGGCTCTTTACTGCAGAGCAGCTTCTAAAGTGACAACAAAATCCCTTGATGGTTTTCAGTAGTTGGCTTTATAGCTGGATGTGGACATTTGTTTACCTATTCCAAATCACGTTGGTTTTTTTTTTTTGGTGATAAAGTTTAGAGGTTTCCTACTTGGGCTATAAAACTGGTTCCTGGGTAAAGAAAAGCTTCATTTCCCCTCAAAGTGACCTCTGAGACATCTGTCCTTCAACCTCAGAGTTGTCTGATGAAAGGAGGGGCAGAAGCAACTCTCAAATGCATTCAAGAGCTCATGGAGGGCGGTGAGTTGTTCACTTCCCACCCAAAAGCAGCGGGATTCAGGTCCCAGATAATTTTTTGGAAGTCTGATTTCCCTCCACAAGCCCAGCACCTTAAAGCTGCCAACTATCAGAATATAAAAATTAATTCTGAGAACCCCAGTGACAGTGGAGATGAGAGAAGCCATCAGGCCTGGAGCTGTGCCCTGCCTGGCTGAGGTCACTGAGTTCTCCTGGGTGCCACCAAACCTTCTGGATGGAGTCTGGGAAGGGAGAGCCAGGACAGAACTTCCCTGTGCATCCCAAATTGACTCCTCTGAGGAAACCTGCTGGAAATAAAGCTGGGCAAGCTAAGGCAGCAGAGGTTTCCTTTTGTCCCATGACTGCAGACATTGGATATTTCCATGTAATTATCTCTTTAACCCTGATATTCTTCAAGAGTTGCCAGATCATGGCTTGAGTGCAGCGTGATTGCAGATATTGGATATTTCCACTTTATTATCTGGACTTCTTTAACCCTGATATTCTTCAAGAGTTGTCAGATCCTGACTTGAGTGCAGCATCTCTTCCCTCTCTCTGTCATTCCTCTTGTTTATTCATTTAAAATAAGTGAAATTCCAAGTGGGAGTTTTCCTTTCACCCTTATCATAACAAGGTCTGGTGATCAGATCCATGGGGAGTTTTC
The DNA here is from genome assembly GCA_910950805.1 of Acrocephalus scirpaceus scirpaceus. Taxonomy (NCBI): domain Eukaryota; kingdom Metazoa; phylum Chordata; class Aves; order Passeriformes; family Sylviidae; genus Acrocephalus; species Acrocephalus scirpaceus. The sequence continues at coordinate 2,174,569 of OU383779.1, read as the reverse complement.
CTTTATGAGTTGTGAGCAGATCCAGCAATCCATGGTGAATCCTTTTTCCAAGGGATGTGTATGGCCACACTCCCATCAGGAATCCTGCTAATCCCTTCCTTTCCATGGAGCAGCCAGCAAGATTCTCCAGCATCTTCAGTCTGGGTGGGGTTTGTGTCATTGACCTTCTCCAAAAACAATTTTCCATCTGGAAAATTTCCAGTGGAGTGAGCTCGGTGCTGATATTTGTGACTATGGAGCACATCCAGGTGTGGCACCACACTGGAATTGTGGATAATCCAAGGCTCTGAGTGAATGCAAACTCAGCTTTCCCAGAGACACTTTTTGGGATTTTTCCAGCCCGTGCCATGATGAAGAACCAGGGAGCTGCCAAACCTTTCAGTTCACAGACAAAATTCAAGGCCAGGTTGGATGGGACTGGATCAGCCTGGGAGAGTGGAAAGATCCCTGCCCATGGCAGGGTTTGGAATGAGCTGATCCTTGAGGTCCCTCCCAGCCCAAACCATTCCAGGATCCCATAAATGCAATGGAATTTGCTTTTATGGCATCCTGGAATATCGGTGTCCCAGTGCTTTACTCCAGCCAGGTCGGGTTCTGCTTTCTGTGCTGCTCCTTCAGGTTTGAACCTTCAAATCCAGAATTAAGTGATTTCTCCAGGCTAGCAGCTGGAAAAGGTGTCCCCACAGCTGCTTGAGGAAAGGTCTGGAGATGTTTGCAGAGAACTGTTCCCCATCTGTAATGGAAGGAGCTTGGCTCACCAGCCTCTCCCGTGCACCTGGATTAAAGCTGGTTTAGGCTTGAGCAGAAACTTTAATTTTAGTTTTTCTTTGAATATTCCAAGAGATCAGAAAGGAAGAAAGAGAAGGATAAATGAAACAACAACTCCTCTCATAAAATGACCCTTGCAGGGTCTAATCCTGCATCCCCACCGTGCTTTAAACACCTTGTGAAATCAGAACCATGCATGCTGGGGGGGAAAGGTCTGGCTGTGGCCAGCAAAACCCTCCTGCAAGCCAAGAGGGTCTTACTGGCCTGAGATGTGTCTTTGGTAATTTAAGATGGAACAACCACGTGGTCACAGAGCAGATTAACATTCCTTGGCCGGCCAGGACGAGCTCTTATTTTGAAAGCCACCTGGGTTCCACTTGAAAGCAGTGGAGGATTTATTAGGACTGGGCAGGCTCCTATTTAACAATGTCAGGGCAGAGCTGTGGAAATGCAGACACTTTTCTTCTTTGGAGACACGCAAAGCTCCACAGCTCGTCCTTGCACAGCTGTTCTGTAACATCAAACCAGCTCAGGGTTTGCCCGTGAAGGATACCTAATATTTGGGTTTTTATATGCAGTGTCTCCAATTTATGCGTTCAGAATCATGAGGGATGACTTATGATGTGTTGTGTTTGCCTTGGCAACGGCTCAAACCCAGAAATATATTTCAGGCTTGGCTTTCCAGATATTATCTCAAGTCATTTAAAAGTTCATTATAGGGCACCCGCTAGTGCTGCTCTAGTAAAGGGGCTGTCAGCATTTTTCAAGGGTTTATAACTCAGCCATTAAAAAAAAAACCTCTCTGTGGGCTGAAACTTGGCATTCAGGGTCTAGGCCCAGCAGTAAATTGTTTTTACAAATTAAAAAAAAATCAGTTTGGCTATTATTAAATTATAGGTGGGCTAAATTTTATTTAGGACTCTTTCAGGCTATTCTCCCGTACTTGTGTAAATTAAAACGTTTCCCAAATGTTTTTATAGAGTGCTACTCTAAAATATGGGCGGGTTTTTGTTCTGTGCTCAGAACCCTGAGATTTAACTTAAAATATAATAACAGTGCTTATCCCAGCATAGCACTTTTCACCTTCAAAGTGCTTTATGAGCATTATCTCATTAATGTACATAGCAGCCTCCCCATGATGTAAGAGGGATTATTATCCTCACTTTATGGCTGGAGCCATCGAGCCAAAAGGTTTAAGGCTGTTTTTAAAAGGCCTTAGTTGCACAAATCCCATGTGAGCTTGGATTGGCTTTGGGTGTCTACTTCCCTTTGGCTCTTCTAAAAATCACAACTGAGCTGATTCACCCAAAGCTGCTCCGAGCCAGGAGTCAACTCAGACTTTCCAAAGGCCGGTGCCACCAGGCTGGATCATTCCCAGTTCACAAAAAAACATCCTTTTTTTTTCTGAGAAATTGTTCTTTAGGTCAGAGGGAGTCACCTCCATCTGGAGAACTCCTGGATGGCAGGAGTGGGTCAAATGGATTTTGGTGAAATGGTTTGGATTGGAAGGGACCTTAAAGCTCATCCCATTGCACCCCTGCCATGGGACACCTTCCACTGTCCCAGGTTGCTCCAACCTGGCCTTGGACACTTCCAGGGATCCAGGGGCAGCCACAGCTCCTCTGGCAGGACCTCACCACCCTCACAGGGAAGAATTTCTCCTTTGATGGGCTTTGGGAGGTGAAAGACACAATAAAAACACAACTGGGCTTCTCTCCAGCCCTTCCACACCAGGCAAGGGCAGCAATGGATGAGTTTGGTGCCTGCCAGGGAAGGGATTCTCACCATGTTGAGTGCCTCAGTAGCAATCCAAGGTTTGGGGGAGTTAATTTTCAATTCCAAAACTGCTTTATCTGTGAGAAACTTCTCCCAGAGCTCCCAGTGGTTTTAAAGCTGCCCTGTTTAAATCTCATCTCATCATGGTTTATGATTCAGATGCTAAATTTATGGATTTGAGGACTAACCTAGGGTGAATTGAGCAGATGAACTTGTTTTAGTGTTTCTACAGTAGCTCATGGAGGAAGGTGGAGAACAATTCGAGGAGTCAGCAGCTCCTGAGGCCACTTGTGTTGGTGCTTACAGCAAAGTTACAGCCACACTTTTACACCGAGTTATAATTTCTCCTGATACTTCAAAATCCTTTTCCAGCCTTGGGAACCTGCCCTACATCCTCACACCTTTATTTACCTCTCCTGTATTCCTTTCAAACCTCCTGTTCACCGTGCTGAGTGTCGGCCAGCCCATCCCAGGGCTCTGCTCTCTCCCTGTTGGGCTGGAGATGTCTGAGGCAGTCCCAGGAGCATTATCAGGAGTTTATAAATGGCTGTGGTACAGAGACCTTGCGTTGGGTAATTAACTGCGGTTCCCCGCGCCCTGGCTGTTAGTGGGGCTTTATTAAACCCAGATTGTGCAGGGAGGCCAGGAATCCATGAGCTGGCTGCAACTCTGCTTCACAGAGAGGGTGTTGGGATAGCAGGAACATTCCTTGGGATGGAGCTTGGAGAAATGAAGCTCCTGGTCCTTGGTCTGGGGAGCTGAGGAGGCATCAGACACCCCTAAGAGAGACTTGGGACCCCATTGTCTGTCCTACAAGGCTGGGATCTCTGCCCTTCTAACCCCATCCACAGATTTCCCAAATAATTGGATCCATGGCGGTGTAGGAACAGCTGTGTTTTCATAGACTCATGGAATGTTCAGGTTGGAAAAGGCCTTTAAGATGACCAAGTCCAACCACCACCACGTTCACCACTAACCCACGTCCCCAGGTGCCACTTGCACAGGTTTTTTGAGCATTTCCAGGGATGGGGACTCCACCACTGCCCTCCCAGCCTGTTTCAACGCTTTACAACTCTTCCCATGATTTTTTTTTCCCCTGATATCCAATCTAAACCTCCCCTGGTGCAACTTGAGGCCGTTCCCTCTCATCCTGTCCCTTGTTCCTGGAGAAAAGCACAGTTTCACACCTGCAGGTTAGAACTGAATTGAAAGAAATACTCATGGAAAGAAAAACACCTGTGGGCAGGGCCTCGGTGCCAAATATTTGTCCCAAATGGCTCCTGGGACCAGGTGAGGACAGGGACGCCTTGTTCAAAGCGCTGTGCAAACACAGGGTAAGCTGTGTGTAAACAGATTGAAAACAAAGGCAGGAGATACTGCTCTCCACAAGCCATAATGAAGGGAGGAGCTGGGCAAGCCAAGATTACAGGGAATAATTAGGGAAGTGGCTTACTGAGGCAGGTTGGGTGGCTGAGCTGGTTTGGAACGTGCTGGAGGGTTTTTTTTTCACGCTTTTAGGAAGGTTTCTTGCTGGAGTTAACTGCAGGTGGACTTGAGAGTGATGGAGCACCAGCAGCACAGCAGCAATTTGGGGATTCCCCATCCCTGGAAGTGTCCAAGGCCAGCTTGGACAGGGCTTGGAGCACCCTGGGATGGTGGAAGGTGTCCCTGCCTGTGGTAAGGGGTGGAATTGGATGAACTTTGAGGTCCTTTCCAATCCAAACAATTCTGTGATTCCAAGTTCACTGACTGATTCTGGCTTTTCTTGACCTCCTGGTTTGGCTCTGAGAGTTCAGGAGGCAGATCCAGTTGGGATTTCTCATTCCTTGGGCACCTTGCTGGGACAGCCAGCAGCTGGTGGTGGCTCTGGGCACTAAGAGCCACCGTGAGGTTTGAATCTCTGACATGGAGATGAAAAACTGAGGGTTCCACTCCCCATCCACAATCCATCCCCATCTCCATCCCCATCTCCAGTCCCTTTAAAGGATTGAATGAAATGGTGAATAGAAGGAACTAGGAAGAGCCTCTTCCTGAAGGATGCCCAGTGACACAGCCCCTGACAGAAGGCAGTGCTCAGGGATGGGTTAGGAGAGATTCATCTTCATAATTTTAATTTAATTGGATTTTTCAATCATGAGCCCTATTTCAGATTGGAGGTAATCTTCAGTACTCTTAGCCATGGAAATACTGAGTGAGAATAAAGTCTCTTTTCCCAGATATGATCCGTGTTCCTCACCTCTGCAGCTGGAGCTTACAAAATCATGGATAGCACATTATCTGCTCTGCCTGGGAGTCACTGAAAATGGCTTGGGGTCAGGATCACAGAATGCTGGAATGGTTTGGGTTGGAAGAGCCCTTAAATCTCATCCCACCCCCTGCCATGGGCAGGGACACCTCCCACTGTCCCAGGCTGCTCCAAGCCCTGTCCAACCTGGCCTTGGACACTTCCAGGGATCCAGGGGCAGCCTTGGCTTCTCTGGGTAACTCAGGATTTTCACTCCTGAATGATTCCTTTCATATATTCCTACATTTGGTGGATCCTGGCATGAGCAGAGGCAGGTCAGCATCAAAATGAACAACTGGAGTGCTGAGATGTTTTTCATGTTTATTGGCTGGGAAAAAGAAAAGAAAAAAGAGCAGCAGTGGTTTTTTCTGAGCTGAATGAAGCCAAATAGGAGATGTTGAAACAGCAGAGGGAACTCTGATATCCACCTCCTTTGTGTCTCTTCCGAAGTCAAGCAGGAGCTTTCTCCACAATGACATTCCCTGCTCTGGAGTCGTGTGGGCCTGATATTTCTGGGTGTGAGAAATTTCAGCCTGCCGGCTGCTGCTAACCTTTTCCCAAAGGAAAAATTCTCCAGAAAGCTTCTTCACAAAACAACCTTGACAAACAACAATTCCTTCTCAAAACAACCTTGGCAAACGACAATTCCTTCTCAAAACAACCTTGGCAAACAACTATTCTCTCTCAAAACAATCTTCTCCAGGTGGTGTTCTGCTGTTTCTCTGGTTTAACCAATGGATCAGAGAGGTGTTGTTCCTATTCACTAATTGTGTTAAGGCTGTATCAGAACACCTTATAAAAAGTAGTAAGAATTAGAAAATAAAGCTTTTTTTCTATGCTCTTTGAAATATTTGGAGCCTCTCATCTTTCTTTCGTGTCCTACAACGACAGAATCCTTCACTCCCCTTCTCCTCTCCCCAACCCCAGATTATTTCCTGACGCTGGACGAGCCCATGAACAACATCACCACCACGCTGGGCCAGACAGCAGAGCTGCACTGCAAGGTCTCTGGGAACCCCCCTCCCACGGTGAGGTGGCTGAAGAACGACGCTCCCGTGGTGCAGGAGCCGCGCCGGATCTCCTTCCGAGCCACCCCGTACGGCTCCCGCCTGCGCATCCGCAACCTGGACACCACCGACACCGGATACTTCCAGTGCGTGGCCACCAACGGCAGGAGGACGGTCTCCACCACCGGGGTGCTCTTTGTCAAGTTTGGTGAGTGGTTTTTTTTTTTTTTCTCCTCCTAAACTCTTCTAGGTCGTCCCCCGGTGTTTTTCCGGTGCTGGTGTAGCGGCGTCGCGGAGTTGGTTGGGTTGGGAAAGATGAATTTGTTAAACGTATTAAACAAATATTAAATATTTTCAATTCAAATCAAATGTTTTCTCTCAGCCAGATTAGGCAGAGAGGCCAGGAATCCATGAGCTGGCTGCAACTCTGCTTCACAGGGAGGGTGTTGGGATAGCAGGAACATTCCGTGGGATGGAGCTTGGAGAAATGAAGCTCCTGGTGCTTGGTCCTGGGGAACTGAGGAGCCCTTGGACACCCCTAAGAGAGACTTGGGACCCCATTGTCTGTCCTGCAGGGCTGGGATCTCTGCCCTTTTAACCCTATCCACAGATTTCCCAAATAATTGGATCCATGGGAGTGTAGGAACAGCTGTGTTTCCATAGACTCATGGAATGTTCAAGTTGGAAAAGGCCTTTAAGATGGCCAAGTCCAACCACCACCATGTTCACCACTAAACCATGCCCCAAGTGCCACATCTACGTTTTTTGAACATTTGTAGGGATGGTCACTCCACCGCTGCCTTGGGCAGACTGTTCCAACAATTTTGGAGGAGAAATTTTCCCAATATCCAATCTAAACCTCCCCTGGAACAGCTTGAGGCTGTCCCCTCCTGTCAGGGAGTTGTGCAGAGCCACAAGGTCCCCCCTGAACCCCCTTTTCCCCAGGCTGAGCCCCCATTAAAGTGGAACCTGGGTAAATTCAGAGCAGAGGAGAAAAACTCCTTTATTTCTGAGTGACCTCTGTGTCTGCTGAGTGAGAAATTTCAGCTGGCACTGCAGGCTGAGGGCCTGAGATGAGACACATTTATACCTGTCAGGGAAAATAAGCACTCATTCTTCCAAGTTTATATTGAGATAACTGCCTTCAAAGCTGAGCTGACCACTCAGAAGATTCCAAACAAGAAACGGGTTTTGTGTGTTTCCTCCTCCTCCACGGTCTGGGGGAAATAATTCACTGAGATGAAGATATTTGCACACAGTCCTGGTTAATCCTCTTTGGAACTGGACAAATAATGCAAGGAATGATGGATGTGATGAGTTTCATCGTCTCTTTTCCATAAATCTCCCATGTTTTCTGATTTCTGATAAGAAATCAATCATTAGATGCCCTCCTAAGGCAGTTTTTAGAGGAGGGCGAGTTGCTCACCTGTTTATTGTGCTCGTGTCATGTTGTGCAGCCAACACAGGTTTGTCTTTGGTGCTGAGGCACTGCCACTCCTCTGTTCAACTACACAAACCACAGGCAGCACCACAACCCGGTGCTTTTATCTTTTTAAAAGCTTTTCAAAAGCTTCCTGCTCGCTACCTCGCCGTAACTCATCCTGCTGTTTTTCTTCTGTCACTTTTCCAGGTCCCCCGCCAACAGCGAGCCCAGGATCCTCGTAAGTCCTTTCATGTCTCTTCTGTGGGTTCATTAATCTTGCATTTCTGCAGTCAGAAGTTCATTTGTCATCGGCTGTGACGGCAGCACTTTTACATTCTGCTTTTTAAGTCAGACAGGACGGTAATTCATTATGACTGGGTTATCTGTCTCGCACTTAGATTTTCATGTTATCGTGTCAACTCCTATTTCTTAGCCCAGACTTCTTCATTTCCAATATTCTTACCTTTAGATCCTCTGGTGCCTTCAGTCTGGGAGGTGATTTCAGTGCACCTCCAGGTACTTCATCCATGTCACAGCCCAGCCTGGAAAATATTTATCACTGTGAGCAGATTTTACTACCCAGGGGCTTCTTGCTGATTTTAAGGCTCGTAAACTGCGTCTGTCTCTCTGTACCTGCATTAATAAACTGAAACCTGAGGTTTTTAAAGATTGAGTGGGTGGGTGGGAGCTGTTTGTACCTCAGCTCCTCATGTCCTGGAGCTCAGGTTTGGCTCCTGCTGCAGGGTCTGAGCATTTCCCACCTTTTATTTCAGCAGTGGAGCTTCTGTTTTGAGCAGTTTTTGAGAATATTCACTTTTATGCCTAATTTTAAAATATCTGATCAAACCTGCTCTGGGCCTTGTTGTTCCCAAGTGTGATCTCCAGCTGTCCTGAGGTTTGAAATCAGTTTTGTGGTGCTGTGCCCAGCTTATTCACATCTCCCATTGTGGAAAAATATTGAAAATCCACCTCTCCTGGTGAGGGGAGGGAAACACAGAACCAACCACACCAGAAAATGAATCATTAATGCAATTAATGCAATTAAAAGGGTGTAAAACCCAGGGAATGTGAATGCTCCTGGCTCCTTGTGGAGGATTCTCCATGAATTATTGCAGAGGATATAAAAGAGAAGGATCTGACCACAAAAGGATGTTGTAGGATGCCCTCTAATGGAACAGCCTAAAATGTGGTTTTGTCTTCCCTTGTGAAGGTGCCTGGCGTGGAATCCTGGGGTTTGTTTTGGGGTTTCAGCTCTGGGGAGGGAAATTTCCTGCTACTGTGGGATTTGGGGGCTGTTGGGCTCTCCAGCAGCTTGGAGAGTTCATTAATAAAGTGAGAAAATGAGGATTTTGTGCTGCTCCCACCTAATTTGGGTTTCTGAAATTTGTCCTTGTCCTTGGTGGTCAGAACCCATGTGAGAGCACAGAAAGCAGAGAGCTGGGCTGGAATTTCAGTCTAGGCCACTCAGGGTTGCCTCACTTTTTAAAACAAAATACATTTGGGAACCTTTTTTCCTGTTTTTTCTTTCTGGCAAGGCTTTGGTGTTTTTTGCTCCTCTTCCAAAAAAAAAAAAGACCACAACTTAACCAGCTAAAATTCACATAATAGATGTGAAAAAGTGAAAAGAAAGAGAGATGTTCTCTTTAATAGTTGATTTTGTAATTGTGCCTTATAGTTTTGTGACCAAAAAAGAAATTTAATCACACTTCAGTTGAATGTTGTGAAATGCAGGAGGGAAATGACCTCAAGTTGTGTTTCTTTGTGTTTGCTGTTCTTCAATGCAAAGAATATCCTGGGGATTGGATTGTGACACTCACTCATGTGTAGCCTGTTCCTTGTGCAAGCTGAAAAATGAATTTATATCCATGAATTTCTGTGAAAACCCAGCCCATCTGTGCCAATTTTCGAGCTCCAGGGTGAGAGATGAAGTCCCTGCCTGACCTCCCTCATCATCCTCCCTCTGGAGAAACATTTTCCTTGGGAATAGTCTGGAAGCTGGCTCATAAAATTGAGAACAGAACTGATGGCAAATCCCTGAGCCTGCTTTTCCCATGTCTTTATCAGTCACCCATGAGTGGAAAGTTCTGTTCATTTACAGATTTCATTTGGGGATCGTTTTTTTAAAGATATCCACACACTCAGCACTTTTCCTTCCATAATTTATAGGTGCAGATCCCTGCCCCGATGTGATGGCAGAAAAACAGATGGGCCAAGTGTGAAGGGGAATGTTCAGTGATGATTTCTCTGAAAGGAGAGACAGGCAGGGATGGATATCACAATAATTCATGGCTGTTCTTTTTTTGCTGCTTTCCCTGAGCTGTCTCAGAGCCAAAAGTCTGATTTGGAAATCAGCCTGCAGCAAAGGCAGCAGTGCTGTCCCTAAGGACACCAGGGACCCAAGGGTGCTGAGCATCCTTCCTTTAACCCTGCCCTGCTGGACAAAGCCTTGGGATCACCTGCCCTGATCCTGCTCTGCTGCTCTGACTTACTGAGAAGCTTGGGAGAAGCTTCTTCTGTTAAAAAAGAAAAAGAAAAAGCAAACCAAACCACCACCACAACACCACCACCAAAAAACCCCCCAAACCCCCCCAAAAAAACAGAAAAAAAAAGAAGGAAAAAAAGAGAAAAAAATCCAACAAAAAAAAAATGCCCAACAAACCCTACTGGTGCTTTATAAATAAATCATTATTTTATAAATAAATCATGATTTTATCTTTGGGTGCTGCAGATGCAGGCCCAGCTCCAGGCTGCTCAGGAGATGATGGGAAGGTGTGAATGCCCAAACTCTTCATCCTTCTTGGCTCTTGGACAAGCTGTCAAAGCCTTGGGATCACCTTCCATGATCCTGCTCTGACTTAGCTGGGAGAAACTTCTTTTGTTAAAAAACAAAAACAAAACAAAACAAAAAAAAAAAAAAAAAAAGGAAAGAAAAAACCCAACCAAAAAAAAAAAACCCCAACAAGCCCTACTGGTGCTTTATAAATAAATCATTATTTTATAAATAAATCATGATTTTATCTTTGGGTATTTCTTCAGGGCCAACTCCAGGTTGCTCAGGAGATGTGGGGAAGGTGTGAATGCCCAAACTCTTTTTCCTTTTTGCCTCTTGGACAAGTTGTCAAAGCCTTGAGATCACCTCCCATGATCCTGCTCTGACTTAGCTGGGAGAAACTTCTTTTGTAAAAAACAAAAACAAAAACAAAACAAAACAAAAACAAAGAAAAAAAAAAAAAACAACAAAAAAATGCCCAACAAGTCCTACCGGTGCTTTATAAGTAAATCATTATTTTATAAATAAATCATGATTTTATCTTTGGGTGCTGCAGATGCAAAGCCAGCTCCAGGCAGCTCAGGGGATGTGGGGAAGGTGTGAATGCCCAAACCCTTCATCCTTTTTGCCTCTTGGACAAGTTGTCAAAGCCTTGGAATCACCTTCCATATCCTGCTCTGATGCTCTGACTTAGCTGGGAGAAACTTCTTTTGTAAAAAAATAAAAACAAAAGAAAAAAAAAAAAAAAAAAAAAAAAGAAAAAAAACCCAAACAAAAAAAAATACCCAACAAGTCCTACCGGTGCTTTATAAATAAATCATTATTTTATAAATAAATCATGATTTTTATCTTTGGGTACTTCTTCAGGGCCAACTCCAGGCTGCTCAGGAGATGTGGGGAAGGTGTGAATGCCCAAACTCTTTTTCCTTTTTGCCTCTTGGACAAGATGTCAAATCCTTGGGATCACCTCCCATGATCCTGCTCTGACTTAGCTGGGAGAAACTTCTTTTGTTAAAAAACAAAAACAAAAACAAAACAAAACAAAAAGAAAAGAAAAGAAAAAAACCCCTCCAAACAAAACAAAAAAAATGCCCAGCAAGCCCTACCGGTGCTTTATAAATAAATCATTATTTTATAAATAAATCATGATTTTATCTTTGGGTGCTGCAGATGCAAAGCCAGCTCCAGGCTGCTCAGGAGATGTGGGGAAGGTGTGAATGCCCAAACCCTTCTTCCTTTTTGCCTCTTGGACAAGTTGTCAAAGCCTTGGGATCACCTTCCATGATCCTGCTCTGATGCTCTGACTTAGCTGGGAGAAACTTCTTTTGTTAAAAAACAAAAACAAAAGCAAAAGCAAAAAACTAAACAACAACAAAAGGATAAAACCCAACCAAAAAAAAAAATGCCCAACAAGTCCTACCGGTGCTTTATAAATAAATCATTATTTTATAAATAAATCATGATTTTATCTTTGGGTACTTCTTCAGGGCCAGCTCCAGGCTGCTCAGGAGATGTGGGGAAGGTGTGAATGCCCAAACTCTTCATCCTTCTTGACTCTTGGACAAGGTGTCAAAGCCTTGGGATCACCTCCCATGATCCTGCTCTGATGCTCTGACTTAGCTGGGAGAAACTTCTTTTGTTATAAAACAAAAAAAACCCCAAAAAACCCCAAAAAACAAAAGAAAAAAAAAAAAAGAGAAAAAAAAGAAAAAAAAAAGAAAAAAAAAAGAAAAAAAAAAGGAAAAAAAAAAAAAAAACCCAAACAAAAAAAAATGCCCAACAAGTCCTACCGGTGCTTTATAAGTAAATCATTATTTTATAAATAAATCATTATTTTATAAATAAATCACAATTTTATAAATAAATCATGATTTTACCTTTGGGTGCTGTTTCAGGCCCAGCTCCAGGCTGCCCAGGGGATGTGGGGTGGGTGTCAGTGCCCGTGTCCCACTCCCTGCAGGTGTCCCCAGGACAGCTCCAGGCTCTGCAGCTGCTGGAAGTTTCCAACACGTGGATGGTGCCAAGGGCACTGCACAGGAGGCTGGGAGAGCTCAGGGAGCTCTGACCACCCTCAGCTGATGCATCTCCTTCTTTTAGCCATGAATTCCTGAATTCAGACTCAAATTGGGTTGAGGGAATAATTCTGGGGAGATCAAAGGCAGCGTTTTGGTGGCTCACTCAGGTATTTGTGCATTGCTCTGTGTAGTGTGCAAATATTTCTCTGAAATATTTCACAGAATCCCAGAAGGGTTTTGGGGTTGGAAGGGACCTCAAAAATCACCTCATTCCAACCCCTGCCATGGACATCTTCCATTAAACCAGAAATTTGCACTGCAACCATTGCTTCTCAAAATTTCCCCCCAAAAAATCAGATTTTGAACATTATTTTTGTGCTCCACATCCCTTTGAAATTCACTTTTTATCCATCATCCATCCAAGGTTGGTCCCTTGAGGACAGAGGAACATTTGTCTTCACCTCAGGTGTGGGTACAGAGATCAGAACCAGAACAGAACGAGGTCAGAGCACAGCAGATTCCTGGAGATGAGAGAATTTAATGTAACAACAGAGACACCTCAGCCTGGGAAATGCTTCTGTGCCCAATCTTTTTGTGCTTTTTGTCTCATTCTCCATTGTTCCCATTCCCTGGAGCTTTGCCTTTGTGCTTATCCCAAACTTTACCCACTGCAGGAGAAATCCAGGGCACAAAACATTGAAATTTGAGGTGCTGGAGCAAGAACTTCCACAAGAGCTGCAGTGAGAAAGAAAAGGAAAAATGCCAATTTACATGGGCTGGTGTAAAAATGAGCTGGAAAAACCCTGCTGGAGTGAAATCCAGTGGGAAGAATGCAGGAAAATGTTCTGTATTTATTATTTATTGTGTTGTGAGCATGTTCTGAGGAGGTTTAACCTGGGTGTGTATGGCAGGGATAATTCCCAAGTGGAATTTGTCCATCCTGGTGCCAGTATTCCTCTGGAAAAACCCTTTTGTTCCTCATGGAGCCTCTTCTAAATATAAATATCCTAAATATGGCATTGTTTTGTTCTTTATTGAACCACTGGGAACGAGGAGAGGGGAAAAGAGGAGACAAGAGGGCTGTAATTTTAAGGAGCATCTGATTCATAAAATGAAATGAGGTTTGTGATTCCCAGAAATAGCTTTTGAAACCACAAATCCCCCCTGGATTTTCCCATCTTTTTTCAGTGATTGAGATTTTTATTTTTTAATTTTTATTTTTTTTTAACTTTCAGCTAAACACATTTGGGTTTTTTTTAACCAAACAGATCTTTTGTACAGTGGCTCAAGAAAATGTGTAAGCCCTGGCCAGCATCCAGGTGAGGCTTGGCCAGCTGCGTGTGTGATTGTGGATTTCAAAGGGGGAAAGCAGAGCTTTTCCTCTTTTGGCCACAGGAGGGAAAATTTAGGGAAGAAAAAATGTCAGTCAAGAAGTCAGAGCAGATCCAGTGCTCCAGCAGCATCCTGAGATGGGCTCTGGCTGCCAGGTTTGGGATCCTGGAATTTTTGACTCCTGGAATTCCAACCTGCTGGAATTTTGTGGCTGGCACAGAAATTCCTTCCTGCTGTTCAATGCTGGGAATTCTGCATGAGGGTGGACACAACTCCCAGGTGTTTTGGTGTGGGATCTTTTACTGCCCCACTCCTTCCTGTGGGAGCTGAGACACAAACCTGGAGTGGGATATTCCATGCAGAGGCATAAATAGATATTTTTATATATAAAAATATAATTTTATATATAAAATATAAATAATAATAATAATAAAAATAATAAATAATATATATAAAAATATATATTTATGCCTCTGCCTCATTTTATTCTTTTCCTTCAGTGCCCAGCTGTGGCTGATATTCCTTAAACAAATCCTCTTCTGCTTTTTTTGTTTTGTGTTGGTGGGGATGGAGGAAAGGAGGAGCAATTTTGGACATTATATTATTATTATATATTATTATTATATTATTATTATATATTATATATATTATTATTTATATATTATATTATATATATCATAGGACAAAATAAGGGGAGTTGACTCCAGTAATTCTCAGAAGAAGAGAAAATGAAGGTTTTATTTACAATTAATTTATTTACAATTTATTTACAATTATTTCTGCTTTTTTATATATTTATATATTTATATATTTATATATTTATATATTTATATATTTATGTATTTTATATATTTATTAATTTATATATATAAAAATTTATTTAATAAATATATTTTGGGGGAAAAAAAAAAGCCCCACATGGTACAAGGTTGGAGCCTGAGCTGCTGCTGCATAATTTCATCCCAGGGAAAAAAATCCTGCCTCAGTGTGCCAGGGGTTATCTCAGGCAGGTTATCTGCTGGGAATGTCCCCAGGGCCAGCTGGACTTGTCCCCTCCTGGGGCTCTTTGATGTGCTGCACATTTATCTCCTGTGCCACCATCTCACCTTGCCCTGGATTGTTCTGCTCTGCCTCTGGGGACACTGAAGTGTCTGCTGAGGGACCAGGGTGTCACAGGACATGAAATAAAGACCAATATATATTGCTCAAATATCCTCAGAAGGCAAAAGAGAGTCAGAAAGCTTTATTTACCAAAAAGGAATCAGAAGACTTTATTTACCAAAAAAAAAATCAGAAGGCTTTATTTACCAAAAGAGATTCAGAAGGATTTATTTACCAAAAGAGGTTCAGAAGGCTTTATTTATAATTTATTCAGTTTTTTTATAACATGCTGCCCTGCAAAGGCACATTATTGGTACATAAACCAATATTTATTTACCAAAAAAGAATCAGAAGGCTTTATTTACCAAAAGAGATTCAGAAGTCTTTATTTACCAAAAGAAAATCAGAAGTTTTTATTTACCAAAAGAGATTCAGAAGGATTTATTTACCAAAAAAATCAGAAGGCTTTATTCACCAAAAGATAATCAAAAGGCTTTATTTACAATTTATTCAGCTTTTTTATAACATGCTGCCTTGCAAAGGTACCTTATTGGTACATAAACCAATATTTATTTACCAAAAAAGAATCAGAAGAATTTATTTACCAAAAAAAGATTCAGAAGGCTTTATTCACCAAAAGATAGTCAAAAGGCTTTATTTACAATTTATTCAGCTTTTTTATAATGTGCTGCCCTGCAAAAGCACATTATTGGTACATAGCATTGACACCTCTCAATTCCTTTGGTTAAACTACAGAAATAGCAAACAACACCTGGACAGAGGTTTGTTGTGAGAAAATGAATATTTTTTACTTAAATGTGATGAGAAAATGAAGTTATTTACAGAAAGATGGTTTGGGAAAAGGAAAAACTGATGAAAAGTTTCCCTTGGGAAGGAGCCCCAGCAATGGTTAGCAAGCTGAAATTCTCTCAGGCTCAGAAATATCGAGCCCACATTGGGGTGCTCAGGTTTTTGGGAGTCATGATTGGATTTTCCTGAGCGAGCAAAAAAAGAGCTGAAAACCTCTGGGTAAATGTGATCCAGAATTGAGTAGTCAAAAATAGACTTGCATGTTTATATCAATGGTTATGTTCTGCTTTATTAAATTCTAAAGTGCTGTTTGCCAACTTTGCACGAAGCCCTGAGTGGTTCAGTAGTGATACAGATATTTCTGAGAGTCTGAACTCTATAAATGTAATTTATTAAGTCATTTAATCTCATTTTCAAAGTGGGTAGGCTTTTCTATCAAAAACAAAAGTCCATCTTTCTTTCAACAAACTTTCAGAAGTTAATACATTTAGCAAATTCTGAATTCAAATCAACGTGACCTTGATATTTAAGCTGAATTTCTGCTGTGAGGAGCTGGGGGGGCCCTAAGGGGTCACTGAGGGCCTGGGGGAGCCCTGAGGGGTGCTGAGGGGTCGGAGAGGATAGGGGCGCCCCTGAGGGGTCAGTGAGGAGCCCTGAGGCCCTGAAGGGGCTGTGAGGAGCTGGGGGGAGCCCTGAGGGGTCAGTGAGGGGCTGGGGAGGCTCTGAGGGGTCAGTGAGTGTCGGGGGGGCCCTAAGGGGTCAGTGAGTGTCGGGGGGGCCCTAAGGGGTCAGTGAGGGGCTTGGGGGGCTCTAAAGGGTCAGTGAGTGAGGGGGGGGCCCTAAGGTGTCAGTCAGAGGCTGGGGGGGGCGGGAAGGGGCCCTGAGGGGTCAGTGGGTGTGGGGGGGGCTCTGAGGGATCAGTGAGGGTCTGAGGGGTCCGAGAGGAGCTGGGGGAGCACTGAAGGGTCAGTGAGAGGCTGAGGGGGTCCTGAGGGCTCAGTGAGGGCCTGGGGGAGCCCTGAGGGGTCAGAGGGGATGGGGGCGCCCCTGAGGGCTCAGTGAGGGGCTGGGGGGGCCTGAAGGGGCCGTGAGGGGTCAGTGAATGGGGGGGGGGTGTCCTGAGGGGTCCGTGAGGGCCTGGGGGGGGCCGGGGCTGTGGGAGATGGGCGGGCTGGGGTCTCTGAGGGGCTCCGGGGGATTTGGGGGTTCAGGGCCTGGGGGGACTGAGCTCCTTTGCTGTGAGCACACACAGTGATCAATATATGATTTATAAGGAAAAAAACATTTTGCAAAAGCATTTTCTTTTCTGATAAAAGGTAAATGTAAGCTACAGTTGTGTCTTGTATGAAGTGAATTGGCTGCAGAGCCGGTTCCAGGGGGTTTTATCAACCTCAGGGTGCTTAGGTGGCTAAAAATACACCTAAAAATACACCTAAAAATACATCTAAAAATACACCTAAAAATACACCTAAAAATACACCTAAAAATACATCTAAAAATACACCTAAAAATACATCTAAAAATACATCTAAAAATACACCTGAATATACACCTGAATATACACCTAAATGTACACCTTATCTGGGCAGGCCAGGCTCCTGTGCCTCCTTACCTCCCTTATCTCCCAGACTTGTGGGAAGCTGAGCCAAGGTCACATTTAAGGTGTGGTTGAGGGGCCTGAACTGGTGCAGCTGTAGGGTTGGGGGGGATCAACCCAAACTATTGCAGGAGTGGCCTGAAAGAGAGAGGAGAATGAAATCACAGTGTAGGGTGGGATGGAAATGACCCTAAATCCCACCCAGTGCCACCCCTGCCATGGCAGGGACACCTCCCACTGTCCCAGGCTGCTCCAAGCCCATCCAGCCTGGCCTGGGGCACTGCCAGGGATGCAGGGACAGCTACAGCTGCTCTGGGAATTTAATTCCAGGGCTTCCCCAACCTCCCAGCCAGGAATTCCATCCCATTATCCAACTATTCCTGTCTGCTGTGGCCCCACATCACCCACCAGTTTTCATGTGAGCAGTGCTGCAAACATCCATGAAGTGGCTGAAATTGTGTTTTGCTGTGCTGTGAAGCCAACAGAAAACAAACTGGCCTGGAGCTGGATGAAAGATTGACCTCAGAAAGAGCTTTTGACTTTTGAAAGGGTACCTGATAACTGTTCCTGCAGTGTTCCCTTATCTGCAAACAGAAACCCTTCCTGCCCACACATGGCACAGGGGAGACAGGGCTGAATTATCTGAAAATAAATGAATTACAGAGCTGGCAATGTTGTTCTAGGCAGGGAGGGAGTGAGGAGTGTTAGAACTTGGGCATGGGGAGCACAAAGGAAACAAAATTGAGGAGCTGGCTTGGATTTCCTTCTGTGCAGGGTCATCCATGGCAGCTACAGATGGATGGGAATAAATGTTTGGGGTGGGATAAATACTTGGGGTGGGATAAATGTTTGGGGTGGGATAAATGGGGTGGAATAAATACTTGGGGTGGGATAAATGTTTGGGGTGGAATAAATGTTTGGGGTGGGATAAATATTTTGGGGTGGGAGAAATGTTTGGGGTGAGATAAATGTTTAAGGTGTAATAAATGTTTAAGGGTGGAATAAATGTTTGGGGTGGGATAAATGTTTAGGGGTGGAATAAATGTTTAGGGGTGGAATAAATGTTTAGGGGTGGAATAAATGTTTAGGGTGGAAGTGGCTCTTATAGAATGCTCCAGTCAGGATTTGAAAAGTTTGGGATTTAAATTTCCAGCAGATTTTCACACAAGCAGCTGCACAGTCAGAATTCCCTGGCCTGGCTTGTGGGATTTGTGGGCAGCTCCTGGAGAGTGAGGGAGTTGAGAGTGAGGATAACACTGAAAGAGGCATTTATGCTGTCATTCTATCTTTATTGCCTTTATTTATACATCAATGACATTATTTATATTCATATTTATATATATATATTGCCTTTTTTAACCCTGGATCCAGGAAATTCTCAAATCCCTCACAAGGTCCTGGTTATTCATTGAACTCAATGATTTTTTTCCAACCTTTATAAATCTATGATTCCAATGGGACTGATAAGTAAAGTACAGATAGAGGATAAATTTTCCCTTCTCTAATTGAATATCTCAGTTATCAGTCTTTCCACAACACTAAAGAAATCCTGTGATGACATAATTTGACCCTGAGTTACAAACTCTGTGCCTGTTTTCCTGATTTATTTTAAAAAGGAGCAAAGTGAGGATCATTTTGAAGTTTGTGATAACAAAAAGGCAAAACATAAATCAAGGAAAAGCTGGAAAGTTGCATTATTTCTGCTGATCATTTCCTCCAGGCTGTTGTGTTCATAGAGATATTATTCAATTGTTGTAAAAAATAATTGCATTATATTATTAATATAATAATAATTATTAATAAATTAATAATTATTATAAAAACATTATTATTATTATTATTAATATAATAATAAATATCATTAAGCCCAGCTGGCAGATTGGGTCTGACTAATAATAAACCCAGTTTTGTGAGTTAAACCAAACAGCCCAACCTGCCAAATATTATTTAATGTCACTCAGAGGATTTTTTCCCTCTTCTCTCCCTGCTGAAATTGTCTGGGCTGAGTTGATCCCCCCAGGACAGGGAACCTGTGCTCCTAAACTCCTCATTAAATCAGCTTGGAAACAAAATTATTAAACATTGGGAGCTTCCAAACTTTGCTTTTATTCCCTGCTGAAGCTGAGACCATCGGGGATTTGTGTCAGAAAATAAAACTTGCACAGCCCCTGAGCCAGCAGAGAGGAGGGAGATGCTGGCTGTGCTTCAGGTTTAATCTGCTTTTCCCATATTTCATGTGGTCATTCCAGGTAAGAGCTCCTTTGAAGCCAACCCCAAAATCCCTGGTGGAGCTGCTAAAAGTTTGCAGCAGCATTTGGGCCAAACCACTGGGTTTTTTGTGAAGCATTCCAGTGTTTGCTCTTGAAGACAGTTTTAATAATAATAAAAAAAATTCATTTAGCTCTAATCAGAAGGACATTTTAAGTGGCTTAGGGGGATTTCTTTGAGCTTGAAGGCTGTGAGGAAAGGTCTGACAGTATTACAGTGACATTACAGCTTTCAGCCATCCTGGCCTGGCTCAGCTTTTAGTCCTGGCTCAGCTGAGCCTGGCTTTGGAAGGACTTGGCCTGAATGTGTGCTGTGTGCTCAGAGAGGACAAATAAAAAATGATGTTTTAGAGAGTCTGTGATTCGTGTGAGAGTAAACCTGAGTTTTGTGATGCTTGAGACAATGCAGGAAAATTCCTGAGCTGTTGTTTTATTTGTGTGTAAATCCAACCCAGTTCCTTCAGTGGCCTTGAGAGTTGCTAAAACAGAGGTGGGAGATTTTGTTTTGAGGATTGTATTTTACAATTGAAAATGCAGCTCAATCCCAGGCTCTGGGAACTTTCTATTCTGGTTTGGGAGTTTGCTGGTCTACCTGAAGCAGCTAAAAAATAAAAAATGATGTTTTAGAGAATCTCTGATTCATCTGAGATTAAACCTGGTTTTTGTGATGCTTGAGACAACACAGGAAAATTCCTGATCTGTTGTTTTATTTGTGTGTAAATCCAACCCAGTTCCTTCAATGGCCTTTAGAGTTGCTAAAATAGAGGTGGGAAGTTTTGTTTTGAGGACAAGGATTGTATTTTACAATGGAAAATGCAGCTCAATCCCAGGCTTTGGGAGCTTTCTATTCTGGTTTGGGGGTTTGCTGGTCTACCTGAAGCAGTTAAAAAACAAAAACTGATGTTTTAGAGAGCCTCTGATTCATGTGAGATTAAACCTGATTTTTGTGATGCTTGAGACAACACAGGAAAATTCCTGATCCGTTGTTTTATTTGTGTATAAATCCAACCCAGTTCCTTCTTCAGTGGCCTTTAGAGTTGCTGAAATAGAGGAGGGAAGTTTTGGTTTTGAGGATTGTATTTTATAATGGAAAATACACCTCAGTTAAAGGCTTTGGGAGCTTTCTATTCTGGTTTGGGGGTTTGCTGGTCTACCTGAAGCAGTTAAAAAATAAAAAGAGAGTGTCTGATTCATGTGAGATTAAACCTGGGTTTTGTAATGCTTGAGACAACACAGGAAAATTCCTGATCTGTTGTTTTTTGTGTAAATCCAACCCAGTTCCTTCAGTGGCCTTTAGAGTTGCTAAAATAGAGGTGGGAAATGTTGTTTTGGGGACAATGACTGTATTTTACAATGGAAAATGCAGCTCAATCCCAGGCTTTGGGAGCTTTCTATTCTGTTTTGGGGGTTTGCTGGTCTACCTGAAGCAGTTAAAAAACAAAAAATTATGTTTTAGAGAGTCTCTGATTCATGTGAGAGTAAACCTGATTTTTGTGATGCTTGAGACAACACAGGAAAATTCCTGATCTGTTGTTTTTTGTGTAAATCCAACCCAGTTCCTCCAGTGGCCTTTAGAGTTGCTAAAACAGAGGTGGGAAGTTTTGTTTTGGGGATTGTATTTTAGAAGGGAAAATACACCTCACTCCCAGGCTGTGAGAGCTTTCTATTCTGGTTTGGGGGTTTGCTGGTCTACCTGAAGCAGCTAAAAAATAAAAAATTATGTTTTAGAGAGTCTCTGATTCATGTGAGATTAAACCTGGGTTTTGTGATGCTTGAGACAATGCAGGAAAATTCCTGATCTGTTGTTTTATTTATGTGTCAATCCAACCCAGTTCCTTCTTCAGTGACCTTGAGAGTTGCTAAAACAGAGGTGAGAAGTTTTGTTTTGAGGATTGTATTTTACAATGGGAAATGCACCTCAGTCCCAGGCTTTGGGAGCTTTCTGTTCTGTTTTGGGGGTTTGCTGGTCTACCTGAAGCAATTAAAATATAAAATACAACAAAAAGTTAAATTATTTGAAACCGAGGTCCTTGATTTCCCTCCCCACCAGCCTGTGGTGGGTTCAGAGTCATTCCAAGGATTCTGTGCTGGAGGAGAACACACAATTTGAGTTTCTCTGGTCCCCACTGCCTCTATTGCCAATTTTTTACTCCTGGGGAAGGGTGGAAAGAAAAAGGTGGAGGAGGAAAGAAGGGAAATAATTCAATAACCTGGGTGTTCGTGGTGTAAAACGGTGTCTGGCTGTCATGAGTTCAGTGTAACTGAGTCAGAAAATTGACAGATGAAATTGTGATTTAATCATGATTTTCTGATGGAGAACAAGTGGGTTTCAAATTTTTTGTTTTCTTTCAAACCCTGCAGAGTCTGGTGGCCCAGTGTTGCTCTAGAGCTTTGCTGGGCTTTGGGAGTGGCTGGGTGGAATTAAGAACAGCTCACACATTTCAGAGCCCACTTAAAATATCTGAGATCATCTCCACGAGGTCTTTAATGATGAGGGAAATCCTCTTTAAAGGCTTGAAATGTTTCTGTGGTTGCAGTAAAATCTCTCACACGAGCCAGCAGGAAAATGTCAGTGGGCAAACCTCGATCTCTGCCTCGTTTTGTTCTTTTCCTTCAGTGCCCAGCTGTGGCTGAGATTCCTTAAAAAAATCCATCTCTGCTTTTTTTGTTTGGTGTTGGTGGGGATGGAGGAAAGGAGGAGCAATGTTGTCGTAGGACACAAAATAAGGGGAGTTGATTCCAGTAATTCTCAGAAGACAAAAGAGAAAATAAAAGTTTTATTTACAATTAATTCTGCTTTTTTATAGCACGCTGTGCTAAAAATCACATTATTGGTGCATGGCATTTGACACCTCTCAAATTCGTTGGTTGAACTACAGAAATAGTGCACAACACCTGAGAGGTTTGTTATGGGGAATAGAATATTGTTTATTTAAAAATGTTTTGAGGAAGGCAGTTATTTACAGACAGCTGTTTTGGGAAAAGGAAAAACTGCTGAAAAGTTTCCCTTGGGAAGAGCTGGCAATTCTCAGGCTCAGAAATATCAGGCTCACAGAGGGATCTGGGGAGGTTCAGCAGAGGCAGAGCTCAGCTTCAAGCAGGTTTTTGGTTTATCTGCCAGCCTCGTTACCAGTGGGCTGGAAAAGGAATTGAGATGAAACATTTCAAACGTTGCAGCAATGAAAGCTCTGGTTGCTTGTGGTAGGAATTATTCAGAACAAATAATAATAATAATAATAATAATAATAATAATAATAATAATAATAATAATAATAATATATAATATACTATATATTATATATTATATATTATATATTATATTTTTGCATATTAATAAATATATTTATTTACATAAATAGATATATCCTATATATTTATTACAATATATATTATCTATATTATTATATATATTATATTATTATAGAATATATATAATATAATATCACATAATATAATAATATATATTATATTATTATAGAATATATTATGATATAATAAATATATATAAATAGAATAATATAATATATAATATATAATAATAATATATAATAATATATATGAATATAATAATGTTATTATTATTGGTATTATTATTGTTATTATTGTTGTTATTATTATTATGAGAGCCTTGCAAGCACAGGGCTCTGGCAGGGGGAGAGGCAGCGTCTGTGGCTCTGTGGGATGGATTTGTTTCCTGTCCCTGCTGTTCTTTCACCCACATGAAAATCCATCTCTGTCTGCATGTAAATCCTTTTTTGGGATTCTCCTCCCCGTTCAGGCAGGCTGGGTGCTGAGCCTTTGGTTTCTGCCTGGTGAGACATCCCAGGCTGGCATCCAGAGCTGGACCTTGGCCTGTCCCTGGGGATCCCTGTCCCAGCTGGGAGCTGGGCATGCAGAGCTTCCCTTCCTCACAGAACCATGGAATGGGTTGGACCTTAAACCTCATCCATGGGCAGGGACACCTCCCACCACCCCAGGGTGCTCCAGCCTGGCCTTGGACCCTTCCAGGGATCACCACAGCTTCTCCTCATCCTCACAGGGAACAATTCCTTCCCAATATCCCATCCAAACCGATTCTTTTTCAATTTGAACTCATCCTAATCTCAACTTCAAATTTTACTCCAGCCTTCTGCAGCCTCCAGGAGAACCAGTGCTGGGGCAAGTTTATTCAGCCTAGTAAAACCACTAAAAGTGGGAATAAATCTGTAGTGACCCAAGGGCCTTCCATGACTTCAACAAGGTGTAAAACCTTGGGAATGAGTTTTCCTACAGGGATAACATCACTGCTCAGCCTGTGTGTAGTTACTACTCACTCCCAGCCTGTGTAGCTCCATCACAAAGTGCAATGGAGACGATTACAAGGTGTTACATTATTTATCCTGATAATTAAAACCACTCCTGACGTTGCAGCTCTGGCTGTTCAAAGCAGTAACCCCGGGCCACCTCAAACACTGTAAAAGGAGTTAATCATCCATTTCTGAGCGTGGCAAGTTTATTGATCTTGTTAACAGGAAAACATGCGTGGTTACCTGGGTGAGGAAGGAAAGCACTTATCATCTGAGCTGGGAGATTTGGATGCTGCTCTCGGTGCCTGAGCCAGCCAGGATCAGAGCTCAGCAAAAACGAATCACAAATGTTACCCTGCTGTAGCTCTCCAGCCAAATTTCTTGTCTCGGTGAATTTACTTAAAACAAACACATTTTCTTTCCCTCCTGATTTTGCTCCAGATGAATGGGCACATTCTTTTGCCACAGCTCTGCCCAGCAATTAGCACCAAGAACACTTTGCAAACCAGTCCCCTTTGAAGGTTCACAGCTGGGTTAGGGATCTGGAGACCTTAAAGTGAGGAGGGACCATTGCAGTCCCCAGTGCTGTAGAGCTTCTCTCTTTGGGTATTGTTGGGGAGGATGAAACAGGAAAACCTTATAAATATGACTGCTTATTTGTAGAGAATATAAAACATACAAGTGAAATAGAGTTGAAGGCAAGTTTTGATGTCTAAGAGGCCAAGCTTTAGGTACTGAACAACTGGAAAACAATGGTGTGGTCAGCTGAAGGTAAATCCCCCTTGATGAAACAATGCCCTTCTCCTCACCAAAAGTCTAAGGGTCAGAGCAGACCCTGCTGGCTCAGCAGGAGGGGTCTCAAGAGTCATTTTTAGAATTTAAAATGTAACACACTATGGTAATGTAATGATTCTTACAGGCTGTGTGTAAATGCTGTAGGGTTTGTATCCTGTATCTGGATTGGTTGGTGTAGATTAGAATATTCAGTATAGAAGATTTAATGGATTGGAATGGGAACTTCGCTCTCTCTCGCTCTTCTTCCTCCTCTCTTGCTCCTTCTCTTCTTCACTATCTTCTCATTCTCTTGGACCTGCTCCAAGCTGCAGCTGGTAGCTCCCAGCAGGGCCCTTTCACCCACACCCTATACAATAAACTGCATGCTTCAAAACCAGGCTTGATTCCAGAGATCTCTCATCTCCGTCCATCACAATTGACCCACCGTCCTCACAGGTATGGCTCAGTTCTGGTGATTTTCAATTAACTGGGGCACATCTTTGGGGAAAAAAAGGTGTCACGTTGGTTTTATCTGCCTTTAACTTCTGAACATGCTCGTGCATGGGGTCATGTAGGAACGAGGTCAGATGGGATGGTGATGGGACAAATGGAGATGAGAGATCTCTGGGGTCAGGGCTGGGTTTGGAGCGTGGGTTCATTGCACAGGGTGTGGGTGAAGGGCCCTGTATGAACTGACAGCCACAGCTCAGAGCAGAGAGAGTGAGGAGGAAGAGAAAGGAGAGAGTGAAGAAGAGGAAGAGAAGAGGAAAAAGAGAGCAAAGTTCCCATTACAATCCATTAACTCTTCTTCTATACTGAATATTCTGATTTACACCAACCAATCCAGTACAGATACAAACCCTACAGCATTTACATACAGCCTGTAAGAATCATTACATTGCCATGCTGTGTTATATTTTAAACCCTAAAAACTACAAATCCTACAGCATTTACACACACCTATAAGAATCATTACATTCCCATCCTGTGTTATATTTTAAACCCTAAAAACTACAAACCCTACAGCATTTACACACACCTATAAGAATCATTACATTACCATCCTGTGTTATATTTTAAACCCTAAAAACGACTCTTGGGACCCCTCCTGCCGAGCTGGCAGGGTCTGCTCTGACCCTTGGGCTCTTGGTAAGGAGAAGGGCATTGTTTAATCAATTAATTTAATTGTTTAACCATTGTTTTCCAGTTGTTCAGTAACTAAAGCTCAGAATCTTAGACATCAAAACTTGCCTTCAACTCTATTTCACTTACAGGTTTCATATTCTCTAAAAATAAGCAGTCGTATTTATAAGGCTTTCCTGTTTCATCTTCCCCAACAGGGTCAGATCCCCTTTAGGATCCTAAATGTAAAACCACTCATCCCTTTTACATCCCAGCTCTGGACTGTGCCAAAGTGACCCTAAGAGGTCTCTTTTCCATAAGCTCCTGGTCATTACACCTCAAATCTTGGGTTTTTTGGGCTTCATTCCAGCCATCCCACTGGTTTGTAAGGGCGGTGTGATTGGGGTTTTCCCAGGATGTGTGTGAACAGAGACAACACATGCACAGATCATGGGGAGTTCTGCAAATTGGAAATTGGAAATGGAAATTGGAAATTGGAAATTGAAAATTGGAAATGGAAATTGCCTCAACCTGCCTGTGTTTAAAAGATTTGGCTTTAGCAATTCCTCTCTAATGTCTTCTTTAGCCACTTTTAGAACAGAAACTATTTTGTTGAGTTTAAATGATAAATAAATGCCTTTAACTCTTGAGTTCTTGGTGACACTTCCACCATTTCCACCTTGTGAGAAACAAATATGAGTTACAGCAGGAACTCTTCATCTTGGACTTGAAAACATCATAAAACCTCTTTTGCACCACTGGCAGCTCTGATAGTTTTGGAAATCTCCTTGTCTGACTTTTGCTCCTTGTGGTGATTTTTCAGCATTTATTTTAAATTTGGTGGTGTCAGTTTTTCCTCCTCAATGGGCACCAATTATCCCAGGCATGTCAGATGAGGATTTGCCCTTCCAGGAGCTTTCCCATCCTTTGGAGACTGGGAAAGAACAAGAGACAATGAGAGAAAATATTATTCCAGCAATGTTAAAGGTGAGGGAAAGCTCTGGGGAGTTCCACCATTTCCACCTTGTCAGAAACAAATATGAGTTACAGCAGGAACTCTTCATCTTGGACTTGAAAGCACCATGAAGCCTCTTTTGCATCATTGGCAACTCTGATAGTTCTGGAAATCTCCTTGTCTGACTTTTACTCCTCACAGTAATTTTTCAGCATTTATTTAAAATTTGGTGGTGTCAGTTTTTCCTCCTCTGCGGGCACCAATTATCCCAGGAGTGTCAGATGAGGATTTGCCCTTCCAGGAGCTTTCCCATCCTTTGGAAAAAGAGACAATGAGAGAAAATATTATTCCAGTAATGCTAAAGGTGAGGGAAGGGAAGCAGAACACTCAGGAGGGTGTTTGCTTTGCTCTGGGAGCTGTTTCAGGCTCTGATCTCAGCTGTGTGGGGATAAACCAGAGGAGCTCCATGGGCTCCAACTCTGGATTTTTCCATGAATAACACGGATTGTTGCTCCATCCTTGGCATTGCAGACAAAACAGGCAATCGTGGTCTTGCCAAAATAAAGTTCCTTGGCTGCATCAAAGGAGCAGCAGGGTAGGAATATCAGGGTTTCCTTTGATTTTCAGCTCTAAATGGCTCTGCTGCAGGATGGGGGCTGTGCCTGCCCTTTAAATGGTGTTTGGCTTAATCCTGGAATTTTTTATGCAGTTGCAAAATCCGTGTTTTATATTACAAAACCACGATAAGAGCGAGTATTGATCTGAGAGTTTCACCAACTCCCAGATAAACCCCAGCTTTTAAATTTGATCCAGTGCAACTGCTGGAGTGTGCCAGCACAGATGTTATTAAAACAAAGTTCTAGAAACAAGTCTGTTATCTTAAATAATATTTTTCCAGTGGGAGAATGCATTAATATCAGCTATATAAAGCATTTGAGCTTATCAATACCAATTAAATTCAGATTTGCAGCTGAAATGTTGGTGGCACAGGTAGGAAGTCTGGCAGACTTGCTTTAATTTGCATCAAAGCACCCCAATAATCACGTGTAAAATGCTTTTAAAAATTCTGATCCCTTCCCAGTGGCACATTAACATAATTCCTTCTAATGCAAACCTCGAGGGGATTCGTATCCTCAATTGCTGCCTCACTGGAATAATCAAATAAAACTAAATAAAGCAATTGGGGTAATTTTATAAGTTGGGAAATATCAATAAATTTCGTACCCTAAAATTTTGACAAGTCCAAAAGAAAATGTGCATTTTCAGCCACATGAATTTTAAAATGTGCTTGTTGAGGGGGATGAAAAGTGGTTTTTTTCACCTTGAATACCAATTATTGGCTGTAAAAAGGCTGTGAAGGGGCAGCATTTTAGATGTTTTCTACAGACTGGGCTTTTCCTTGAGTTGCTCAGACGATTTAAATTTGTAGGGTTTCAAATTGGTTGGCATTGAAAAATTAGATGTTTCCTACAAAAAAAAACACCAAAAAAACAACAACAAAAAAACCAAAACCAAAACGAAAACAAAACAGACAAAAAAAGACGGGGAAAAAGGGTTTAGAATTTACTTAATAACTCTTTAAAGAATTATTAAGTGAATAATTCTTTATTTACTTAATAAATTAAATTAAATAATTTACTGCTGCCAGAAAACAAGCAGGAAGATGTGTTAGAATATATTCACTTTTTTGGGCTAACATGAGGAAGAGACAGTGACTGGCTGGGGTTTTTTCCCTAGAAATTGAAGCTTTGGAAGGGATTTGTCCCATTTTTGAGTGGAAAATGGCCATTTTTTCACAATTCTTTCCTGGATTTTCAGAATTTAAGGCTGGGCGTCCTTCTCTGACCGAAATGTGAATAATTGGGCTCTAAATTGTGAATATTCCAGCCCTACCCTATGAAATAAGAGTGGTTTGGTCCCAGGGTGGTTCCTGGAGTGTGATTGCTTCACTCAGGTCTGTGCAGTCTCCGGAGAGAGGGAAAATGTTTTTAAGGAAAACAAAGAGTTTTTCTCTGTGTGCCTTATCCCATTTCCATGAGGGCACGGAGGGCCAGCTCTTCATTTCCACTGGAGCCAATTTTTCACTGGGGTTTGTTGTTTTAAGGAGTTTCTTATCTCCAAAAGGATCTTTTCCCCAGTTTGGTATGGGTGGGGATGCCCTTTCAAGCTGTGGCAATTCCCAGCTGAGGAATTCAGTGGCAGGGGCTGGATTTATGCTGGACCCGCAGTTTTTGGGAACTTCCGATGTTTTCACAGTTGTGAGGTTTGACCAAGGAATTCGGTGAGACCAACTGCTTAAGATGGGTTTGGATTTAACCCCAGCTCAAGTTTGTGTTGCTCCTAAACCCAACAATCCCAACTAAAGGAGGAAAGCTCCGTGTTCCCACCCGGGCCTAACTCCCAGGAAGGTTCTTGAGGAAAATTTGCTGGATTTTCTTAAAGGAATCTGGAATTTCACAGAGCCATAGGATTGTTTAGCTTGGAAAAGCCCTCTGAGATTGAGTCCAACCAGCCCCAGCGCTGCTGTCTTGGTTTGGAAAGACAATTGTGTGCCAGGGAAAGCTGGAGCTTCCCTTGGAACGGAGAATGTAAATCCCCTTCCCTCCAAATCGTTATAATTTTGCAGTTAGGGGCTTTCAGGCAAAGGTATGGGAATAGGAATAACAGTTCTTTAATAGGAATATAAAGAAAAAAAGGAATATAAATGTAATAGTACAAACAACAAGCAAGCAAACGAACAAAGAAAACCTCATGGGATCAGGGATATGACCTGACCCCTGTTGGTCAGGGTGTTGGGAGCAGCCCAAATAAATCCTCCTGCAGTGACAGATGTGGTTCTGTGGAGCAGAGATGGTCCTGTAGAAAATCCAGTGGTGGTGAGATGGGTCTGGTCTTCCTCCAGTGGGAAAAAACCAGATCCCAGCTGTTCCTGAGTCTCAGTTTTTATCCAGGTAGGAAGGGTTGGCTCCGCCCACACTGGGTGGAGCATCTCCCAATGGGATGATGTCATGTGTGATGTCATTGGTGAGCCTTCATGGCCCATTATCAGCAGATATCCCCGATGATGTCATGTGTGATGTCATTGGTGGGCCTGCATGGCCCATTATCAGCAGATATCCCCGATGATGTCATGTGTGATGTCATTGGTGAGCCTTCATGGCCCATTATCAGCAGATATCCCCCGGAGGATGGACGGGTGGTGACAGAGATAACAAACCCTGCCCCAGAGATAAGAAACCCTGCCCCACCTGGATTTAACAGCTGGCCCATTATCAGAAGGCATCCGTCCCTCTCCCCCTGGAGTTACAAAAGAACAAACATCTCAACTGCTTTCGACAGATGAAGTAGAACACACATTTTTTTTTAGTTATATAACCCAGGACCACCGCTGTCCCACGTCCCCAAGTGCCACAACCACAGTGATTTTGAATCCCTTCAGTGATGGGGACCCCACTTCCAATGCCTGATCACCCTTTCCATGAAAAAATTCTCCCAATATCCAACCCAAACCTCTCCTGGCACAACTTGAGGCCGTTCCCTCCCATCCTGTTCTCTGGGAGCAGAGCCTGACCCCCTCCTGGCTGCCCCCTCCTATCAGGGAGATCTTTTTTATCTGTGAAATAAAAAGAGAAACAAACCAGCTAATTTTGGTAACTTGGAGCTTGCTGTTATTTTTGCAGCACTTGTGGATTCCATTTATCGATGGGTGCAAATTTCTGGTCAAATAATAGCTTAAACAAGCGAACATTATAGGTATTATTTTTAATTAACTTGTGCTGAGGCATGTGTTTCACTTTTAATTCAAGTGTCAGGTTTGTGAAGTCTGTTTCTCATCATGCTTAGGGTTAAAATATTAGGTCAGCAGAAGAAAGAACTATTTGAGGCGCAGAAGACAAATTAAATGTTAGGAGGAAGGAGAGGGGAGGGAGGAGCAGAAATGAAGCTGTGACTCCAGAAAATAAGGGAAAGCAGGAAAGAGTTAGGGAGAGACAAAATGGGCTGAAACTCATTTTGTGGGGTTCAGTGTTACAGGTTTTTCTCTCAGTTTGGAAGAGTTCAAAGCTGCATTTGCAGTGTCCAAATACCCAGGAAAGGATGGGATGTTCCTTTCTAGAATATCAAAATCTGGATTTTCAGAATTTAAGGCTGGGCAACCTTCTCAAGTCTAACCAAAACGTTCATAATTGGGGCCTAAATTCAGAATATTCCCTCCCAGCTAGGAGGGATTTGGACAAAGAAATTGAAGGATGTGGCCAATCTCTTACAGGAAGTCTCTTCCCTTTGCCTCGGTGTCCAGCCTCCCAGCAGTGGGTAGGACATGGATGAGGATGGGATGTGCTCCAGCCCCATCCATCCCCTCCCAAGGCCTCAAACCATCAGCCACGGGGTGTGGGGTCACTCAGGGCACAGCAGCTGCAGATTTATGGGGTGGAGCTGCCCATCCTTCCATCCCAACCTCCTCCTCTGGAGCTCCATGCCCCGTGAGAGGTGGATGAGGTTGGGTGAGACTCCTGCAGCTCCGGGAGGGAATCCAGCAGGAGGGAGAGGATTTGGGATTTTTCTGGGGGTTTTCTCCTCTGAGAGAGGAGGCAACATTCAGCAGTGTAATCTTATCCCTCTTGACTGCTCTTCAAAAACATTTCACGGGGTTTTTTCCCCCTTCAGCATTTCGAAACTTGGACGGGCAGAGCTTCCAACCATAACCCTAAAATAGCTCTGTCAAACAAAACACCAGTGCCAGGAGTTTCCTGCTGTTCCCATAACTCCCAGCATAGGATTTGCAGTTCATCCTGAATGATGATGTCAGGAATCTGCCAGGAAAGATCCAAACCCTGCTCCCGAGGTTGTTCCCTAAGCAGCTGCAGCTGCTGGGCCACCCCGGCCTGCAGGGAATGCCCTTGGCCTTGGCAGGAGCTGTGTTAGCAAAGGGACATCTCAAGTGTTTAGGGGGAAAAAAAAAATCTCTGAAGCTGAATCTCAGGCCTGATTAATTGATTTTTGATCAATTTTTAGCTCTAATTCTGGGCCTAATGTGGTCTCAGGGCTTGCTGGTGCCATCCCAGTGCAAATCCATTCAATCAGTACCCCAAACCCACAGGAATTTTGGATTATTTATCCATATCTGGATTGGAGGCATCGTTCAAAGCAACCATCAGTGTGAACAGTGAGGTAACAACTAAGTAAAGCAATTCCTTAGGTAGATCTTATTTAATTATTGGCATTTTTTAATCACAGACTCCTAGAATGGTTTCTGTTGTGGAGGACTTTAAAGATCATCTTATTCCAACCCCTGCCAGAAGCAGGGACACCTTCCACTATCCCTATCCCACTAATATTAATTATTATTAATAATAAAAATTATTATTATTCAGAGGTTTTATGGGACTCTATAATGATGTCAAAGCACAGCATGATGAATTTTTTGCTTTCTGCCTCTGCTTTCCCATTTCAGCCCTGGCTGCCCTGTGCCTTTAAAGGGGTGTCAAACAGCAACAGCTTTTATTGCCCAGATCTTTTCCCTAAATTACACAGTGACGTGGAAGTCTGGGCAGTTCTTTTTGCAAAGTGAAATGCAGAAATTTGCTGAAATATTATCATGAAACAGAGCCAAGGTGTTCCCATTTTCCAAGTGAGGCACAAGCGACTGAGTCTTGCTCTTTGGAAAGTATGAGAGAATTTTTATTCATCTGTTTGCTTTAAGGGAGATCTGCCAAGTCAAAACCTTTTCATTTCATCCTGTGTGAAGCTGGAGCACGAGGAGGGAACAAAATATAATTTATTTAATAATGTGCAAATAATTTATACAGAGAGGGGGCACTGGGTGTACGCAACCATAAAAATAATTTATTGATACACCTTGTAATTAATGGCAAGACAAAATGTCTTTCACTTTGTCAGGGAGAAAAATGTCTGCAGTCTTCACCCAGAGCCAAAACTTTTCCATCTCCACTTGGTAGATCTGGGAGATAATTCAACATTTATTTGCTTTTGCTCTTCAGATTGGTTAATTCTCATCAATCAACTTTCTCTGCATTTACACCTTAATTCCTGCTGGCTTTGGGGACACTCAGAGAATTTGGGACTTTTGTCTTGCCTTGTTCTGTTCTCTCCTTTGGACATTTTTTGCTCAAGACATCCAAATTAGCCCTGGATTTATGATTCTTTCTTGCAGGGTACTCATTTCAATCCTTCTTAAGGCAAAAGGAGGAAAAGATAAAGAAAGAAAAAGGGAGGAAAAGGAAAAAAAGGAAAAGGAAAAAAGGGAAAGGGAAGGAAGGAAGGAAGGAAGGAAGGAAGGAAGGAAGGAAGGAAGGAAGGAAGGAAGGAAGGAAGGAAGGAAGGAAGGAAGGAAGGAAGGAAGGAAGGAAGGAAGGAAGGAAGGAAGGAAGGAAGGAAGGAAGGAAGGAAGGAAGGAAGGAAGGAAGGAAGGAAGGAAGGAAGGAAGGAAGGAAGGAAGGAAGGAAGGGAAAGAGAAAGAAAGAAAGAAAGAAAGAAAGAAAGAAAGAAAGAAAGAAAGAAAGAAAGAAAGAAAGAAAGAAAAGAAAGAAAGAAAGAAAGAAAGAAAGAAAGAAAGAAAGAAAGAAAGAAAGAAAGAAAGAAAGAAAGAAAGAAAGAAAGAGAAAGAAAGCTAGCTCTTCCTCGGTGAACTTTGAGCAGTCAGATCCTCACAGACACCTGAGCACAGTGTAAATCAATCCTTGGTGCTATTCTTACACCAAGCCAGAGGTGTTGTCACAGGGAGAAGTGCAGAGGGATCCAACAGCAGTGGGCAAGCTCCAAGATAAACATCCAGGCTGGAAATATTGACAGAGGGAAGCAGAAAACAGAGTGGAAACCAAACCTGAAAGATTCTTAAAGCCCAGCAGTGCTGAATCATCACCAAAACCCAGCACTCTGTCTTGTGCAGCCTTCACCCAATTCTCCCCGGGGCTTTGTGGGGTGCAGGCAGTGCAAGGAGCAGGAATCACTTATGGGGCATCTCCCAGACCCCAAATCCTGTGCTGTGGTTGGGCTGGAATTGTTCCCGCAGACCCCAAAACCCTGGGCTGGAATTGTTACTGCAGACCCCAAACCCTGGGCTGTGATCAGGCTGGAATTGTTCCTGCAGACCCCAAATCCTGTGCTGTGGTTGGGCTGGAATTGTTCCTGCAGACCCCAAACCCTGGGCTGGAATTGTTCCTGCAGACCCCAAACCCTGGGCTGTGGTTGGGATGGAATTGTTCCTGCAGACCCCAAACCCTGGGCTGGAATTGTTCCTGCAGACCCCAAACCCTGGGCTGTGATCGGGCTGGAATTGTTCCTGCAGACCCCAAACCCTGGGCTGTGATCGGGCTGGAATTGTTCCTGCAGACCCCAAACTCTGGGCTGTGGTTGGGCAGGAATTGTTCCTGCAGACCCCAAACCCTGGGCTGTGATCGGGCTGGAATTGTTCCTGCAGACTCCAAACCCTGGGCAGGAATTGTTCCTGCAGACCCCTAACCCTGGGCTGTGATGGGGTTGGAATTGTTCCTGCAGACCCCAAACCCTGGGCTGGAATTGTTCCTGCAGACCCCAAACCTGGGCTGTGATCAGGCTGGAATTTTTCCTGCCCGCTGCCATCCCTCCTCTTTTCCACCTGCTGGTCCTCCCCACTCCAGCCAGGATTTGCACAAGTGATTAAAGTCACAATCAGAAACGCCTCCAGGCTTGGATTGACTTCCAGTTCGTTAGGACTTAATCATCAGGATTTAAGCTGGTCTGTAAACGTTAACGCGTTAATTGCTGGGTCAGGCCTAATTTCCATCCTGCTGGAGCCAAAGGAACCTTTCCTTGTGCGGGATTGGGATCAAGAAGCAGAAACTCACCCGAGCGGGGATGCGGTGATTCCTTACTCAGAGCAGGTGAGGGATGCCAAACACGGACTGCGGGAAGGGAAGGCGGGCTCAGCCTTGATCCCAAGAAACCGAGAGCTGTGTTTAAACCCAAAGCCTGATAACAGCCAAAAACTGATAGGTGAGTTTAAAACAAAAAACTCAGAGCTGTGTTTAAAGCCAAAAACTGATGGGTGCGTTTAAAGCCAAAACCTGATAATAGCCGTGTTTAAAGCCAAAAACTGATAGGTGAGTTTAAAACCAAAACCGAATTGCCGTGTTTAAAACCAAAAAACCGATTGCTGTGTTTAAAGTCAAAACCTCAGAGCTGTATTTAAAGAGGCAAAAACTTACGGGTGCGTTTAAAACCAAAAACCCATTGCTGTGTTTAAACCCAAAACCTGATAATAGCCGTGTTTAAAGCCAAAAACTGATAGGTGAGTTTAAAACCAAAAACGGATTGCCATGTTTAAAACCAAAAAAACCGATTGCTGTGTTTAAAACCAAAACCTGATAGGTGTGTTTAAAACCAAAAACTGAGAGCTGCTTTTAAGTCAGACCTGATAATGGCCATGTTTAAAGCCAAAACCTGATAGGTGCGTTTTAAACCAAAAATGGATTGCAGTGTTTAAAACCAAAAAAACCGATTGCTGTGTTTAAAGTCAAAACCTCAGAGCTGTGTTTAAAGAGGCAAAAACTGATAGGTGCGTTTAAAACCAAAAACCCATTGCTGTGTTTAAAACCAAAAACCGATTGCCCTGTTTAAAACCAAAAAACCGATTGCTGTGTTTAAAGCCAAAACCTGATAAGTGCGTTTAAAGCCAATACCAGATTTCTGTGTTTAAAACCAAAAACTGAGAGCTGCGTTTAAAGCCAGACCTGATAATGGCCGTGTTTAAAGCCAAAAACTGATAGGTGCGTTTAAACCCAAAAAGTGATCGCTATGTTTAAACCCAAAACCGATTACTGTGTTTAAAGCCAAAACCCGATCGCTGTGCTCAAAGCCAAACCTGAAAATAGCCGTGTTTAAAACCAAAAACTGATAGGTATGTTTAAAACAAAACCCCGATTTCTGTGTTTAAAGCCAAAAACCGATCGCTGTGTTTTAAAACCAAAACCCGATCGCTGTGTTTAAAACCAAACCTGAAATTAGCTGTGTTTAAAGCCAGAGCGCTGCCAGGGGGCAGCAGGAGGTGCAGAATGTGTTTAAAATCCAGGAGCCCTTCACGCTTTTGTGGGTTTCGTGTCGGGCTCTGGGTTTGGATGGGTTTGGAGGGGTTTGGATGAGTTTGGATGGGATTGGATGGGATTAGATGGGATTGGATGGGTTTGGATGGGATTGGATGGGTTTGGATGGGTTTAGATGGGATTGGATGGGATTGGATGGGATTGGATGGGTTTGGATGGGTTTGGATGGGATTGGATGGGATTGGATGGGTTTGGATGGGTTTGGATGAGTTTGGATGGGTTTGGATGGGTTTGGATGGGATTGGATGGGTTTGGATGGGTTTGGATGGGATTGGATGGGTTTGGATGGAATGCCTGGAAAGCAGAGGGGTGATCACCTCTGTTCGGTGAGAAAGGGGTCGGGAGAGCTGTGGGTGCTCCCCCAAACCCGCTGTGTTGTGGGGACACAGATGTTCGGTGGAGGAACCTCCCAGCCCGTTTTTTGTCCCCAAGAGCCCAGAGCAGAGTCCAGGGGACCACGGACTCTCAGGGTCCCTCTGTCATACCCTGATGCTCCTGTTCCTTTCATTTGTTTTACCTTTATGGAGCTGATTCCCAAAACAATCCTAAATAGTTCCTGCCCCTCATGAGCTGCTAATCTGCGATTTTCCTGTGTGAATTCGGCTGGATGCAGCCCCAGGGCAGAGCTGGTGGCATCCCGGCCTTTCTTCTTTACCCTAATCTTCCTCTCCTGAGATAATCTGCAAAATCCCGCTCCTCGGGGAGCTGGTGGCCCTGTTCAGTGCCAATCCTTCCCTTCCCAAGGAGCCCCTGAGTGAAATTCCAGCATAAATTCAGTCTGGAGCAAGGGAGGCTCAGGGGTCCCTTGTGGCTCTGCACAACTCCCTGCCAGGAGGGGACAGCCGGGGGGATTTGGGATCTGCTCCCAGGGACACAGGGACAGGAGAGGGAACGGCCTCAGGCTGGGCATGGGGAGGCTCAGATTGGATATTTTGGAAATTTGGACATTGGCACAGTGGTGAGTCCCCATCCCTGGAGGGAATTAAAATCCCTGTGGATGTGGCACTTGGGGACGTGCTCAGCGGTGGCCTTGGCAGTGCTGGGGAATGGTTGGACTCGATCTTGGCGGCCTTTTCCAACCTTAAGGATTCTGTGATGCTATAATTCCATTAAAATTAATAATTAATTAATTATATCCTATCTGGGCATTTAATGATGAGAAGACGAACTGGACTCCAGAGCCTGCAGTCACTGTTGGGGTTTTTCAGCTCAGGTTTCAGTTTTTCTCTTCAAGAACCAACAGAACAGAATTATTTTCACCAGAGCTGGCTCCCTGCAGGAACCCAAGGATGTGATTGTCCATCCCTGCTTCCATCTCAGGTGTCTTTGCTGCTGAATCCCTGCGGCACCTCAGCCTTCCCTGGGGCTATTAATGACGAGTTTAATTGGCAGTTTAAGGTTGTACTTTGGCAATCCAGCTTCCAGTGCTCTTGGGAATATTTTAGGGCCATCATCCAGTGAAACCCGGACTTTTCCCACCGATTTCCCGGCGGTGGAGGAGTTTTCCATCTCTCCCGTCTCTCATTCCCACCCGCTCGCCTTCACACTCATAAATTACCGCGCTTAATCCCCGGGGTTTGGCTTCTCCCCGTGAACGCTGCGGGAATCGCTGCTCTGTCAGTGCCGGGAGATGTTTGGGATGTCCTGGAAGGCGATCCCAGCGCTTCTTCCCGCTTAATCCCCTTAGAGCTGGCGCTGGCCGCGGTGACAGCGCCCCGGCAGCGGCCGCTGGCTCCGGCAGGCAGCGCACAAAGGATGGGAGACTTCAAAGAGCCCCCGTGGAATTTGCATTTCCAAGCTCTCACAGCCAAGGTCTTCATGAGGGGGATGAAAGTGGCTTTTGTTAAACTTAATGGCAGAGTTGATTAAAAAAAAAAAGCTCTGATTTTTTTTTTTTTTCCCTTATTAAGGCGTGGTGTGGTTCCTCTGTTGGGCATCTTGGGGAGGGAGAATTGGGAGAATTTTGCACACAAAGGATGTAACCTGTTCCCTGTCCGGCTGTCATCATCCCTAGGGATATTCCAGGATCATTTATCCGACTTTGAGAGCCATAGAGGAGCTGGCTGGGCCGGGCAGGAATAACAAAGAAAATATTAACAAATTTTCACTGAGCGCCTCCTTTTGCTGGCAGAGCCTGTCCACAAAATCCATCCCAAAAAATCTCGGTGCAAAATATCTCCGAGTGGATGCTCAAAGGAAGGAATTGAAAAGGCAGTTGGGATTTTAGGGATCAAAAACCACTAAAAAAAACCCTCAAAACCCCATTAAAACTCCCTGCTCAGTGCTGATTATTCAAAATACCCAATGTCTGCCTTTCTTTGCTTTGTTTGAAGAGCACTGGCAAATCATTTCCCATCTGGATTTCGGGGTTAAATCTCTCCCGGATTGCCTAAAAGAAAGCACCTAATGAAAGAAATGTGTCTGTTGAGCTCCTGTCTCAGTTTTGGTTGTGTTTGAGCACTAAATGTTACCACTCACGGCAGGCTGAGCAAACATTTCCCATTTCCAGGCTATCGCTGCTGGCACAGGCTGGATTTTCTATATACACTTGAAATTCTGCTCGCATGACTCTTCCTGCTGTGTTTATCAATATTAAGCACAAGCTTGGTTCAAAAATAGAAAACTATGTGTTAGCTGCTTTAAATAAACATCAATCCTCTTTTTTCCAGGCAGTTTATGTTTCTCCTCTGATCAAGGCTGAGTGTATTTCTGAGCAGAGCCTTAAAAGCCCTCATTTCATACAACATTTATGTGTATTTTGGCTAAGCTGAAATGCCACTTTTTTTACCAGGCAGATGAAGGGGGTTTCTTTAAACAAACAAATATTCAGGCTCTTTTTGAGCAGAAGGAAATAATCCTAATTGTTTTCAGTATTTTATTGAAATTATTTCTTGTTTCTGGCTGGTTGCAGGGATGAGTATGAGGAGGACGGGTTTTGCCAGCCTTACCGGGGCATCGCCTGCGCCCGCTTCATTGGCAACAGGACCATCTACATGGAGTCCCTGCACATGCAGGGGGAGATAGAAAATCAGATTACAGGTGGGTAAAAACTCCTTGGCTGCTGCCCCACCGAGCTGTCGGCTCCCAAAGAGCTGCTGGAGTTTTATAAACAGCGAGGTTATTTTGCTTTGGTCTTTATTCCCTCATCTGGGTGTCTCTGCTCCTCCAGCTCCTCCCAAAATACCTAAAAAAAGAGATTTTTCAAGGGGAAGGGGATGTGTGTTTACAGCTTCTGAGAGAGTCAGTGCTGCTGTTACCCCAGCAGGTTTGGAAAGCAAAGGGGAATAATTAATAATAATAATAATATTAATAATTATGATGATGCTGGAATAATTAAGTTGCTGGGAAAGGCTGCATAAATAATGCAGCAGGTCATGGTTTTCCTTTGGATTTAGGGGAAAACCAGTTGCCATTATTTTTTGTGGGATGTGCTGATGAGGTTGCTGAATTCACAGATATCACAGATATCATGATATTCTCTATTTTTCATATAAATTAACTCAGCCTGATCCTACCCCTGGTAATCATCTCTACATTCAGATTTTTTTCTTGCTGTCAGAATATCCCAAATTTCTCTTCTCCGTCTCCAAACACTGTCAGCCTTGCAAAAAAAAAGCTTCATTTCCCAAAGAAAGGCAACATGGAGCTACAAGTTCATAATCTTCCAGCATTTAGTTTAAAAAGTTATTTGGGATTGTATGAAAGTTATCACCTTCCACGGAGGAACCTGTGCAGGAATTTGGGATTGGAGTTCCAAATAGCCCACTGAGGAACCAGTGCAGGAATTTGGGGTTGGAATTCCAAATATTCCACAGAGGAACCGGTGCAGGAATTTGGGGTTTACCTGTTGGGCTTCCAAACATTACATGAATTTGTAAGTTATTCTAAGTTATTGAGGAGGGAAAAAAGGAATAATTAAAGGAATAATTGAAGGAATAATTAAAGGAATAATTGTGTTTGGAGGTTGGGAAATGAGTTTAGCATGAATCCCGTGTTGAAAACGTGATGTATTTTCCTTGTCAGTGAAATCAGCATGGTTAATAACAACTTCCAGTGTAATTAGTGCTGTGCTTTCCTCTTCATCACCTGCACAGCTGCAGCAGGAAGTGAGGCTTTTATTGGGAAGGAAAAAACATCCTCAAAAGTCAACAGTCTTGGTTTTGAAAG
Organism: Acrocephalus scirpaceus scirpaceus; assembly: GCA_910950805.1. Classification (NCBI taxonomy): domain Eukaryota; kingdom Metazoa; phylum Chordata; class Aves; order Passeriformes; family Sylviidae; genus Acrocephalus; species Acrocephalus scirpaceus. Next base: position 2,135,017 of record OU383779.1, on the reverse strand, counting down.
ACAGGTGTCTGCCAGGGAAAAGCTAGAGCTTCTCTTTGGAATGGAGAATGTAAACCCACTCCCTGCCAAATGATTATAATCTTGTAATTAGGGGCTTTCAGGAAAAGATATGGGAATAGGAGTAACAGTTCTGTACTAGGAATATTAAAAAAGGAATACAAATGTAGTAGTACAAAAAAAAAAAAAATCAAGCAAGCAAGCAAACAAAATTCCTGCTAAAAAACCCTGACAGGGTCAGGGATACGACCTGACCCCCTGTTGGTCAGGGTGTTGGGAGCAGCCCAAATAAACCCTCCTGCAGTAACAGATGTGGTTCTGTGGAGCAGAGATGGTCCTGAAAATCCAGTGGTGGTGAGATGGGTCCGGTCTTCCTCTGGTGGAAAATCCCAGATCCCTGGTATTCCTGAGTCCCAGTTTTTATCCAGGTAGGAATGGGTGGCTCCACCCCCAATGGATGGAGCATCTCCCAATGGGATGATGTCATATGTGATGTCATTGGTGAGCCTTCATGGCCCATTATCAGCAGATATCCCTGATGATGTCATATGTGTGATGTCATTGGTGAGCCTGCATGGCCCATTATCAGCAGATATCCCCGATGATGTCATGTGTGATGTCATTGGTGAGCCCTCATGGCCCATTATCAGCAGATATCCCTGATGATGTCATGTGTGATGTCATTGGTGAGCCTTCATGGCCCATTATCAGCAGATATCCCCTGGAGGATGGACGGGTGGTGACAGAGACAAGAAACACTGCCCCAGAGATAACAAACCCTGCCCCAGAGATAACAAACACTGCCCCAGAGATAAGAAACCCTGCCCCACCTGGATTTAACAGCTGGCCCATTATCAGAAGGCATCCACCCCCCTCCCCCTTGGAGTTACAAAAGAACAAACATCTCAACTGCTTTCACCAGATGAAATAGAACACACATTTTTTGGTTGCCTGACCCAAGACATCAACCCCTGGTGTGTGTTTTGCAGCTGCCTTCACCATGATCGGCACCTCCAGCCACCTGTCGGACAAGTGCTCCCAGTTTGCCATCCCCTCCCTGTGCCACTACGCCTTCCCCTACTGCGACGAGACGTCCTCGGCTCCCAAACCTCGGGATCTGTGCCGGGACGAGTGCGAGATCCTGGAGAACGTCCTGTGCCAGACCGAGTACATCTTCGCCAGGTCCAACCCCATGATCCTGATGAGGCTGAAGCTGCCCAACTGCGAGGATCTGCCCCAGCCCGACAGCCCCGAGGCCGTCAACTGCATCCGCATCGGCATTCCCATGGCGGATCCCATCAACAAAAGTGAGTGGGGAATGCCTGGGTTTCCGTGGAAAGGGTAGGAAATGCTTGGGTTTCCATGGAAAATGTGGAAAACGTCTGGATTTCCATGGAAAAGGGTGGGAAATGTCTGGGTTTCCATGGAAAGGGTGGGAAATATCTGGTTTTCCATGGAAAAGGTTGGAAAGTGTCTGGTTTTCTATGGAAAGGGGTGGGAAATGTCTGGGTTTCCATGGAAAATGTCGGAAATGTCTGGGTTTCCATGGAAAAGGTGGGAAATGTCTGGTTTTCCATGGAAAAGGTGGAAAATATCTGGTTTTCCATGGGAAAGGTGGGAAATTCCTGTTTTTCCATGGAAAAGGTGGAAAATGTCTGGGTTTCCATGGAAAAGGTGGGAAAATGTCTGGTTTTCTATGGAAAGGATGGGAAATGTCTGGTTTTCCATGGAAAAGGTGGTAAATGTCTGGGTTTCCATGGAAAGGGTGGGAAATGTCTGGTTTTCCATGGAAAAGGTATTGCCATGTTGAGGTTGGCTGGAAGGGTTCATGCATCCCACTTGGAGCTCATGGGTGAATTTCCCAGCTCCAGCTCATCCAGCAGGGATAGGAATTCTGAAGGATTTTTTCCAGGAATTCTGAAGTATTTTTTCCAGGAATTCTGAGGGATTTTTTCCAGGAATTTGGAAGGATTTTTTTTTCAGGAATTCTGAGGGATATTTTCAGGAATTCTGAAGGATTTTTTCAGGAATTCTATACGTTTTTTCCAGGAATTCTGAAGGATTTTTTTCAGGAATTCTGAAGTATTTTTTCCAGGAATTCTGAGGGATTTTTTCCAGGAATTCTGAGGGATATTTTCAGGAATTCTGACAGATTATTTTTTCAGGAATTCTGAGGGATATTTTCAGGAATTCTGAAGGATATTTTCAGAGATTCTGAAAGATTTTTTCCCAGGAATTCTGGTGGATATTTTCAGGTCTTTTCTTAGTGCTATAGGGTAGGAAACTATGGAGTGTAAGCATTTGGATGCCGAGGAATACGGGCAGCTTCATCCTCCCTGCTCCTTCATCCTCCTCCCACCTGCTGCTCTGGCAGCACCACAGGTGCAGTGGAGGGATCCTTGTCAGGAGGAACATTTGCAGGGCTGGATCCACGGCTGTCCTGCCTAAGCCAGCCTAATTTTAGGAAAAGGATTTGTTTTGTGTCCCTGCTGTGCGCAGAGAGCTGAGTGACCCTGACTGTGAGCTCAGAGCTGCACCCCTGGGCAGCACAGAATCTGAAATACATGAAAATAAAACTTAGGGCATTTCTGCACCCAGCACCCACCGTGGCTCTGGTATTTTTTTTTGGCTGTCTTTGCAGATCACAGGTGCTACAACAGCACGGGCGTGGATTACCGCGGCACGGTGAGCGTGACGCGCTCGGGGCGGCAGTGCCAGCCCTGGAACTCGCAGTACCCCCACACCCACACCTTCACTGCTGCCAGGTACCCCGAGCTCAACGGGGGCCACTCCTACTGCAGGAACCCCGGCAACCAGAAGGACGCCCCGTGGTGCTTCACCTTGGATGAGAACTTCAAGTCGGAGCTCTGCGACGTGCCGGCCTGCGGTAATGCCTGACCTGGTTTTGGGAGGGGGCAAAAATGGGGAAGGGTTTGTTCCAATCAGTACAACTCCTTAGGCCAAATTAAATCATAGAAACGTGGAATTGTTTAGGTTGGAAAAGTCCTCTGAGGTCATCGAGTGCAACCATCCCCACCACTGCCCCATGTCCTCAAGTGCCACCTCCACAGGCTTTTAAATACCTTTTTAAGGCCCTTTTAAGACTCCACCACTGCCCTGGGCAGCTGTGCCCCCTTTCAGTGAAGAAATTTTCCCTGATGTCCAATCTAAACATCCTCTGGTGTAACTCAAGGCCATTCCCTCTCCCCTGTCTCCTGAGCAGATCCTAAATCCCCCCTGGCTGTCCCCTCCTGGCAGGGAGTTGTGCAGAGCCACAAGGGCCCCCCTGAGCCTCCTTTGCTCCAGGCTCAGCCCCTTCCCAGCTCCCTCAGGAATTCTCCAGCCCCTTCCCAGCTCCCTCAGGGATTCTCCAGCCCCTTCCCAGCTCCCTCAGGAATTCTCCAGCCCCTTTCCAGCTCCCTCAGGAATTCTTCAGCCCCTTCCCAGCTCCCTTCCCTTCCCTGGCCATGCTCCAACCCCTCCATGGTTTTCTTCTTGTGAGGGGCCCAAAAATAGGGAGAGGGTTTGAGATGCACAGGATAGAGCCCAGCCTATCTGCCTTCCCCCCAATCTACCCTTTCAGCAAGAACATAATTTAGATCCCATTTTGGCATCCATTCCCATCTTTCCATTAATTGAAAAAGACTTTGGAGCAGACTCAGAAGATGTCTGACTGCAGGAATGTTCATAACCATAACCAGAAAAAATTTAATTTGGTTCTGGCTATGGAGCAGTAACATCAAAGGTATCTCCTTTCCGAGGGGAAAGGTAAATGTTACTGTGACAATTTGTAGGCAACATCAAATTCTGTGTGAAACTTCGAATTTCCATAACATTTCTGGGTGCATTTCTGGCATGTCCATGTGCAAACAACTGTATTTTTTTTCTTTTTCTTGGCCTGTTATCAATATTGTTATTTCTACATGCAGATAAAACAATTAGGACCCATTTGTTCAGGTCTTCCATTCACTTCCCCCCGGGGTCTCTGAAAAGCAGAATCAAATGAGAGATGAATCAAATGAGAGCTGAATCAAATGAGAGCTGAATCACATGAGAGCTGAATCTCCCTTTTTGTTCATTTTGCAAACCCAAAATTCAGCCAGGGCAGTTCTGTAAACACAGACTTTAAATCCATTTTAGAGGACCTGGCAATGTCACCTCTGGTTTTTAAACAAGGCCTGAGCTGTGTTGGCAGTGCTGCTTTAAGAGTTGGATTTGCTGATCTCTGAGGGCTTTTCCAACCTCAACAATTCTCTGATCTTCCCCCCATTTTTTGAGTCTTGTATCTCTTCTGCTGTTATTCCAACAGAAATAATGAAAAATTGTCCTGAAGATTCTTGTGCCAGTCCCCTCTAGATGGGCTCTGAGATGCCAGGTCTGGCTCAGGCTTTTGATCTGGGATTCCAGGACTCTTTTGGAGCCAAATTCTCTGATTTTCAAGCTTTGTTTGATAATAACTGAGATAGGCTGGCTGGGCTGGAGAACTCCTGGCAAAGGTTTTAATTGCCAAAACCTCTCACTGCTTTAAATGCTGCTCGTTGTTCTGTGGCTTTATTATTTGGAATACAAACAGAGCTGGATCAGGTGAGCAGTAATTGAATTGTTAAGTGCTAATTTGCATATTAAAACCAGAATCCTGGTGAAAGAGCCATTTCAGGCCTGTTTTAATCAGTATTGTGCATTCTGCCTCTCCAGGACGTGCCTAGATGGGAAATGGATTTAATTAGGGTGGCTCCCAAGAAGCCCATTAACCTAATGAGGCTTCACGGTGGGGGACTGCTACTTAATAAGAATAATAATAATTGCCTTTGACTGGAATAGCTCAGGTGATGAACTGGTGCCCAGGTCTCCCTCTGCCTCGTGCTGCTGCTTTCTTTTCCTTTCTTCAACTGTATCTCACGAGCTGTGAGAGGTTTGTTTCCTCAAAGTTTGTCAAGCTGATTGTGGGAAGATGTGAAACACGGGGTAATTCGAGCATGAGGCTTAGCAAAGCCGAGCCTAAGGAGGTTGGAGGTCACAAAATGACACTAAATGAATGACACTCACATAGGTCTGAGATGTCTAAGGCAAAGAGACAAAAAGGGAGTTTATTTCTAGGCTTCAATATTTATAGAATTCTAAAAGTGACTGTAGAGTAGAAGATGAAATTGCCACTTCTCTAACTACACTGGTCAAATGAATAGTCTGTTAATTCTCTCCTCCTCCAGAATAATCATTATTTACATGAAAAGTCAAAGCCAGGGATCCCCCTAATGCATGTTAAGCTGGACAGAGCAGCACAGACACAGCCAATGTGGTTTTATCAGGCGTTCTCCCTTTATTGTCCCAAAATGACAAATTAAATACAGTTCCAGGTAGTTTACACTCACAGGTGCTTTCTAATTTGTATTCAGATAGAAAAGAATGCAAATAACCTAACTCTTTAAGGCAGCTACCCTGAAGTTACTATAACTATACTAATTAATACTTAAGTACACCTTAATCTAATTTCTTACTGCGCCACAGGCTTCTCTACTACTACCCAGGCCCAAATCTGAGGCCTAGCTGGGAATAGCTCATACCTGATCCCAAAGTGCATTGTGCCCTTGTTCCCTAAGAAATTCTGCTGCAAAAAGGGTGTGAGAAACTCCATTACAAAAAACATCAGAAAGCTTAGAAGAACTTTATAAGAACAAAGTGACATTTGGGAAGGGCAGTGTGTGAATCCCTCTGGGAATAGGGGAAATGCCACAGGGATGGTGCTGTAGCCCTCTCCCTTTTCCCAAAGGCTGTAGGAATATTTGGAATATCCCCTCAATTAAAAACCAGATGGCACAACTTAATCTGAAAGGAATGATCAGAGAGGAGCGTGGGGGGAGCAGAGGACGGCGTGAGCCTGAAAGAGGAGAGGGGTTATGCAAAGTGACATCCAGAACCATTTGAACTTTGCCTCTGTCACAATTTGAGTCGAGCCCAAGCTTCAGATCAAGTTCATGTTTAATGAAGTGCATAAAAGAGATCTGTGTGGGCCGCTGAGCACTTGTACAAATCCAGCCTGGAAAACACAGACAAACAAACTGGAGTGACCCGGCAGGGATAATAAAACATTCCCGTTCTCCCAGACTCCCCCAGGCTGCCTGGGCCAGTCCCAATTCCCTTGGAAACAGCCCGGGCAGCCTGGGCTCCAGGGATCCTCTGAGTTCCCCTGCAGTGGGTGCGTTAATCCGGGTGGAATTCCGTCCTGAGCCTTGGGAATGCTCCTGGGAAATGGCAGAGCAGGGCAGGCTCAGTATCCCTGTGCCCAGGACACTGGGGATGGGGCATCTGTCCCTGTGCCCAGGGCACTCGAGATGGAGGATCTGTCCTTGTCCCTGTCCCTCTCCCTGTCCCTGTGCCCAGGGCATTCGGGGAAGAGGATCTGTCCCTGCCCCTGCCCCTGTCCTCCTGTGCCTGGGGCACTTAGGATGGAGGAACTGTCCCTGTCCCTATCCCTGTCCCCAGAGCACTCAGGAGGAGGGATCTGTCCCTGTGCCCAGAGCACTCAGGATGGACAATCTGTCCCTGTCCCTGTGCCTGGGGCACTTGGGATGGAGGATCTGTGCCTGTCCCTGTCCTTGTCCCTATGCCCAAGGCACTTGGAGAAGGAGATCTGTCCTTGTCACCCCAGCAGGGGCTGCCTGAGCTCCTCCCAAAGCCTCTCCCCTCTCCCCTGTCCCGCTGCTTTTCCCCAGAGCAGCGTTTCCCGGGAAGCCTCAGCCAGCCGGGGATGCAGCGCTGGAGATCCTGGGCAGCGGCACAGGATATCTTGGATCATGTTTCCAAAATGCTCTGGGAAGAGCCCTGAGAGGGAGCAGGGATTGCAGGGAGCCTTTGGACTGTGTTACACCATCCTCCTTCCCAAGCCTTCCAGATTTCTCCCTTTTATCCCTGCTCCAGCTTTCCTGGTTTCCCTGCTTCTGCTTGTAGTGAGCTGTTCTTTTTCCACTTCCACCTGCTTGTATCCATTCCTTTTTGGTGGAAAGGGATTGGTTGGACCTTTAAAGGGAGGCAGCTCATCCCAGAGCGTTCTCCTTTAAATTGTCTCAAACCAAGACACAAAAGGAGGAGTTTGTATTCCCACCAGAGCTTTTCTTGGAATGCCAGAATGGTCTGGCTTGGAAGGAACCTTAAAAATCATTTCATTCCAAGTCCCTGCCATGGGAAGGGGCACCTCCCACAAGCTCCTTCCAGAAAGTGTTTTAAAAATTCCCTTTTCTGTGGATGTGTGTTAGGCCCTGAGTTCATTTCAGCCCAAGCCAAGGCCACCTCACAGCATTCCACAGTTTCCTGCCCAGCAGTAGGTTTGACCTTACAGGGACAGTTGCTGTGTGTCCTCACAGAACTGTTACTCCACAAAATAAGTCTTCCTTTTAATATTAATTAAATAAAACAGCATTCAAGGTGGATTTCAGCAAGACAAAAGGCACGTTTTACTCTTTTTAACACTTTTACTTGACCCAGGGATGTTTTTGACTCTGTGGGACACCTCATTCCTTGTTGGGTTTTTTTTTTCCCTTTCTGAACCAGATTACAAGGACTCCAAGGAAAAGAACAAAATGGAAATCCTGTACATCCTGGTGCCAAGTGTCACCATCCCCCTGGCCATAGCCTTGCTCTTCTTCTTCATCTGCATCTGTCGCAACAACCAGAAATCCTCATCCCCCCCTGTGCAGAGGCAGCCGAAACATGTCCGGGGGCAGAACGTGGAGATGTCCATGCTCAACGCCTACAAACCAAAGGTAAACCCACATTTCTGCTGCTCTGTTCTTCCCCTTCCTGCTGTCTCCACAGGCAGGCAGGGAAATGCTTCAAACAGCCCAGCACTGGAACGTTCAGGTGGTTTCCAGCTTGTGATTTGTGTGATTTTTTTGGTGAGGATTTTCTCAGCAGGGTGTGCTGGCCCAAGGGGACCATGTGTGTCCATATCCCTGGAGAAATAATAGAATTTTGGTGTGATAAAGCAAGAAAGCCCTTCCTGAAGCATCTCTAAAACACCTCATTTATCTGAGAGAGCAATGCAGGTAAAGATGTGATTCAGCATTTCCTCAGGAGAGCTTTTCATGGCTCTGCTCAGTTCATCTGTCACCTTTCACTCAGCTGAAAATCACCTTTGGAAAGATTTGTTCCTTGAGGTTTCAGGCTTACCCATTCCCTCAGCTGAAAGCAGAAATGACCAAAACAGCCTCAAAAGCTCTGCCTGCAGCACAGCTCCTGCTGCTGTGTTTGTCTTCACCACAGCCCCAAGCTCAGGAAGAATTTTAAAAATCATTTTGATTTTGGTGTGATCACCCTCAATCATTTTGATTTTGGTGTGATCAGCCTCGTGCTCCTGATCTCCTGGGATGTGCAGGACAGGGCTGGAGCTGCCTCCTGCCATCCACAGGCACAGGAATATCCTGGAAAAACATTTCCCTTGTTGTTCACACCACACCAAGGCTCTCCATCCTTGGTGTCCCTTCCAACTCAGGATATTTTATGGTTCTTCAAGAACTCGCTGGACTTTGTTCCTTTAGAATTTGGATTTGCATTTTAGAGTGAAAACCTGTGTTTTGATCCCACACACACTGGCCTGGTGAATTTATCCTGGTGAATTTATCTTCATTTTCCTTGGAAGTTCCCAATTCCAGCTTTCCTGTACAGCTTGGAGTAGTTTTATCTCAAGTTGTTGGTAGCAGTAAAAAAAAAACCAATTAATAAAGTAAGTGTCCAAACTGTATCTTGCATCCAACCTCCTGGAATATTTTGTGAAATTTGGGGTTACTTCTTGCTCCCTGTCCCACTGGGAATTTGGGGTTCAGTCCCGGCTAAACTGAAGATGATGGGAATGCTTTTATTGAGGATGCAATTCCCACCTTTCCTGCTGGCACACAGGGCACAGGAAAGCAGAAAATCCTGGAAATGTTTGCAAATATTGACCATTCTCTTTCCTTTCAATTTGCAAGTCACATGCTGCAAGAATATTTTTGTTTTATTTATGCTAATTCAGGATTTTCCCACTGGAAAAGCCAGCTCTCCCCGTCTCCAGTGTTTTGATCGCCTTTCAAACAATATTTTCAAGGAAAGGAAATGGAATCTTATTTTTAAAATTGATGTCAGCTTTGGGTGAAAACACATTTAAGCTTCAAGCTCCCACTGAGGCAGTTGTTTGCTTGGATAAATAGGAATGTTAGCATTTCCTCTGGTTTTAAGGGATTTTTATTGCCTTCAAAAAATATCATAAATTAAGGACATCTTGTCCTGGAGCTGAAGTAGAGGTGGAAGGGGTGGGTTTCTCTCTCTCCCTTTCTCCTGTCCTGCTGCCTCTTGTGTATTTTACACTTCCCTACATTTTGGACACCCGTGTGTGACAAATACTTGTCAAACAAAAGCCAAGCAGATTTACAACTCCAAATGAGCCCTTCCTGCCAAAACTTTATGACTTCATTTTCTTCTCCCCAGTTTTCCACTCTGTTGGTTCAAACAGACGGACCCTGGCTCAGGTCAGACAGAGGTCATTTCACTTTCATTACTAAAATATAATTTACAATATGCCAGACCTAAACAAGTTTTAGCCTAAAGGATTTGGGTAATATAAACCATCTGTTCCTCAACAATATAGCTAATTTCCTGCCATCACTGTGCAGTCTACTGGGCTGCCTGCTTAAATGGTTTTATTATTATTATTGTTATTATCATCATTATGATGATTATTAATGCAGTGTTTGTCTAAAAGTCATAATTGATCAATACAATGAGATTTAATTCATGCTAAAATGGCTTTTTTTTCCATGATTATTTGAAATGTCAGATATTATTTGAATGTTTTTTCCCACATTGCCACTGGAAAGCTGGCCTTGCGTGATTTCAGGAATGCAAATTCCAATGTTTACACTAATTTACAGAACCTAGATCCCAAACTCATTAACCTTAAATTACTACCTGTGGATTTACTGAGGGCTCTAAATGAGTGGGTTTGGGTGTTACAGGCACAAGTGGAAGTTGGGAATAACACAGGTTCTTTATGGCCCAGGAGTGAGTATCTGCACACCAAAGGGCAATAAATGTTAAAAAGGTTTGCCTTTCTCCTTGGAGAAACTCGCTGTCAGAGTTTTGGGATGGAACAAAAATAGTGGGAACAGAAACAGGCTCTGCCATACCTGGAAGGGTTAACAGCAAAGCCAAAGGAGAATTGGCTACAAGGACATGGTTTTTAAAACAAAATCATTCTTTTCCTGCTAAAACTCCAGGCCCTGGCCCAGAAAACACTTCAGCATGGACCTCTTAGAGCATGGGAATTGCCTCAATTCCTGAAATTAGTCACATTCAATTGCATGTACAGAAATGCCCAAGGGCAAATGCCGAAATGCTGATGGTTCCTGCATAAATTTGGATCCAGTGCTTGTTTGTATCTGACCCTGTGGAGATGATGGAAAGGAATTCTTCTCGTTACCCTTTGGAGCATGGAGATTCTGTTTGGATCCTGGTGTCCCGTTGGAACCCTGGGCACTGAGAATTCCAGGCTTTGGAGCCCTGGGCACTGAGAATTCCAGGTTCTGGAGCCCTGGGCACTGAGAATTCCAGGCTTTGGAACCCTGGGCACTGAGAATTCCAGGCTCTCTGTGCTCACAGGCACTGACCCCCAAGCAAACCCTGCACTGACCTGAGGCCGTGGAAAAGGCTCCCAAAATTGAGTGACAGCACTGGGATTGTGGGGGTGCAGTTTGAATAGAAGTGTGTGAGATCACAGGGTGCAAAACTGAGAGTTGAAGGGTTTAGAATGCAGGAATAGATAGAAAGCAAGGTGGAGGATTTAGGGCAGAGGCCAGTCCTGCTTTTTCACCTTCTTCTTCATGGCTCTGGGTGGGATTTTGTAATTGGGTAGAAAAGTCTTCATTGCAGGCCAGGGGTGGTTGGTGATTGGGTTAAAAGTAAAAATAATTTAGGTGTCATTTCTTAATTGGACAATTTGTGCTTAAAAGACCTTTTAGAGAGACAGAGACAGAGCCATTTTCTATCTTGTTAGCTAGAACTCACAGCTTGTGAGATTGTAATATAGATGAGAATTAATAAATACCTGAGTCTGAATGTGAAACATCATCTCTCATGCAAATAATCCCGGTTCTAACAAGAAAAAGAAGATAAAAAACTCACAGTGTCCTCCAGATTGTGCCAGGCACCAGCAGGATCATTGCTCCTGTGTCCATCTCTTTGGCTCCTACACATCCTGCACCAAGATGTTTCACTTTAAAAAGGCCATTTTCAGTCCTGATATGTTCTTGGTGTCTCTCCCGCAGAGCAAAGCCAAGGAGCTGCCCCTCTCCGCCGTTCGCTTCATGGAGGAGCTGGGGGAATGCGCCTTTGGCAAGATCTACAAGGGCCACCTCTACCTGCCGGGCATGGACCACGCCCAGCTGGTGGCCATCAAGACCCTCAAGGACTTCAACAACCCGCAGCAGTGGGCGGAATTCCAGCAGGAAGCGTCGCTGATGGCCGAGCTGCACCACCCCAACATCGTGTGCCTGCTGGGCGTGGTGACCCAGGAGCAGCCCGTGTGCCTCCTGTTCGAGTACACCAACCAGGGCGACCTGCACGAGTTCCTGGTGATGCGCTCGCCCCACTCCGACGTCGGCTGCAGCAGCGACGAGGACGGCACCGTCAAATCCAGCCTGGACCACGGCGACTTCCTGCACATCGCCGTGCAGATCGCGGCCGGCATGGAGTACCTGGCCGGGCACTTCTTCGTCCACAAGGACCTGGCGGCCCGCAACATCCTGATCGGGGAGCAGCTCCACGTGAAGATCTCCGACCTGGGGCTCTCCAGGGAGATCTACTCGGCCGATTACTACAGGGTGCAGAACAAGTCGCTGCTGCCCATCCGCTGGATGCCCCCCGAGGCCATCATGTACGGCAAGTTCTCCTCCGACTCCGACATCTGGTCCTTCGGGGTGGTTCTGTGGGAAATATTCAGCTTCGGCCTGCAGCCTTATTATGGGTTCAGCAATCAGGAGGTCATCGAGATGATCCGGAAGCGCCAGCTGCTGCCGTGCTCCGAGGACTGTCCCCCTAGGATGTACAGCCTGATGACGGAGTGCTGGCACGACCTGCCCTCCCGCAGGCCACGCTTCAAGGAGATCCACGCCCGCCTGCGCTCCTGGGAGGGCCTCTCCAGCCACACCAGCTCCACCACCCCCTCGGGGGGTAACGCCACCACCCAGACCACCTCCCTGAGCGCCAGCCCCGTCAGCAACCTCAGCAACCCCAGGTACCCCAACTACATGTTCCCAGCACAGGGCATCCCCCAGGGGCAGCTGGCGGGGTTCATGGGGCCGCCCCTGGCTCAGAACCAGCGCTACATCCCCATCAACGGGTACCCCATCCCGCCGGGGTACGCCGCCTTCCCCGCGCCCCACTACCCCCCGCAGGCTCCCCCCAGGGTGATCCAGCACTGTCCCCCTCCCAAGAGCCGCTCGCCCAGCAGTGCCAGCGGCTCCACCAGCACGGGCCATGTCACCAGCTTGCCGTCGTCGGGCTCCAACCAGGAGGCCAACATTCCCTTGCTGTCCCACATGGCCATTCCCAGCCACCCGGCGGGCATGGGGATGGCGGTGTTCGGCAATAAAACTCAAAAACCCTACAAAATTGACTCCAAGCAGCCTTCCCTGCTGGGGGACTCCAGCGTGCACGGACCCAACGACTCGGTGATTTCGGCGGAGTTGTAAATACGCGAGGCCTTTGTACATACTCAGACTCGGGGAGGGGTAGGAAAGATTTTTCTTTTTTTTTTTTTTCTCTATTCGAATATTTTATTAAAGATCCTTTTCTGGTTGTTGGACAGACATTGCAGCAAAGTGTCTTCTGTGAAGTTTCACTGCTCGCCAGGATGGGCAGGCACAACCAGACAGATCCTCGTGGTGGGAATCCTCAGCCTCGGCCACGTTTCTCCAAGTGCCACAAACAATTCAAAAAGGGGAAGAAGGAATTTGAGTTTGGATTTTTTTTAAATAAAAACATTTTATCCGACGCTTTTTCACAGCTTTTTAAACCTCCAGCGTGGTTTAAATCACAAGAACTTTTTTTTTTAAATACTGAAAACCATATTTTAATATTTGTCTCTTTTTTTAGGAGATGCAAAGATTCGGAGATCTGGGTGTGCAATTTCAGTGCCAATAGGGAAAATATTTGTAAATGTGGCGGTCGAGGATTGTGTTTCAAATATATGATCTGAGAGCTGAATCAATTACTTCAGGTGGGTTTTTGGTGTTTGGTTTAGCTGGGAGTCTGAGCTCAGATCCAGACCAAAAAATGTCATTTATGTGACAGCACAAATGCTGGAGTTATCAGCTTGCAGTCTACAAACCTCATCTGCTGCTGGCTGCTGAGGACAGCTGGAGTTCTTAAGGAATTGCCTTAAAGGAAATGAAATTAAAGGGCTTTAATTTCAGAACCTGAATCAACTTCTTCAAAGATAACATTTCATGATCTAGTCGCTCAAGCAGGAATTTTTATATCCTTTTGTTGCTATGCAACTGTGTAATGGAAAAGCGCCAAACCACAATTTTATATATGACAATCAGTTTTCCCAGGAATATTTATTGTGCCATTTCAGTGACTCTGACTCCAGTAACCCTGGAAAAAAGGGAGACTCACGTTCCATCAGGCAGCAAATCCATCGATAGCAATTGTGTCTAATAATGTGAATTAGTGCTGGTTTTCCACTTAGAAATGCACCATTTGTGTCATTAAAAAAACCCATTCAGGTAGAACCAATCGAGATTCTTCATTTGAAACCACTTTAATGAGTTACACACGTGCTGTGTACGGTACATTTTCCACAGACTCTTTTTTTTTTTTGTACTGAATAATATTTTTATTGTCCACAAAAACAATCCTTTTTTTGCTCAGTCGACAATGTTGTATAATAGGACTTTATTTTTATCTTTTTGCACAGAAGTGTGATGATGTTTTTGTACAGCAGAAGTGGAAATACATCTCTGCATTTTATATCTTGGGCTGTTTCTTTTGATCTTTACCCTGATGTAGATGTTCCTGAAATATATTATGGTGATACTCAGCCACTACCTTATACAAATATCTTTCTTTGTTTTCACTGCATGCGTTTAATCACTGTATTACTTGATGATTGAGTTATTAATTGCGGGCATTTCAATTAGGCAAGCATGAAAAGAAAAAAAAAAATGTAACAACAAAGGCTATTTTATAATTGAGATATGTGCATTTTTTTTGTATTTCACGTGCCAGAGATGATATTAAACACTGATTATTTTATGCTGCTGTTTATTAAAACATTGTTTTGCCACGAACACATCAGCATTTCCTCCATCCTGAAGGACGTGGAAGGATCTCCCTCCACGGAGGGAGGCTGAGCTGGTATCAGCCAGGCATCCTTGGCTTTAATCAGGAATTAGGAATAACCAAATCCTCAAGGAGCAGCAGTGGGATCGTAAAATAATCCCTCACACACTTTGTGGTTTTGTGTTCCAACCACTCACGGCTCAGTTTGAGGTTTTCCCTTTATTTCAAAGCCGGGTCCTTGAGGCTGAAATATTTTTAGATGTGAACCAGCTCTGAACAACACACCTGGAAAACCTTGGGAAGACCTCTCTCCCTGCCCTCCTTCCCTCTCAGCAGGGAAAATCTGGGAATTCTGAGGCTGAAATCATGATCTGGCTCACACCTGATGCACAGGGAGGTAACACAGAGAGGCAGGAGCTCCTCAGGGAGAGATGAGAGGGAAAAACCTCCAGGAACTGATGAGGTAACGTGGAAAATAAACGCTGCCAGGAATGAAGGAGTCGCTCCTCAGGTGGGAACACAGACATGGGATGAAAGCTGGTTTTGTGGCAAACAAAGGCAGGGGGAATATTCCAGATGCTAAATCATCATCCCTTCCCTCTTCAAGGAGAGAGCACAGCCAAGGCTGTTGGAAATGCAGCAGTCTTGGCTGGATTGAGGAGCTCTGGAGGATTGGGAATAAAACTCTGGATAAACAGTGTTTACTGAGCCTTCAGTCTGGATAATCTCAGCCCCTCCAGGCTGGTGGTGTTGCTGTGAAAGAGAATAAATATTTGCTGATTTAAAGACCACTGAGGCACAGCCTGAAATGGGAATTTGGATCCTTTGTTCCCACAGAGGAGTGACTGGGCTGGAATTCTGCCGGATTGAGAGGAAAAGCCCAGAGCTGCCTGTGCAGAAATAGGGGCTGGAAAGAACCCACCAGGATGTGTTTATTCAGGAATGGTCAGGAGGGAATCCATGCCTTGTTTTGCAGGAACGAGAATTTCCAGGAAGGCTTGGAAATCCTCAAATCCATTTCCTTGTCCAGCAATCTGTGTTCACCAGGAGAGCTCTGAAACCTCCACCCAGCTCCAACCCCTCCTGCCAGCAGCAGAATGCTCCAAGCACAAACTGCTGCAGGATCCAAGGCTCTGGAATGTGTGCTTACCTCCCACATCCATCAGGAGGAATTTGGCTCTTGGGCAGGATTCAGCCTCCTCGGGGTGTCTGAGCTTTGGCTTTGCCTCCTCCAAATGGGGCTGAGCATCCAGAGGAGATGGTTTAGCTTGGGAGGGACCTTAAATCCCACCCCATTCCATGGTGTCTAGGTTTGGAAAGACAATTGTGTGCCAGGGAAAGCTGGAGCTTCCCTTGGAATGGAGAATGTAAATCCCCTTCCCTCCAAATTGTTATAATTTTGCAATTAGGGGCTTTCAGGCAAAGATACGGGAATAGGAGTAACAGTTCTGTACTAGGAATATAAAAAAAATACAAATGTAGTAGTAGTAGCAAGCAAGCAAACAAAAGTTCTGGTAAAAACTTGACAGGGTCAGGGATACAACCTGCTCCACGTTTCTGTTCATTTTATCAGGGAATTTGTCAGCAGCATTGGCTGAAATACAGCCAGGAACTGCAGAGCTCTTGTTCCAACCTGGCCATTGAATGTTCAGAAAAGTCTCAGATAAAGTGAGACATCTTAACAGTGCATGGAAAAATTGGAATTTATCTGGGAAACCAGGCAAGCACCCCAGAGACAGAAAGTTTGAGCTGTTTAAAAATACAAGATATGCATGGCAAACAACCTTCAGTGCCTGGTGACAGAGCTGCCTCATCTCAGAGTTACACAGGGGCTGGATGTTCTCCCCTCATGCCAGGGATCACTTTGGGAAGCCATGGATTGACTTCCTTGGCAGCTCTGAGAAGCAGGAAGAAAATTAATATCTCACTTGTGAGCAGGTGAGGGAACAGATGGAGATTTGTGTCTTCTCTGCCAGAAAATATTAAGATTTCTTTTCTCTTCCTTTTCTCTTTCTTTTCCTTTTCCTCTTCTCCTTCCTTCTTTTCTCCTTCTTTTCTCCTTCTTTTCTCCTTCTTTCTTTCCTCCTTTCTTTCCTCCCTCTTTTCTCTCTCTTTCCTCCCTCTTTCCTCCCTCTTTTCTCTCTCTTTCCTCCCTCTTTCCTCCCTCTTTCCTCTCTCTTTCCTCTGTCTTTCCTCTGTCTTTTCTCTTTCTTTTCTCTCTTTCCTCTCTCTTTTCTCTCTCTTTCCTCCCTCTTTTCTCCCTCTTTTCTTCCTCTTTCCTTTCTTTCCTCCCTCTTTCCTCTCTCTTTCCTCCCTCTTTTCTCTCTCTTTTCTCCCTCTTTCCTCTCTCTTTCCTCCCTCTTTCCTCCCTCTTTCCTCCCTCTTTCCTCCCTCTTTCCTCTCTCTTTCCTCTCTCTTTTCTCTCTCTTTCCTCCCTCTTTCCTCTCTCTTTTCTCCCTCTTTCCTCTCTCTTTCCTCTCTCGTTTCTCTCTCCTCTCAGGGGCTATAAATGTTAAAATCCCAGTTCCTGAGCTGGGATGAGCAGGATCTGGGGCTGCTCATTCCCATTCCCTCCTGCAGTCCAAGGGGAGCAGATGATGACAGGAATGGCTGGGCTGGAGCTGTGGCCAGGACTGATTTCCAGATCCACCAGGAAGGGTTTGCTTTGATCCTTGGGATTTACACTCCATTATCTGCCAGGACTCGGCTGCTCCAGAGGCCAGGCCCCAGCAGCTCTCTGCACTTCAAAAAAGGCTTTAAGGCCCCTGATAATTTCACTTTTAAGTTTTCTGGCCTCTCCTATTGTTAGCCTCGATCAGGAGGGTGGGATGAGTTTTAAGATTGGTGATAAAGTATTTTGTTTTGTTTTATTTTATTTACTGTCCACTGGTTTTGTTGGGTTTGGGGGTTTTAAGGACAAATCAATCCAGATTTTTTTTCTCAGAGCACTTTTGGCCTTTCTTTCTGTCCTCATCCCCACCACACTGAATGATCCTCTCCCCTCCTGAGGATATCCCCCCATGTCTGCAGGATTTTTCCAAACAGCTTCATTTTAATGGCGAGTAGAACAAATTGTGGAGTCGTGTGTCACTCCTGGCTCTTTCCTGGGAATTGGGACAGAATGAGGGGGGAATTAAAGGAGTGAGAAGATCCAAAAGAAGAGCTGACTGTGATTCTTGTGGGCACAAAGCAGCCAGTGCAGCCCATTAGGGTTGTGTAATTGCACTAATTGAGAATGAAATCAGGGCTTTGAGAGCTTGTGGAGCCTTGGGTGTTCTGGTTTCTTCGGGGGATGATTTCAAACACATTGGCAGAAAATACAGCAAACAGGCAGAGCAGAAAGGGATTTAAAGTCCCTCCCAAGCCAGGATTTTATGATTTTCTGAGAAAATCCAGTAACTTACCCAAGAGCTGTGACTGCCTTGGCCTGCAGAGAATATTTTTCATGTTCAGGTTTCCTGCAGCTTTTATTTTGGAAGTGGGGGAAAACAATCCCTGAATTTCATAGCATCCTCTGCTAGGAAAGGAGGAAGTTCCTCCCACAGCTCCACTGAGCAGAATTAGCTCATGCCAGAGGAGAAATCCTTCAAAAGACCCCGTAGGATTCCCTGGGATTGGGAAGGACTGTGTTTCTCCACTGAGGCATCTGAAAAGGTTCCTTGGCTGTGCCAGGGGACAAATCCCAACAAAATCCCTGCTCCCACTGCCACCATTGCAGAAAACCCAGCCTGACTCCAGGAGGTCTGTGGGCCAAAGAGAGCAATGATTTTCTTTTCCTTTTTATTGAATATTCCCAATTACTTCTTTTTTTTTATGGAGACATTTGGCAGCAGTTCCCTCCCCAGCCCCTGCCAGCAGCTCTTGTTCCTAAATGAAACAAATTCCTGGCCTGGCAGGAGCAGCAAATTTGTCATGGTTGGGCCCGGTGATATTTTCATTTGCCCTGATCAATGACATTTATTTCAGGCAATACAAATACAAGGACATTTTTAATATTAATAAACAGCACAGGGAATTCTCTCAAAGGAAAACAAACCCCCATTTTTTAGTTTTTTTGGTGCATTTCTTTTTGTGTGCGTGGCATCACTGTGGAAATATTCTTGAAATTAACTTTCAAACCAGCCAGTGGAGTCAGATTCCTTGTCCTGGTTCAGCTGCCTTCGGTTCCCTCTGGAATTTGGCAGCCCTTGGCCTGCTGAGAATTTTCTGGAGGACGAGAAGTTCCCAGCCCTGGTAATCCAAGAGCAGTGGATTCCTAGCCCAGTCTATTTCCAGACTTGGAAAAGGGGATGTGCCTGGGACACTGAGGGTAAAAACCTGGCCCTGCTGGAGTTAAATTCTGATTCCCACTGGTGAAATCAGGATTTCAGTGCAGGATTTTCGCTCAGGTAGAGAATCAGATTCGCTGCAAACCCCAAATATCTCCAGTTTGTCCTCCTGGTTGTTCTCGTGTGTTTTTGATGATCAGGCACAACTTCCAGGGTTTCATCACAAATCCCAAGCGTGGAAAGGAAGGAAATTGAAGGTCTGTGATGGAATTGTTTCTCCTTTCATGGACACAGCTTGAAATTTTGCTAAAAAGCAAAAAAACCTCTGGCAAGCAGATTTTTGACATGTCACAGGGCAGGGATGATGGGGCAGGTTGGGAGGGTATCAGAGAGACCCAGATGTTGGTCAGGGAGCTCAGGAGACCACATTTGTTCACAGCTGGAGTCTTCCTCTCCTTGAGCCTTCCAACCTAGAAATTCTGTGATTATAATTGTGTAGTGATATTAGGGAAATTATTAAGAATATTTTCCCTTGAAACATTCCTCGTGTTCAACAGCTGACAGCTTTTGAAAGTATTAAGCTAGTTAGAGATATTGGGAAAGTTTTTGACTTTTTTTCAGGCTTAAATACTAAAAATGGCTCTTTCTAAAATTATGGTTTTGTCCTGGGTATCTACATGCAAAATTCAGCTTTCACTTAGGGAATGGCTTGGACTCGATGATCTTGAAGGTCTCTTCCAACCTAGAAATTCTGTGATTCTGTGATTCCTCCTGAAGGGTGAGACAGAAATGGGATCACGGGGATTCCAGAGCTCAGCCAGGGCCTGACTCAGGGCTTGGTTCTGTATAAAACAGAGTTGGCCCCAAATGTTTTGTTTTCACTTCTGAAATCTGAAAATCTGCCCCCCAATCCAGGATTTTTATGGGAGCAGGAGCAAGGAGGAGGAGGCAGGGCAGAGCTCCAGGCTTGGAGCTGTCCCTGTGGAGATGAATCCTGTGGGAGTTCCAGGTTTGTGGTGGGGGCCAGCAAAGGGAAAATCTTTGATTTTTCCTCCTTCCCATAAAAACCTCCTGCTGAAGAAATGTTCTGGACTCTGAGCTGCCTCAGAAGTGCTCTCAGGTGGGATTGAGGAAGGTGGTCAGAGCTCCCAGAGGGCTGATCCAGGTGGGATGGGATAATCCAGGGTGACTCCTGCCAAAGAGGAGAATCCCAGAATCCCAGACTGGTTTGGGTTGGGAGGAACCTTAAATCCCTCCCAGTGCCACCCCTGCCATGGCAGGGACACCTCCCACTGTCCCAGGCTGCTCCCAGCCCTGTCCAGCCTGGCCTTGGACACTTCCAGGGATGACACAGCCACAGCTCCTCTGGAAATTCCACCCCAGCTCCTCCCCACCCTCCCAGCCAGGAATTCCTCCCCAAAATCCCACCTCAATCCCACCTCTTTCCATTTAAAGCCATTCCCTCTTTTCCTGTGGATCTCTGCCTGTGTAAAAACATCTCACATTTTAAATTCCCTTTCAAAGGCTGGAAGAGGCTCTAAGGTCTCCCTGGACCTTTCTCTTCCCCGGGGTTCTCCAGCCTGGAGAAGTTCCCAAGCAGAGCTCCTCTATTTCATTTTTTTGTTGTTTTCTTGATGGCTGATCCTTCAGTTCCCAGAAGGATCAGGTGGAGCCTGGGCAGGAAAATAGGAATGTGTGGATCAGACCAGGAAGGATTTGGGGTCACAGTGATGCCCTAAGTTTTATTTTCATGTTCTGTGGTGCCCAGGGTGCAGCTCTGAGCTCACTGTCAGTGTCACTCAGCTCTCTGCACACAGCAGGGACACAAAACAAATCCTTGTCCTGCTGCACACCAAGGACAACTTTCAGCCCAACAGCACAAACAAGGGTGGCTGGAGGGAGGAACAAGAAGGATGGGAGCTCACAGCCTGGAGCTGGGATGGGACAATTAAACCTCAATGTGCAAATGGACCAAAACTTATAAAAAGTGAGACCTCGTGACAGGTCAGCCATTTTGTGTCTATTTTGTGACCATTTTGTGTCCATTTTGGATCCATTTTGTGACCATTTTGGGTCCATTTTGTGACCATTTTTGTGTCCATTTTGGGTCCATTTTGTGACCATTCTGGGACCATTTTGTGACCATTTTTGGGTCCATTTTGTGACCATTTTTGGGTCCATTTGGTGCCCATTTGGTGTCCACTTTGTGCCCATTTTGGGTCCATTTTGTGACCATTTTTGGGTCCATTTTGTGACCATTTTTGTGTCCATTTTGGTTCCATTTTGTGACCATTTTATGACCATTTTTGTGTCCATTTTGTGACCATTTTGGTGACCATTTTTGGGTCCATTTTGTGCCCATTTTTGTGTCTATTTTGGGTCTATTTTGTGACCATTTTGTGTCCATTTTGTGACCATTTTTGTGTCCATTTTGAGTCCATTTTGTGACCATTTTGGGTCCACCTTTGGTGTAGCCCTGGCCAAGCCCTGTCCTGCCCAAGGTGTACCCTAAATCCCTTTTAATAAATCTCTGCTTTATTCTCTGGCTCTGTCCAGTCCCTGTTCCAGCTCAGCCTTCCCCAGGCATCCCCAGCAGCTCCACTCAGGCTCCTTCAGGCTGTCTTGGAGCTGGGAATTGCTTTACCTCAGGCTGTGCTCCCTTTTTTTCGGTTTAGTAAAAAGATAACACAGGAATGGAGCAAATCCAAGGCAGGATCCGGGTGGGATGGGACCAACCACAAAGGAATCGAGGCGAAACCGAAACTTTTCTTCGTTTATTTCAAATGTTTGTGCGAAAATCTGCAAAAACACCGAGTGGATCTCACAAAACTCGACCTCATGGCAAAAATATGTCTTCCCTTGGCTCTGCTCGGCCTCATGAATGATTTTAAACAGGATTTTATTTTCCTTGGAGGAGGAGGGAAGGGCAGAATATTAAAATAATCTTTGCTTGTGCTTTTCACGGCAGTAATGAACAGACAGAGCGAGTCCTTGTGGAAATGCTTTTCCTTGGGCTGGGGGAGCTTCGTGCAGCCTTTTCTTCCTGCCACTTTCCATCTCTTAATGATGTTAACGTTTAAACTATTTAATTATTTTTCATTATTTAAAATAAACGTTATTATAAGAAACAGTAATTAATTAAATTATAAGAAATATTATACTAATAAATAGTAATTAATTAATAATATTACAATGTTATTAATTATAACAATAATTATAATAGAACTATATTAATAATTATAATAAAAATATAATATAAAATAAAATATTTATAACAATAAATATAATAATAAGTATTATTTGGTATAACAATAATTAATAAAGTTATTTCATTTTAAAATATTTTAATTATTACGTTATTAATTTAATGTAAAAATATTATAAAATAAATATATGAATTATTATAAAAATTTAGTATAAATTTATAATACTATATATTTATAAAATGACTTTATATGAATATATAAATTATTATAAAATAAATATATGAATTATTATAAAAATATTAATATTTATTATAAAATAAATTTATAGTACTATATATTTATAAAATGACTTTATATAAATATATAAACTATTATAAAATAAATAAATTCAGGGGTTTAGACCACTCTCATTGAATGTTATCTTTAGTGAAAGTTACACGAGAGCCTGTGTAACTTTCTGGCCTGTGGTGGCCAGAAACTGCTCCTTCCAGCTGAGGTTGTGATAAAAAGCTCTTGAATTTTACTCCTGGATTCTCCTGTGGCTCAGGAAAAGGAAAAAAAAAAAATTTAAAAAAAAATTTAAAAAAAATCAAGGAATTTGCAAGGCCAGGACGCTGTCTGGGCTCTCAGAGGATTTTCCCTCCTCCTTTTTTCTAACGTGGTAACTCTGGAACTGTTCAAAAAATCCCTTTTCCTAGGGATCTCGATTGTTTCCAGCATCAATTTGGAAGGAAGGGATAATTTCACTGCAGCCGAAGGACAGCAGCAAACTCTGAGCTGAAATTCAGGGGGTTTTACTCCTCTCCCAGCACACAGAATTAATTTTCTATTGCTGCGGCTTCCTCGGGCTCGCGTCCTTTAACAGAACCCCTTGGTCCGATGCCTTTGGTAATTATTTCGTGCTGGGATATTTCATCTTCTGGGATAGTTCATCCTCCGGGATGTTTCATTCTCTGGGATGTTTCATCCTCCGGGATATTTCATCCTCCGGGATGTTTTATCCTCGGGATATTTCACCCTCGGGGATGTTTCACCCTCCGGGATGTCCCTTTCCTGCTCAGGTGCCTGGGAACGCCTTCCCCCACCCCTGGCACGGATTTATTTTCTCTCCCCGCACTCAATTCACAAAAATCAGAAAGGAAATTGCGACTTTCTGAATTTTGGGGAGGGCGAGGCGCTGGGGAATGAGAACATCCCGGAGCCACCTGGTGGCAGCAGATCCTGGGATTTGGGGAGGTTTTTAGGGGATTCCTCCTCCTTTGAACCGCTGAGGGATCAAAGGGGGGTCCGGGCACCGGCTCCAGGTTCAAACACGGGGTTGCCTTGCGATTTGTTTGGGGTTTTTGGTTTTTTTTGGGGGTTGGTTTGGTTTTTTTGTGGGTTTTTTGTTTCTTATTTGTTTGTTTGTTTGTTTGTTTGGGGGGGGTTGTGGTGTGGTTTTTGTTTGTTTGGGGGTTTTTTTGTGGTTGTTGGGTTTTTTGGGGTTTTTTTGTTTGGTTTTTTTTGTTGTTGTCGTTGTTTTTTGTTGTTGTGTTGGGGGTTTTTTTGGGGTTTTGGGGTTTTTTGTTGTTGGGGTTTTGGGGGGGTTTTGGTTTATTGTGGGAGGTTTTTGTTTGTTTTTTTGGTTTTTTTGTGTTGTTGTGTTGGGGTTTTTTTGGTTTTGGGGGGGTGGTGTTGTTGGGGTTTTGGGGGGTTTTTTTTGGGTTTTTTGTGGGGGTTTTTTGTTTGGTTTTTTGTTTTGTTTTGGGTTTTTTTGTGTTGTTGTTGTATTTTTTTTTTCCCTCAATTGCAAACAGCTCCCCGATCTCTCCGGGCTGTTCAAAGCTCTGCCCTGAGCTCCTGGCAGGGGATGAGAGAGCAGAGAGGCCAAAAATCTGCTGAGAGCAGAGCAGGAGCAGCGATCCTCATCCCGGGATATTCTCCTCGGGAAATGAGGTCTCTAAATTCAATTCCTGCCGGGAGAGAGGTTGGAAATCCAGCTGGGGTTGGTGTAAAACGCTTCACGTCCCTGAAGGCACCGTGCCCCTGTGGGGTTTTCACGTCTTGGTTAATTACAGCGGCATTAATTCGGATTTTAATTAGTGCCAACCTGCCGCGGTGAGGGGATTGTGCTGGAGCAGTTTGTTGCACATCGTCCTCGGGGTTTGTTCAAGGAATGATGGTGAAACACAGGGAAATGTGGGGAATGTGCCAGGAATTCTCACCTGGTGAGATTTCAGGATCACGGGATGTGGAGCGGGTCTGGAATCACACTGGGAATTTGATGGTGAGGGACAGCAATGGGATTGAAAACCACAATTCCAGAGATCCCTGAACACATGGAAGGGCCTGGTGATGCCTCAAGTTTTATTTTCATATTTTTCAGGTTCTGTGGTGCCCAGGGTGCAGCTCTGAGCTCACAGTCAGGGTCACTCAGCTCTCTGCACACAGCAGGGACACAAAACAAATCCTGGCCCTGCTGCACACCAAGGACAACAGGTACAGGTTTCTTTTACAAGTTTCTTTTTTCTTGTTTTTTTACAAGGCCCAAAACAACATAAACAAGGGAGGGCTGAGGGGAGAGAACAAGAAGGATGGGACTTGATAATCTGCAGCTGTAATTGGCCAACTAAACCCCAATATGCAAATGGCCAAAACTTATCAAAGTGTGTGAGCCCTCATGACCGGGCGGCCATTTTGGGTCCACTTTGGGTCTATTTTGTGACCATTCTGGGTCTATTTTGTGACTATTTTGGGTCCATTTTATGACCATTTTGGGTCCATTCTGTGACCATTTTGGGTCCATTTTTGTGACCATTTTGTGACCACTTTGGGTCTATTTTGTGACCATTTTCAGTCCATCTTGGGTGTAGCCCTGGCCAGGCTCTTGTCCTGCCCAAGGTGTAACTTAAAAGCCTTTTAATAAGTATCTACTGTATTACTTTATTATAATTTATTATAATAATTCATTAAATTTATTTATTTATTAGTAATATTGTATATATTCTAATTACAATAGTGATTATTAAATTATTTATTAATTCCCACTTGCCAGAGGGAAGGACTGGATGGGATATTGGGAAGGAATTCCTGGCTGGGAGGGTGGGGAGGTTGCCCAGAGCAGCTGTGGCTGCCCCTGAATCCCTGGAAATATCCCAGGCCAGGCTGAATTTTTAATTTTCAATTTTCCCTTTTCCGGTGTCAGCACCCGGATCACCTCCCCGCGCTCCCTGACCCCAGGGAAGTTTGGGAAGCACATCCAGGTGGGATTTGCGGTGAGTTTTGCTGAAAAACCCCGGAGCTGCAGGGTTTTTATTTCATGTTCGAAGCTCTTTTGCCATCTCGTGGCTGCCGGGGGAAGGGAGGGAGCGGCTGCTCCATCCCGAGGATTCCCGGGTTTCCTTTGGGAAGTGTCAATAAAAAATCTCATTAACAGCGGGGCCTTTAGGAACCGCTTCCCTCCGCTGGGAAAATCAACATTAAAGGAAGCAGGAGCATAAAAAATACCCTCAAAACCCCCCAGGCTCTGGAATTCCAGATTAGTTTGGACTGGGAGGGAACTTAAACCCACCCAGTGCCACCCCTGACATGGACAGGGACATCTCCCACTGTCCCAGGTTTTTCCAAGCCCCAGTGTCCAACCTGGATTTGGAATTTCCAGCAGGTGGAGTGGGCATTATATAAAACATTATATAAAAAATATATAACCCTGCTAAAATCCCTGGATTTGGAATTTCTAGCAGCACCTGGATGGGGCACTATATAAAACAGCCTAGAAGAAGCGTCTGCTAAATGGATTTTATCCAGCAAGCTGTGGATTTTTTGGGGTTTTTTTGTTTGGTTGGGTTTTTTTTTACAGCTTCTCTCATTTTCCAGGAAAACCAGGACTGGGAAATGAGGAGAGCAGGGCTGGAAAAGCCCCCACCCCTGGGCACAGCAATTAAAGTGTCCCAGGAATATACATGACATGATTTCCCCCTCTTTCTTTCATCACTGTAAATCTGCCACAACCTCATTGTCCTCGAACTGAGTATTTTAATGTTGTCATTTGTGGATTTTAATGTGCTGCACCCAGGGGAAAAATCCTCTTGGAAATGATGGGCAGAACCAGATGCTACAGAAGAAAAATCAGTGTTTTTATAAATCCATGTGCAGCTCCCCAGGGTGTTGCTGGTGGTCACAGGTTATTTTTTGGCCTGTTCAAAGGGGTAAATGTGAACAATTCATTTCCTTTTCTGCAGTGAGAATTGGCCTGCCCCAACCCAGGCACCACATCCTGGTTTGGCTGGGGTTGGTAACTTGGATTTTTCCTTAATAACCAAAAGAAATTGGGATCAGCTCAAAAATGTCAAAGCTTTACCTAAATAGAAGTAATTTAAATGGAAGAAGAATTGGGTTTTGCATAAGTCAGGAGGTGATTTACACACTTTCATCATTTACTTTTGATTTTTTTTTAAATCCAAAGGAGAAGAAATAACAGATATAAAGTTATGTAGAGAAACTGTTGGAATGCAACTGTCACACATGGATTTTCAATATTTATTTCTTCATGGGAGCTCAGTTAATGAGTTCATCCTTGTCTCCTGAGAAGGGAAGTCCCCTGGTATTCCTGGTGGTATTTACTTTAACCCAAACCAACCCTGCTTTGATAGATAAAATAAAATCTGACCCAAGCAGCATCGTGTTGGTTTGTTTGAAATGATTCAATGTCTAAACCAGGGGGAGAAAATACTTTAAAAAGAGAATATTGGGAGCAGATTTTCTGCTTGAGAGTTAGACCTGGAGGAGAAATTGAACCTTCAAACTCAGGAAAATCTTCCCCTTTTTTTTTTTGCCAGATCCGAGCAATCACCAGGGATATCCCAGCCCAGCAGAGGATGGGATTGAGGACGGGATCCAAGGAGGTGGGACTGGGATAACTGGGGGAGCTGCAGCCTCTGGGACCTGCAGCCACTTGTGTGATCTCCTGGAAAAAAAATGGGCTAAAAGGACTGAAAAGTGAGAAATCCTCCCCAGGAAATCACTTCCTGCTCTGGAACAGGAGCAAGATGGGGGCTGGCAGGCCAGGAGAGGGCTTGGAACCCACCCTTGGTTCCACTGTCCCACCACTGCTCTTTTCCCTTAAAATCCCGTTTTTGTCAGAGAATAGGTGACAATGAAAATGATTTTGTCAATGCCTTGAGGAGGATGTTGGAAATAAATGATCTTTGAGGTCCCTTCTGACCTGAACCTGCAGAGATCTCCCCAACCCTTGGGCTGTTGTTTCATAACCTGCAGCATTTCAGCCGCATGTGAAAAACATAAATAAAAAATCTAAACCCATAAATTTTCCAAGCCCTTTCTTTTCCAAACAAAGCGAGACTTTAGCGGTTTGGAGCATTGTGATTTTCTGACATTCAAGGCCCCTGACATCACTAACTGGCTGCAAATTACTCAGAAACCCCATGTAAAAATAACCCCCATTTCTCCATAGATCTGGGCTTGGGTTGGAGCATCTGGGCTCGATTACCCGACAAAAACCCAAATTAGAGCCCTGCAGCTGGGACAGAGCTGGGCTGCTGACAGCGTTGTTAATATCGATAACGCTGGCAGGGAATTTTCATCCTCGTGGGGCACAGAAGTGTCAGAGCTTTGGGAAGGAGCTTGATCTGGGACAGCTTAAAAAGCAGAGGAGTTTGGGAGCAGAGTTCAGATTGAGGCAGAGCTGTCAGGTGAAAAATGTGCTTTTATTGCTTTATTCTGCCACTTGTTGCACAAATATTTCCCTATTTATAGCCCAGGTGAAGCTGCGTGCTCCCAGCAGGTGCAGTTTCATGATCAGGATGAATTTGGGGCTGCGTTTAAAAAGAAAAAGATCATTTGGGTTGGTTTAGGATGGTCCTCTCCTTTTTTCCTGGTTTCCTCCAGTTGTTGCTGATCTTCCTGGTTTCAAACCACCAGGGGGATGTGCCTGAATCCTCTGGGAAGGCAGAGATGAGAAGAGGATCACGCTGTGGAAATGTTGTGCTGTTTGTGAAGCAAGGCAGGAGCCTCAGAATTTAGCAATAAATTCACTTTTCTGATAAAATTCCCGCATTAGCCTCAGGAATACTTGAGGAGTTGTTTCATTTTGTGTTTCCTCATCTCTGCCGGGCTGTGATAGCTCGGATTGGAGGAGCAGGGGATGAGCTGTGCCTGAACACCTGGAAAAAGGAATGAACAGAGCAGGAGGCAGGTCAGGGCTCTGAGGAGGGAAGGACACCTTGGATGGGGATCTCCAGGAATAATTCCCAGCCAGGAATACCAACAATCCACAGCCGAGGGAAGCTGCACTTTGTGTTCAGCCCGGAATTTCCTATGGAAATTATCCCCAGCTTCCAACCCTGGCTCCTTTCCCAGGGCAAACCCAGCTCCAGGGTTTTGGCCTGCACAGGGAGATGGAACAGGAACTGAACTTTAAATCCCACAGCTCTTTATGAGCTCTTATCAGCGCCCTTTGCTCCGGGGAGCTGTCCCGGGCACAGCCGCTCCCACCCCGCGTCTCCGCTCCGGGAAGGACACCCTGTGTCCCGCGGGGTGGCATCCAGGGACATCATCCAACACCTGTGGAAAAACCTCCCAGCTGCAGCTTCCCTCTGCACCTGGCTCTGGTTTCATCGCTGGGATTGCAGGGGAGAGCTGGAAACTCTCCCGGGGCTGCAGGTGCCACCAGGGCTGCCCAAGGATGAGAGAACTCCAACTCCTCCTCCTTCCTTCTCCTCCTTTCTCCTTCCCTTTCCTCCTCCTCCTCCTCCTCCTCCTCCTCCTCCTCCTCCTCTAGATGGCCCTGTGGCACTGCCTGGGACACGATGCTGCTCCGGGAGGGAGGGATGGAGGATGGATGGAGGATGGATGGATGGATGGATGGATGGATGGATGGATGGATGGATGGATGGATGGATGATGGATGGATGGATGATGGATGGATGGATGGATGATGGATGGATGATGGATGGATGGATGGATGGATGGATGGATGGATGGATGGATGGATGGGTGATGGAGAGCTCCACTCTCAGGAGCTTCTTGCCATGTCAGCTGCCAAAATCTCAGTTCTGCTGTTAACAATCTGTAGAATGACAGAATTATGGAGTTCTTTAGGAGGGAAAAGACCTTTAGGACCATCAAGTCCACCAGTACCACCAGGGCCACCACTGCCCCATGTCCCCAAGTGCCACATCCCCAGGGCTTCTAAACCCCTCCAGGGATGGGGATTCCACCCCTGCCTTGGGCAGCTGTGCCAGCACTGGACAGCCCTTTCCATGACATTTTTTCCCCTAAAATCCAGTTTAAGCCCTGCTTAAACCTCCGCCTAAGAAACCTCCTGGGCTTTTCACCAGGTGACGAGTAGCTTCACCCGAGAAGAAGCCAAATCAAAAGAGAATTTCCTGTTAAGGACAGGTTTAAAGCAGGTTAGAGGAGTGAAGGAAACAGAGAAGATGTTAATAGAGAAACCAGGCAATAAAATTTGTTACTCCTGGGAGCAGCTTCCACCACGGAGTATCTGTAACCACAGTGCTGCCCTGCCTGTGTCACCCACTCACCAGTTACTGCCTCCTTTTCCCAATCCTGCTTTTCCCAGGAGCTCTCCCAGAGCCTGGCCACCAGCTCAGGTGACTTCAAAGCGCTGCCTGAAAACCCAGGGGTGTCTTTGCCCACCACGGGTGTCCCGCGGCTCCACATCCGACAGGGAGGGTGATCAAAGGTACCCAGCGAGCAACAATCTCCACCGGGGAGGGGGAGAGAAAACAGGCTGGGAGATCCCTTTTATCCCGGGCACGCTGTAAAAGATGCGAATCATTTCGAGCACGCGAGGACAAAAAGGTGGCACTTGAAAGGGAGGTGAGAGAACGGCAGGAGTTTTATGAGGGCTGTTTGCAGAGCGAGGAAATCAAACAAATCTTTGGTTTGACTCCCGAGCATGAGAAAGAGGTGTGAAGCAATTCTTAATGAGATTGATGCCCAAGGCAAAGCGCTTTCTCTGGATCTTTTGTGTTTGCCTTGCTTTTTCCCTTCTTCTTTTTAATTTTTTATTTAAATAAAAAATGAAATAAGGAGTGATCTTGAAATCCTGCAGCCAGCTGGTGTGAAGAGCCCTAAAGTTTGGGAGGTTTGCCTTGAAGAGGAGCCCGGGCTGGGGGGGCTCTGCCAGCACCACTGTGTGAGGGTGGAGTTTGGGATCTCTCCGTTTGGGATCTCCCGTGGCTCGGAGAGAACCGGGAATTCTCCTTGGATGCTCCGCAGGGCATCTTGTAAAACCCCAGAATCTGGGGCACGACAGAAGAAGCAGTTTGATGTTTTATTTTGTTTTTCTGAGAATAATTCTCAGTTCTCCTGACAGCAACAATTTACTGATGGCACCTGAATCAGTATTTTAGGCCCCCACCCACCCCAAAAACCTTCCCCAGGTGTGTCCCTTCTGCAGGAGGTGCTCGCAGCCTTTAAATCCGGCCAGTTTAGCTGCTCTGAGCACAGAATGCAGAAGCACTTTCCCCTACAGAGTTTGCCGTTCACGAAAATACCATTTTTTGGCGTGCTGGGTGAGTTCAGAGCAATTTTACAACTCCTTTAGCATTTTTATCTGTTAATTTAACCAGCCCCTGGGTGGCGATATCGCTGCTTTTTCAGAGTGTTTATTTGAGCAACCACGCACTCCTCACGGATAACGAAAAGGAGACTCAGCAAATATTCCACAGGTGTTTTGTCCTGAAGTCAGGACAGTCCTGAGTGACCTGGGGAGTGGCGGAGGAACCAACCCAGGCTGGGCAGAGGAGTCTCCCACATCCCTTTGAAATATTCCCAGCTCCTCTCTATCCCTGCTGGATGCTGCAGCTCCCGTGGTTTCCGTGTGTCCGCAGAGCCACGGCGCAGGAATTGTTAAATTACAATTTATGCGTTTTAGTGCCACATTAAAGCCCTGCTAATTTCCCACGATTAATTGATTAATTGCAGCGGGGATATCAAATGAATTATTGATCGGGCACTCATTAACACAACAGCTGTCTGTCATTACCCCGTGGTTGGGGAGAACTCTTCCCCTTGTCATTCCCGGGCTGGAGCTCCGTGATGGATCATGAGCTGCCTTCCCACCAGGAGCAGACGCCAATTGTGAGGAGGAATTTGCGTTTAGGGGAGATGCAGGCTGAATGATCGAGTCATATTTAATGTGTTGTGGAGGATTGAAGGATGAAACTGTCCTGGAAGTGTGAGCAAAGGTGTGAGTGGATCCAACCACAGAGTGCTGGAAGGGAATCTAAAAATCATCCAGTGGGATGCCTGGGGAATGAAGGATATTTTGGCTTCTTTTTTGCCAAAGAAATACAGAAATCACCTTTCAGTGAAGCTCTTACTGCACTTGGGGATGAGTTACTCACTCCTTCAGATGCAGAGATATCCAAACATCACCAGGAATATCTGAGGGCAGTTTGATGCTCCAGGAGCTTTTTCCCTGAATTACAGCTGGAATTGTCTCTGTGAGGGATATTGGGGAGAAAATGCCAGAAATGAAGAACTCTGATCGTGCCACTCGTCTGGGAAGGAGTTTGAACAGCATCATTCCAGGCTGGATATGTAATTTGGCATTAAAATCTCATAACAGGATTAGCCCATCACTCACAGGCCCTGCAAGAATAATTTCTGAGGAAGTTATTTATGTGGAGAAGCCCAGACACTTGTGCTTTTTCTGTGAGGCAGATAATGGGGGCTGGAGAATGATTTATGCCAAATGGAAACAATTCCTCATAATTGCAGCGAGTGCTTAATATTCCATCTCCGCCCCGTGAACAGGAAACTGTCTGGCTTTCAATTTATGGTTAATTTGTAATAATCAGGCACTAAATCTATCATGCACTCCGAGATGAGATGGAGCCTTTTCCTCTGGGAGGCTCCTCGCTCACCCCGTGCTGTCAGCAGCGTGGTCTCCTCTCCTCACCTCGTGTGCCTCTCATCAGCCAGGAATTACACATTTAATTCGGCTAATTTAGGGAATAAAACCCGTGGATCCACTTTTCCAGCAGATCAAGAATTCCTGGGTGTTCTGTTTGCATCCCAGGAGGGGAAAACACTTTGTGCTGCAAGCACAGGGCAGACTGACAGAACCCTCTGCCAGTGGGATTTTGGGGTTTTTTGGGAGCAGGAGAGGCTGAATGAGGAGCACAAACTGCCTGGAGTGTCTCCAGCTCTGGAAATCTCCAACCTCCCCCAAACCAGCTGGGATTTCTGTATCCAGCATTGCTGTCAGAGGAATTTCCCCTGGAATTGGTTTAGGTTACAGCGGCGTGTTCATTTTCTGAAGCTTAAGGATCTTGGCTTGGGCTCTGACTAAAATCCCACAAACTTTAATTTAGTGGGATGGCCTGAAATGGGGACCGTGCCCTGGAGCAGCCCCTGACATTAACCAGCTTCCCCAACATTATAATTTCAACCTGAAATGCTGCCAGACAGGGCAAGGAGCAGATTTTGGAAGCTGTAGGAATGTAAATAGTCAGAAATATCAGAGCTGGAAACGCACAGGTTGGGTTCCTCCAGAGGGGAAAAAAAAAAAAGCCCCACAGGTTGGCAGTGAGGTCTATGAATTTATCTTGATTTGCACCAGTGGAGGAAGAAAGCAAAAAAGCAAAGATTCTTTCCATGAGGTGTGAAAATCCCAAGCCCTGGGAGCTCTGTGGGTGCTGAGACAAACCTGCTGTGACCCCTGGCTGCACAGGGACACGTGTGGGACATCCCAAACAAGCCCCTGGGTGTTTATCCCAAACAGAACAGAATTTTTGGACTTTTTCCCCCCCAAGTCAGGAACAATCCATCGTGGGTGTTTTGTGAGAACCCAAACCCCTCCCTGCTGAGGAGGATTAAAGGGTTAAAGCGGGAGGGAGAGGAGCAGGGCTGCTTTGGGCTGGGAGAGTTCAGTGGAAGGTCTGACCAGACAAGAAATCCTTTGTTCCCGGGGCAGGAGGAACCCAAAGCTCCAGCAGGGCAGGGTCAGGCTGCTCCCCTCTCCTCCAGCACCTGCGGATTATCCTGATGGGGTGATGATGATCCAAGGACAGGAGTTGGATTTTTCCCCCTTCCCAGCTGCTGATAACACCCTGATCATTGCTCCAACTCAAACCATCCACAGAGACTGAGGGATTTTATTTTTTTTTTTATTTTATTCTCTTTTTGTGAAGTTTGGGATGGAAAAAAGGGCAGTTCTGAATAAATATCTGTTTATCAATGGCTCTGGGAGAATCCAGCACGAAACAACCCGAGTGTTCTGCTGCAAAAAGCAAATATGTGAAGTCTCTGCTACACCTCGATTCCTCTAGGTCACAGAAATCCAGCCTGAAATCTTCAAGGTCACTCCTGAACATCCACAGGAAAAGCCAGACAGAGAAAATGTGCTTGGCCACAGTCAGAGAAGTGATTTGGCTTTATCTGTGAGCTCTCTGAGCCCAAAGATACCAAAGATATCTGCGTTATTTATAATCCCCGTGGAACCTAACTGGGTTGAGAAATCTTCTCCTGTCAGCTTTTGATTCCTCCCCAGACCTTTAAGCAGGTTTTTGAGGATGACAGCCAGCTGCAATCCAGGAGTCGCTGCTAATTTCGAGGCTCTGCTTGATTTTAGAGAATATCTGAAGGAGCTGCTGAAAATCCAACAAACCTCCTTGCTTTCTCTTGGATTAATGGAATACCTGGAAAAAACAGCGCTGCTGCCATCTGCCCTGTGGCTTCCTGAAACTTTCTCCAGCCCAGCAGTGGAGCAGGATGTGTTTTATATTGGATTGCACTGGAATTAGCACAGGCAGCTGTGTCAGGAAAAGGAGCTGCAGATGAATTCTCTCCATTATTGGGTACATGTCCCAAAAATGGAGATAATTATCCCAATAATGGAGAGAATTATTATTCGTGTCCACCTTGCAATTCCACTTGTCAGGAATCTGGGGAAATCTTTCCTTCCAAGCACAGAAGTGCTGGAAGAGGATGGTTTGAGGAATAAAACCTCAGGGAATCTTGCAGCTTCCTTGAATTCCTGCAGCAGTTCCTCTCCCACCTCCCCGGGGCCAGGTGAGAGATGGATTTGCAATATTGATTACCTGGGATCTGCAATATTGATTACCTGGGACAATTTGTAAAGCCTGGATCCTGTAGGAACCCACCAGGATTAATTCAGGGTTAATCAGAACCTGCTCCTTTTCCCTTGGCTGTTGTCCTGGTGACTTTTCCAGCCCGCAGATCCCAGCTCCATCCCTCTGCCAGCCCCATTCCCAAAGGCAGCCTTGCAAGGCTGTCCCAGCCAGGGAAGAGCTGAACACCAGGCAGGATTCCAGCTGTTGTCAGCAGGCCACAGCTGTGAGGAATGAAAATTTAACTCCTCCCAGATGTTCTGTTGTTCTCCCCCCATCTCCTGTCCTTCCCATCTTTCATCCTGCTGCTGGTGCCCGTGGCCAGGAGAGCGCTCTGGGCTCTCCCATAATGGATGCTGACAGGGAAGGGAACAGCAAAGGGAGAGATCCAGCCCTCAGCCACGGCCAGAGCTGGGATTTTGATGGATCAAAGGCACCCAGACAGCCCCTGCACAAGGGGAGCATCTGGAAGAAATAATAATAATAATCATCAGAGGCTGAGGGGGCTGCTTGGCATCCTCCGAGCAGGTCGGAGCAGGGGTGGGATGGGGGAATTATCCTTTAATTTTAGGCTGCTCTTGGAGGTTTTATGGTTGAACCTGGCTGGCCAAAGGGCTTCCCAAATCATTTGGGAATTTGCTGTGGGGCTGAGCTCCTCGAGGAACATTTGGGATGGGAGTCAATGCCATGATTTTGTTGATTTATGTTTTTCCATAACACGTGCAGCAGTTGCTGCGAGGAAGGGCTGTATTTATAAATGATGGAAATTGAATTATACAGGCATGCACATGTAGCTGCTCGTGTAATACAGAGGGTTTGGATTAATGGATTATGGGATATTACAGGCCAGCATGTCTGTGTGTATTTCTAGGAAGAAATTCCTGCCTGGGAGGGTGGGCAGGCCCTGGCACAGGTGCCCAGAGCAGCTGTGGCTGCCCCTGGATCCCTGGAAGTGTCCAAGGCCAGGCTGGAGCAGCCTGGTCTGTGTGACCAGTGACAGGACTGGGGAGGGAATGGCTGCAGCTGTGCCAGGGGAGGTTTGGGTTGGATTTTGGGAAAGGTTCTTCCCTCAGAGGGTGCTGGGCACTGCCCAGGCTCCCCAGGGAATGGGCACAGCCCCGAGGCTGCCAGAGCAGCTCCAAGGAGGGTTTGGGCAGCACTGCCAGGGCTGCCCAGGGTGGGATTTTGGGGTGTCTGTGCAGGGCAGGAGCTGGATCAATGATCCTGGTGGATCCCTTCCCACTCAGTTTATCCTGTGATCCTTAAAGGGTTCCCTGAACTCCCCTGGGGTCCCCAGGTGCTGCTGTCCTACCCCAGCAGAGTCTGTGTGGTCACAGCTCAGCCCCCTTGCCAGTGGTTTTATCTCTCTACAGGTGCTGCCTCACCTGAGAGCTGGGATCCTGGGCTGGAGATTGCCTCATTCCCACCCCCTGGAGCAATCCTTATTCCCATCCCCTGGAGCAATCCCAATTCCCATCCCATGGAATAATCCTTATTCCAATCCCACAAAGCAATCCTCATTCCCACCCCCTGGAGCAATCCTCATTCCCACCCCCTGGAGCAATCCTCATTCCCACCCCCTGGAGTAATCCTTACTCCCATCCCCTGGAGCAATCCCAATTCCCATCCCACGGAATAATCCTTATTCCCTTGGGGCAATCCTCACTCCCATCCCCTGGAGCAATCCTTTTTCCCATCCATGGAGCAATCCTTATTCCCATGGAGCAATCCCTATTTCCCACCCCCTGGAGCAATCCTTCATTCCCATCTCCTGGAGCAATCCTTATTCCCCTGGAGCAATCCTTGCTCCCACCCCCCGGAGCAATCCTGTTCCCCCAGGGAAGCCTGGCTGATCCCTGCTGTGTCCCAGCCCAACATCCGAGGGAGCTGCGCTGCGTTTCTTCCTCGCAGCTTTTTTGCAGATGCTCCCCAGCCCAAATGTGAGCTCGATTATCTTCGCCATCACCCCTGACAGTTGTGATTCATCACCCGGCGTGGTTTTCTGGCTCACCAGAACTTCTCTGCAGCAGAAAAGCGCTTCAGCTGCACATCTGTCAGCCCAGAAAACAAAAGAGCTTCGTTTCTTCCTGCTAACAAAGACGTTTGCTCGAGGAGGCTGTAAATGTCCAGGGTGAGTTGTGTGAGCTCCCAAATATTCCTGGTGTTATGATCTGTGTTAGAGACTGCTTACCAAACAGGGAGGAGCATCCCACATGATGAGGAACAAAAATTCCCAATGATGGAGTTCAGAGCTGCATGGGATTGCCCGGCTCAAAATTCAAATGTTGACGGTCCTTGTGGATTCCCAGCTGGGAAACCCCCACCAGACCTTTCCTTGTGGCTTTAGGAGCAAAACCTTGAATATTTTGGAGCAACGCTGGCTTTGTGGCATTAGTGCATATTCAGGATCCAGGATTAGCTCATATTCAGGATTAGTTCATATTCACGATTCAGATTAGCTCATATTCATGATTCAGGGTTGGTTCATATTCAGGATTAGTTCATATTCAGGATTCAGATTAGCTCATATTCATGATTGGTTCATATTCAGGATTAGTTCATATTCCCAGCTGGGAAACCCCCACCAGACCTTTCCTTGTGGCATTAGGAGCAAAACCCTGAATATTCTGGAGCAACCCTGGCTTTGTGGCATTAGTGCATATTTAGGATTGAGATTAGTTCATATTCAGGATTAGTTCATATTCAGGATTTGTTCATATTCAATATTTAGATTAGTTCACCCTCAGGATTCAGGGTTAGTTCATATTCAGGGTTAGTTCATATTCAGGGTTAGTTCATATTCAGGATTAGTTCATATTCAGGATTCAGATTATTGCTCCAGCTCAAATAAAGCTCTTATAGTTCATATTCAGGATTATTTTATATTCAGGATTAGCTCATATTCACGATTCAGGATTAGTTCATATCCAGGATTCAGATTAGTTCATATTCAGGATTAGTTCATATTCCCAGCTGGGAATCCCCACCAGACCTTTCCTTGTGGCATTAGGAGCAAACTCCTGAATATTCTGGAGCAATGCTGGCTTTGTGGCATCAGCTCATATTCAAGATTCAGGATTAGCTCATATTCAGGATTAGTTCATATCCACAATTCAGGATTAGTTCATATCCAGGATTCAGATTAGTTCATATTCAGGATTAGTTCATATTCACGATTCAGATTAGTTCATAATCAGGATTAGTTCACATTCCCAGCTGGGAATCCCCACCAGACCTTTCCTTGTGGCATGAGGAGCAAACCCTGACTATTCTGGAGCAATGCTGGCTTTGTGGCATCAGCTCAGGATTCAGAAATGGATTGGCTTTGCTCTCCAAAGGCATTCCTTAAAGGAGGTGTTGCCCCAGCTGACAAAACCCCAAATGAGCAGTTTGGATCTCCTGGCAGTAGGGCAGCCCAAAACACACAACCCCAGCCACAGGCAGGACGAGACAGAAATAAATCCCCTCCTCCTCCTCCCCCAGAACCATGAACTGCACCCAAACCCAGCCCAGGCTCTGCTCTCGTGGTTGCCATTCCCACCCAGGCTGGGGTTGGATTCCCAAAGTTCTCCACGCCCCAGCTCTGCTCTGGGATTGCCTTGGGGTGGGGTAGGATATTTTTGTTTGTGTGCATGGTTTTATTTTATTTTAGTTGTGTGTCTAATTATCTGTGTGATTTTTGTCTGTATGATTTTATTTGTATGTATGACTTTTTTATCGGTGTGATTATTTTTATTTGTATGATTTTATATTATTTGTATGTATAATATTTTTATCTGTGTGATTTTTTGTGTGGATTTGATTTTATCAATTCATTTATTTATGTATAATATTTTTATCTGTGTGATTTTCCGTGCGTATGATTTGATTTTATTTGTATGTATAACTTTTTAATCTGTGTGATTATTTTTATTTGTATGATTTTATTTTATCTCTGTATAATTTTTATCTGTGTGATTTTCTGTGCGTATGATTTGATTTTATTTGTATGTATAACTTTATCTGCTATCTGTGATTATTTTTATTTGTATAATTTTATCTGTGTATAATTTTTTTACCTGTGTGATTTTCTTGTGTGTATCACTTGATTTTATTTTTATATGTATTTTTATCTATTTGATTATTTTTATTTATATAATTTTATCTCTGTGTATAATTTTTTATCTGTGTGATTTTCTGTGTGTATGATTTATTTTATTTGTATGTATAATTTTTCTTATCTCTGATTTTTTTATTGGTACGATTTTATTTTTGTGTATCATTTTTCTTATCTGATTTTTATTGGTATGACTTGATTTTATTTCTGTGTATAACTGTTATCTGTGTGTCTTTATTTCTATGCCTTTATTTTATTTCTGTGTATAACTTTTTTTATCTGTGTGATTTTCTGTGCATATGATTTATTTTACTTGTATGTATAATTTTTCTTATCTCTGATTTTTTTATTGGTATGATTTGATTTTATTTCTGTGTATAACTTTTTTTATCTGTGTGTCTTATTTTATTTCTGTGTATAACTTTATCTGTGTGATTTTCTTGTGTGCATGATTTTATTTGATTTCTGTGTATAATTTTATCTATGTGATTTTTTTGTGTGTGTATGATTTGATTTTGAACAAATTCTCTCTGTCTATTCATGCTGTGTTGCCAGGAGATGTCCCATGAGTGATCCAGGCACCTTTTTTGGATTGTGCTCATTTTCAGTGTCTCTGCAGGATGTGTTTTCCTATAACCATGAAGGTGATGAGGAGGAGCTGGAAAGGGGCTCAGCCTGGAGCAAAGGAGGCTCAGGGGGCCCTTGTGGCTCTGCACAACTCCCTGCCAGGAGGGGACAGCCGGGGGGGATTTGGGATCTGCTCCCAGGGACACAGGGACAGGAGGAGAGGGAATGGCCTCAGGCTGGGCCAAGAGAGTTTTGGGTTGGAAGGGACCTTAAATCCCATTCCATCCCATTCCATCCCATTCCATCCCATTCTGTTGCAGTGCACCCTAACAGGTGTTCCCATATTAGGAAAGAGTTAAAGTTTCATCCCTGAACTTTTAAGGAGGAAGAACCAGAAACTTCCATGCTCTGCTCACCATAATTATCCCAGTGCCAGGACAAAGGCAGCCCTTGGACCCTTGAGCTGCTCCTCAAGGAATGTGGCTGGTTTCTGTTGGGCAGCAGGGCAAAAACCCCTCCTGGATCCTTGAATACTTAAGAGAGAGCCCAGAGATTCTTGGGGTGTCTTAGCAGGTGTGAGGGACCTCCCTGCACTGTGCACAGCTTTTATCTTTTGTATAGTTTGTTATTTTCTCTTTAATTCAAACCTTTTTGCTATTTCCAGACACCTCTGATCAGCATCTCACTGATTATTCTTAAGTCATTTCTGAGGATTCTTAAGGCATTTCTAGGAAGTTGCTGGCAACCCTCAGAGCTCGATAAACCTTCATGGGGCTGATAACACTCTGGCTCCATGCAGAAATGTATCACCATTCCATGGGCAGGGACACCTTCCACCACCCCAGGCTGCTCCAAGCCCCATCCCAACCTGGCCTTGGACCCTTCCAGGGATCCAGGGACAGCCACAGCTTTTCTGGGCAATCATCCCCATCCAATTCCTGCCCAGATTGGCCTTTGGCTTGCCCAGCCCCACAGCTCTGTTTGCTCCAGGACTCAGAGGAGCCAGGAACACGTGGGAGCCTCCGGCACCTGCAGCACTGGAGGCTTGGCCAACCCGACCACAGCACGGAGGTGACCCCAGGGGGGCTTTTTTCTCCCCAAAACTGAGCAGGGCCAGGGCTTTGAAGCTCCAAATGCAGAATTCAGTTCCGTTTTCATTTTAATGAAATGGTGTCGTCTGCTGTGCTGCATCCCTTTAAATGTTGGGACTTTATTCGTGTATTTTTAAATGAAATTTTTTTCCCCCCTGTGTGAGGCCACTGACCTCCCCTTCCCATATTGCCTCCAGATGTCCAGGAGGGAACAGGGAGGGGGATCCTGCTGGATCCTGTTCCTCTGGAACAGCGCTGGTCCCTCTTGCTGTGTTGTATTTTTGGTGGGATTAAATGAGCTCCATCCACAGCCCCACAGAAATGTGATCCCACCACCTCCATCCTTGGCTGCTCCTTCCCTTTTCCACCTCCTTTGAACCGTACTGGGGAACTCACCAGAATTTAAATCTCGTTTTTTATAAAGTTTAACCCACAGGGGTTGTTTTAAACTGGAGCTGAGATGACCTCAGGGCAGGGATGAGGAGGAGGAGGACATCCTGATGTCCTCTGGGCTCTAAAGCTGCAGAGAGCAGGAGAAATGTTGGCTGCAAGTCACAAACATCTCAAAAAGCTTCAAAAATCAAGGAATAATTGAAATCCAGCAGGTGGGAGAGCCCTGTGCCTCGAGCACCATCCTCACCACGTCCCACAGCAGAGCTTTGCCCCCAGCAGCCTTTCCCATCCCCATCAATATTCCTGGCTGCTCTCTGATTTCCTCCAGATGGGCCTCCAGAGTTTCCCATCTCCCTCCTTTTGGTCTTTTTTATCTTTTATTTCGATCCAAACAATTCCTTGGCTCTTGCCAAGCTCTCCATCGTGCAGCATTCCTGGCTCCTTCAGACACAATATCCTCCTTGACCCAGCCTGGCACGTTTCCACCTGCCCTGTTGTATCTGTTCCTCCCCAAAATTCCTATTCCAGCTCCAAAAGCAGCCCCAGAGGGATGTGATATCGTGTTGTCCATCATCCCTGTTACATAAAGCATCCCTCGGACACCACAGGGACAAATTCCCCTTCCCTAAACCTCTCCAGCTGCCCAGAAGGGTTTGGGGGTGTCGCTCCATTTTGGGGACAGATTTTTGGGTAGCATCCCTTTGAAGTGAATCATCTGTTTGCATGTATGACTCCTGTGCAGCTGCATGTGCCAAAAAAGACATTTTCAATTTCTAAATTGTTGCTGCTGAGCAAGTCAGGACAGCGTTTAATTGCCCTGTCTGTCTTCCTTGACTAGAGCAAAAAATATTTAAATATTGGTGCCAGTTTGTATTTTCTCATCTTCAATGGCTAGAAAACAAAACATTTTCAAAGGTCCCTTTTGAGCATTTCTATGCATTTCTTCAGTTTTTGTAATGTCCTCTCTGCATGATTTAATCTTTTGGGGTAAAACTAAGGATAACCTGCTCATTTAAGGGCAAAAAAGGTTCCATGGGAGAAAAATTTTAGTAAATATTTTTAAATAATTGCATGAAAAATTTATGTTGTGCAATGTAAATATATTTTAAATAACTATGAAAATGAATAGTTTAAGTCCTTATCTCTGTCTTAAGGATTTGCCACAGAGTTATCAAATTTATTTTATGTTGGCCAAATTATACCACTGATATTCTAATAAATCCACAAAAAAAATTAAAAAAAATTTAAAAACTTCTACTGCTAAGTTCAAGCTACTTTGACTCATAAGTCAAGGCTGATGGAAGCAAATCACAACTCTGGGGTAATTAAATCCAATTTAGAATCATTTCTAAGTGAGTGCAAAGGTGCCTTGGAGCAGTTGATCTGATTGAGGCTTTTTTTAAGATCAGTGATGTGCAAGGAGGAAGACCCTGGCTCTATTCTTGATAAATATGAATATTAATGAGTTTGCAATGGCATAATTTGGCCCACGAAAAATAAATTTGATATCTCTGCAGCAAATCCTTAAGACAGAGGTAAGGACTCAAACTATCATTTTTCAAATGTTATTTGAAATATGTTTAAAATAAATTTAAAATATATTTCTGTTATTTAAAATATATTTACTTTACACAAGCTAAATTTTTTGTCTCCCACAGAAAGCTTCTTCTTTTTTGCCTGGGATCATTGGGTCTGCTCAGAATTAAGGAAAATATTTTCACTTTGCTGCCTGAGCACCTTTGGATGTTTTACCAGCCACTCTTCCCAAAAGAGAAATTCAATCCCAATTTGCTTAATTGCTGAATAACAGGTAAGAAAAATGAAAGAATCAATGCCTCCATGGAGCCAGCTGAAATGGCTGTGGCATTGCTCTGATGGATCTGAGGCTGTGCTATCCGTGCCCCATCTTCATTTGTCATAATTCCCACTGGAGAGCAACCAAAGGCTCTGCTGGGAGATCTTTTCATTGCTGCTGCTCAATAAAAAAAAGGTAATTTTCCTTGCCAGTCGTTTGTCTCTGCCTTGTTTCTGCCAGTGGGAGGGAGGGCTGAGCATGGCTGGCAGGGTGGAGAGAATTAGGAATAAAGAGCTTGACTCGGCCAATATATCAAACAGCAATCAATTTATTAATTAATACAGAATGGTAAAAGGTGAGCAAAGCAGTGCTGGGTACAGTGGGGGTTTCCCCTCCAACTGCTGATTTCTGCTGGGATTTATTGAGATTTTTCATAAGCATTTCTCAGCAGTTTTTTTTCTCTAGTTTCCTATTTTTGAAACCCAATTTCTATACCCATTGTGATCAATTCCTACTGGTGACGTTGAATTTCTATACCTCAGAGGTGTAAATCAGTGAAGTAATCTTTTTGCTTCCCTTGTTCAGAAACAAACATCCGTGGGGATGAGGTTCTCAGGACCATAAATCCATGATGGTGAAGTCCAGATTTCCTTCTTCAGAACCTTCAATTTTTAGCTTGGGGTAAGCTCACTTCCTTCTTTTATGTAGGTGATTACAACTCCTTCCATATATATTCTAAAGCTATAGTTCAAAACCTTTTATTACAAAGCAGCTTAAAGCTTAGAACAATTTTATTTTCAAAGCAAACAATAATACTTCAACATTCTTTTATCCTACGTGTTAAAGGCCTATAAAACTCACACTAATTAAAAAAATACTTAAAACTTATATTGTGAAAACTTTAAAGCTCACGTTATTTACTTATAACCAAGCAAAATATTTGTCCAAAAGCCTCTTTCCATGCTTTTTCCATGTTTTCATTAAAACTTATTTTTATAACTGCCCTGTGGCCTCTTTCCACACATTTCACAACCACCCAGGCCACCTTTTCCTACCTGAGACCAAACACAGCCCCACATTTCACAAGAGGGCCACTGGTGATAAGATAAGAAAAGCAGAATCCTTGCAGCCCTGGAGCCCAAGGAGCTGTGCCCACCCAGGACAACAAACAGAGTGCAGCCCTGATTTCATGCCTGAGATATTTTGGTTCCTGGAATTCTTTTCCCAGGTGATTTTCTGTAAACAAAAATGTTTTTGTAACTGGATGTCACAAAATGAACAAAACTCACACGCTGAGATGTCTAAGGCAAAAAAAGAGAGCGTTAATTTATAGATCTCGACATTTATAGAATTCCAACAGTGACCATGGATTGGAAGATGAAATTGTCCTCTCCAACCACACTGGTCAAACCAACAGCCCATCAATTCTCTCCTCCTCCAGAAAGGAATGCAAAACAATCATTATTGACATGAAAAGTGCATTTACAAAAATGTAAACATCAGAAGGCTTAGAGGAACTTTATAAGAACAGGGTGACATCTGTACCTGTGTTATTCATTCTTTCTCACAGGAGAGGCTTCCTCTTGATGTCCCTTTGGTTTGAGCAATTGGAGAGGTTTGCCTTTGTTTCACCAATCAAACTGGTCTGTGTAAAATGGTATAAAATGGAGATGTAAACCCTAAATAAATGAGTCGTTTTTAGCCTTCTGAATCTCGGGGTCTGCGTTGTTGTGGTGTAAAACAGCATCAAACAGAGCTGTTCTGCTTTTCCCTCTTTTTAATGTTGTTTCTCCTCAGGTTGATGGGTCTGCAGGTGGTTGGGTGTTTCACTGATAAGGAATGTTTCACTATCAGGAATGAGGGGTGTCATTCTGCCCATGACTCTTACTCCTCATTTCTTTGATGAATCATTGGCAGCCAATTCGCAGGAGGCTTTGGGGCAAGTCCCCACCGGTTCTCACACTGCAGGAACATTTATTTGCTGTTCTCTGTTGGCAGGCCCTGGACACTGCCCACTCCTGGTGACTCACACTGGAGCAATCCCTTTTTTTCTGTTTTGATTGGGATCAAAATCATCTCCAGGAATGGATGGAGAACTGCTTTACTCAGCTCATGGTTCACAGCAGGAAATCAGGTAATTTTCAAGTGGGGATTGAGACAATCCCATGGCCATTCTGGACTTTGTGGTTTCTCAAGGCCACTCCACAACCTGTGGGGTGTAAATCGACCCTCTGGGCTGTGGAATGTTGTCACTGGGATTAATGGGATGGCTGCAGGACATGCTGAACCTACCCAGAACTGGGGGATGTTCTGGGTTGGAAAGGACCTTTAAAAATCCATGGGCAGGGACACCTTCCACTGTGCCCTACTGAAACATGGGATTGGGAACTAGAGGATATTAATTATAGAAATTAAACCAATTTCACTGCAAGCCCCAATGTCCAGCCCGGCCTTGGGCACTGCCAGGGATCCAGGGGCAGCCACAGCTGCTCTGGGAATTCCATCCCAGGGCTTCCACACCCTCACAGGAAACAATTCCTGCCCAATATCCCACTTTTTCAGTTTGAAGCCATTCCCTGTGTCCTGTCCCTCCATCCCTTGTCCCCAGTCCCTCTCCAGCTCTCCTGGAGCCCCTTCAGGCCCTGCCAGGGGCTCTCAGCTCTCCCTGGAGCTTCTCCTCTCCAGGTGAGCACCCCCAGCTCTCCCAGCCTGGCTCCAGAGGGGCTCCAGCCCTGCAGCAGCTCCGGGGTTTCCTCTGGAATCTCTCCAGTGTGCTGAGGAT
Organism: Acrocephalus scirpaceus scirpaceus; assembly: GCA_910950805.1. NCBI lineage: Eukaryota > Metazoa > Chordata > Aves > Passeriformes > Sylviidae > Acrocephalus > Acrocephalus scirpaceus. The sequence goes on along the minus strand of OU383779.1, from coordinate 2,090,411 downwards.
CCCAGAACGTGTGAATATTCACAGGGAATCCTCTCCAGGAATGCTGAGGTACCCAAACACTGAAGGCTTCCCTGTGCATTTTGACCTCATTAATCCATATTTATCCTCATACAACTTCCCTTTAAACTTCCTCTTGCTTCAACAAAGACGTGGAAAACCTTCAGAGGAGTTCAGTCACCTGTTACCAAAGGATTCCTAAGAAAAACTCAGTTTTCTCCTTCATGCCATGGAGAACCTTTGCATTTTCATCAGGATTTTTTTCTTTCAGCCTCCACGATGAATTACTGGGGATAAAAAAGTTCTATTTCCTTACCACATCCAGCTGTCTGTTAGGTGGTGGAGCAGAAATCCGTGATAAGAATCAGAGGGCAGAGCCAAACTGATAAATGCTGTGATCTTGATGATGGAAAAAGAAAAGCAGCTGGGATTTTTCTGTCTTCATTTCTTTAATTAAGTCTAGACTACACGTGTTGTGCTGCTGGGAAATAATCTGGAAATATTTACCAAATTGCATTCTGATTAATAAATTTGTCAATTATCAAGTGAAAAGAATGAGCAGAGACTTAATTTAGGAAAGAAATCTCTGATTTGCAGCTCCATGTTACTTCAGAGAGCAGAAGAGACAGAACTGTTCTTTCCTCCCAGGTTGTAAAATTTATTCTCCCCAGCACTTGTGATTGCCATGGAAGAAGAATTTTACATCCCAAACTCCAGAGAAGTGATGGGGGTGAGGAGATTTCACTTCTTGCCCTTTTTGCATCCTGTTTAAAATCCAGAACATCCTTCCAGCCTTCCAAAGGATTTCTTCAGCAAATCTCAAGGAGGGAATAAAAAAAAAAATGCAGCCACAAAGTTTTGTGGTCTCTGGCCTGAGTTTTTAGTCTTTGTGGCTTGTACACAATTTCAGTTTACTCCTGTAAATTTTCCTTTCAAATCTATCTTTAATAAAATAACTGAGCTTTCTCTTTACTCTTCTCTCTACTCCCTCATTAGCTGCAGTGCTTAAAACAACACCCAAATAATCAGGAGTAATTTTGGAGGAGCGTGGCCATCTGTCATCAAGGCTGACAGGGACATTTGTTGTCTTTTCAGGGAAATCTTTTAGGAGCAGGGAAGGGATTGGATCCCCTGGGCTCATCCCAGACAGGCATGTTTGGGCTGTTATTAAACCAGCCTCTAAATGAGCTGCTTAATTAGCAGGTAGGCCAAGCAATTAAGAATTTACAATTATAGTTTGAATACAGATGTAAAAAACCACTTTCTCCTATGGCTGGTTATTTTTTTTCCTCCCAGTTCAGGGATACTTATTTATTTGATCAGCCAAAAAAAAAATGTTAGGTGTAAAGTGAGCATGTTCTTATCTCCTATTTTCCATCAAACTGAAAAAATCTCTCTTATTTACTTTGTAACATGACAAAAATGATTGATTCAGGTGCATTCCAACATTTCTATTGGCTCTTACTGGTAGTAAAATTTATAATTTTCTTTAAAAGTGGCCCTGAATCCTTCAAGTTTGCAGTCCTGCCCACAGGGTAGTTTGGAGGGATAACACAGGACTAAAAGTTTGCAGGGAGAAATTAAGAAAATTAAGTGTCAGATAGAGTCACAGCAGAGTGATGATATTAGAGGGAATAGTTTTGAAAGGGTTTAAAGGAAAGGGATACAAAAAATGCAGAAAAGCAAAATAAAATATCACTGTCACAAAATAAAAGAACACTGAGGTCTTGAAAATAATGATATAAAAAGGACATATATATATATATATATATTTTTTTTTTTTTAAATTTGGGTACTTTTTAATAGCCTGACACTGGTTTACTCTGATGGAATCCCCCAGAATAAGGCAAATCCTACATTTACACTCAGATCTTGCATGATAAAGACATCCAAAACAGTCCTTTTTTTGAGTTAATATGTATTTTCTTTACTTTTCTTTACTTTTACACTCAGATCTTGCAAGATAGATATCCAAACCAGTCTTTTTTTGGGGTTAATATGCATTTTCTTTACTTTTCTTTACTTTTATACTCAGACCTTGCAAGATAGAGATATCCAAATTTTTTGGGGGGTTAATATGCATTTTCTTTTCTTTACTTTTACACTCAGATTTTACAAGATAGATACTTAAACCAGTCTTTTTTTGGGGGTTAATACGCATTTTCTTTACTTTCCTTTACTTTCACACTCAGATCTTGCAAGATAAAGACATCCAAACCAGTCTTTTTTGCGGGGTTAATACACATTTTCTTTACTTTTCTTTACTTCTGCAGGTCCTAATGAGGGTTGAAATTCCAAAGCATTGAGCTGGATCTATTGCAAAGGTAACTACCTGCAGACTGTGCCATTCAAGCAGTTATTGAGGTGCACATTAGGTATTCCTAAAAAGGCCATAAAAGAAAATTCCCCTTATTGGCTGCCTAATTTCAGAGGCCATAACCAGCTCAAGGTGTTCCCGGGGCTCTGCTGTGGATCCTGTTGCAGCCTGGCTGCTAAAGGAATTCCAGATGTGCAGGGGGCAGAGGAGGAGGATGGGGAGGGTGTGATGCCAGCAGAGAGTTCATGAGGAAAAAAAAACCTCTGGATTTTGGCTCTTGTTTTTTGGGATAATATTTGAAGCCACGGTGAATGGGAAATGCAGAGCTCGGTGTCCAGGTGTGGAAATTTGGCTGCTGAGGGATGAACCCCGTGGGCAAAGGTGTCTCCTGGGAGGATGGTGATGTCCCAGCATGGTGAGGTAAAACTTTTTCATCTTCTTTTCTGTTAGAATCAGGATTAAATGCTCAAGATATGTTTGGATTCAGATGTTTGTTAATTCTTACCGATGTTACAGTCTCAAAAGTTGTGAGTTCTAGCTAACAAAGTGAAAAATGGCTCTGTCTATGTCTCTCTACAATCCTTTTAAGCACAAACTGTCCAATTAAGAAATGACACCTAAATTATTTTTACTTTTAACCCAATCACCAAACACCCATGGCCCGCAATGTGGATTTTTCTACCCAATTACGAAATCCCACCCAGAGCCATGGAGAAGAAGGTGAAAAAGCAGGACTGGCCTCTGCCCTAAATCCTCCACCTTGCTTTCTATCTATTCCTGCATTCTAAACCCTTCAACTCTCAGTTTTGCACCCTGTGATCTCACACACTTCTATCCAAACTGCACCCCCACAATCCCAGTGCTGTCACTCAATTTTGGGAGCCTTTTCCACGGCCTCAGGTCAGTGCAGGGTTTGCTTGGGGGTCAGTGCCTGTGAGCACAGAGAGCCTGGAATTCTCAGTGCCCAGGGTTCCAAAGCCTGGAATTCTCAGTGCCCAGGGCTCCAAAGCCTGGAATTCTCAGTGCCCAGGGTTCCAGAACCTGGAATTCTCAGTGCCCAGGGTTCCAAAGCCTGGAATTCTCAGTGCCCAGGGTTCCAGAACCTGGAATTCTCAGTGCCCAGGGTTCCAAAGCCTGGAATTCTCAGTGCCCAGGGTTCCAAAGCCTGGAATTCTCAGTGCCCAGGGTTCCACAACCTGGAATTCTCAGTGCCCAGGGTTCCAAAGCCTGGAATTCTCAGTGCCCAGGGTTCCAAAGCCTGGAACTCTCAGTGCCCAGGGTTCCAGAACCTGGAATTCTCAGTGCCCAGGGTTCCAAAGCCTGGAATTCTCAGTGCCCAGGGTCTCAACAGCCATGGAGAATGGGAAATGCAGAGGAGGGAAGCTGAGTTTGGCATCAGGTTTGGAAATTTGGCTGCTGAGGAATTTGGCACCCCGTGGGCAAAGGTTTCTCCTGGGAGGATGGTGATGCCTCAGCATGGTGAGGGGAGCTCCTCCCTGCCACAATTTCAGGAAGGAGTTCCCAGTGATGCCACAAGTTTGAGTTTTCATATTTTTCAGGTTCTGTGGTGCCCAGGGTGCAGCTCTGAGCTCACAGTCAGTGTCACTCAGCTCTCTGCACACAGCAGGGACACAAAACAAATCCTTGTCCTGCTGCACACCAAGGACAACTTTCAGCCCAACAGCACAAACAAGGGTGGCTGGAGGGAGGAACAAGAAGGATGGGAGCTCACAGCCTGGAGCTGGAATTGGACAATTCAACCCCAATGTGCAAATGGACCAAAACTTATAAAAGTGTGAGACCTCGTGACCAGTCAGCCATTTTGGGCCCATTTTGTGACCATTCTGGATCCACTTTTGGGTCCATTTTTGGGTCCATTTTTGTGCCCATTTTGTGACCATTTGGGGTCCATTTTGTCACCATTTTGTGACCATTTGGGGTCCATTTTGTGACCATTTTTGTGTCCATTTTGGGTCCATTTTGTGACCATTTTGGGTCCACCTTGGGTGTAGCTCTGTCCTGCCCAAGGTGTACCCTAAAGGCCTTTCAATAAATCCCTGCTTTATTCTCCAGCTCTGCCCAGTCTCTGTTCCAGCCCAGCCTTCCCAAAGCATCCCCAGGACAGCAGGAGATGGAGACAGGGAGCACCAGGTGGTGCTGAACACCCCGGAATTCTCCTCACCAACCTCCTCCATACCTGGCTCATCCCTCAGCCAGCCAGGCTGGTGGAACCTGTCAGACCACAGCGCTCTCCCAGCTTGCTGACAGCTCTTCCCAAGCTTTGTTTGTGCTGCTGGAGCTGGGAGATTTGAATTCCAAGTGCGTGGGGATGGCTCTCGGGGCTCCCAGGGAACGCTGCCTCCTCCTCTGCCTAATTAGAGAGTTTTGGGAGACAAAGATCTGCCAGCCTCCTTCCCAAGTGCTCCACAGACCATATCAGGAGGTCCAGCAGGAGTTATTCCCTGTCCCCAGGAGCCTCACGGGCTCTGGGTGACAGGGATATTTATAGCAGCAATTCTGTGATTCAAGTAGGGACATTCAGATGAGGGACCTCAAGGAATTCCCATGCCAGGACAGCTGGGATAGATCCAGTTTCCCAGGAGCCAGGAGAGGGATGGGTGGCTCTCACGTCCTCCCTGTCACCACCCATGCCTCCATCCAGCCCAGCTCACGGTGACAGTGACACTCCTGGTCCCCTCATGCCCTTAGAAGGTTCTCACTGCTCTGTGTTCCAGCCAAGGAAAGGAGAATTACACCTCATCCCAAACCCTGAACCCAGGACAGCATGGAAAGCACACCGTGCTTTATCCAATTAATAAAAAATTAAGCCATTCCAATTTCCAGCATGAAGCAAAAGGGAAAAAAAAATAAAAATGGTGCCATGAATTCCATGGCATCAACAGGAAGATAAAAGCAGAGATGCAGCAGGAAGATAAAGAGATTAGAGTATCAAAATTATTACAAATCTTGCCCCTAGCAGTGCCTGTTCCCAAGGCTGCCTGCCATTTCCCCATGATAAGATCCAGGTTTGCAGGCTGGGTTGTGTTTCTTTTTCCCCTATTTGTGCTGGAAAGCTCCGAGCTGTTTTTCACTTCAGGCTCCGAGATATTTGTGCTGAAAGGTTCAACCATTGCTCCAACTGAGGTTACAGACAACAAAAAAACAAAGCTGTTTTGTTGAGAAGAGAGAGAAGCTGAGATTGGTTAAGTTTTGCCACGCTGGCCAAGAATGTGTCCTTTGAAACACCTGTGAAAATCCAAATTTAGCCAAATTATGAGTCTCTGGAAAACTCGTGCTCATATATAATCAGAGCTCATGTGTGGTTCCTGAGCATCTGCTGCTGAGGGAAATGTGCCCTTGGTCCAGTGCAGGGTACAAAATGACACTGAAATTGAAAACAAGTTTTAAAATAAAGAAAAAAAAAAAAAAAAGAAGGCATTTAATGTTATTTTCAGAAATATTTTTCAAATTCTCCTAAAATTTAAAAAGTGCAAGTAACCAGTGTTTTGATTTGAGCAATAATCTCACTGACAGCATCTTCCTAATCATGTTTGCTCTTTCCAGTAGCTGTTTTTAGGTCTGCACTTTTTATAAGTAACCATTAATAGCTAAAATATGTCTCTGAGGAAGGAAAACCATGGGAGAATGAAGAGATCAAGAAATGGGAACTGGAAATTTGTATCCTTTGTTTCACAGCTCAGGCCTGTCCTTTCACCCACCACCACAAAAAAATGCTTAATAATCCACGTGGTCTTGATTCAGGACAGAACCAGGGGGATTCAAAGAATCCCTTCAGCTTCTTTCACGTGGAGTTTGCTTCTCCTTGACAATTTTTTGGGGTCATTTCTGGTGAACCTGGTCCATCTCTAATGGAATTCCCACTAAACTGGGGGCTGTGCTGCTAAAAGGGGTACCCCAGGTATTTTATGGACAAAGGGGATGTGCTGAGCTAAGGAAAGCTTTTCCATGGGATGGAATCACAATTTGGGGAAAGAGCAGCTTTTCCTGCAGCCTGGGAAAGCACAGGCAAAGCTCAGGTGTGGAACAGCAGGAACAGGATGAGCTCTGTGATGTGTGCCAGGTGAACTGCTCACAGCCAAACTGGCTTTTTCTCCCAGGTAATTATGGGATTCTAGAAAGGTCACAGTTTAAAAATTGTCAGGACTGCTGGACAAGTGGTTAAAAAATGCCATCTGCTTTTCTGGGCATAATAATCCCCAAATAATCCCAATCCCAAATGCTGGGCTGCAGTTTTCCTGCACTGGGATGAGTGGTGTCTGTTCTGGGATTATATCATTGTGCCATCCTGTGATTCCTTTTCCCCTATTGTGAATTTGTGCTTTAACCCCATGGTTTAACCACACACAGTGATTTTTCTTTTTTCCCCCCAGGAGAAAGAGATCTTGTGCCCAAATAAATGACAGGTAAGAAAATATCTGCAAATTCCTTACTGGAATACCAGAAAGCTCCAAAGTTTCTGGCTTTTTCTTCCATTTTCTCTCTCTGGGACCTGCAGGAGCAGCAAACCAAGACCCTCAGGCCCTTTTATCAGCTCCCAGCATCCACCCCAACCCCTTCATCCACCTCCCTCTTCCTCATGGATTTGCTTCAACATTTCAGCCCTGCAACATTGAGAGTTTGGAGCCCCTGATTTTGTTTTCTCCCTTCCATCATCCCTGGGATATTCAGGATAAAACCCAGTGTCAAACCAGAGCCCCTTGTGCTGCAGCCCTGCTGCTCACATCAGGTTTTCCCAGTGCTGAGCCGTGCAGCTGGGCACAATGCTCACTTTGAAATCCCACACCACACACGTGATGGCTTTCATTAAATATATTAAATATATTATCTGGTGATGATGGTGCTGTGGAAAGAATGCTCTCACAGGCAAACTTGCTGTGCAGGGAGGAGAACAAGGCAGGTTTTTTTCCATCCTCATTGCTGGGTGTAATCTGCAGGGGGATGACTGATTAGGTGGGCAGATGTTGCTTGAGGAGATAAAACTTGGGGTTTTGAGTCTTAGAGGTCCTAGAATTTGTAAAAATGGGTGCTTGTAAGAGTGCAGACCTAAAAACAGTTATACAGGTGCTATCCCAATCAGAAATTAATGAAATATTACAGTTCCAGGAACAGTTATTTCTGTTATTTCTGATGTAGAACACGATTTGTCATCAGCACAGAAGAAAACAAGGTTTAGAGGAGCAGTTTCCAGCTGCATGAATCAATTGCTACTCGAAAAATTCCACCCTAAATCCAAGAATTAGAGTTCCTACCCCTGGCTTAATATCCAGTGTGCAACTTGTAGCTCTCAGGAGTGAGCAAAGATCAAACTTATTGGGGAAGCAAGAACTGCAGCCAAAACTAACACGAAACTGTGACTTCCAGAGGAAATATTTAGAGGGATAATGAGAGGGATGGGAAACTAAACATGAAAATCAACACGGGGAAATGCAGCCCTCAGACTTGGCCCGTGTGCCGGTGGCCACAATCAAATTAAGGCAAATTGAAAAGAGGAAATAAAAATAAGCATAAATAAAATAGAGCACATGAACTGGGAGATGATGGAGGGCAAGAAATGCAGCAAAGCAAAAAGCAGTAGCCTCATGCAAACTTTCATTTTCTCTATTTTTATTCTGGGTTTATAGCAGAGGATTAAATTTAGCCTTTGCTCTGAGGTTAGGGATGAGAGCCACAAAGAGTTCCTCAGTTCCTCTCTTGGTGAGCCCTGGGAGTTGCTCCATCCCTGTGAGGGTTTCTGGATGTGCAGCTTGCAGTTAGGGAAAGGCCACGGACTGGGAGGAGGATTGGGCAGGAATTATGAAGCTTCCAAGCTATTTTATTATTCCAAACTATTTTATTATTCCAAACTACCTACTAACCTTCTGGAGTGCATATTGTGTTGCTTGCAGACCTGAAGATAAGAGAAGTGCCACTTTTAAGGGGATTTTCCAATGGTCAGACCACTTTTTTTTCAACCTGTGGTGCTCCCAATTTGCTGGGAGAGTAGAGGGATGTGCCAGGGAGTGAAGGAAGCACAGGAGCCCGGGGAGAGAAGAGAGCTCTGCATGCATGTGGATCCTTATTTACAGTTTCATTTTGATTTTCAGAATGGAAATGAAATATTTATCTGCAGAGCAACTGGAGAAGATATATCAGTCACATCCCGAGCCCTGCAGAGGGGATACACCATTAATAAGCCACGTTGAGTCATTCCCTACAGGAATAGAGTTTTTCCCCAGGGCCCTTGAGTGCTGCAGCCATTCCAGAGCCGTCCCACTCGTTCTGCTTCCCGACTGACCTGCTTGGCATCTGCCTGTGCTGCTGTCAGGGCGAGCTCACTCCCACCGTGGGGCTGGGATTTATCTCTGACACGTGTTCCTCCTCTTCCCATGCTCCAGCTCTCTTTCCTAAAAGGAAAAAAGGGATGTTTTTCAGGCATGGACTCATGCAACCTGATGCTGTAGCTTGGCTCCTGATGGTCAGGAGGGAAGGTGTAAGGAAGATCAGGACAGCCATGGAATCACCATCACTGGAAGTGTTCAAAAGGTGTGTGGAGGTGGCACCTGGGGACATGGATAAGTGGTGCTGGGTCAATGGTTGGGTTTGTGAATCTTGGAGGTCTCTTCCAATTTATTTATTCTGTGATTCTAGTTTTTAATTTGCTGATACGTGTTACTGGATGCAGGGTTTGTCCTGTGCTTGTGCACATGGCATCAACGCAGCTTTTTACTAGGGTGCAATGATAGGACAAGGGGGGAATGTCTTGAAACTGAAGGGGATTAGGTTTAGATTAAAAATCAGGAATAAATTCTTTCCTGTGAGGATAGGGAGGCCCTGGCATGGGGTACCCAGCACTGACACTCCAGCTCTCTTTCCTAAAAGGAAAAAGGGATGTTTTTCAGGCATGGCCTCAGTTTTGCAAATCTGAGTGGATGATTTAGCAGAGCAGAACCTTCAGCTCTTCATCCTGTGGGTCCTTTCCCTCTCCAGCCTGCAGCAGCTCCAATTTTGGGATGCCACAAGGCAAGCAAGGGTGATCCTCCTCTTCTCCAGGGTTTGTTCCAAAGCAGAATAACAGGATGAGAGGAAATGGCTTCACGTTTGCACCAGGGGAGGTTAGATTAGGTAGCAGGAGAAATTTCTTCATGGATAAAGCTTGGCTGGGGCAGTGGTGGAGTCACCATCCCTGGAAATGTCCAAAAAATGTGTGGAGGTGGCACTGGAGGATGTTGTTTAATGGTGAACATGGAGGTGCTGCTGGGCTTGATGATCTTAGAGGTTTTTCCAGCCTTAACAATGCCATGATAGGAGGAGACAGATTTAATCCCTGAGAGACCAGGTTTGAGAAGGTGACAAACATGAGATTGTCTGAATTGGCAGCTTTAACTCACATCCAAAGATGACAGAATCCAAATTTTTGGGGTCTTTTCTTTATCTCTTTTCCCCTTGGCATTTTGGAGGGGGATTTTCCTCTCTTTGCCTCAACATTTTGTCATGTGAGACTGGCGGAGCCTGAGCCCAACTGATTTAGGAACACTGGTGGATCCCTGGGCTGGAATTTGGCATCGGGTCTGATTCCCACATCCTGGAACAAGAGGCTGGATTGCTGCTCCAGGGAGGCAGAGAGGAGGCAGGAAGCACATGGGAACTCCAGGAGGAGCCGGGTTTGCCTCCAGGGCTCTGCAGTCAATGAGTTTTGGTTGTACACGAAAATGTGAAACCTGTTCAGTCGGTTCCCTCGCCACCAGCACCATCCCGGGGCTTTGGAAGCCAAAGGACAATCGCCTCATTCATTTCCTGGGGTTAGTTTATTAAAAAAATAAAAATCTATTTGTAGTGTTAACCTTGTGATGGGGTGCAGGAATGGGATGATTTGGAAATCTTTGGAGCTCCAAATGCAACTGGCTCAGCTCTGGCTGTGACCTTGGTTTGATAATTAATTATGTAACAAAGTTCAGGTATGAAGTTTTCAAATATGCAGCCTTATTAGAAATAAAATAGAATTTTTAAAAATTTTAGCCAGGATATTGAAAAAGCACTTGGCTTCTCATGATAATTTAAAACCTTTGTGTCCTACACTGGTGAATCTAATAAAATAAAGTAAAATGTAATATGAAAATGACCCCTGCTAAGCGTGAATTTGGCTGAGTTTTGCCTCTCACTTGGGCCCAGGGAAGATTTTCCAACAAAAGTCCAGAACCTTCATCATGATGGAAAGAAAAAAAGACTTTCAGGTACCAAATGCTGCTTCAGCAATGGAAATACAAGGTAACAATTAGGGCAGCTTTGAGAGGCATCCTTTGGGTTTGGATTGCTTTGGCTAAACCAGTATTCTCAGGAATATTGACTAAAAATAGTAAATATATATAAATAAAAATTGTATTAGGTTCATAAATCATCTAAATGAACAAAAGCTAAGGATAATCTGATGCAGCTTTTGCCTAGGAAGAATTGTATTTCATTTGTTAAAATCAAATGAAAGAGTTCTGCTGATGTCCCTCAGAGATGCCAGCTGGGAGGAGCAAGTTTCAGGTCTGAGCCAGCTCCCACCCTTGACAAAGTGGGATGAGGAATTGCTGTGGGCACCAGCACCTGGGAGAACTCAAAAAATCCACTATTAAAGCAGACAGAAACCACATTTCAAGGAAATAGGATATGATTATAGTAAATAATACGTTGTAGGAATGCTTGGATGAATTGTTAGCTCCTGGAATTTACTGCTACAGGACACAAGTGGCTCTGGTGGGACTCCTAAAAATGTAACTGTGGATGTAGGTTATTGAAGCCATTGTGTCTCTCCAGGTCAGATTTATTTAATTATCTACACCTGCACAATTATAAAGTGTTAATTAAAGAAGAGTAAATCTGGAGGATGTGTGTTTAGTGTGGGCCTGGTGCTTGGCTTCTCAGGCTTGTTGATTGCTGGGCAGTACTTCCCGGTGCTGCACAATGGAAATTTGGCTTTCACTCCCAAAATTCAGTCCTTGTTTGAGTTTTCCTACTACAACTTGATGCTGTAGCTTGGCTCCTGATGGTCAGGAGGGAAGGTGTAAGGAAGATCAGGACAGCCATGGAATCACCATCACTGGAAGTGTTCAAAAGGTGTATGGAGGTGGCACCTGGGGACATGGATAAGTGGTGCTGGGTCAGTCGTTGGATCTGATGATCTTGGAGGTCTCTTCCAATTTATTTATTTTGTGATTCTAGGTTTCAATTTGCTGCTACGTGTTACTGGGGCTTGTCCTGTGCTTGTGCACATGGCATCAACACAGCTTTTTACTAGGGTGCAGTGATAGGACAAGGGGGGAATGTCTTGAAACTGAAGGGGATTAGGTTTAGATTAAAAATCAGGAATAAATTCTTCCCTGTGAGGATGGGGAGGCTCTGGCACAGGGTGCCCAGAGAGGCTGGGGATGTCCCTGGATCCCTGGAAGTGTCCAAGGTCGGGCTGGACAGAGCAACCTGGGACAGTGGAAGGTGTCCCTGCCCATGGCAGGAGTGGCACCAGATGGATTTTAAGGTCCTCCAACCCATCCCATCCTGCGATTCTTTGATTCCCTGCCCCAAAGGGGGTGTTTCTCCAGGTATCTCGGCTTGCTGTCTCATCCGTGTTGCTCCTGCAGGGAGTGCAGCTGTGTGTGCCATGGGGTGGGTCCGGCTTTGCCGCCGTTCCTTCCATTCATTTATTTGTTTATTGCCCGTGTCAGTTGCACGGCAAACATTTCCTCCAGGCTCGCTGCTCCACACGAGGCCGTGCTGGGCGGTGCCGCGGCCGGGGGACGGATGGCTTCGTGCTCGGGGTTGCGAAAGGAGACATTGAACGCTGATAAAATAAATAAAATTAAAGGAGAGGAGGGGGAAAAAAGTTTTATAAGAGTTTAAAAAATTAAAAAAAAAAAATAAAAGGAAGCAGAGCGGCGACTTTTCGGGTCCATCCGAGCCGCCCCGTGTCCCCGCTCTCCCCGCCCGGTCCGGGGGCACGGCGGCCTCCGGGGCGGGGCTGGCGCGGGGGGCCCGGCCCGGCCCCCGCCCGCAGCGCCGCGGCCCCAGACGCCTCCCCCTGCCCGCGGCGCCTCCGCTCGGCCCCGCCGCTCCCGCTCCTCCTCCGCGCCGCAGTTTGCGTCTCTCCGTCTCTCTCCAGCGCCGGGGCCCCGCGGAGCGCCGTGAGCGCGGAGCCGGGCGCGGGGCAGCGCCCGCCGCCGTCCCCTGCATGGCGGGCGGCCCGCGGCGCTGAGCGGGGCAGGCGGTGCCCGCGGCAGGCGGTGCCCGCGGCGCTCCCCCAGCATGGCGCGGGGCGGCGGGCGGCTGCAGCCCCGCACCGCCGCTGCCCCTGCCCGCCGGGGCCGGGGGCCGCTCCTCGGCCTCCTGTGCCTGGCGCTGCTGTGCGCGCTGGGCGCCGCCGAGGCGGAGTTCTCCATCCTGGATGAGGCGCAAGTCCTGGCCAGCCAGATGAGGAAACTCGCCACCGAGGAGCTGAGGGTCGTCACCATGCAGGTACGGCCCGGCCCGGCCCGCGCCTCGCCTGGTTTTCCCTCCTTCCTTCCCTCGCTCCCTCCTCCACACGCTCTTCCCGATTCCTGCCTTGCCCTTTCTCTCTCTCCATTCCTTTCTTTCTTTCTTCCCCCTCCCTTCCTCGGTTCTTTTCTTCTTCGCAAACTTTCTCTCCCTCCATGCGCGGGCTGCCCGGCTTCCTCCGGCTCCGTTCAGCCCCTGCTTCCCCTCAGCCCCGGTTCTCCCCGGCCCCGCTCCCTCAGCCCCGGTTCTCCTCAGCCCCGATTCTCTCCGGTCCTGCTCCCTCAGACCTGGCTCTCCTCAGCCTCGGCTCTCCCCGGCCCCGGTTCTCCTCAGCCCCGGTTCTCTGTGGCCGGCCCCGTTCCCTCAGCCCCGGTTTTCCCTGCTCCCGCTCCCTCAGCCCCGGTTCTCCCCGGTCCCGCTCCCTCAGCCACGGCTCTCCCCGGCTCCGGTTCTCCTCAGCCTCGGTTCTCCCCGTTCCCTCAGCCCCGGTTCTCTCTGGCCCCCGTTCCCTCAGCCCCGGTTCTCTCTGGCCCCGCTCCCTCAGTCCCGGTTCTCTCTGGCTCCGTTCCCTCAGCTCCGTTCCCTCAGCCCCGGTTCTCCGTGGCCCCGTTCTCTCAGCCCCGGTTCTCTCCGGCCCCGCTTCCCCCGCAGTGCCGCCCGCCCGAAGGCGAGCGTGGTCGTAGCGGCGGGGCACAGGCAGTTTGTTGTTTTATTTGCAATTTACACAATAGCAGTAGCCAAAACCGCCTCCTGCAGATGCGGAGGGGTCCGAGGCCGGGCTCGGGGCTGAGGCCGCCGTGCCCCGAGGCGGCTCGGGGCTGTGAGGGCTCGGGGCTGAGGGCTCTGGGCTGAGGCGGTCTCGGCCGAGCATCCCGCGGGCAGGAGCTGCGGGGCCATCGGGGGAAGCGACGCTTCCCGGCCCCAGAGAGCGGCCGGAGGAGTTTATTCAGATGCTGGATTCGCGGTGGGGTTCGGGGGAAGGTTATTGGCGTTGCCGGGAGTTCTGTGTTGTTTCGGGGTGTTCTGCCAGGGGCTGGTGGGACTTGCAGGAAGCGCTGGTACCTGCGGTGCGACCACGGCCGCTGCCGACCCTCTGCGGGCGGGGGGAAAAAGTGAAATCGGATCCCAGGCGGCTTTCAGGGGAAGGTATGGTCAGTAGCAAATGCAGTTTTAAAAGCCTCCCAAATTGAAAAGGAGACACTTTCATAGGATCAGCGGGGGTCTCTACCCAAATGGCCTTTTATCTTCTCTAAACTGGCTGCATTCTCTCACCTCTGGACCATCATTGTGCTGAGCGGCCTCCTAGGGCTCGTTTTGTCCGGGCAAACACTGAGCTGTCTCTTGTCCTTGATGCTAAGAAGACGCGGATTTAAATGACTTCACTTAACAAGGTACATTATTGATGTACTGAATTCAAGGAAGTCCCTTTTTTTTCCCCCTTCTGCTGTGCATACGCACGTATGTATTTCCCCTCAAAAGATATAAGCATAATCCTTTGCTTTGGTGGAGTCTCTGTTAATGCAAATTAAGTCAGTATAATTGCATTGCTAAATCCATTTCTGGCGTTAAAAAAAAATTATAATACGATCACCTCAACGTGTGTTGTATTTGAAAAAGCAGCTCATAAAAATGTACCTTGTTACAGGAATTAACCATAGGATGAGCCAGGTTTTCTTTCCAAGAATTGTACCGACGATCTGAGCTCGGGAACAATCTGGATGCCAGTGCATGGGGATGCAAATAATGTTAAAATTCTGTTTACTATTAGTTGGATATTTAAGGCCCTGAAGTAATTTAATGTGGTGAAACTGGTAGTTAAACTGAAACCCTTTTCATACTGAGCTCTATTTTTATATGCTTCATATTTTGACTGTCTCAACTCGCATCACGCTAATGCCCAGCCTGTCCTTTGCTCCCCCCTGGAACATTATTACAGCTGTTCAAGATTAAAAACCGGTGGGAACAAACCTCCCCTGATTTTAGAAGCTTTTTTGCTGACCTCCTACAGTAGAACAAAAAATGTTATGACATGTGTCACTGCAGCCCGTGCTTCTCACTTGGTTTCAGGGCTGAAATTTGCAGAGCCTGCTCAGGCAGGGCTGGGTGTAGCTGGCACAGAATTCTCCTTTTTTTCCTGTTTGGTCAGGGTTGTTGGTGAGTGGTGGTGAGCACCTGGTGCCAGGTGAGGGCTGCCAGCACAGTGAGGATGCAAACAGGTTGTGTTGGCTGAAGAGACAGAGAAGAAAGGTGTGAGATTTCAGAAGGAGAGTGAGAACACTTTTATCCTTTAAGTGGACACAAATCCAAGGGTGTTGTCCTGGTTTAGAGGGTGACAGTCCCCAAATCAGGACTAGTGAGGGGAAGCTGTGGTGGCAGGAGGAAGGGTTGATCCCAGCCGTTAGTGAGCTGCGGTTTTATTTCTCTTCATAAACCAGAGGGGAGGAAATGGCAGGATTTAATGCTTCCCTTGCGTGCTCTCCCCATGCTCTGGTCCTTGCCAGCTGTGGCTCCCACATCTGCACATCCTGGTAACAGGCAGGAGGTGGTGTCACCAGAGGGCTCGGCAGGAAGGGTCTGTCTGAGCTGGAGGTGGGGAGGAAGCATCCAATGAGTGCGGGAGCAGGTGGAAATGCTTCAATAGAGTGAAGGTGAGAGGTTGGTTGGGTGTGTTTTGAGTCTGGGGAAAGAGGAAAGTGTAGACGGAGCCTCCGTAAGTGCAGGAAGGCAGGATGAGGTGGAGCCTCCAGAGCGGACACCACAGGAGCAAGTGGAAGAGGTAAGAGGAGAAGGACGGAATTTGTGAGCTTTAAATGCCTGTGAGAAGGGGCAGGGAGCAGTGAATGTGGAAGCTGTGAGATATGAAATAAATCAGATTTCTGCAGGAGCACTGGCGGTGCTGTGAATGAGCTTCTCCTCTGTGCGGTGTCTCCTTCCTCTGGTACCTTCTCCTACCTGTGCTTCATGGCACTGATCCAGCAGCAGTGAGGACTGAGTGCTTCTCATAAAATCACATTATTTTGCATTGTTGAGAGGAGTGAGGGACAGCTGGAGGAGAGGCTGAACCTACAGGCAGACTGAGGATGAGAGAGGTTTCTGGTGGCAGCACCAGTCTGACAATTGATTTTGGCACCGGTGCTTTCTATTTACAGAGACTTGCACGAGGGCAGTGTCTCACTGATACCTTTGGGGAGTGCTTTGTTTCCTCGCCCCTGCAAGCGCTCTGGTTTCATTTATAAATTTATTCCTTGAATGGTACTGCCTAGAGCAGCTGAGGATCATGTAGTGGAGGTGACAACTCGTGAGTTGCATCATTTGCTGTACGTGTTGAGCAGCAGCTTAAGGGTTTCTTATTTAAATTTCCAATTAGAATATACGTGTTTGTACCATACCAAGGATTCCCTCAGTGAGAGCACGTGCTGGGCTCTGCAGCGTGTATGGGTTCCTGGGTGTCTGCCTCTGTGTGATTTCTCCAGGAGTGGGTAAATTTTGAAATTCATCAGTTGTCTGATTTTTCTCTGTTGCTCTGATTAATTATGGTTCCCCCTCTGTTTGACAGTTCTGCCAAACCCCCAATTAATGATGTTGCTGTGTCTTAATATTCTGTGCCTTCCCTCTCATTACTGGCGTGTGAGTGGTGTGGACATACACATCTTTACAGGGATTTTGCCCTGAGCAGTAGAGGTGATGTGTTTATATTTGTGCCCAAAGTGATTTCCCAAATCAACCAGAGACAGCCTCACCACAATCTCCTCCCTTCCCTCTCCCTCCTGCGGGACAGAGGGTGCTGGAGAAGGATTGTGAGTTGTGCTGTACCACAGTGACCTGTAACTGTTCCCTTGTTTTTTCAGCAGCCAGAGCACGCTGACAGCATCCCTGTCATTCCAGGGATCACCTTCTGGCATCCTCGGGAGGCAGGGTGCAATCCCAGCCCCGGATCCCTTCATTCCTTAGCAAACTGCATCCTAAATATCCCACAGCAGCGCTTTGCCAAGGGCTGCAGCTCGGTCAATGAGCACTTGTGTGACAATCCTGTAATATATTCTCCTGGGCAGAGCTGACACTCAGCACTAATTAAAAGTTAAGAGCCCTTTTTTACTAAAATTATAACTAAATTGGTGGTTGTGGCGTGACCTGATCTGCGGGTGGAGTTTCACCATGGCTGTTACCTGGCTTGTCTGATCCCGGCTTCTCTGGCCTGGCTGAAATTACAGGGTAGATTGTTGCTTGAAACAACTGAAATTCTTTAGTTGGGAGGTGAAGGCAGGAAAAGAATAAATCAGAGCTTTTGTGAGTGGTTGGTTTGGTTTTGACGAGGTTTAACCCTCTGGATGTGCTCTGGGTGAGGTGAGGAATATTTTTTGATAGCGTGGGGCAAGGTAACGTTTCCATCTCCAAACCAGGGATGTAATACTTGCAGCCAGAGTTGAAAGGAGCAAGAAATGCTTTGAAGATGAAAAGCATTAAATGCCTCTACAACTCTCAAAACGCATGTTGGTGTTTCCAGCCAGACAGTAACAAAAGTTGTAGGCCCAGAGGGCCTCCAATATTTGTGAAGGCAGCTCTGCCATCTTAATCCTTAACTCCTACTCTGTGAAGGAAGCACAGCCCTTTCTCGTTGTCTGTTACTGATCTTGGGGGCTGGAATTAAAAAAAAAAAAGGCATTTTGAATCTGAAAAAAAAAAAGCAGTTTGCTGGTCACTTTTTTCCTGGTTTATTTTTAATATTAGTGCTGTGCAAGCAATAATATATTAATACATCAGGTGATGCAGTGCTGTGTAAAATAACAGCTTAGTACAGGCTTCTCCTGGTTGATTGGTGAGCATATTATTTATTTATTTGTCTCCCTAATAGCTTGTCTGGCCATATGTTTTTGAGGAATAACAGATTGTGCTCAGACAAGCACAACACAGAGATGGAGAGATATCCAGGGGTTTATATGGGCTGAAAAATCCACATTCTTTGAGGATTTTTGGGTGATGGCAAAGAGATGGAGTCACCAGAACTGTCCATTTATTCAATCCTTTTGAAAATGAGCACGGACAGAATGCAGCATTATTTATTTTTTCTAATGGGATTGTCTTCTAGCTGATGGATTTACTGCTTAGAAGAGATAAATCCCATTTTGAGCTGTCCTGCAGACCAATTTAAATGCCAGAACAGTGGTTCTCCATCTCTGAAATCAGGGGTTTCACACATTTCTCCACTTCTTTTGATGGATCCTTATTTATAAATCTGTGGTGACTGTCAGGTACTTGCACAGCAAGTGGTATAAAACCCCACGTCCTCCAGCTCTGAAACCTGGACCTTGTGCACCCTCAGCACAAAAATCTGCTTCCTTTTTTCTTTTTTTTCTCCTATAATTTTCAGCTTGTGAAGCTGAAATAAAAAAAAAAAGTAAGGAAGGAAGGCTGTTAAGTTTTTGATTGTACCTTTTTGGATTATTTAAAATATTATTTGGCAGTAGTGTGTACTGTTGTAATAATTACAGAGTAGAAACCAGTGGAGCAAAACCTCATCTGTTTTCCATGATTATGCCTTAGTTGGAATCCAGCTACAGCAGCTTTATTCGAGGCTGTCTGACAGCCCAAATTTTTTATCCTTTTCCACACGTATTCCTTTTTTTTTCCTGACATGAAACATTTCCAAAAGACAGTGAGAGCTCCTGGTGGAAGGGCAGAAATCTGAATTTTTAATTAGGCTTTGAATAGTCTCTTCAAAGGCTCGGGGCATCCTTAGTGATGCAGCATCAGCCCAGGCTGACATTCCACTTCAAACACCGGGCATGCAGCTGGCCCGGCCAGATAAAAGTTGGGATGTGGAGCAGCAAGGTGGGCTGGCAGATAATGAGCTGTGCCCAAGGATCCTGCAGTCCCTGGGACAGCAGGAATTCCAATCTCCTGGGAAATGATTGGGAATCTCAGCTGTGGCAGGGCTGATAACGCAAGGAAGGCACACGAGGAAATGCACCCATTTTTTTTTCTTGGTTGGTGTTTGAGAGGCTGCTCTGCTGCCATAGCCTGGCAAGGCACTGGGGAGAAAAAAACCTGATTTTTGTTGTTGAAAAACATTGAAAAATTCTTTTCTTTCAGGGAGGCAAGATGTGTTTGAATTTGGAAAAAAAAAAAGTTTTCTTGTGCCAGTTATATCTGTATATTAAAAGGGAGAATTAAGTTTTTTTTGTCAATTTTTGGGTTGAAATTGGCCAAGAAATGCTTGGAGCTTTGTCAGTTCAGTGCCCTCCTGTATGGAACTGCCCAGCTCTAAGGAAATAGTTCAAATTTTATTTATTTCCATTATTAGTGGACTCCATAGATGGAACTGGGATTTGGGGCTACCTGAGCCTGGATGGCAACACTTCATGGATAAGGATTGGATAATGGCCCAGGAATGATTTATTATGATGCAGTTGAATAGGAAAATACTATTTTTTTTCTTTTTAATTTTTTCTGTACATGAATAATATAACTTAATAATGGAAATGTAAGCAACTTATCTGATGTGTCAACCTTTGTTTTGTATGTCAAAAATTTTGCTGAGGTTTTGATTAATAGGGTTTAATGCAGAATAAAGTGTAAAAATATAGAGAGCCTGCATTCCTCAATCATCATTTTCCTGCAGCTTGTTGTTGTTCAGTACCATGCAGTGTTAATGAAATCTGAAAGGATATCCTTGTGTTCTCTTTTCCATGGAAAACAGTAGAAAAACATTAGTGCTTATGCAATGTCTGTTGTGGAAATTTTCCTTTTCTGATACAAAACATAAGCCAAGTTATTGCTTGAATCTTGTGCTCTTGTGCAGAAATCTGGATGGAATTATGTGTCTGCTTTAGCAGTGAAAATCTGAGCTGACTTTTGAAACAATCCTGGTGCCACAAATGAGGAACACTCATTTCCAATCCCAGGCAAAGTGTTAATGGAGTCACTTTATCAACTGCCTCCATGGAGAGTCTCCCAAGTGATTTTGCAAAAGTATATTTGCACAATTACAATAATTAGTGAAAGCAAACTATTACATCTCCCTGTAGCAACTTCCCAGCCAGGAGCAGCTGATAAAAGCAGCTTTTTGTGGTGCTGTTGGCCTCTGAGCTCACAGATTTGCACAACCTGGACTCTGTGATTTGACCCCCCCTTCCACCTTTTGGATAAAAACCTGAAATTTTCCTTTCAGCATGTCTGCAGAACTGTCTAGCCAGTGCTCCCTGTCCAGGTTTGACCTTCTTTTGCACATGTGATGCTGTAGGAATTTCTGGCTGTACTTAGGATTGTCACAGGTGGGAATGAGGCCAGGGGAAAATAAAAACTTTAAAATAGACACATCTGGAAGTTGCCATAAAAGTTTCTAGGAGCTGGAACACCTTAAGCAGAATTTCTGGTGTATTCACCCCTGTAGGGTTATTTTTGTGCTGTTTTTTGGAGATTTCACACCAAATTGCATGAAAGATAAGTGGAGGTAAGTTCAGCTTGACAGAGATGATGTGGTGGTACCAAACAAAAGGGCTGAGGTGCTCCCATGACCTCCCCAGCCCTGCTCAGTCCCTGCTTCTCTCCCTTGCAGCAAAAGAAGAATTACAAACATTTCCTTCTGGGCTGTGCTTTCACCTCAGGACTCCCATCAAACAAAACCTGGGGAGGTGTTTGTGGTGATGGGCTGAGGGGAGAGGGGACAGACTCCCAAAAATAGCTGTAGTGGAGCAGGAGCAGGCTGTGAGCCAGGGTTGGGAAGGCCACAGGAGAGCCAGGAGAGCCTTTTATTTGTAGGAAAGTAGAGGAACCCCAAACTGTGTGGGGCAGCAGTGTCAGAGCATGAAATGGATGGTGAGTTAGCATGAGGTGTGGGATTTACCCAAATCAGAGCACCTTTTCCCTGAAGCTGTGTGAGTGCAGGGATCAGCTGTGGGGTCCACCCTGCCACTGGTGATTCCCTGACCTTCCCCTCTCCATGTGGCATGGATGAGAAACTGGAAACTGGTCAAGCAGTGAGAAACTGTCAGCTGGAGAGCTGTGGGGTGACAGCAGAGCTGCTCCTGCCCAGGGATCATTCCTGGAGCTGTGCCAGGTGGGATTGCTCCAGCGTGGGATGCTGCCCAAACCATAGGAACTGGGATTCCCAGTCCTCAGCAGAGACTGGTCGTGTTTGACTTGTACTGGAAGAGAAAAATGAGTGGTGTGAGGCTTTTTGGGCTGCTGAGGTGTTGGATGTGCTGGAAACCAGGAGAGCTTTTTGGGATACCCTAAAATGGACTCTTTGGAGTGGCTACAGAATTGTGCATTTTGTGGGAGCAGAAGTAAATTTTCCAAAAAGTGAAGTTTTGCTTTCAGATGTTGCATGTCCATTGCAAACCAGCACAAGGATGAGAAACTGCAAACTGGTCAAGCAGTGCTGCAGGTGCAGGAGAGCTGTGGGGTGACAGCAGAGCTGCTCCTGCCCAGGGACCGTTCCTGGAGCTGTGTCAGGTGGGATTGCTCCAGCGTGGGATGGCTCAGCTCCTGATGCTGCCCAAACCCTGGGAACTGGGATCCCCAGTCCTCAGCAGGGACTGGCCATGTTTGACTTGTACTGGAAAGGAAAAATTAGTTGTGTGAGGCTTTTTGAGCTGCTGAGGTGTTGGATGTGCTGGAAACCAGGAGAGCTTTTTGGGATACCCTAAAATGGGCTCCTTGGTGTGGCTACAGAGTTGTGCATTTTGTGGGAGCAGAAGTAAATTTTCCAAAAAGTAAAGTTTTGCTTTCAGATGTTGCCTGTCCATTGCAAACCAGAACAGGGGCAGCTGCTGATGGGAGGTGGATACAGAAGGAAGTCACATCCAGGATATTTTTATTGCCTTTTTTGTGGTCAGTGAATTAGCAGATTGGTTTTCCTCTTTTCACCAATATTGAGATCATGTGGGATGTCTGACTTTTGATAAAGACTGTTGGGAGAATAAGAAAGAAGCAGGATCTTCCATCATTGCAAGGAGTGTGAAATGAGAAAAAGCCACTTCCACTCTATGGATCCTAAATTGGAGTCCATATTTTGTTACTGGAAGCTGAAGCTGCAATAAAAGGCCATTTTTTTTCCTCTGTTCTCTATTTCCAGTTGGTAAAACTGGTCAAACCCTCATGGACAGGTGTATTCCAAAGGGGCCAAACCAACATTTTGGAGACAGGATTTTTGTGTGGTATGGAAGGCATTGAAGGACAAAAATAGAAGTGTTTTTAATTTGAGGTTAATCAGTTCTAACAATGAAAGGATATTTAATTTAAATAAGCTACAGCTGTAGGTAGTTTGACTTCCTTGGGCACATTGCTTGCCCAAGGAATTGTCTGGAATATGAATTTCAGAATTGTCTTTAATTCCTTTTGCTCTCCAGGACTGCCAGGTGTGATGTGGGATTTATTCTCTTGGTCTGTTTTGGTGGAGTTCAGCTGCACAGAGCATTTTAGAGGGAAAACTGCACTTTCTGGAGCAGGCAGGAATAAGCTCTGAGGATGCTTGTTTGTCACATTAGGCAGCTGTGGTCAGGCAGCTGGTTTAAAACTGTCAATTTCAGTCTTTGATCTGTTTGATTAAAATTAGAAAATCTTATTCCTGGTTACACAGTCTCCTGTGTCTTCCTGGAAGGAGGTTCTGATTTTAAAAAAATGGAAGGAAGTTAATATTCACATACATTGCAGGAGGAGGATGGAAATTGTAAACTCCTGAGGGTTTGTTAGCTTTAGATGAGCTCCACCAAGGTGGGGGTTGCAAATCCAGCCCTAATGGCACTAAGTGGCCAAGCTTCTCTTGTGAATTACTGCTCACTAGTGCAATTGGGGAAAACAAGAAATCTTACTTTTAATTTTTTATTTTTGACTGAAATGAAAGTGCAATTATAAATTATCATATTCTGGCTCTTCCTTTTGAATTCTGCTGCTGTTATATTTTACAATCCCTAGATCATTTCAGTAGCTGCTTTGATGGATGTGCTTGATGGTCTTGAAGTTGTTAAATTCTGTTCACTGATGATCCAGCTGCTCTTGGCAGAGAGGAACCTCTGCTGTGCTGAGCTCACCACTGGGAACACGGAATTCTCATCCAAAAGTTGTGTTTGGTTTCTGAAATTTTAAATACTGACATACTGATGATGCTGTATTTCCATTAAAACTACTGGCTGCAAAGCCAAAATTAAAGCAACCCCAACACAGCCACCATAGGAGATAACTTGTTTAATAGAAATAGAAATGACCTCTTGTTTATTTTTGTTTGGTGTGAAATTCAATCTCATGAATTTTAAAATATCGATTCGCTGTGATGTCACATAAATAGAAATTTGCCTCCCCCTTCATATTAATGTATTTATTCAGCAAGTGGTTGGCTGAAAGTCTAGAAATACATTTTTAAAAAAAATACGTTCTGGTAATTGCAACCTCAGCCTCTGAAACGCTGCTTTTTCCTACCTTTCCAAGAATAGAAACTCAGGCTCCAAAAAGAAATGAAAGCCAACCTCCATCACCGTGGTTCTCAGTGCTTGGAATGGTGGATTTCTCTTTGAGGAGCAAAGGTGCAGCAGCTATTTTGGGAAGGGAAGATGAGGAGTGGGGATGAAATGGATGCAGAGCTGCTCTGGGAAGTCTTGTTGGAAACGTCAGATCTGCTTGGTGTGTGTAGTCTGGATGGCTTCACAGAGCCTGAACAGCCAGGATAAAGAGGAGGAAAAATAAGCAGCTTGAAAGGGATAATAGTGATTAAAATATTTAGTGAAGGAAGGCGTTAATTTGGGATTCTTTGGAATTGGAGAGAAAGCTGTTCTCCATCTATGGTGCAGGTGCACGCTGTAGGTCAGGCTCATTCCAGGCTCTTCCCTGTTTTTTATTAACCCACATCTTCCTGCAACTTTGAAACAAAAAATATCCTGTTTGTGGAAGGCCTTTGATCCCAAACCTGGCTCCTTGGGAAGCACAGGGATTCCCGTGGGGTTTGTACATCAAACTCCTGTGCAGGGGGAAGGAGCAGCAGGGCTGGATTTCTGCTGCCTCCTCGTGTCCCTCCTCCATTTCCTGGCCTCTCCTTTGCCTGTTTGCTGCCAGTTTTGCCATTCCCTGTTTGCCATTCCCTGTCTCCTTGCTCCCGGAGTGCTGGAGGCCACTTCCCTGCCCTGTGGTACTGGGTGAGCCCTTGGCCTCACTCTGCACAACTGAGGTGGCCTGGTGGCAGCTCTGGTGTGACAGGGACCTCCCCAACAGTATTCCAATAGGGAGTAAATAACGGGGTGGCAACAGATCCCCTGGAATTTTGTGCTTGGTGGAAGATATCCGTGAGAGGTTTGGATGGAGTGATAGGAGAAGGAGCAATGGATTGAAACTGAAAGAGAGCAGGTTTAGATGGGATATTTGGAGGAAATTGTTCCTTGTGAGCTCAGGGTGCCCAGAGCAGCTGTGGCTGCCCCTGGATCCCTGGAAGTGTCCAAGGCCAGGTTGGACAGGGCTTGGAGCAATCTGGGACAGTGGCAGGTGTCCCTCCTCATGGCAGGGGTGGAATGGGATGATCTTTAAGGTCCTTCCAACCCAAACCAGTTTGGGATTCTGTGTTCCTGGCAGGGATGTTGGTGGATGAAGCACACACCTGATAATGGTGTGCCTGACAAACCCCAGCAGTTCTGCAGCCACCCACTCCTCCTCCTTGTCCCACCAGGAGCTGGACTGGAGTTTTGCTGCTGTTGGGAGAGGACATTTCATGTTAATCCTGAAAATAGATTCACAGCCTGTTTGGGATCCTTTTTGGGATCCTTGTTCAGAAATGAAGTTAGAGCCAGTGTCAGCATCGGGCCCTAAATCTAAAAATATATTTAAAATAAGGAAACCTTGCTATAGCAAGGCTGTGGTTTGCACAGGCTGGAATGCAAAGCTGGCCCACAGCCACACCCACGCTGGGGAGGATTCTCAACTTCTGCCTTTGCTTTGATAATGTAGAAAGAAAAAAGATTTTTTTTTTTATTACTTTTAAAAAACTTTTTTTTACTTTTGGTGGACAGAAGATAACTTCCTTTCTCACAGAGCTGGCAGTTACCTTAGTTATTCAAAATCTCAGGAGATGCTGAGCCCCTGTGGGAAATGGAAAGGGAGGCAAAAGATGGAGAAAGAGGATGAAGTGGCTGTTCAATGCTTTGGTGTTGATAAGAGCAGGAGTGGCAGCTCACCAATCCATCCTGATCTGTGATATAACAGCAAGATCTGAGCTATTATTTCTGTTATGTATTTATTTATTAACTTTCTGTTTCCAACCTGCCAGAGCAGCGATTCCAGCATCCTCAGAGCATCATATTTGGCACAGGAACACTGTCAGGGCTTGAATCCTCTTCTCCATGTTTTCCTGAACAGTGTCAGGTGCCTGAGTGTCACCAAGTAAAGAAATGAAAGCTTTAAAACCTACAAAATCCACGTTCAGCTGGGATACTCAGAGGAGCTGTGCAGCGTTCCCAGCTCCTCATTTTAAATCCCAGTTTTCCAGTGACAGACTTAAAAATCTTATTGTGCAGCTGAGTTAGTGACTGAGCCTTCACTTTATAATCACTTTATAAAACGCAGGCACATTAGCAGGACGTGTTTAATGGACACACGGCCCAGATGAAAGAGCTCTTTGTGGCAGGAGCCTTTTGTGCCTTCCCGGATCCCTCAGCAATTCCTGCCGAGCTTCCCAAGTCTGCCTGACACGGAGGGGCCGAGGAAAAGCCCTTGTGGCTTTCAGCTTGAGTGGAGAATAATGGGGAGCAGGATGGGAGTGGGGGAGGGCTCTGAACTCTGCAGTTCCTCCTGCCCCAGCTGGGGCTTTGCATTCCCAATGACCTCGGCCTTCCCGGGAATCACAGCTGGGATTGTGGCAGCAGCATCCACACCTGGGGGCACTGGGACAACTTTTCTCAATCCCTTTATTTCCCAGGTTTGTCTGTAGTGGCCACTTCCCACAACAGCATTTGATTTATTTATTATTTTTTATGTATTATTTTTTATTTATTATTTTTGTAAGCTGAGATTTGATGTTGTCTTTCATCTTCTGTTTAATCTCTCAGCTATATTTTGTTTCCTGCCTGTGGCTCTTAAAAAATCCTTTTTCTAATCTTACCTTTCATCCTCAAAAAATGAGGCTGCAAGGTCATGGATATGTTCAGCTTGACCTGGCAATAATCTTCATGAGGACAAGAATTTAGTGGGCATATATTTAACTTTCCATTAACAAAAAGAGTGAAACTTCAACAAAAAAAAAATCCTGGATTGTCTGATAAAGATGTCTCCTTTTGTGTTGTTGCTAATTCACGTGATGCTTTGTGGGGTCACAAGCAGAGAGAGCTTCAGCTCCTGTAAAAACTTTGGGAAATCTGTTCCAGATTGGAAATTGCTGAGTAAAGATGAAGTGAGAGAGGATTATTAACAAAAAACCCCAAAACAGTGGGGGTGGGGGAACATACACAAGAAAATGCATGTATTTCATTAAATTAGAAAGTGGATAGATGTGATTGGAGTAGGGTTTCTAGTTTGGTCAGATCTCAGAATCTCTAAGGTTGGAAAACCCCTCCAAGACCTGTGCCCGACCCCCACCTTGTCCCCAGCCCAGAGCTCTGAGTGCCACCTCCAGCCCCTCCTTGGACACCTCCAGGGATGGGGACTCCAAACCTTCCTGGGCTGCTCCTTCCAAGTTCTGACCACCTTTTCCGTGGAGAAATTCCTGCTGATGTCCAACCTGAGCAGTTCCTAGTGGGAAAGGTCAGTGTGTGAACACTGCTCATGTATTCCCAAGAAAATATTGCAGTGAGGAACATCCTTGGGGGCTGCTTGGGCAGCTCCAGCCAGGTATGGGGATACCAGCAATGCCTGTGGTGCACTGTGGGGAGACAAAGAGAAATAGAATTAAGGACAATCTTGCCCTTGTGCTAATTATCCAAGAGTGGGAACAGCTTTGCCCTCCCACCTATGGGTGGGATAAAGAGTGAGTTGGCTGGGAGGGAGCTCAATTGGGGTTAATTCAGTTGGAGTCTGCTGGCTGTGCTGTGAGGAGGAAGGGACAGAAAGGGTAAGACACTGTATGTAGGATAAACAGGGTTAGGTGGCTGTGACAGGGACAGAAAGGAGTGAGCTGGAAGAGCAGAAGGAAGAGAGAAGACTCTGGAGAAAGAGCCGGGGCTGTGTGGAGCAGCCCCTGGAATTGCCAAGGAGAAAAGGTACAAGAGACTTTTAGATAACAAGGAGCTGATGTTTGAAGCTCTCTGATGGTTTTTACCGAAGCACTTTGAGTGCAGTGTCTGTCTCAACAACCACAGTGAACCTCACCTCTCTCCTTGCCTTGGCCACCAGCTGCCTGTGTCCATCTCCATGAGTTTTCCCCTCAGTTTTCCATGCTCCATCAAGTCAAAAGAGAACCAAAATTGTCGTGTCTGACTTGAGTTGAGCGTCTGCAGCTCCTCCAAGGGCAGAGCTGTTGGCTGTGTGGTGGTTGAGGGTGAAACCAAAGGCTGGGCTGCACCCAGGTCCCTCCAAGGGACTGGGAGGGAACTCAGTTGGAAAATGCTGCCACAGGAACGGGGTGAAAGGCAGAGGGCTGGGCTCTGCTCTTCTGGGGCTTGAAAGCACTTCTTGTCTCAGGATCAGCCAAGGTGTTCTGCATTGAGGTAGCTGAGGTGAATAATAATTCAGATTATCTGCTCTGAATAATTGGAAGGAGCTTTTGGAGATAAAGCACTCAAGGCATTTTTGCCAAGTGAACTCATGGCATTTTCTGTATGAACCAAATGAGGACTTCCCTAGGTGTGCTCATAAATGCAGGTGTGCCAGGTGTTCCTCAATCTCCTCTCACCAAAGAAAAGCTCACACAGAAGTCAGATTTGTGATTTAATTCCTCTCTAAGAGGAATTTATTTGTATTTCCCTGTTATGCCCACGCTTAACTCTATGTTTAAAAACATCCGTTACCTGGGAATGTGTGGAAATTTATGCTATTTTTCCTCTTCCACTTTTTTTCATCAAAATAGAAGAAAATCTAGCAAAGGACTGAGGTTTTCTTATTTTTTCTTATTTTTATTACCTCTATTTATGACTCATCTTAAGGCCAAAAAGCTCCCTGGTTCATGACCTTACCCATTTTTTTTGTTTTGTTTTAGTTGTCAGTACTGTCCTTAGCTCATTAGCTACAATCTCCTATATAATTATCTATAATTTTCTTTCTCACTTTCTCAGTGAAATATTTAGAGAAACAAACGCTCTCTGGTAACATTCTGAGTTGGGCTTTTAATTTTAAATTCTTCATTAATGTCACTGCATGTTTGCTGCAAGTTTTGTGTTCTGCATGTGATCTTCAGTTTTTTTAAGGGGGTGTTGAACATTGAATTGAAATCACTTTCTACTTTGTCAGATGAAGATTTCTCATGAAAAATAATATAATTTTCCTTTTCACACAGCGACTGCTTTCCAAGCTGGGATAACAAATACTCATTTTTTTTTTTAATCAACCAAAACCCCTTCTATTATTGTTATTGCTATTTTATTTTTGGTGACTGAAAAACTGCAACAGGAAATGACCCCAGCCACAGTTTCCATGACACCCTCTCACTTGAATCCAGTTTTCAAGCAGATGAAAGGCCCAAGCAGCCTTTTGATAGTGAGCAGCTAATTGGGTGCCTGATAGAGGCAGGTTTTTCTCTGGGAAAAAAATAAAGGAGCCAAGAAGTGGAACAGCTGTGTTTTGGTACATGTGTGTAATCCCAGATAAAACTCTCCAAGGACAAGGAAATACAGTAATACCTCACTGAAAGGAAAATTAAGAATCTTTGAAAACCTAAATGTGGCTTTTTTTTGGGGAGAGCTCGTATTTAAAATAAAAATCTGCTGGAACGAATGTGGTAATAAATGATGGAGTTGTAAAATTTCAGCAGAGCTTCTTGTTCTGTGAGATGTGGTGCTGGATTTTGTTTCTGTCTGGGTGAGAAGATGGCAATTTGTTCTTTCTTTGGTGTTTTTCCTTTTCTCAGTACATTTCTACCCCCAAAAATGAGTGGTTGGAGGCTGTTTTCAGCTTTTCTGCTCTCAGATGAGCTGCAGGTCATGGACTTCTCACATCTGCCCATGCCTCTGGCTCCTCCTCTACCACTATGTGCTAAAAATGTGGAGAAGAAGGTAGAAATTTATCTTTTTGGTGGAGAAACTGAAACCTGAGCAGCCTCTTCTGGTGGCTGTTAACATCCATGTGACCTCTGTGGTGAACAACAATCGTCCAAGGCGTGGCAAAGGGGATAAATATTTAAAACAGAGGGAAATAAAATCACAGATTCTTCTGAGTTGGAAAAGACCCACAAGGATCATCGAGTCCAACTCTTAAATGAGTGGCTCATGCAGGGCTTGGTGTAGCATGAAGACTTTTTTTTGATAAATGGTTTGAATCCCAGACTGGTTTTGATTTGAGGGATAAATCCTGATGGAATCCTGCGAGGTTGAGCTGTGGAACGAGCTGTGACTGCTGAGGGTGCAGTTCCTGAGTCCAGTGGTGGTGTTTGCTCCTGCTGCAGCACCTGGAGTGTCACAGAGCTTTGCCTGATGTGTCTCTTGTCACTTTGTGTGGGTTTTCCTGGGAAGTTTTGAATACCTGGATGGGAAAGTTGTAGGAACAGTCTGAGATGGGACCTTGTGTGCTCTCCATGTCCCTGTTGGTCCTGGAAGTGTTTCCAGCTCAGTAGGGCTATTTCCAAGCATTGTTTTCTCCTCCTGAAGTTTCCATGCTGAATATTTCATCTTCTTACTTCAAACCAGGTGAAATAATCTGGGTTTTATCTCCTGAATAATGGCTTGGAGCAAACCTGGTCTGGTGGCAGCTGTCCCTGCCCATGGCACGGGGTGGAACTGGACGAGCCTCAAAGTCTCTTCCACCCCAAACCACTCTGGGATTCCATGAATATCAAAGAAAGCTTTTTTTTTAATGCAGAGGTGTAAAATTAATGTAAAATGAATCTTCAGGACAGGTGGAACAACAACTGATCATTTGTGTTAAATGCAGCTTTGGTTTTTTTTAAACCAATATCTGTGTTTTCATTGGGGCTTTGTCAGAAGTTGAATCTTGCAGGTTCAGTGTTGTTGTTTTGGTTTTATCTTTCAGGGCAGTTTTAGGATCAGGATATGCCAAACTCTAAAAACAAAACTAATTTTGCAACTTGTAAACTTAAAATGGCACTGACACTGTAGAAACCACTTGTCTCATTTTGTCCCCTCTCTCCACAAGGAACACATCAAAATTAATTCAGGAACCTTCCTTCCCCCAGTTTCTTCTACACTTGATGTATTTTTTAGCTTCATTGTGGGAATCTCCCGCTTTTTTTTTTTTGATTATTTAAATGAGAGAATCTGATCACTTTTATAGAAATAGTAGCTTGTGGTTAATAATGGTGGAAATTGGATGCAAATACATGAAAAAATATCCAATTAACATAAGCAATTAGTGATTGCTGTGTTTATCAGTCAGAATGATTTATAACCCTGATTTAATGCGTTAGGAGACACTGGAGAAAGGATTTGCCTTGTGTGGCTCTGAGGATTTTCATAACTTTTTCTTCATAAGAAATTCAATGTTCTTTCAATTCATTCTGACCCCAAAATTCACACCCTTCCTTCATTTTCATCCTCTGTGTTTGAGGATGGTCATCACTTTTTGAAATGTTTTGAACTCTTATATTTCCTGATGCTTTTGATTTGTAGTCTTGTGTTTGTGTCCTTGTTAGCAGTGAAAAAGCAGAATAAAAACCCAACTGGGGAAGTGAGACAGGAGTTTTGAGCTGTTCCAGTGCCTCTCAGTTCCCAGTGCAAAAACAACATTGTGAAAACACACATGGAATCTGCAAATTAAAATAGAGATTCCATGCTAAGTTAATTTCTGGGTATCAGCAATTTATTAAGGTGGAAATTTATTCATTAATTTGTGAAGATAAATTATCACTATCAGCGTAATGAAAATTTTTCAGTCTATTAAATCTTAGGTTTTTTTTTTTTTCCTTCCACTTCCTGACAGTCAAACCCTGCTACCAGTGCAGGAGTAACTGTGAGACAAGAGGAATATTCATTCCCTGAGCAGCATTAATCTCCATTCTCCATTCAAAGTGGTGTTAATGCCTTTATTTCTCCTTGGAGCCTGAACTCGCTAATCCCGATCCCAAAGTGGATTATGGTGTCGTCCCTGCGTGTTCAGACAGATGTGCAACACACAGATAATTGCACAGAAAGGCAAAAAGAAAGGGAATTTCTTTAGTTGCTGAGCTGGAGGTGGTCTCTATGCAGCCTTAAATCCTTAATTCAATTTCAGGTTTGCTGCTCAGTCCTGTTGGCCTCGTGCTCCAAATGATTTCTGATTGGAAATCTGCTTGGACTGATCCATATTTGATGTGCATTGAGGCATCCTTGAGAATTAAATATGAAGGGATGTTAGGAGATGTTGAAATACTGCAAAACATCCAATTTCAAGTGCAAATATCTGCCTAAGGATTCTTGATTATCTTTAATGAAGATGACACTACCCACGATGAGCACAAGTGCTTCTCAAATAAGAGAGTTCAGAGAAGGAAATCACAGCAGAGATTTGTTTGGAGTAAACCAGCAGCCTTTTCTCCAGAGATTCCAAAATATTTTATTTAGACAAAGTTAAACATGACTGGAGATTAAAGAAGAGGTCAAGTCATTCCCTCCTGTTTTGAAAGAGAAATTGGTTTGTGCTCATTTACCAGGAGCAGTGGATTTGCTTCGTGGTTTGTAAATGTTTTGTGAAAAAGCAGCTTGTGATAATATTTGTGGAGGGAGTGAAAAATAATAATTGTCTCTGTCACTGCTTGAATTTTAACAACGTGTGTGCACTTGAGGCCTTTTTGATCTTGTTAATAGGTACAACCCAACTGGCAATGACATCACATCAGGAAAGGAATTAATGCTACCACTGTCAACTTCCTGAATTGTTTTTTTTTCTGAAAAGCTGCTTCCCTCCAGTTTAAATCCCTTTTTTACAGTAGAAATCTGCTCCACATTCTGTTGTCTGCCCTGTCCTTGTGCTGTTGTGCTGTGTTGGTCAGAAATCACAAAGGGCAGGGTCCCAGGACTGTGTTTACAGGTTTGTAGCAAGATCTGGTGTGATTTAGGTTGCACAACACAAACCTGATATCAATTTGAGATATTAATTCCATCCTCCACAGCTGGGATTGTGCAGTTCTCAGCCCAGTCTGTTCCTGGACTTGGAAGTTTGCGTTGGGGAGGTAAAAACAACTCAGAACAGAGGAAAAAACAATCCTCCAAAAGAACTCAGGCTGTTTCTAAACATCCTGAAAGCTGGTTGCTTTTTCCTCTTTTCTCTTTGCTCTGCAGCTTTTTTGCATTGGGATTTTTGTGATGTCTCTCCCAGGTTTTCCTCTATCTTTGATGAGTAACACTGACCTTATAAAAAACCCCAAATGGGCAGTTTTGCCAAGCAGAGCTGAAGCTGCAGGTAGTGCATTTCTCCCTTGAAAACTTGAGGATAACCAGTGGGAAATCTGGGATAACCCAGCAGAAATCTCCTCCTGTAGTGACTCCAAGGATGTGTGGCTTGAATTTGTGGGAATCTGGCGCCAAGAGCATCCCCTGGCATTGAAATAACTGCAAAAATCTCCTCCCCTGGCTAAGGAGGAGATGTCTGAGTAGAAACTGAAAAAATCCTGCTCAGTAACCTGAGGGGTTGTGCTTGCAGAGGTGAAATGCCTTTAGGGAGATTTTTTGGGAGGCAGTTCTTACAAATTTCAGCTGTTAATTTGGGGTTAATTTCAGACTCAGAAATCATTCAGGGTTGTTAATCACAGCTCCTCAGAAGAGCACGCAGTGATCTTTAAATTGGACTGAGTGTAACTTCTTGGTATTTACTGTTTGAAAGGTAAATATATTTCTAATCATTTCAGCACAGCTCATTTTTAGCAGGCTGGGATCATTGTGTTTATTTAGGATAAACCAGATTTTTAAAAATCCTCTCCATCCCTGCTGTGGTGGGACCATCCCATCCCACCCAGAGCCAGGACCCTGGAGCCCCCACCCTTGGCTTGTTTGGAAAACAGGGGGCAGAAATAAAATAAAATCCACGCTTTGCACAACATCTGATGATTTTTTTTTTGCTCCCAAAGGTTGGATGTAGGAATTCCTGTGGGATGGCTTGGCAGGAGCACTGCAGAAAGCACCGAGTTCTGCTCCTCTCCAGCGCCTTCCCTCATTAAATCTGGAGCTTTCTCTCCCTTTTCTGGCTTGGAATCCACTCTGTGCTTGATTAACACTGGAGGTTTTGTTTGAGTTTTGGTTGTTGGTTGTTTTTTGGTTTTTTTTTTAACTCCCCCCTCTTTCATGTAAATGATGTCTTGCTATTTTGCTTGCTTTTTCCCTTTTTTAATTAGAAGAATAAATGCTTGCATTCATGCACAAATTGCTTTGAAGTGCTGTAAGAATTCAATTCATGAGCTTCCTCCAGTCTCAATCTTTAATTTTTTTTTTTTTTTGCAAACTGATAACATCTAATGGCTGTGCTCTTTGCAGGAGATTACATTTGTTTTCTGCAGGCTGCCCTGCCTCCTCCTGTGTCCTGAGATAACGAGTTCAACACCAGGGAGAAGTTCAGCAGCAGCTCCCAGCCAGCATTCCCAAAGTTTTGGGGCTTGTGCTGGGCCACAGCTCCATGAAAAAATGAGGGAAGAACAATCCCAGGGATTGTGGGGATCCCTGAGTGCTGTGGGACAGCTCAGCTCCTTGTCAAAGTGCTGGAGCACTTTCCTCCAGGGATTACCTTCTTTGCTTTATTTACCCAGGAATTATTTGCTACTTTGCACCTGCCTGTTGTTTTTTGGGCTGCAGGACACATTTTGCTGGTGCTGTCGGTGTGTTTAGGGTGTTGGTGGTGATGCCTTAGGGTTTTAGCTTTTCTATTTTTCATCTATTTGTGATCCTGCAATTCTTTAGTGTAGAACTTTAAACTCCATTTACTCTATACTCCATATACTCACATATAAGTGTGAGCTGCTGCTTTCCCATTTTGGTCAGACACAATTCCTCTCCAGGCCTGGGAATCAAGTGCCTCAGGCCCTGAGATGTAAAATGTGAGCAAAATGTAAATAAATGGGAGTTGAGGGGAGGAAACTTGGGGTAAATGACTTCATTACCTGAAGTTTTAATTAGTAAATTAACCCCAATATGCAAATAGACAAAATTTATAAAAGTGTGGAAACTCGTGACCTGTGGTCCATTTTTTGGGTGGGTTTTGCCTGCCCAAAAAGGCCCTTCAATAAATATACCTGCTTTTTATTATCTTAATTTTTTAAAAAATCTTTTTCTGGCCTCTGTTTTTAGGTAGCCCCAAAAAGGCATCAGTGGTTCCAGGTGGAATCCTGGCTGATGGAATTACCACCGAGCTGTCAGATCCATCACTGTGCTCAATGTTTGAATTCATTTCACCCCTGTTTTGGGAGCAGAGGGGAAAATGCCCATTTCCAGTGCTGGTGGATGAGTGATTCTCTTTTCATTAGCACTGAAGTGTGGCAAAATGGTGTTTCCTGGGGGATTTCAAATCCCAAGGTCAGCTGAGTGCAGCTTCAGTGGCCTCTCCTCTGCTTCTGGAAGTGTTTGGTGACTGATCCCCCCTTTAAATTTGGGGTCACAGCCCTGGGACCGGCCTTGTGTCCCCAGAGCAGCTGAGGTGGGACAAGACCTGCTGAGGTCCTGCTTGGCCAGGACACCTCTCCTGCTGTGTCTGGAATGGAACAGTTACTTAAAAATATCTTTACACCCAGGGAGGATTTAATAGAATGCAAAGTGTTTATGTTCTTGAGTTATTTTTTAAAGTTCTTTCAAATTTCAAGTGAGAGGTTCAACCTAAGAATTTAAAGCTGCTCAGATTTGCACCCCCTCCTTTCTGCTCAGGAAAGGAAGGGTGGGGATTACATCAAATATAAATAATATACAAATCATCATGTAAAAAGGATGCAGATGAGATATTTAAACAGGTGACCTTAAAACTTCTGTACTTATTAATACAACTAATTCTATAAATAAGAGCAGCCTTGTAGTTTTATTGCAGACACTGACTCACAGGAAGATAATTATTTCCTGCCTGCCTTTTTCAGGTTACTGCTCATCCATTATTTCTCTTTTTGACAAAAGTGGGGGTGCTTTGGTGCAAGTACTTGCACATGGGCTCAGTTTGTGTTAAAATTTTAACCCTGGGTGTCTCTCCACTGGCAGACAGCTCCTGTTCCAGAGGGGTTGTAGGGAAGCCTTTTGGGATATTTATCCTGTGGATACTGCTGGTTCCTGCTGAGAGATCCTGAAAAATTACACTCTTGGACATGTAAAGCAAACATTTCTGTAATTAAGCTGCCATCAGCCCATTCATTTCATGCACAGAAGTTCAGCGCTGTGATTTATCATCTTTAAATCCCTGGGTTTAAGGTTGTCTGCTCGGCTATTGTTTCTTTCTCATTCAAGTGAAGTTCCTGTGCTGCAGCATTTCTCCAAGTAAAACCCATCAGCCTCTGCCTTAATTATGTAAAACTGATCAGGGAACAATCACCTTCTCTTGATGTCCCTTTGTGCTTTGGGATTTTTTCCTGGCTTTACTGTCAAATTACACAGTCCTGGCTGGAATGTTACATCAGTTGATCCATGGTTTTTTTTCTGCAGACTTGCTGTACATTGAATTTATGAGCAAATTGGAGCAGCCCAGTAATTACACTAAAGTGATATCAAACCCTTCTGGCTCTAGGATTGCAACTATTTACAAGGCTTGGGCTGCTGCTTAAATTTTTCCCAATTTTTTAGTCATTTTGACATGACTTTGAAAGCAAACCAGAAAACTGAAACCCAGAGTTCTCCCAATGGAATGAGAGCTCTGGTCAATTTTGCTCCTTTAAAATGCTCAGTTTTAGGTTCTCTTAAAAGGAAAAGGACCAACAAAATGCAGTAAGGTGAAAACAATTCACTAATCAAATTGTTCTCAACCTGAAAAAAACCCAGAAATATTGTAAGTTTTACATCCTAGAAGCTGGAATGAGGAATAAGTGTAGGGAGGAGAAATCCAATGCCATTGAGAAACCCATCTGCTTTGTATTTTAAGGCTTGGGTAGCATGACTTTCTTTTTTTCTGCCATACACATTGTCAGGAGAATAACCTTAGTCAGGTTACACTGGCTAAATGAATAATCTCTTGAACATGTGGAACTCATTTTCTTGGGGTATTTTCCCCTCTCACTCTTTTTCCCTTTCCTCTTCTCTGGTCCCTTGAAAAAGAAGACCAAAAAAACCTGCTGGTTCCTGATTGCATTTTTTGGCATTGCCCCTCAGTTTTCCAGAGTTTTCTCTCCTTGCAAGTGCCTGGAGTTTTCCAAGGAAACAAATTTATAAGAATTGTGCTCTCAGTGTTGTACCTACTCTCCATCTCTCCTCTGGGGACTGAAATGATCCCATGGGATTTCACCTCCCACAGCTGAGAAATAAATGTTAACTGAGATGGTTTTGGCCATCAAAATTAAGATTAAATTGAATCCCAGTTCTCCTGTGTTGCCTGGAGTGTATTCCAGTGCTGCAGAAATGTGATGGGCAGCTGGTGGAAGGTGGTGGGAGCTTGAGTCTTACATGGGGACTTGATGAGTAATCTTCATGAAAAGAAAAACTGGGAAGGGAGATGATGTTTTCCCACTTAAAACCTTAAATTTTGGGGAATGTGTGCACCTACAAGGTGTGTTATGAGCCTGTCATGTCCAATTTTTCTAACTTATGTAATTCTCTTTATTAATTAGTATTCTATCCTTTGCTGGTTATTGATTTCTCAGTTCTCATGCTAATCAATCCACATTTTTTACTCTTTTTGTTATCTTAGGGAGTTCCCAGCATGTGCTGATTGTCTTTGTCAGGTTCTTCTTTACCTTCTGCTTTCTGCAACATTTCCTTGGAGGGACATAAAATCTGCATTTTAGGTATCCAGTTTTCAGCCTCATCAGAGCTCATCAGGGTTGGTTCAGCAAAACTTCAAATTTCAGCGATTTTCCAATCAAACTCCAATAATATCATTCTGAGAAGCACGTGCTGGTTAAAGTGGAAATCACACTGCTTATGATTAATTAAAACAATTGATTAGAAAAATGAATTAGAAGCATTAATTAGAAAATTATAAAGTTATTATATGAATTAGGAAAGTTCTAATTTCCAAGAGCCTGTGAAGGCACTGACTGAGCTGAGCATCACTTTTCTCTCTGGTTCAGGTGTCTGTGGCTGCTCCACAAATAATCTAATGAAAAAGAGCATTAATTCCTTAAATCCCTTGTGAAAACATGTTTGTTTTTCCAAAGCCACAGGAGGAGAAAGGCATTTGTAGGGTGGTGTTGGGATATTCCTTTCAGTGCTCTCATCCCACTGGATTTGCCTTTCCCTGTGTTTTCCTCCAATTCACTTCAGCTTCTTCCATGTCTTCCTGGAAATTCCTGGAGGGAAACACGGAGCATGTCCCTGATCTCCTGGGAAGCCTCTATTTAATGTTCCTCGGGTTTAGAAAATGGTAACAAAACAGAACACGAGATGGCTTCAGACACTGCAAAAATAAACTGCAGGCAGGAGCCACAGGTTTCCCTGAGAACAACCTCACGGGGTGAGTTCCACCAGAAAAAGGATTTGTTGGAGATTTGTTTGCTCACCACTTTTTAAAACATTAACCTTTCAAGTAGGAACCAGACCCTGCTTGAAGTTTAAAAAGTATCACAACCCTGCTGAGTTAATTCTGCCTGTGTTTTACACACCTAATTTTTTATTATTCTGTGTAACTTTTTAAATATTATTGATTTTTGTCATTGAGTCCTTACCCAAATGTGACAGGTAACAGCAGTCCATGCCCTAAACCTGATGGAAGATTGGTGGTTTTTTAGTTTTTATTTTTTTTTCTTTTTTTCTTTTTTAAATGGCTTGTCTGGATGGTGAAGCAGCTTCAATATATTTACAGCTCAGTGGCTATTTTACTAATCCTGTGTTTGTTTTCCCTCGTTCTCTTTGTCCCAAAAAAATGTTATTTTTGTTGTCAGGGAGATGGATTCGTGCCTTGTCTGGCAAATAAAGTGATGTGCAAATGGTTGAGTGCTCTGCAGAGCAGTTGGTGCTGGTGTTTGGTTGGGGACCTTGGAGATTTGGAGGTGGTGGCATTTTCTGTTTGTTTTGATGTTGTGCTGACAATCAGACTGGGCTTTTTAAAGTTTTTCTCACTGCAGTGCATTTTAGTCTTGAGGAGCTGAGGGAAGGAGCCAGGTAATATTTTACTTTTAATGCTGTGCTTGGTTTAGAGTCTTCTCCCAGATTTCAAACTGAGTTGCCTTCGGTTTCAGATAAATAAAAGTCTCTTAAGTGGATTTTTTTGGGACATCACAAAGCTAAACTCGAGCTTATCTCTGGCTTAGTGGGAAACCTGACTCCATCCTACCCTGGGATGTGGTTTGGGCCCATCCATCACTGTCAGACCCCACCTGTGCCAGGCATTGGATGCTGGTGGCCCAAATCTTCCCTGTCCCAGCCCCCTGCTGCTGAACCCTCTCATAACTTCCTGATTTCTCTCTCTTATCAAATATTTGTCCTGTTGTCCAAAGCTCCAAGCCAGGGGCAGTTGGAGTCATTAAAGGAGGTACCACAGAAGGATTTTTGAGGAAGCTGCAAGTGCTTTGACCCAGCCAGGTACCTCAGGAGCTTAGGGAAGCAAGTCTGAAACTTTGGGAATGTGTGTTTGGAAAATAAATCTCAGCTTCCTCAGGGCTCCATCCAGGGCAGGCTCACAGGGCCACATCTCCCTTTGCTGAGGAGCTGCATCACCAGGTGGTGATCCCTGCAGATAGCAGGATTTTCTCTGCCCAGGCTCGTGTTTGTGAAGCCGAGCAGGAGGGCTGGGAGCATTAGGAGCAGGGATGATGTGCCTGGGATTTGGGTGTTGCCAGAGGCCCCAGGGATGGTTCAGGGCTTTGTGCTCATCCCCTGGCAGCAGCACTGAGCCTAAACCTGAGCAGAGCTGCAGGTACAGCCAGGCAAGTCTCCAATGCCTGAATAATTCCAAAAGGATCTTCAGAAAGATCATAATAAGCTTTGAAATGGTAGAATTAGAGAATCATCAGGGTTGGAAGAGACCTTTAACATCATCAGTCCAGCTGTTGACCCACTCCTACTGGAACCATTAAACCACATTTCCACCTCCTGAACACCTCCAGGGATGGAAAAACATTTTTTCAATGTTTTTGAGGTCAGGCATCAGAATAGGTTGCTCCATCACCTCCCTGAGCAAAACCTACTCCAATGACTGACCCCAAAAACAGTGAAAAAAAAAATTCTAGTATTTAATCTTTATCTCCTGTCTCAATTTAAGGCCGTTTCCACTTCTCCTCTTGCTGTTGTGGAAAGTGTCAGGATAAATCAAACTCTACAACTCTGTTTTGTTAATATTGGAAAGTAGACATTGCTTCAATCACAGTGCTGGGATAGTTCCACCTGGATATAAAAATAAAGGGGGATTTCTCAGTTAATTACTGTGTACAAAGGGAAATGAAGGAACATAAAATAAGGTGGCATTTGAGGGCTTGAGGACGAGTGTGCTGGGATGTTGGGAGTGATGGTGGGGATGGAGATATTCCATGGAGGTATTCCATGCCTGGTGGAGGAGCAGCTCAAGGGAAAAGGGTGAACCAGGGGAAGGGCTGGATACTGAACCAGGGGAGAGGCTGGATGTGGATCCAGAGGAAAGTTTGGATGCTGATCTGGAGAAGGGCTGGGTACTGAACCCAAGGAGAGCCTGGATACTGATCCAGAGGAGAGGCTGGATGGTGATCCAGAGGAAAGGCTGGATACTGATCCAGAAGAAAGGTTGGATGCTGATCCAGAGGAGAGGCTGGATACTGATCCAGGGTAAAGGTTGGATGGTGAGTTGGAGAAGGGCTGGATGCTGATCCAGGGGAAGGGCTGGATACTGAACCAGAGGAGAGACTGGATACTGATCTAGGGGAAAGGTTGGATGGTGAGTTGGAGAAGGGCTGGATGCTGATCTAAGGGGAAAGGCTGGACGCTGATCCAGAGGAAAAGCTGGATGCTGATGGATGCTGATCCAGAGAAAAGGGTAGACTCTGATCCAGAGGAAAGGCTGGATGCTGATGGATGCTGATCCAGCGCAGCCTTCCCACTTTGGGAGAGCGAGTGGTGCTGGGTTATGGCAAATAATGCCGGGCAGGAATCTCATGAAACACGGGTGGGATTGTTCTGTGGGGGAGCTGAGCCTGCTGCCATCTCCACAGAGCCAATTAAACGAGAGGGGTGGGGAGAATAAAGTACAGATGCTAATGGGCTGTGTAAACTGCAGGGCAAGTTCTCCTAAATATTTAGACTGTTTTCCTGAGCCTGTGTGTGGGGCTGACTTGTGAAATTCCCTTAACTTCGTTTGAGGTTGCCACTTAGCTCTGATTTTCTGCTTAAAATTAGGGCACTTTTAAGTCAATGCAATTAGATTAAAGGTGTTTTTGTTTTGTTTTGTTTTTTTTTTTTTTTCCCCAGGGTGGAATTGTGCCCAGGAAATCTTGAGTAGGGGGCAGATATCCTGAGCAGGGCTGGACCCAGGCAGGGGCTGAGCAGTTCATGTGTAGCCTCGGGGTTGGAGTCTCAATCCTTACTCGATTTTTCCTGTTGGTTTACTCATTATCTGTGCTCAGTTTGAGAAATTCCTGCCCCCACCTCTCTGCCATTCACAGTGCTTTTAGTTAAAACAACAGAACATACCAGAGCATTTGGAAGAAGTTAGTTAATTCAAAATCAAGCAAAAAATAGGTTAAAAACCAAGCCAAATAAATTCCTGCTGGCACTGTGACTCTTACATAACCATGGATGATGTTCTCTGGCATTATTTTGCAAGTTCATAAAATGGGCTACGTGTGAAAAGGGTGGAAGAAGGGTCAGCTTTGTGTTAGGGACAGAAAGCTCCATTCTCAGGAGCTGACAGTCGATTTCCTCCTCATTCCTTTTGATGTCTGCACACTAAACGCTGCGTGGACAGAAAAATTCAATTCATTTAAAACATTTTGCATCAAAATGACACGCTTTAATGTGTTTCCTTCTGATGTTTAAATTATCTTTTCATCTCATGAGGGAGGAGAAGAAAAAAAAAAAAAAAAAGCCAACATGTTTGTAGTT
This sequence comes from Acrocephalus scirpaceus scirpaceus, assembly GCA_910950805.1. NCBI lineage: Eukaryota > Metazoa > Chordata > Aves > Passeriformes > Sylviidae > Acrocephalus > Acrocephalus scirpaceus. Next base: position 2,049,413 of record OU383779.1, on the reverse strand, counting down.
AAAGTACCCAAGCAGAACTTTAAACAAAGGTCTGGATGAAGAGGAAGTCTCAATGTACAGGCAGCTTTTAAAAGTAGTTATCTTTTTTTTCCCTTCCCCTGCCCCCTCCTTGTCTCTCTGAGAAGCCAAGGAGATTTATTGCTGCCCTTCCAAATGCTTCTTCAGAATGAAAAGTTCACATTTTTGAAATTCCTCAAGTCCTCAGGAGGGAGAGGGATCAGGGGAAGTGATGATGGTGAGCACACCAAAGGATTTGCCAGGCTGGTTCTGCCTGTAACTGTGCTGGCAGGGAATCAAAAAACCCTCGGAGCTGTGGACTCCAAGAGTTGTCAAGGAGATGAATTTGGATGAAATTTAGAGTTTTTAGTAATTGCAGTTGTTTTTGCTGATAATACAATCCAGGGTGTTTAGGGATCCCTGTCCTTTGCCAGATGTCGCGTGTGCGACTCAGCACTGACAGAAGTGGGATCCATTCCCTCAGTGAAATCCCAGCTCTCCTGGAGAAATGTCTTAACAGCCTAAATAACCTCCATTTATTGCCATTACAGCTATTGGTACCACTTATTGCTGTTAAGAGAGCAAAGGGATATTTTAGGGATATTGTACATTTTCCAATGGGGACTGCCCCACTGTCCCTGAGGGGAAAGCTGCCCTTGGAAGTGAGAAATCTTGGAAGAGGAGCTGAGGTGATCAGGCAGACATTTTAGGAATGCTGTTGGTGTAACCCCAAATCTTTCCAGTCATATTTTTCAATCTAGAAGCAGAATATAACAAGGTGCTGAGTGGCTTTTTTGCTCTGTGTCTGTAAACAGGGATGGCAGCGTGGCTGTCACCTGTCCCCTGTGGGAGCTGAGCTTCCCATGGAGGACACAGCTCTCACTTCTGATATTTTGGTTTTTTTATTTTATTTTAATGAGGTTGTGTTCAAACTGGGTCTCACTCGTCTCTTTTCCACATATTAAATCTGTCTAAATTTGGCTCCCAGCCTCTCATGTTTTAGTTGGAAACAAGTACTTCTAAAAGCAGTTATATTGGGTTCAATGTTGAGCAAAAGAAGGGTCACAGTTTGCACGTGGAGCTATTTTTAGCACCTTATGTCAGTTTGGTAAATAAACAGATGTTTGGGAAAAAACCCTGTTATGTCTTTGCCTTCCCAAGTCAGCCTCTCCATGCAGATCCCCACATGGGGACAGGATTCCCCTTGGGAAACCTGGCACTGGAGACTCCCCACATCCTTCTCTGACCCCATTTCCTCACCCAACCACCCTTTGGAGCTGCTCTCCTGTGACATTTATGACAAAAAAGCCTCTGACAGCTCCTTTCTGGTTTTTCTTGCAGAGGATATTCAACTCCTTCGTGTACACGGAGAAAATATCGAATGGAGAAAGCGAAGTTCAACAGGTGAGTCCAAAACCCTTCCCACAGACAGAGTGAGCTCAGGGAATTCTTTCTGTCTGGGTTTGTGGCCTCTTTCTAACCTCAGATCACAGCCAGTGGAATTGGATATAAATGGGGACGGGCTGCATGTGCTGATGATGCTTTTGAGAATTTTGCATTGCCATGAAAAGCTTTTCCATCTGCTTGGTGTGGGGCTGTCCCTTGGAAACAAAAGGGCCCTCAAGGAGTAGCTCCCATTAATTGTCAGGCTTTCATGTTGGAAGTGTCTCTTTTAAAATTTCAAATTCAAAGTAAACCCATTAATATTATTATGGTGTGGAAATGTGGGACAGCTACAGCCTGGTGCCTCACAGGTGTGGTTCAGGGGTGCCTGTAATTTTGTGGGGTTTTACAGGAACACATTTCAACATTTAACTCTTCAATTTCACATTGAGATAATACAGGGGCAGTTTGCATTTTAATACATGTGTATAATTGTAGAATTAATTTTGGATCAGTTTTCAAACAGATCAAATAGGTCATGTTTTATTCTTTAAGAAATTCAGGTACTAATTATGTTTGTGGTAAAGGTGATGGGTTTTGGTCAAAGAAATGGAACAAAGAACCAGCTTTTCTTCTCAATTTAATCATGGACTTGCTCAACCTTCAGGAGTAACCTGACCTTCCTAGACCCCTATCAAACCAGTTCTAATGTTCAGCAAAAACAGAAGCTCCTCAGAGTGGGAGTTTCCCTGGGGAGGAGGGAGTTGCTGTTCAGCCCTGCAGGCAGCCCCGTTGTTTTCCCAGAGCAGTTTGTGTGGATTCAAATTCTGTATTCCCCCCATGGAATACAGAAATAATGAAAACTCCCAGTTCTGCTTCCTGGAAATGGGGACACAATGGAAGACATTTCCAGTCTTCTTTAATTTTTTTTTTAACTGAGGAAAAAGTCAAAGCAGAGCTGGTTCAAATGGGGTCATAAGGAACTTTTGGGTTGGAAAAGACCTTTAAGACCATTCCCCAGCACTGCCAAGGCCACCTCATATCTCCAAGTGCCACATCCACATGGATTTAAAATTCCTCCAGGGATGGGGACTCCTGGGCAGCTGTGCCAGGGCTGGACAACCTTTCCAGGAGGGAATTTTCCCAATATCCAACCTGAGCCTCTCCACGCCCAGCCTGAGGCTGTTCCCTTTCCTCCTGTCCCTGTTCCCTGGCTGTCCCCTCCTGGCAGGGAGTTGTGCAGAGCCACAGGGACCCCCCTGAGCCTCCTTTGCTCCAGGCTGAGCCCCTTTCCCAGCTCCCTCAGCTTCTTCTGGTTCTCCAGACCCTTCCCCAGCCTTTTGGAGGCTTTGCCTTCCCTGTAGGCATGCCCAGGAGGGTGCTTGCAAGCAGAGGGAGCATGGGAATGTAATTGTCACCTGACTTTAACAATTTAACTCCCAAACCATCCCCACATCCCTCAGGATGGGTTCTGTGGCTCTGTGTTGTGCAGGGCAGCATTTCCAGGAGCGTTTCTGGGTGGTCTGTGCACCACAGAAGGGCCATGTGGGCTGGATCAGATGGATCAGATGGCTTTTGAAAGGCAGAAGTGTTTTTAGGAAACCAAGAAACTGGATTAAAACTTCTTTGAAGTCCTGACTGCGGATTCTCCAGTGAGGAAAAGACAGTCCTTGTTTCCCAGAGCAGATGTCCGTGTTCATCCCAAGTGGATTTAAAGAGCTGTCCAAACACTGGAGGTGGGGTGATGGATTTGGAGCTGTCAGGGGAGAAAACAGGCCTCTGCTGAAGTGTAATTACTGTGGTTAAAAGCTCTACAGTGAAGTGGATGGAAGAATAATTGAGCACTTCTGCTTCATTAATAACCAGATCTTTTAGCCTTAATGAATCCCCAGCAACAGAACCCAGATTTTATAAGAGTAGGACATTGAATGGAATCATCTTGAGCAAAGGCAAACAAATGTAAGCAAATGAAATCCCCTGCCAGAGAAATCTCATTTCTGCTTTGGTCATTCATTAACATTTTCATAGCAACTGATATCCAAAGGCAATTAATTACAGTTTTATGTCAGCTGGGATTTATTTTTTTTTTTTGGCAGAGCACTGGATTGTTGTGGGGGTGGTGGGTTTTTTATACCAAACCATGTAAATAATGACTCTCAGTTTATTGAAAAAGTGAAAGATTCCAGCTGTTGGCCTTCAGGCCTAACTGTTCAATACCTTTGGCTTTCTTTGTGCCACACAAGGAGCAGTTTTACCTCTCAGCATTGAACTGGTTACATTTTTAAGGTCTACAGTTACAGAATTACTGTTGTACCTGACAGATAAAACCTTTTCTGCTTTGAATAGGTTATTAAAAATGGGATGGAAAGGGCCAAAAATAACTTGGATTCTTTCCCTGTGAGTTATTTCAGTATCAGAGAACTCTGCTACAATCTGAGAATGCCGTGGTGCGAGTTAGTGATGTAAATAAAGTGGGAGAGGAGGAGTTTTATGAGGGGAAAATCTACATTAGCTGATCTCAAGGAAGTCGGTGTGTGTTCAGTTCACTGCCAGACATCTGCTTTCAGTGATGGGGAGAGAAGGGATCTGAAGGTTGAAATGCTCTCAAGCAGGAGCAGATTTACCAGCTTGGAGGAGAAAAGGCTTGAAAAGCTCAGACCATGCTGCTGTTGGGTTGGATTTTTAGTTTGGTTGGTTTTGGACCAGGCAAAGAGATCTTTGGGGAAGGAAACAGATCTGAAATGTGCTGAAAAAATGACATTCAGCTGTGGAGCACAACACGTTCCCTGGCTGTGAAAAGTGCCATGTTCACACACATTAATAAATCGTGAGCCTCACAATAAAAGGCAATTATTGTGTGTTTAATGTACTTCCAGAATGATTCAGGAATTGTGGCCCCCTCTCTAGGTTTTGCTGTGCATCCTGTTTGACATCTTCCTTGGAATAAGTCTTGGGAAGCTTTGCCAAAGGTACTGGCCAGTAGAAAACCTCAAATGAGCGCTGGTTTCCGTGACAAAATGCACATTGGGAAGTGGTTTCCTGCATCCTGATTGCAATAATGGAATATATTCTCAGTGTCACCCAGAGAAGCAGGAACAGGGACTTTCCACCAGGGAGAATGGATTTAAGTTGAAGGAGGGAGGTTTAGGTGGGATTTTAGGGAGGAATTGTTCTGTGTGAGGGTGAGGAGGCCACAGAAGCTGTGGCTGATCCCTGGAAGTGTCCAAGGCCAGGCTGGACCAGCCTGGGATAGTGGGAGGTGTCCCTGCCCATGATGGGATGGAACAAGGAGATCCTTAAGGTCCCCAAACCATTCCAGGATTCCATGAATGCTTAGAATCCCTTAAAACAGAGGTGTGGGATGAAGCTGGAGGTGATTCTGTGATCCTTCCTTTGAGCCACATCCCTGCTGACCTCTGGCTCTTCAGGACTGATACAAAACCAGTGGTTTCCTCAAGAGCCACATAGATGAAAAATAAATAACATTAAAAGTTTCCTAGATTAGGAATCCATGGATCACAGCTGTGATACAGCAGCAGGATGAATGCCTGGTGGGTGCTGGAGAGAGGTGCTTTTTTTCCAGATTTTTCTGGTTTACAGAGGGAGTTTAAACCTCAAAATTCTAACTCAACTCTTCCATGTGTAAGCAATTCTTTCCAAGGAGTTTGACAGTGTTAAATCCCTGGCTGTGAGTCCATCCTGACATCCCTGCCTGTCAACCCCATTGATTCATATTTTATACACAGGCATGGAACACATGAAAAATACCTTGGCTTTCAAGCTACAGCCAGAAAGAAAACCTCACCTTGGAGCTCTGCTTTCCCTCACAGCTCCCTGCAAAGGGAAGACTTCAGAGCTGTGGAGCTTTGAGGGGGAAGAAGCTTTAAAAAAAAAAAGCTCCAGGGAATGATGCAAATGAGGGAAGTGTCTCTGGGAAAATTAGAGGAGCTCCGTGATGTTGTGATGAAAGGTTGTCAGTGGAGATGGTGACAATTGAAGTGCATTACCCAGGGGTGCTGCAGTAATAGAAACAGGTGTTACAGTCCAACCTGTCTGCAAACCCAAGGGCTTTGGCTGCGTGTCAGCTGCCAGAGGAAATCCAGGGAAAACAGGGCTAATGGCTGCATTGTTCACAGAGAGCACTCACTGCTCATTGTTTTGTTTATTAAAATGAAGGGGAAAACACAGAAATCTCAAAAATGCCCACGGAGGCTTCCCCTTGCTGTTGTTTATGAGCTGAGGCAAAGAGCACTTTGTGTAGGATGATAATATTTTATGTCAATCTCAGGGTATCCAGATTTATTTCAGTCTCCATTAAAATGGGTGAATTTGAGCATTTCTGTGGGAGCAGAAAATGTCTGTCACCCTTGGTACCCACCCAGGTGTGGGACACCCCTGCCTCTTTTCTGTGCCTGATTGGGGGCACAATTTTCCATATTGCCTTAAAAATGCTTCAGCCATTATGTAAGCATGGTTTCATAGTTCAGTGTTCTGTCCTTTCATTATTTGTTATCTCTCTTTCTCTACTTTGGAGGTTTTGTAGCCGGTGTGGGTCTGGCATCCATCAGCATCCAGCAACCCTGCAGCTCCAGGCAGGTTAAAAAAAGCAGGGTATGTGTTGGATAAAAACTTGAGGTTTTTATTTAGAAAGAGGAGAAGGTGATTTAAGCCTGCAGCTTTTACCGTGACAGGCTCCAGCAGTTGAGTGCATCACCCTGCAGAGGGAATAAAGTTTGGGAGGGAAGTGAAGCCCAACTATGGAGGAAAAGTTTGTTTTGTTAGGTTTAATTTGGGTGATACTTCTCAATTTGATGAATTAGAACCATTTGTTTCTAGTACTCAGTTTCTTATCATAGTTTATTCATTTAAAGAAATGGAAATTTCAGTGGAAAATTATTTGTGGATCGTCTTGCCCTTGGCGACTTTCTCGAGTTCGCTGGTTTTGAATTGTTGGGAGCATTGTCTTGTTATCAGAGGGCAATATTTTTAGGGTTCTTTAGATTAGACAAAGGCAGTGGTTGCAGCCGTGGGCAGGGAGTGGTGTCTGGAGCTCTGGGAGGTTTCAGATCCCTCACTGCTGACATGCACTTGACTCCCTGCCCCGACCGAGGCGCTGGATCCCATTTCAGAGGAATAACGGGATGACTTTGAGCCATTCCGAGGTTTTTCCACGGGAGACGCACTTTGGGAACAAAGCATTTGCTTTTTGTCAGCTTCTGAAGTACAGGATCTTCTGAAAAACAGATTTGTCAGATCTTTAGACTCGGCACAGCAGGGGGAAATTCAAAGGCTGTGGGGCGCTTTTATCGTTCAACCTAGAAGGTGAAAACTCATCAACACCGAACCCTGGGCTTGTACAGCATTCATTTATCAGAGAGCAGCCCTGATTCCAAACCAGAGCCCTTTTGTTCTGGGGCCCTGTGATGGTTTTATGGCTGCTAATGATGCTCAGCAAATTTCAGCTCTCTCCCCTCGCCCTGATTTCAGGTAGGGAAACAGAGAGAGAAATCTCAGATTCAAATATCTGGTTTACCTTGGCATTTCATTTGCCCAGACTGAGAGGAGAACTTTGTTCCCACTAAATCTAAGTGCTTTTGATTTAGGAAACTTGGCTTGTGTTTGTTTGAGACCCTCCAGGAGAATCCAGTTTTAAAGAACACATCTGAAGGGTACAGCCAGACAAAAAGAAAATTTACTGGAAACCAGCAAAGGATCTCCCCAACAGCTTATTATCTTAACAACTGGGAGCAATTTAATACTGCTGGACATCTAACATGGAGGAGCCCATTAGCAGTCCTCTGGTGCCTTGGCAATAAATCATTGCACAGAACTAATTAGGTGTAATTCTGCAAGTCATTTGAGCGGGGTCCTATTAAACCTGTGCTCCTTGGAGACCTGTCACGGAGCCACAGCATTCCCTGGGAACAATGGAGGCAGAGCAGTGCTGTTAGCAGCCAGGCCTCCTTCCTCCCAGAACCGAGTAAATCATGACAAAATGTTGGGAAGGGTTAGGAGAGACATTTGTTAGTCCAGGGGATCTGGAAAATCCAGGGCTGTTTCCCAGCACACAAAAGCAGCAGCTCTGTTAAATCATCTCTGTAGGGTTTGGGATGTGCAGGGGAAAAAGAGGAATGCTGTGGATTGAGGAGTTGATTTAGCTCTGGAGAAGTTTGCAGAAATACAAACCAGTATTTCTGATTATTCAACACAGAGATGATTCTTTCATTTGGGATGTGTCTGGCTGATGATTAAATATATAATTGATTGGTGTGAAAGGGATGCAGAATATGCAGAGCCAAAAAAGAAACAGCCTAATCCATTTCTGATCCATTTCATCAACCCCTCCCTTTGATGAAAGAGCAGGAGTGAAAGTCTCAGTAAATTCTGAGCATGGCATGGACAGGGCAGAGGTGCCACAGGCACCACCAGCCCTCACACCACACCAGTTTGGAATTATTTGCCACCAAAAACCCCTTTAATTTTATTTTAATTTTTTTCAGACACATGTAAAAAGAAGGGCTGCAATACCCAATTTCTAAAGTGAGGCACCCGAATTTTTTTTTTAATGGTCTGAGAATTGCATGGGAGGGGCCACAACCTGTTTGTTTTCACTTTGTGAAAGGAGCGAAATTGCCTCTTACAAATCGCAGCGTAACCTCTAAACCTCGCCCTGATTTATAAGGAGTCCCTTCCTTAGAGGCACCTCCGACAACAAAAGGCTTCGGGAGGAATTCCACTGGTGCGAGACTTTTGTCATTATTTTCTTGCTGCTGGATTGTAACATCAATTAGAGATTTCTCAGTTTGCAGCTGAAGCTGTGAGAGGCACATTGAGCTTTAGATCGATGAGGAAAATCAGCCAGGCAATGCTCAGCCTGCAGAGCCTCCCAGGAAAGCAAAATCTGGGCTGCTTTATTTTGCCCAAATCTCCATAAAAGAAGAGGTGAAATATCTCTGCACAAATCCCCCTGATGAAGAGGCTGCTGAGGAGCAGGGAACTATTCCTGGTGGTATTTGGGGTTGAGTTCCCTGGATCCTGAGGTTTTCACTGCTGGCTCTTTGCTCCTGGAGCAGCCAAAGTTCTGTGTAGGTGAAGGCATCTCCAACCATTATTTGGGCTTTCCTGAAGTGGCCATGTCTAAAACGTCAATAAATTGATTTGTGGCCTGGTTTATTCTCCATCACATCCTTGTCAGACCTCGGAACAAGCACCTCAGCATCACATCCAGCTGTCAGTTCTTAGTGAAAGGCAAGTTTATGTAATGGAAATCACACTTTTCACACATGCAAAGCACTGTTGAAGCACCCATTGCTGGATGGTTATTTTATTTTATTTTATTTTATTTTTTATTTTTATTTTATTTTATTTTATTTTATTTTATTTTATTTGTCTCCTTGCCGCAGCCAATATTAATTTCTTGACTTCTTGCTTAAATCACAAAATAAATCACAAAACTAAAACCACAACGAGCAAATCAGAAAACAGTTAGCTTTAAAACAGGTTTTAATTGTTTTAACAGGTTTAATTGTTAAGGAATGGGATAATACAGAGAAACTGAGTTGATTTTAAACTTTCTTATGGTTTTTTTTTCAGTTGGCAAAAAAAATCCGTGAGAAGTTCAACCGTTACTTGGACGTTGTGAATCGGAACAAGCAGGTAGTGGAGGCTTCATACACTGCTCACCTCACCTCACCCCTGACTGCCATCCAGGACTGCTGCACCATCCCACCATCCATGATGGAGTGAGTATGAAATTCTGGAATTCCTCATGCTGGCATTTAATCTTTGAAGAAAATGAGGGTTTTTTTGTTAAATAACCTGAGTTTTTTGCCACTTTGGATAAAAACAGCGAAGGCACAACTCCAAAGGTGCCTCTTATCTTGTCCTCATCTCCTTTTACATTTCTCCCACACCAGTGTTCAAGGATGGACTTTGAACAAGAGCTGGGAATCAGCTGGGAGCAATAAAATGAGGAAAGTTTGTTCACAATGTTCTGTACAAAAAGAGTTTGTCTAGATCCAAGACTCCATTTTTGCACTGAGACACTGCTTGCCCTCAATAACTCTCCTCGAGCTGGTCATGGGACCTTTTTCTCTCCTTTGAAGTAACCAAAATCACGAGTTGGTCAGTCCATCACATGCCAGCAGTGCTGTGTTCCAGTTTAATCAGCTTGACGTGCTGCTGCTTGATAGCAGAGGTTTCATGAAATCGAGTCCATTGCTTGGAAACTGGATTTGTTCATGTTCAATTTGGTTTGGTTTAAATACAGGAGTTTTGAGTAAGCTAAATCCAGGCAGTTGGTTGTCTTTAATCATTTCTGTTGTGCTGCATATTTGCAGAAATTTCTTTGAGTTTTTTAACTGTAGCTCTGATTTTTCTGATAAAAGAGGAGTAATTCTCTTGAAATGTATGTGAAAGTCAATATAAAACATTGACTTGCATGTGGGCTTGCAAGAACAAGAGTAACTTCCTATTTATTCAAACCTTGATTACAGCCTGATTTTTATTCTTTATATCTCAGTCTGATTTCAAAATTTGAGAGGGAGGAAGGTAATTTAGGTCATGAGGTGACTCCAAGGACACAGGTTTGGAGGTCTCTGTGCAGTTCCTGCTGGACAGGGTGGAAAATGCTGGCACATCCAGGCTGTTGGCAGCGTGGACAAAAGGGTCAGGAATTCTTTGAGGATGAAAACCTTTCTGCCCTCTGATCACAAAATCCATGCAGGAATCACCAGGCAGCAGGAACACCTTCCAAGCAAGGGCTGAGGGGAAGGAGAAATGGGATTTATCACTCCCTTGTCAGTGTGGCCTCGTTTTTCATTAAAAAGAGAAAAGTCTGCTTTTAGTCTGGAAACTTCAGTGAATTCCTTCTTACTTTGTCCTCCAAAATTATGTAGTTATTTTAGTGAAACTGTAGAAACTCTAGTGAATTTCTTTTCACTTTGTCCTCCAAAATTATGTAGTTATTTTAGTGAAACTTTAGAAACTCTAGTGAATTTATTTTCACTTTGTCCTCCAAAACTATGTCGTTATTTTAGTGAAACTTTAGAAACTTCAGTGAATTTCTTTTCACTTTGTCCTCCAAAATTATGTAGTTATTTTAGTGAAACTGTAGAAACTTTAGTGAATTCCTTTTCATTTTGTCCTCCAAAATTATGTAGTTATTTTAGTGAAACTTCAGAAACTTCAGTGAATTCCTTCTCACTTTGTCCTCCAAAATTATGTAGTTATTTTAGTGAAACTTTAGAAACTTTAGTGAATTCCTTCTCACTTTGTCCTCCAAAACTATGTCGTTATTTTAGTGAAACTTTAGAAACTTCAGTGAATTTCTTTTCACTTTGTCCTCCAAAATTATGTAGTTATTTTAGTGAAACTGTAAAAACTTTAGTGAATTCCTTTTCATTTTGTCCTCCAAACTTACATAACTTGGAAGTTCTCTGGAAATTTCTTTACCTGTGGTGAACTTGCATAAGAATCATTCCCAGGAAATGGTTTAGAACACAAACAGCTGGCAAAGCAGAGGGCTGAATTTGCTGTTTGCACAGCTCCTCATTCAGGCTCTATAATGTGATTTTCATTATTTAGTTACTTGGATCAATAATTAAATGGTTCCCAGATCAGTTTATCAGCTGCAGGATTTTCTGGACCTTGGCAAGACCTGGTTGAGGCTTACCTGACCACTGGACTCAGTGCTGTCTGTAGGAAATCACTTGCAGGACAAAAAAAAAATAATGTAAAAATGTATTTTCTGTTTGAAACGTCCAAATTTTACCTCCATGCTTTGTTAATTTCCTGATCTGTCCAAATGCTTCTGCCATCATTTCATTTTTTCTCCTCTTTCTGCCTCTCCCATCTGCTGCTTTTCCTTTCATTTTCCTTCTCTGTGGTATTGCCTTTCTGGGAGATTTCCCATTTTGGTTAAATTATCAGAGAAGAAGCTGATTCACCTGGATATTGTGATCATATTTTGAATTTTTCCATGTTTAATTCATGGACTAAATGGGCCTGCACTTGCAGGACATTAAATTGGATGTGCTGCTGCTGTTGCTAACAGCTTATCCTTGGTATTTAAAATGTTTAATATTGGTGTTAAAGCAACAATAATCACGATTTTTTGGTTAAAATATTTAGTAACTGCTGCTGCAGAGGAGGTCACGTGGAAAAAAACCCAGATTTGTCTGTGAAAATCACTTTTTCCATGAGATCCTTTGCCCTGGCCATGTCTGAGTCCTCAGGGCTGAGGTTTTCATTGCAGAGGGTTGTGAAATGTTTGTGTTACAACCCCTGAACTCTGTGTGTTCTTTTTCTCATGTGGCCTCTGTATTTGAGCAAACATTTGGGGCAAGAACAGTGTCAGAAGTGCATTATTTTCAGGATATTTTTAGGTTTTGAAAGTTTTCCCTGTGGTATTTAAGGCTGTTTATCACATGGTGTTCAGCCTCTTATTGTCCTGATTGAGTTGGGAATGCTGCAAGTTTGGATTGGTTGGGGGAAAAATTAATTTGGGAAGGTTGAACTATTCTGTAGGGAAAGCATTTTAAAATAATAACAACAACAATAATAATAAATTAATTATAATATATATTATATATTAATATATAAATTATTATTATTATCATCATCATCATCATCATTATTATCATTATATTTCTGACTTCAGTTTGTATTTGTTGTTACTGTTGACAAAATTATCCATGAGTTTGCTTGTATTTCTCCTGAAAATCCAAGTATTGCTTTTTCATGTTGCTTGGGATAAACTGTGAGATTTCCACACCTGGTGACTATAAATAAATAATAGAAAACAGGGCCTAAAAGCACAGACTGGGTTAGAAAATGAACCTGGCATTTAAATTAGTTGTTTAATGAGTAGTGAGATATGACAGGGAAAGCAATATTTATTTTATTGCCATTACATGGTGTTGGCGCTGGCAGTGAAGAGTCCAAATGAGTGAGTTTCCACGTGATCCCAGTCTGGATTAAAATTCCCAGCCTGACTGTGCTTTTTATTGCTCTTTTATACCCCAAATATTCTGGTTTTACTGGTGTAAGCCCAGCAGCCAAGGCAGGGTTGTGCAACGGAACCACCTTGGTTTGGAAAAGTGGTGAAAAGAAATAAATTGGGATCTGCAAACCCAGCTGGACGAGGCAGTGCAGTTGGTGGCTATCGAGTGGTTTTGGCAAAGCCTTAATCCAACAAACATTTCCTGATAAAATTACACTCAGCTGCTTTGCCAAAGGCTCTAAAAGTGCTTGGGCACAGGGAAATAATCCCACGCCTAAACCCATGGGCAGGCACTGCTGAGGAGGGGTGAGCAGGGCAGGGATTTGTGTTCCCCTTTGGATTTTGCTGAGCATTTCTCCAGATATCTCCAGATATCTTCAGCTCTGCCCAATCAAGCTTGGGAATGGCACAGGGGCAGAGCAGGGCAGGCAGGGTGCAGAGCTTTCCAAGCTCCCCTGTGCTTGGTGTGGAAATTGGAACCCTGGGCACTGAGAATTCCAGGCTTTGGAACCCTGGGCACTGAGAATTCCAGGTTCTGGAACCCTGGGCACTGAGAATTCCAGGCTTTGGAGCCCTGGGCACTGACAATTCCAGGCTCTCTGTGCTCACAGGCACTGACCCCCAAGCAAACACTGCACTGACCTGAGGCTGTGGAAAAGGCTCCCAAAATTGAGTGACAGCACTGGGATTGTGGGGGTGCAGTTTGGATAGAAGTGTGTGAGATCACAGGGTGCAAAACTGAGAGTTGAAGGGTTTAGAATGCAGGAATAGATAGAAAGCAAGGTGGAGGATTTAGGGCAGAGGCCAGTCCTGCTTTTTCACCTTCTTCTCCATGGCTCTGGGTGGGATTTTGTAATTGGGTAGAAAAATCTGCATTGTGGGCCATGGGTGTTTGGTGATTGGGTTAAAAGTAAAAATAATTTAGGTGTCATTTCTTAATTGGACAGTTTATCCTTAAAAGGCCTCATAGAGAGAGAGAGACAGGGCTCCATTTTTGGTTTGTTAACTAGAAGTGCTGTAGAACTCACAGTTTGTGAGACTGTAAAATAGATCAGAATTAATAAACATCTGATTTCAAACAAGAAATGCTGACCTCAGCATTTAATTCCAACCCTGGCAGAAAAGAAGATAAAACACCTGCCCAGCCATCCAGGCTGTGTTTGTGTCCTGGGGTCAGAGCCTGGGGACCAGGGACCGGCTCCTTTTCCCAGGCACTGGGAAGTGCCCGGAGCACTTGGGAAAAGGTTCCTCCAAGCACACAGAGTTAATATGGATAAAGTGCTCAGGGCTCTTAGCAAACTGATGGGAGATAAGGAAAATGGATGTCAAGTGACTGCATCTTCTAATCTTGGGAAGAAATCCCTGCTGGAAAAATGAGCCTTTGGGTTTCCTCACCAGCACAGGCTGAATAAGCCATGAGGAATGGATTTCATGCTGTCTCCAGACATTCCCTGTCATGATGGAATTGGGTGCTGATTTACCAGACAGTGTTTTCATTAAAGTGGCTTTCTCCTGAAGAGGATAAATACCTTTGTGTACAAGTTGGAGTCTCCTTGTTTTTGTGCCTGAAAGGTCTCAGCAGATATTGAGGAAATCTTGGATCTGGAATGGGCTGGTGGAGCAGCAAGGAGGGAGGGAAAGAATAAACACAATTTTATTTATCAAGAATCCTGAGTACCTGCAGTTGGAACTTCTGGGATACATGTCAGTTGTGAGAAGTGTCTAAAGAGGGATTTAAAAAATGAGTTTTGGGAAGAAGGTTTGGAAGCATTTGGAGGTTTCTACCAAGGTCTGACTTGGGAGTGATGACTGGAATAACTCAATTCATAGAGATGTTGCTGGCCAGGATGGCAACAGGCAGATAAAGAGATGGTTTATATTGAATATTTGCAGATGAAAGGAAATCAAACTCCTTCCACTCTAAGAATATGTTGGATATGTGGGTAATGTTTGAATATTTGTCTTCTGTGCATTACACAAAATGCCTTTTCCTGGAGAAATTGTGAGTGATGCTGTCTTGTGGGAGACTTCCAGAAGTGGCTTTCTGTAGTTCCAGTTTGCCAGGGAAGTTTGTTTTGTTAGGGGCCATAAGCACCTGCCAGTGGCTTCTCAACACAGCAAAGGCTGCAGTAGAAAAAAAAATGTTACTCAGATGCATTTCTTCTAGAAAACAAAAAGTATTAGATGTATTTGAGAGGAAATGCAGTTTTTCCAACAAAAACCAGATGATGCTTTTAAAGAGAGACAAAAAGTCTTCCCTGAACTGAGCTTGATCCTCCTCTCTGCCCAGTTTTCAGACCCATCACTCTGATGTGCTTCAGCATTTCACGTCCTCGGGTCTGGGAGAGAAGGGAAGTGCAGTTTCCTTGGGATGTGAGCAGAGAGGTATTGGAACCCTGGGCACTGAGAATTCCAGGCTTTGGAGCCCTGGGCACTGAGAATTCCAGGTTCTGGAGCCCTGGGCACTGAGAATTCCAGGCTTTGGAGCCCTGGGCACTGAGAATTCCAGGCTTTGGAACCCTGGGCACTGAGAATTCCAGACTTTGGAACCCTGGGCACTGAGAATTCCAGGCTTTGGAACCCTGGGCACTGAGAATTCCAGGCTTTGGAGCCCTGGGCATTGAGAATTCCAGGCTCTCTGTGCTCACAGGCACTGACCCCCAAGCAAACACTGCACTGACCTGAGGCCGTGGAAAAGGCTCCCAAAATTGAGTGACAGCACTGGGATTGTGGGGGTGCAGTTTGAATAGAAGTGTGTGAGATCACAGGGTGCAAAACTGAGAGTTGAAGGGTTTAGAATGCAGGAATAGATAGAAAGCAAGGTGGAGGATTTAGGGCAGAGGCCAGTCCTGCTTTTTCACCTTCTTCTCCATGGGTTTGGGTGGGATTTTGTAATTGGGTAGAAAAATCCTCATTGTGGGCCAGGGGTGGTTGGTGATTGGGTTAAAAGTAAAAATAATTTAGGTGTTATTTCTTAATTGGACAATTTGTGCTTAAAAGGCCTCATAGAGAGAGAGAGACAGGGCTCCATTTTTGGTTTGTTAACCAGAAGTGCTGTAGAACTCAGGGTTTGTGAGACTGTAACATAGATCAGAATTAATAAACATCTGGGTCCCAACAAGAAACACCATCTGAGCATTTAATCCTGATCCTGACAAAAAAGAGGATAAAAGGCAGCAGAGAGAGAGTGGCAGCTCCAGGAATCTGCCCTGAGTATCCCCCAGTGCACCTCCTTGTTGGACATGGATCCCTTTGCTGCTGGAATCATTCCCCTTCCACCCTGGAGGCCACAAGTGAATTTCACTGCTGGGTTTTCATGGAAAGCTGCCCCAGGTCTCCAGAATCCATCTGTTCAGGGGCACTGGCGTTCATTAATGCTCCCACTCTGGCTGCCTCACAAGGCAGCTGGAAATCTGTTTTTGCTCTCTATTTAACTATGCTGATAAGAGCTTGGGGAATGCATTTATCCAAATTTGTGGAAGGAGCTGGAATGGAGGAATATTTGTTGGTAAAACACCCTACTTGGCAGTGGTGCATTGCAAACATGAATGGAGCTGTTTGAATAAGAGAGTTTACAAACCTCTATTTGAAAATCATTTACTCCCTGACTGTGATACTGCCTCCAGAAGTGGTCTGGTTTTTGCTTTTTTTTTTTTTTTTTAAACAGATGGTTAAATATTTGCTAATGCAGTTCAATTTTATCACAGCTCTTTCTGTGTTTATTTTTCCTCTCTGGAGCAGTTAAGTGGGAGATAACGGGAATCCCATTCAGTTCCTTGGGTTGCTGCAATATCTGAAGAGCTGCACTTGCAGAGGAGGAGTGAGGGAGCCACAATAAATCAAATTTAAGATGTATTTGCTGTTCTGACAGAGTTTCAGGCTGCAGCAAAGCCCAGGGGGTTCCAGGAGATGCAGGGACTGTGCACAGTCCTGGGTTTGGCAGCTTTTGTCCATAAAGTGCAGCAGGTATTTAGGAAATTCCTCTGCTGAGCTCTCTTGCTTTTGCTTTAATAGGGCCAAATTCCTCATGAAAAAATGGGGCTTGGAATAGAAATTCCTCATGAAAAAATGGGTCTTGGAATAGAAATTCCTCAGGAAAAAGTGAGGTTGGGAATAGTTTGTGTTCCTGGGTTGAATCCTCCTTCCATAATACATTCTCTTTACATCTGAGAGCAGCTATGCTTGGATTTTTTCAAGAATTCTTGAAATAATGGGAACAACTTTGGTGCCTTGCCAAAAGAAATTGTGGAACTGAACCATCAGTAGCTATTTTATTTTCTTTGGTTGAATTTATTCATAAAAACATTGTTTGTCTGTTTAGATACAGTGGGAACCCTATATTTAAGTATTTATGTAAAATACGAGTTAAAACCTTGCCTTGCAATCAAGCAGACGAGGCCTAGTTGGGAATTTCAAAGGAAACGCCGAATTTCCAGCGAACTTATGTAATTTCATTTGCATATTAATGTCAACTTGAATTTGTATGAACGACGAGAAAAGGAAGGGAAAAAAAAAAGAGCATTAAAACAATACGAAGCCCTGAGCAGCTGCTCGAGTGCCATTTTTATCCACAGCTCCCTCGTTTCCCCCTCAACTCCAGAAGCACAAAAGAAGTTGATTTACACTGTAAATTCAGGCCGAGCAAAATCCAATTGGAGCTCACTCGAGCGCCGTTTTGATGTCAGATTCAAAGCTCCTGCAAATTTCATTTTATCTCCTCCGCTCGCCCATCTCCCGCTCGTAAATCCTGTTGAAGGAGAATAAAAATGAGCGCGGGCCTGATGGGAATTTGGTGTGTGAAGTTCAAAGGAGTTTGCACATCAGAGCCAACGTCAATCAAGGGAAGATCTGGGGAGGCGGGCAGGGCGCGTGGAGCTCCGTGGGGACCGGATCAAAGTGGGAGTCGCGGCTGTGTTTGCTCCCTCGGGATGCAGCTTCCATCCCTTCTTCATTAAAGGGGATCCAGGAGGGAGAGAGGGAGGCAGGGAGAAGGGGGATGGGATGGAGGAAGCTGAATCTTGGATGTGAATCTCACCCGATGGCTTTTATTGGCTTTAAATCCGTTAAAAAGCCACAACACCAAAATTATAGACCAAAATTAGATCTTAAGAATTTTGGTGTGGGTTTTCGATGAGGATTCTGGAGGATTTTCTAAGGGTTGTCACCTGGAATGTTTTGGGTGAAATCTCAAGAGGTTTTTATCCATGTTGTAGTCGTGCTCCTGGCAGAAGTGGAGACACTGGTGAAAATTCAGGGAGGCACTGGTAAAAATTCAGGGATGCACTGCTAAAAATTTGATGAGGATTCTGGAGGATTTTCTAAGTTGTCACCTGGAATGTTTTGGGTGAAATCTCAAGAGGTTTTTATCCATGTTGTAGTCGTGCTCCTGGCAAAAGTGGGAGGCACTGGTGAGAATTTAGGGAGACACTGGTAAAAATTTAGGGAGATACTGGTGAAAATTAAGAGAGGCACTGGTAAAAATTTAGAGAAACACTGATAAAAATTCAGGGAGACACTGGTGAAAATTTAGGGAGACACTGGTAAAAATTTGATGAGGATTCTGGAGGATTTTCTAAGTGTTGTTACCTGGAACGTTTTGGGTGAAATCTCAAGAGAAGTTTTTATCCACCTTGTAGTTGTGGTCCTGGCAAAAGTGGGAGGCACTGGTGAGAATTTAGGGAAACACTGGTGAAAATTCAGGGAGATACTTGGTAAAAATTCAGGGATGCACTGCTAAAAATTTGATGAGGATTCTGGAGGATTTTCTAAGTTGTCACCTGGAATGTTTTGGGTGAAATCTCAAGAGGTTTTTATCCACGTTGTAGTCGTGCTCCTGGCAAAAGTGGGAAACACTGGAGAAAATCAAGGGAAGCACTGGTGAAAATTTAGGGAAACACTGATAAAAATTCAGGGAGATACTGGTGAAAATTAAGGGAGGCACTGGTAAAAATTTGATGAGGGTTCTGGAGGATTTTCTAAGTGTTCTCACCTGGAACGTTTTGGGTGAAATCTCAAGAGAAGTTTTTATCCACGTTGTAGTTTTGCTCCTGGCAAAAGTGGGAAGCACTGGAGAAAATCAAGGGAAGCACTGGTGAAAATTTAGGGAGATACTGGTAAAAATTCAGGGAGGCACTGGTAAAAATTAGATGAGAATTCTGGAGGATTTTCAAAGTGTTGTCACCTGGAACGTTTTGGGTCAAATCTCAAGAGGTTTTTATCCACCTTGTTGTTTTGCTCCTGGCAAAAGTGGGAGGCACATGTGAGAATTTAGGGAAACACTGGTAAAAATTCAGGGAGACACTGGTAAAAATTTAGGGAGACACTGATAAAAATTCAGGGAGATACTGGTGAAAATTAAGGGAGGCACTGGTAAAAATTTGATGAGGATTCTGGAGGATTTTCTAAGTGTTCTCACCTGGAACGTTTTGGGTGAAATCTCAAGAGAAGTTTTTATCCATCTTGTAGTTGTGCTTCTGGCAAAAGTGGGAAACACTGGAGAAAATCAAGGGAAGCACTGGTGAAAATTTAGGGAGATACTGGTAAAAATTCAGGGAGGCACTGGTAAAAATTTAGGGAGACACAGGTAAGAATTTAGGAAAACTGGTAAAGATTTGATGAGAATTCTGGAGGATTTTCTAAGTGTTGTCACCTGGAACGTTTTGGGTCAAATCTCAAGAGGTTTTTATCCACGTTGTAGTCGTGCTCCTGGCAAAAGTGGGAGGCACTGGTGAGAATTTAGGGAGACACTGGTAAAAATTTAGGGAGATACTGGTGAAAATTAAGAGAGGCACTGGTAAAAATTTAGGGAAACACTGATAAAAATTCAGGGAGATACTGGTGAAAATTAAGGGAGGCACTGGTAAAAATCAAGGGAGACACTGGTGAAAATTCAGAGAGATACTGGTAAAAAATTTAGGGAGACACTGGTAAAATTTAGGTAAGAATTTAGGAAAAGTGGTAAAAATTTGATGAGGATTCTGGAGGATTTTCAAAGTGTTGTCACCTGGAACATTTTGGGTGAGATCTCAAGAGGTTTTTATCCACCTTGTAGTCATGCTCCTGGCAGAAGTGGGAGGCACTGGTGGAATTTCGGGAGATACTGGTAAAAAATTTAGGGAGACGCTGGTAAAAATTAGGGGAGACACAGGTAAGAATTAAGGGAGATACTGGGAAAAAAGTAAGGAGACACTGGTTAAAATGAAGGGAGACAGGTAAAAATTTAAGGAGAGAGTTAATAATTAAGAGAAATAAAAATTAATGGAGATACTGGTAAAAAAGGAGACACAGGTAAAAATTTAAAGAGACCCTGGTAAAACTTGTCTCCTCTGTGCAGAGAAAAGGTGCTGATCAATGCTTCTCTTCAAATATTAAAACACAAATAATTTTGGTGTTTTAACTTCTTCCAGAGTGAGTGATGGGAAGGTCTGCACAGTTTGAAACTTGAGTGGAAAATGTGTGAGGTATAAATGTGGTAGGAAAGGTAAAACCAGGATTTACAGCTACAAACTCCAACTATTGGTTGGAAAGGCCACTTAGCAGTGCTGGGCCTTTGGTTTTAATTGTGGTGTTAAATATATTAATAATGCATTCTGAATTAAACTTAGAAGCACGTGGAAGATTCTCCAGTGTCACAAAAATGGTGACAAATGTCGGGATGCAGATTTGCCAGTTCCTGGTCCTGATTTTCAGCTGTGATGGGAGCTGCTCTCTCCTCCAGGTCCTCATGCCATGGAACCAAACCCACTCCATTGCAAGGTGCAAAAAGCCAATTTTGAGGCAGAACAGCACCTGAAAA
This sequence comes from Acrocephalus scirpaceus scirpaceus, assembly GCA_910950805.1. NCBI lineage: Eukaryota > Metazoa > Chordata > Aves > Passeriformes > Sylviidae > Acrocephalus > Acrocephalus scirpaceus. Next base: position 2,029,236 of record OU383779.1, on the reverse strand, counting down.
GAGATTTGAGGCAAACATCCCACCTAGCCCAGTGTGGGACAGCCCTTGCTCTAGGCTGGTCTTTAATTTCTGGGATTTAAAACAATTCTTCATTTTTTATTTATGTTTTTTCCCCCATTAACTGTATTTCCTTTTTGCTGTAAGAAGGAGGGATGGGATTGGGCTGCAGGAATTTTTTTGTTTCCTTCCTCAGCTCTGCTGCAGATTATTCAGGAGTCCATAAATTCATCTTTCTGATGGGTAACCAACAGTGGCTTCCTGAGAAGAGCTGAGGCCTTGGATGATTTTTGGAGCATGTTGAAGCATTTTAATGCAATAAATGAATAATGTTGGTTGCTAACAAGACATCCTGTTGCCATCACTAATAGATTTTGATGGGAGCTCTGGGACAATTCGTTTACATCCTGAAAAGTCATTATTTTTCACTGTGGGGTTGTTCTTTAGCCTTGCTCGGAAATATTTCTTTAGGATGGAGATGTTTAATGTGCAGTTCTTTGGGTTTGCCCCAAGATAAACACGGTTTTTGTGGAACCCATCCATTATCAATCAATCTTAGGCTGGAGATTCCTCAGCCAACAAAAAATCAACAACAGTTTCGCTCTCTTGGAAAGAGCTGTGATTTTTTTTTTTTTTTTGAAGTGGTTACATTTTAAGGGTGATAAGAAAAGCCACAGCCTCCATCCACGAGCCGCATTCCTGGGAAATGTCTTTTCCTCAGAGCTGGGGAAGTTCTCCAGGAGGAGGTTACCAATGATGTCAGCAAACATCTCCAGCAGAGGGGATGAGGCCGTGCAGAGCTCCAAGTTTGGCTGCTTTGGCTCTGATCTTCCAGCCTGGGGCTGACCAGCAGGACACCCAGGAGACCTTTGTGTCCATCTGTCCATCCGTGTCTCTTCTGGCTGTGCAGAGCCAGGGTAACGCAGGGCATCAAAGGGACAAGGAGGTGCAGTGACAAGGGCAGGATGGCTTTGAGGCAAAGGAGGGCAGGGTTAGGTGGGAAATTGGGAAGGAATTCCTGGCTGGGAGGGTGGGCAGGCCCTGGCACGGGGTGCCCAGAGCAGCTGGGGCTGCCCCTGGATCCCTGGAATTGTCCAAGGCCAGGCTTGGAGCACGCTGGGACAGTGGAAGACGCTGGGGTGGAATGGGATGAGTTTTAAGGTCCCTTCCAACCCTTCTTTGATTCCATGATCATCTTTACATGCATCTTTTTCTTGGTTTTCCAGATTTGATGGGAATTTCAACACCAATATTCCTATTAATAGTTATTTACACCAGAACATGAAAAAGTTGTGTTCCCATTGCAAATATAGGTTTAATAAATAATGTTTGATTGCTGATCCTGTCATTGCCTTTCCAGATTTGATGGGAATTTCAGCACCAATCTTTTCCTATTAATAATTATTTACACAGAAACATGAAAAAATGTTCCCATTGCAAATGTAGGTTTAATAAGTAATATTTGATTAGTGATTCTCTTCTTGTCCTTCCATATATGATGAGAATTTCAACTCCATGTTATTATAAATAATTATTTACATTGAGACATTGAAAAGCTGTGTTCCCATTAAATGTAGGTTTAATAAATAATGTTTGATTTCTGATCCTGTTGTTTTCTTTCCAGATTTGATGGGAATTTCAACACCAATCTTTTCCTATTAATAGTTATTTACAGGGAAACATTAAAAAGTTGTGTTCCATTGTAAATGTAGGTTTAATAGATAATGTTTCATTGCTGATCCTGTTGTTTTCTTTCCAGATTTGATGGGGATTTCAACACCAATGTCTTCTTATTAGTAGTTATTGACACTGAAACACTAAATAGTTATTTACATGGAAACATTAAAAAGTTGTGTTCTCATTGGAAATGTAGGTTTAATAAGTAATATTTCATTAGTGATCCCTTTCTTGTCCTTCCATATCTGATGTAGGTTTAATAAATAATGTTTGATTGTTGGTCCTCTTCTTGTCCTTCCATATCTGATGAGAATTTCAACTCCATGTTACTGTAAATATTTACATTGAAACATTACAAAGCTGTGTTCCCATTGTAAATGTAGGTTTAATAAATAACGTTTGATTGCTGATCCTGTCTTTGCCTTTCCAGATTTGATGGGAATTTCAACACCAATCTTTTCCTATTAATAGTTATTTACAGGGAAACATTAAAAAGTTGTGTTCCATTATAAATGTAGGTTTAATAAATAATGTTTGATTGCTTGTCCTGTTGTTGTCTTTCCAGATTTGATGAGAATTTCCACACCAATGTCTTCTTATTAGTAGTTATTGACACTGAAACACTAAATAGTTATTTACATGGAAACATTAAAAAGTTGTGTTTCCATTGTAAATGTAGGTTTAATAAGTAATATTTCATTAGTGATCCCCTTCTTGTCCTTCCATATCTGATGTAGGTTTAATAAATAATGTTTGATTGCTGGTCCTCTTCTTGTCCTTCCATATCTGATGAGAATTTCAACTCCATGTTACTATAAATAATTATTTACATTGAAACATTAAAAAGCTGTGTTCCCATTGTAAATGTAGGTTTAATAAATAATGTTTCATTGCTGGTCCTGTTTTTGCCTTTCCAGATTTATTGGAAATTTCAACACCAATCTTTTCTTATTAATAGTTATTTATAGGGAAACATGAAAAAGTTGTGTTCCATTGTAAATGTAGGTTTAATAAATAATGTTTGATTGCTTGTCCTGTTGTTGTCCTTTCATATCTGATGGGAATTTCAACCCCAATCTTTTCCTATTAATAGTTATTTACACAGAAACATTAAAAAGTTGTGTTCCATTGGAAATGTAGGTTTAATAGATAATGTTTCATTGCTGATCCTCTTCTTGTCCTTCCATATCTGATGAGAATTTCAACTCCATGTTACTATAAATAATTATTTACATTGAAACATTACAAAGCTGTGTTTCCATTGCAAATGTAGGTTTAATAAATAATGTTTGATTGCTGATCCTGTTGTTTTCTTTCCAGATTTGATGGGAATTTCAACACCAACGTTTCCAGAACCATCAGCTGTGACAGACTCTCAACCACTGTCAACAGCAGAGCCTTCAATCCTGGACGTGACTTAAATTCTGGTGAGCAGCACAGTTCTACTTTGGGTTTTTTTTCCTTCTCTTGTAGGGTTTTTTCCCCATTAGACTCGAACATTTCCTTGGCACAGAGAATTTGCATTGATTGCCATAGCAACAAGCTTTTATTTCTCCTTGCAAGTGTCACAGTGCTCTTAATTTGAGATTTCATGATTGAAAGCTGATACCTAAAGTAATGCCCTTAGTCTAAGTACTTTATAAAAATGTCATGAAGATTTTATTCCAGCCTAGCGTGGATAATTTTGTTGTGGTTTCTGCACTTTTTCTTTCTTTTTTTTTTTTTTTTTTTTTTTTTTCTCCTTCCTGGGCCTGTCTGCTTTGGCATCAGCAGTGTCAGCTGCTGCAGGGGCCACACAGGGAAGTTTCTCTGATCTTCTTAGCTGAGTTCAGCTCATGTGATATGCAAAACCTACCAAATATGAGGGCATCTTAAAATATTTCCTTTCTTTGTCTTGTCAGGGCATTTTCTCGACACTTAGAGATATGCTTAGAACCAAAATACACACGACTTATCGCTGAAAAATTCAGCTTTTGGGCCTCTGGTGCAGCAAGGTTTTCTTCTCTTTTTTTGCATCCTAATCAGTGTGGATTAACACAGGGATTTCAGTTGGGTTTAGTCAAACTTTGGTCCAGCTGTTCCATCTGACTTTTCAACTTTTTATGGTGCTCAGTGTTGTAAATTAGTGAACATTAATAGACTTTGGTTGTGGATTTCATTTTGGGGAGGTGTTGTTTGTTCATTCTTTTGGGGGATTAATACAGACTTGGGATTTATTTTCTTTTCATTTTCATTTGTCTTTTGAAATCAAAAGCTGATTATTTTATTAACTTGACTGAAGTGAAGCCCTGCCATTCCACCCTCACCATCTTGCAGCAAACAGGGGGAGAGAACCCCAAATTTTTATGAACTCCTTTATTATTTCTCTTCTTATAACTTTGCTTTCTGGATTGCTAATGAAATATAAAGATGAGCAATCCCCACAGATTCTTTTCCATCCCATCCATTGTGTCCCACATCTTGGATGCAGGTGCTGGCCAGGCTGATTTCCTGACATGCTGTGATTTGTGTGGTGTTTTCCATCCTAAACCAGGCACTCTTTGTTCTCTCATTGTGATTTGCTGGGCTTGGTTTTACTCATCTCTTTATTAAAAAAAAAAAAAAACAAACCCAAACAACTCATTAAAATAATGTTTAAATCACATGCAGTTGTTAATTAATCAGAATCATTTTGGAAGGCAAGTTTAGAGTCACTGTTGTAAGAGCAAAGCATAGAATGAATCACTTCATGGTTATTTAATTAAATAAAAATCTTTTTCTATTGCAAAAGCTGGCGGTTAAAAAAATATTCAAGAACTATTCCTTATTTTTGAGTGACGAAAAGCAAATAAATTACAGTTTCTTGTAAACATAATTTAAATTTCTGGTTTGGATTCTCAGAGAAGTGAAGTGAGTGGGTGTTCAAGGTTCCTGCTGTCCTGGCTCAGCAGTGAGGCTCTTCCCTTGCCTCTGGCTGGAAAGATTCCTGATGAAAGGAGAACCTTCAAAACATGGCATGGGCAGGAAAGGGCAGCAGGAGAGGAGAGGGAATTGAATAAGAACAGGGATTTATTGACAGCAGGCTCTCCTTTCACAGAAACAGCCTTGGGGGGAGGTTTTGATTAAGGAGGAAATGTCTGCAAGAGAGAAATGGGATGGAAGGAGTGGATTGAGGCAGGAAAACGGGGTGGAAATGGTTAATTTGAGGAACAAAATTGGTACTGGGTGCACACCTGGTGAAGAGAGAAGTTTTGTGGGTGTAGGTGAGGTCCAGGGAATATCCTTGGTCCTTGTTGTGTTTGAAAGTCTGGGAGATCACTCACAGATCTGGGATAAACTGGGTGTGGGAGATCTTTGGGGTGTTTGTGGGGCTGTGGGAGATCTGTGGGGTGGTTGTGGGGCTGCAGGAACTTTGGGGCTGTGGGATAAACTGGCTGTGGGAAGTGTTTGGGGTGTTTGTGGGGCTGCAGGAACTTTGGGGCTGTGGGATAAACTGGGTGTGGGAAGTGTTTGGGGTGTTTGTGGGGCTGCAGGAACTTTGGGGCTGTGGGATAAACTGGGTGTGGGAGATCTTTGGGGTGTTTGTGGGGCTGCAGGAACATTGGAGCTGCAGGGACATTGGGATTCTGGGATAAACTGGATGTGGGAAGTGTTTGGGGTGTTTGTGGGGCTGCAGGAACATTGGGGCTCTGGGAAATCTTTGGGGTGTTTGTGGGGCTGTGGGATAAACTGGATGTGAGAAGTCTTTGGGGTGTTTGTGGGGCTGCAGGAACATTGGGGCTGTGGGAGATCTTTGGGGTCATTGTGGGGCTGCAGGAACATTGGGGCTGTGGGATAAACTGAGTGTGGGACATCTTTGAGCCATTATTGGGGCTGCAGGGACATTGGGGTTCTGGGATAAACTGGATGTGGGAAGTGTTTGGGGTGTTTGTGGGGCTGCAGGAACATTGGGGCTGCAGGGACATTGGGGTTCTGGGATAAACTGGATGTGGGAAGTGTTTGGGGTGTTTGTGGGGCTGTGGGAGATCTTTGGGGTATTTGTGGGGCTACAGGAACATTGGGGCTCTGGGATAAACTGGGTGTGGGGCATTTTTGAGCCATTTGTGGGGCTGCAGGAACATTGGGGCTCAGGGATAGACTGGGTGTGGGAAATCTTTGGGGTGTTTGTGGGGCTGCAGGAACATTGGGGCTGTGAGATAAACTGGGTGTGGGAGATCTTTGGGGTGTTTGTGGGGCTGCAGGAACACTGGGGCCGTGGGAAGTCTTTGGGGTCATTGTGGGTCTGCAGGAACATTGGGGCTGTGGGAGATCTTTGGGGTGTTTGTGGGGCTGTAGGAACATTGGGGCTCTGGGAAATCTTTGGGGTGTTTGTGGGGTTGTGGGATAAACTGGATGTGAGAAGTCTTTGGGGTGTTTGTGGGGCTGCAGGAACTTTGGGGCTGTGGTATAAACTGAGTGGGGAGATCTTTGGGGTTATTGTGGGGCTGCAGGAACATTGGGGCTGTGGGATAAACTGAGTGGGGAGATCTTTGGGGTGGTTGTGTTGGGGGTCTCTGTAGCACGTGGGGCTGTGACCTCCTGTGCCAGAAAATCCCTGTGTGCCCAAAGGAGTTCATGGGCTGGGACAAGAATTGCCTTGGGATAGAAATGGAGTGGGAAGCAGTTTTGGTTGGAGGGATGGAGTGCTCCCACCTGGCGAGATGCTGTCACCTTATAAACGGGGTTTAAAAGTACTAATTAGTGTTTCTGTGTCTTAAAACTCTTAATTTTATCTTTCTGTGGGACCACTTACCTTTGAGGGCACTCTCAGGGCAGAGCCCTTGGTGTGCACAGGAGCCAATTCTCAATAAATCATTTTCACATTAATTTTTGTATAACTGACATTATACAAAAAAAAAAAATCCCCTAATCCCATAATTTTCTTTCTTCTCTCATAACTGTCCTCATCCTGAGCTGGAGAGGAATATCTCTTACAATTTGTTTAGGCTCTACCTCTGCCTCCCTTATTTTTATGCTTTAAAAACTGTGGGTGTTCCCAGCATTGTCTTCCTGAATGAATTTTTCGTTTCATTCTGAACATAAAAGGCGAAATTCCCGTGAGTATCTCCCACTTTTCCCACCTGAGTTCTGCAGTTGAAATAATCCTGCCTATAAAAAGCTCCTGGCAAAACAGAAATTTCAACTCTGCTCTGCTCGACCTGGAGCTCAGCTCTGGAAATGTTAATGTTGGCCCAGAATAAAAAGTGGGATTGGAGTGGTGGAGCTGGAGGTGTTGGAAGGGAACAGAATTTGACCTCAGGCTCCAGCAAAGCCACAGGAGCAGAGCCTGGGAGAGCCCTCGGGGACAACAACCCCAAATTTCACCCTAGCAAGGTGCTAAAAGGGTGATGGAGCTCATGAAATCTGTTTTTTCCCCAAAATTATTGGATATTTTTTTGTTAAAATAAATATTAATCTTAAGAGAGGGAGAAAGAAATAGATGTGTGTCCTCTCAGCTTTAAAAAAATCACTTTTAGCACCGTTTTTTCTTGATATTAGGTGGCTTTTAAAATGTTTTTTTTTTAATGTCTTGAAAAAGATTTTGTTTTATCTTGGTTGGAGTTTTGCATCTGGATTACTTTTAGCCATTACTACAAAAGAGATAAGGAGAAAGTCTTTATTCTCCAGATGGAGACACAGGCTTTGGGCAGTTAGATGAAGAGATCTGTCCTCACCACTCTGAATAGTCCTTTATTTATTAAATCTTCCCCAGAGCCAGTGCATTATGTTATCAGATTCCTTTGGAAGGTTTGTTTTTTTTTTTTGCCTTTTGAATAAACAGGGAACCAGTAAATCTTTCTCCTTCTCATCCTTCAAAGTGCTGAAATGTCTGTTCCAAGTCAGGCAGCTTTGGCTGGGTGCTCCTCCCCAGAAATCTGCAGAGATGGCACCAAACTGCCCAATAAATTTTGTCTGGTTTATTCCAGGTGTTGAGCATTTAGAATCATAAAATATCCGAAGTTGGAAGGGATCATTGAATCCAGAATGTGGAATGTTCCTTCAATTGCTGTATTTTAAACTGATTTTTGGCTGAGTTAAAATGATTGGGAGTTATTTGAGCAGAAGAGTTAATACTTCTCATTCCAAATCTTTTCAGTGGAGGAATCTGGTCCCATTCCTTAAAATGAAAAGGTTTTTTTTACTTCTTTTCCCTTCAGAGTCCTAAGGACTGAGCAGGGCTCATGCCACCAGCAGAATGTTAATTGTGGCTGAGCTGCAGAGCTTTTATTCCTGCTGACAACTCAGGAGCTGGGATTGGGTTTGGCTTGGAAAATCCTGGATCAGATCTGTCTGGAGAGTTAGAGGATGTCTTCCCTTGTACAATAAACACATTTCTTGGTGCTGGTTCTTCATTGTGAGGGTTTTTAATGGAGGGACTTGTCAGAGGAGAACTGAAAATTAAACCTCCCTGGGTTTTGTGGGATGAGATGCGAGGTGGGCAGCTCAGCAAATGTAATGCTAAAGAGGAGGGCTGTAAAAAACCCTTTTATAACGAGCAATTATGTTCAGTAGTTCCTTTTTTTTTTCCCTCTGACTGTTTGTGCTGTTCTTTGAAGATTAATTAGTTAATGATTTGGCTGGGCTTTGAAGATGTAAAGTGGTATCTAGAAGTGCTAAGTGTTATCATATCTCATTCCCTTTGAAGTTTTATAAACTCTATCACACAGGGCTTTCTTCCTAAAAGTCCTTTTTGCCTTGTGAGATATTTATAATTAGAGAGAACGCTCATTCCAAATGCTGTCATGTTAATACTTCCCAACTTTTCCAGGATTTGGGGGTCAGATATTGCTGCAGGGGAAGTGGAGGGGTCAGAGGCGTTGGAGTGACTTAAAAATAATAAATAGAAAGTAAAAAAATAATATAAAATATTCCTTTGAAAAGTTTTTTAAAATCTTTTAAAGTTTTGAGCCTGCTTTGCTCTCCTATTAATTCTTATCTCACAACAGAAAATGAGTAAATAATTCTAGTGGGAGTTTAACCCACCCCAGCCACCTCATGGGAACTTGGCCACTTTTATTCCCAGTCTGTGTCCAGAATTAAGGGATCAGCTTTTTATTTGGATCCTTTGGTGGAATAACCTGTCCAGGGGTTGGTTTTCCTGGGAGGAGGAGGTGGGAATGAACCACAGGCACTGAGGGGGTGGAAAGGTTGGGGTTAGTGAGGTTTAAATTAAATAAAATACATCTACTGTGTGTCCTGGCAAGGAGCAAGAATTGAGGGAATATCTGCAGGGCATTCTTATAGCTTGAGTGGATGGAAAATAAGAATGTGTTTAAAAAGAAAAAGTCTGGATTTTTCAGCCATGGCTTATCTGCCATAGATTGTCTGCTGTGGTCATAGGAAAAACAAAAAGAAAAGGGGGGAAAAGCAGAGTTGGGATAAAATTGGTGGTCCCTGGGGAGGGTTATTGAGCTAACACTTGCTGGAGGAAACATGAGCACAACTGTGTGAAAAGGAAGAACAGCAGAGCTTGAGTTTCAAAACCAATTGTTTCATGGGGAAAATGAACACTTTTAAATCCACATACTCTCGTGGGGAAATAAATACAGCCAGTGGCCTTGCAGGAATGAGAAGTTTATCTTTAATATAGCAAGGATTAAAAAAAAAAAGCCAAAGCCTTTAAATTATAAAGTCCTTTATTGTAATGTTGTTGGTAAAATGAGACTGGGCAAGTTGTTTCATCCAGGCTTTAACTCAGTGTTCACATGTCAGCTTTGAAATGACATTTTTCAAGTTCTGTAACTCAAAACAAAAGCTTCAACACCAGAAATTCTCCCTCTTTATACAAAACAACTTCACCCCCAGAATGATAAAATCCTGGTGGCCAAGCATAAAAAGAAGGATTTAAATGTTTTATAATCTCATGGCCCTTCTGCCTGCAGGAGGAAGCAGCAGTTCAGAATAAAACTTGATTTTGGAGAGGAATGAGAAATCTCTAGTAGCCCTTGGTCCATCAAGGCAGGGAATTGTTCTCAGGAGAAGCTGCATTTTTTTTGAATTTCTGCACAGAGCTCAGCAGTCCCAGCCCAGCATCCCAGTGGGATTTGTAGGCACTGTGGGAAGTGTAAAATACTGTGGCAAAGAGGAGCGGGGAAAGCCCAGGATGGTTTTTGCAGGGTAATTACACTGAGCTGGATGTGGCCACAGCCAGTCTGGGAAACTCGAGTAAGTGCTAAAGTGAGGAGGATGTGGAGCTCAGACTGTCCTCAGTGTGGGTATTTGGGTGTAGAGTGTCTGGCGAAGGTTTGAATGTGCCCTGCAGTCCTTGCCAACCCAAATATTGGCAGATTTGATAAGGAGGAAGATGCAGGAGATGAGTCTGGCCTATTTTCAGTGCCAGTCCTGAGGGGTTGCTGAAGGGAAATGCTGAGTAAAAGGTGAAGCACTGGAAATCAGAGCCCCCTCTGCCAGTTCTGGGAGTTCTGCAGTCAAAGAACATGAAAGGAGCAATGGCAAAGAAATATTTTCTTTTTTTCATTCATTTTAAGCTGGTGTGATCCACTTTATTTGCTAGGTAAAAACTAAAGATTTCAAATATGTTCTGCCCTGAGTGGAAAATAATCCTGTTCCTGCCCTGGTGCTGAGGGGGTTTGTGCCTCCCATGCTGATGATTTCCCATTCCCTCTCTCCTGGGAGCATTTTCCTTTTGTTTTAAAGGACTCAGAGCAGTTACCAAGTTGGTGATTCCATGGATGAACGTCAATCCTTGGTCTCTCCAGGCTGGGGAGAGAGCAGACAATCCATGGGACATTCCCACTGTGCTGTGAGGCAGAAATCCCAATGCCCATGGGATCTGTTCCTTCCCAGTGCCCATGGCCCATGGGACTTCCCAATGTCCATGGGATCTCTTCCTTCCCAATGTCCATGGGATCTCTTCCTTCCCAATGTCCATGGGATCTCTTCCTTTCCCAATGTCCATGGGATCTCTTCCTTCCCAATGTCCATGGGATCTCTTCCTTTCCCATTGCCTATGGGATCTGTTCCTTTCCAAAGCCTATGGGATCTGTTTCCTTCCGATTGCCCATAGGATCTGTTCCTTCCTAATGCCAGTGGGATCTGTTCCTTCCTAATGGCCATAGGATCTGTTCCCTTCCCAATGCCAGTGGGATCTGTTCCTTCCTAATGGCCATAGGATCTCTTCTTTCCAAAGCCTATGGGATCTGTTCCTTTCCCAATGTCCATGGAATCTGTTCCTTCCCAATGCCCATGGGATCTTTTCCCAATGCCCATGGGATCTGCTCCCTTCCCATTGCCCATAGGATCTGTTCCTTCCTAATGCCCATGGGATCTGTTCCTGGTGTGCATGGGATCTGCTCCATTCCCAGTGCCCGTGGGATCTGCTCCCTTCCCAATGCCCATGGGATCTGTTCCCAGTGCCAATGGGATCTGTTCCATTCCCATTGCCCATAGGATCTTTTCCTTTCCCTGGCAACAGGTTGGTTATGAAGCTGTAAGCACCAAACCTGTTTAATATTTCAGAGTTATTCCACCAAAAATGTCAGCATTTTTTAACATGAAGGCTTTTTCCTTTGTGGAAAGGATGTTGACAATGTATTTATTATTACATGGAGATGTAGGGCTGTATATATATTATATAAATTGCCCTAATCTCTTCCTTCCTCACTCCTGGGACCTGGGTGTACTTCAGAGATTCAGGAACTGTCATCACACATTAAACAAAATCTGTCAAATCCAGTGCTGAGTTTCCAAAAGACTTGAACTGTTTGCAAATCAGTGAAGTTCTACCAGTGAGTTTTGCCCATCCTAAGCAGAGCAGTTTGTGTTTTATGTTGGGTTGTTCTTGTTCTTCTCCAAACACCACGAGAGGCCCTGGGTGACAAAACCTCTGAGTCTGGGCTGCCTTTGTAACTCTGCTTCATTTTCCCTTTCCTGCAGTCCTCGCTGATAACCTGAAGTCTAACCCAGGAATTAAGTGGCAATATTTCAGCTCAGAAGAAGGGATTTTCACCGTGTTCCCAGCCCACAAGTTCCGGTGCAAAGGCAGCTACGAACACCGCAGCAGGTAGGATTTGCCTCCTTCCAATTTCCTGGGAAAAGCATTAATATTGGGATTCCTCAAGCCTTGGTTTCACTCACTGTTGTCCTTTGCCAGGCTGCCAATTCATGAGTAACTTCTAATGGAGTCCCTTGGGTTTTCTTAGAGTTGTTTTTTAAAGCACCACTTTTCACTTCTAAGAAACTCAACTAAAATTCCAAACAGGTTCCTCACCTCTCCCAAATGAAATCAGCTGTAAACAGCAGTCACTTGGAAGTTGTGGGTCAGGCTGCAGGCAAAATGTGACTTCTGTTTGACTCACACTTGACCCCTGTTAATAAAGCACTGAACACACATTCTGCTGATGTGGCAGGTGCATCACTTTGGGGAGGGAGGGGAAGGATGAGAGACTGGCAAGGACACACAGGTAGGAGCATTTTTCCCCAGGTTCAGGTGGGACATCATGGATAGCAGACAAGCAGCAGTGAAAATTTCCTTCCACTAAAGCAAAAAAAAAGTAAAAATAAAGCATCAGCTGGTGGCAAAGTTTCCTGCACAGGGGTTTCTAGACATGAAGCCAAGAATTTGAGATCCAGTATTTTTCCCTGCTTTTCCTGTCAGTACCATGGGATTGATGAAGGCTCAAGGGTGGGAAAGTGCAGTGGCTTTAATATCTCTGGTCACACATGAATTAATTGTAGCAGTTAATCAGTCTGTGCAGGGGAAGCAGCAGCACGTCCAGGAGCCTTTTGGGGACTCTAAGGAGGGTTTGGTTTCCTGTCAGGGTTGAGCAATCAGAAGTTTACTGATGGTATCTTCAGTGTGTCATCAAAGCACAAAGTTCTGAGCTTAACTGAGTTTGTTGGGGCCTTGGAAAGGTGTGATCTGAAGAGGTGAGAGCTGGGGGTGCCCCAGTCCTGCTCAGAACTTGGACACTAAAACCATCAGGGATTTTATCTAAATCACTTAGTCTGGGTCATAGTTCCTCCGTGGCTAAATAAGGAGTATCTTTTTGGTAATATTTACTTCAGAGGGTAGTTTGGGTGAATTAATTAGTTAATGCTTCAGTGCTTTGAAGATCAAAGGCCCTGTTTGAGTTGCAGGTATTAATCCAGGCTAGAGCTGCAGGCTGTTTTACAGTTAAGAACTGATTTGTGCCAGTTGTTTACTGCAGTGCCTTGTCTCAAATCCTCTGCATTTCCTTTCCTCTTAATAAGATTTCTGTGTCTGCCTTTGATATAATAAAATTTAGATCCCAAAGCTCTCACTTGACTGTAACTAGTTGTAACTAAAGAGGAAAGAGAAACTTGCCATTTTATTTTAATTCTTCCTCGGTGCTGAGGATCTTCCTAATTTATTCCAGGTTGAACCCTTGGCGTGAGAGCTTGTGAACTCTTTCACACATTTCTCAGTATTGAGCTGGAGCTGAAAACACTTCCCTGAGCACAAATTTTTTGGTGTTAGCACAGACACATGGCAGCACTGAGAGTTTGGGATGTGAAACTGGGCTTGACCCGGGTGAGAGTCATCCCAGGGCACCCTGCCTTGGCCAGGAGCCTTCTTACAACAACCCAAACACCCTGGGCTCACCAACTCCCTGCAGCTGCACAGGTTTTTACTTGTCATGGCCCCAGCACACCCCCTTTATTGCACTCAGTTCACCTGTGGGTGAAGTTCCCAGCAGCCAGGATTTACCAGGAGGCATTTCTTGCTTCTCAAACCTTGCTGTGACCTCCTGCAGTGTAAGCAGCAGGGTTTATTCCTGAAAGCTCTTGCTGTGACAGAGAGAAAAGAACCTGGTTTGGGTTTAAAAATTCAGAGAGTGAGGGGCATTTCTGCATGTTCAGCTTCTCAGCTGGCTTTTCTGGTACAAGTTTCCATAAGGAAAAAAAAATCCTGTTATAATTGTTTCTCTTATATAAATTCCTGTCTAATTTTTCTTCATTGTTTCTTCCTGTATAATTTTTCTTCATTGTTTCTTCCTGGTTGTTTGCTTGGGTGTTTTAAATCCTGCCTATTTCTACCTGTGAGCATTTCAGTGGGGATAACAGGTTGCCTGATGTTGGTGCTTTGGGATTTGTCCCTCCTCAGGCCCGTTTACGTCTCCACCGTTCGCCCTCAGTCCAAGCACATCGTGGTCATCGTGGACCACGGGGCCTCTGTCACTGAGACACAGCTCCAGATTGCCAAGGATGCTGCCCAGGTGATCCTCAGCTCCATCGATGAGCACGACAAGGTGAGGTTCCTCCAGCGAGGAGCAGCTTTCCCTGGGTCTTTGGTTCTCACCCAAAGTTTGCAGCCCATGGGCTCCAGTGGATTTGGGGTGACAAAGCCTTGAGCTCACTCTTGGGACTTTTCTGCTGCAGGGGAAACATTTGGGGGTGTGCAGGCTGGGAAAAAAGTGAAATCCTAAATTTGACCTAAGGCAAAATCTTGCACCTGAGCAATCTTTAAAGGCTCCTCCATCTCAGCAGATATTTCAGTGATGGTCAACAGGAAGAAGAACCATGCTCCTCGCATCCTAAACTGCTTTGAGCAACTCATTTCACCTCTGAGCCTCTCTTTTGGTCTTGTGAAAGTGGAAATTGTTTATTCCCCTGCAGTACTAGGGTGAGCTGAAGCATAATTAGTGTTTGGAGGATTCACAGGTAATTATGGGACCAGCAAAGGGCTGAGAAATCCGGGTTTGATTTCTTGCTCTGCCACTGGTACTCATTTGACAGTGAGAACATCAATTAATCTGTAATTTTTTTCAGTACAGACAAGCACAGATTCATAAAGTGCTTCTGTAAAAAGTCTAGAGTTTAGTCTAGGTACTTTTAGTAACTCTCTACTGGTGAGACCTTGATCAGTCTCTCTGCTTTGGTTTCTTTTTGTGAGTAGGAAGAGTTTCAGTTAAATCAAATTGAAGAAAACTGATGATGATCTTTGCCTTAAGTCTTCTCATGAGCAGTAGGGGAAAACCTCTTGTAACTTGCTGCTTTTAGAGAGATTTAATTTGGTAATCTTACAGTTCAGCAGGATTAATAGCACTTAAATTGAAGTGTCAGAAGGGTTTGTGTTAATACAGAGAATTCATTTAAGACACAGATTCCTTGGTCAGTAGCTCAGTGGTTATAGAACCTGTTACACAGGTATCTAATTACTGCTTAATTCTGTGACTGTCTTGCCTCACTCATGCTCCCTAATGAAGTTTGTCACTCAATTAATGAGCCTGGTGTGGTAGATGTCATTAAGGCACAGTGGTAACACTTGCATGAACTTATTTACAGGAAAAGCTGATGTCAGAGTCACCTTGCTTTGATTGAAACGTTAAAACAACAAAAAGCTTTGCTGGGAGCAGTCCTTAGAGGGGCTGTTTATTTTTTTTTTTTTTTCATTTCTCTGTGCACTCCACTTTTTTTTGGGCTCTCCAGCCTTTCCTGGAGATCCTCTCTGCTGATTTTCCTGTCAGTCCTCCCTGCCTCACTCAGATCAGTGCATTAACCATGGTGAGGAAGCAAAGCGAAGCTGAGGAGCAAAGACCAAAATCTTTTTTCCTTGAACTCCCCGTCATCCTTTGGAAATCTGTCAAGATTTCTGCCTCAAGCATTTCTTCCCCAACAATGCAGTTTAAAACCCAGGGAATGAATGCCTCTGTGGAGATCCCTGCAGGGCAGGAGGTGACCCCAAGGAATCTGTTCCCCCCAGATCTCGGTGCTGACGGTGGCGGAGGCGGTGAGGACGTGTTCCCTGGACCAGTGCTACAAGACCTTCCTGTCCCCTGCCACCAGTGAGACCAAGAGGAAGATGTCCACCTTTGTCAGCAGCATCAAAGCATCTGACAGCTCCACGCAGCACGCCCTGGGATTCCAGAAAGCTTTCCAGCTCCTCCGGAACACCAACAACGGCACCAGGCTCCAAGGAAGTAAGGCAGCCTCTTGTGCAAGCCTGAGCATTTCAGGGCATTGCCAATGTGTTCTTATTTCACCTTCTCACTCTGGCAGAGGCCAAGGGAGTGCAGTGTGTTTAATATGAACAAAAACGTGCTTCCTCCCCTATTTTTATTTTAAGGAGCATTTCCTTGGGCTGCAATCCACGTGGATGTGTCCATTCCCTCCTCATTTGTGTCACTTGCTGCCTTGCCTTTCTTTTGAGCTGAAAGAGGAAAATGCAGGGTGGATCTGTGTGATGGCTGAGTTATTTCCCCAGTCTGGATGGGGGGTGGGGGGCAGGAGGCCTTTCCAGGAAAATTGCAGCTTCTGCAGGTTCATTTAATGATTTCTGGTGCATTTGCATATGGATGATGTGCCTTGCTGGAATCCTGGGGAAGTGGCCCTTGCTTCCCAGGGAAATGGGGGTTTAGAGAACACCAATTATGGGTGATATTCTGTGGAAGACAAAGCAATCCTGGCTAAATTTTCCTTTATCTCAGAATACCCTCCCCTGAACTGTGTGTACTCATTATGAGCTTTATCCTTCCCCTTCCCAAGATTGGGGTTTTTCTGGTGTTTTGGTTTTTTTTTTTGGTTTTTTTTTTTTGGTGGGTTTTTTTTGTTGTTGATTCTTTTGGGGGTGGTTTTTTTTTTTGTTGGTTTTTTGGGTTTTTTGGGGTTTTTTTGTTTGTTTGTTTTTTTGGTTTTTTGGGGGTTTTTTTGTAATGAGGATGTGGTGAAAGACATGGAAAAGATGGATGTGAAATTGAGTGGCAGATTTGCTTGCCAGGAAGCCTTGGAAGGCAAATTCTGTGCTCTGAGTGCTTCTTGGGTTTGAGTAACCCTGGCAGTGCTGTGGCAGGGTGGAGGGAACAGCCCATCTCCCTTGGGATACTTGGATTATGGACCATAATTCCACAGCCTGGCCCTGTGCCTGCTCCAGTGTCCCAAAGGCCACCAGCTCAGGGGCTGTGCAGAACCAGAGAGAGGAAAAGTCCAGGAATTGAAATACTTTGGAAAGAATGAGGAAATACCCTCACATTCCACATGATATTCCTTGGATTTATGGAATGATGCTTTTGCTACCAAAGGTTCTGCCAATTCCTGAGCTTCAGGCCATTGGCACAGGGAGACTTTGTGTGACTGGACAAAGGATAAGGTTGGCAAGGGCAGGATTTTACCATCCTCTGGCAAAATGCAGAATAAACAATGCACTGCTGCTGCAGCTGGCTGGGATCAGATGGATTTGTCATCAGGAGTTATTCCAAGAACATCAGCTGAGGAGTCTTGGAACATCCTCCAGCATATTCCCCATTCCTGGAAGTGTCCAAGGCCAGCCTGGACAGGGCTTGGAGCAGGCTGGGATGGTGGGAGGTGTCCCTGCACATGGCAGGGGTGGGATAGGATGAGCTTTAAGATCCCTCCCAACTCAAACCAGTCCAGGATTCCATGATTTTATGTTTGGCACTGTTTTATATTAGAAGTTTTGGCATGTTCATACTTCCCTAGGTTTTATATCAAACAATTATTTTGGGGCACAAGCACAGAAGGTTAAAATGCAAATGCTTTGGATTTAGGTTTTCTCTACATGTGGAAGATTTTGAAGATCTAACGTGCTTATAACGAATTTCAGAATTCCTGGGGTGACACACAATAGGTTTGAGAAGAGGATGTTTATAAAACACGTCTCATTTTCTTGTAAATAATCTTTTAATCTTTTTTAAAAAAAGAAAAACAAACCCACAGAAAGAAAAAAATAAAAAAATCCTTCATTTCACTGGTAATTTTCTAACATCCTGTTCCCAGAGAACAATGTATGGGTGTGTCAGGGAAGCTGTGGAGATACAGCCTCAATCCCAAATCCACACTGGCAAAGCCAGGAGGAATTTTCTGCCTCAGTTCCTACTGCAGTCCTGCTCATCCCATCCTCATCCCAAAGGGTGACAAAGTGCTCCAAAAGCTGCTTGCTCTGGTCCATCATGCAGATTTAGGACTGACTCTTGTTACTCCATTTAGGCTGCAGCACCATGCCTGCCTGCAGATAGAATCTCTCTGCTGTAGCCTAGGAAACAATTTCCCTTAAACTCCACCCAAAGCTGCTTTAGTACCTGGCTTTGCTTTTTTTCCTACTTCTACCCCTTACAAAAAACTAAGGTAGAAATTCCCTGAAATTAACAGCACCTCCTGTTTGTGTCAAAATCTGAAATTCTGGTCCAAGTCATGAGGACAAAATATGCAATTCAAAGCATTGATACCTATTTAATAAACCAGTAGAGCAAATCCACCAAAAATCCAGGTGAAACAAGAAAGTTGGGATGTGACCACGTCAGCCCAGTGCTCTGGGTTACCTGTGGGTGATCCTGATCCGTGTGTTCTTTACAAACACAAACCACTCTCAGTACTGAGATCAGTGGGATGGAACAGGCTGGGGAGTAAGCACAGGGCTGTGAATTGTTGTGTTCAAAGGCTTTGGGGCAGTGTTGGTTTTTATCTGCTTTTCTGTTTGAGCCAGGATTAAATGCTCGAGATATTCATTTTGTGTTTGGACTCAGATGTTTATTAATTCTTATCTATGGTAGAGTCTCACAAGTTATGAGTTCTAGCTAACAAAGTAAAAAATGGCATCTCTATCTCTCTACAAGGTTTTGTAAGGATGAATTGTCCAATTATGAAATGACACCTAAATTATTTTTACTTTTAACCCAATCACTAACCACCCATGGCCTGCACAGTGTGGATTTTTCTATCCAATTACAAAATCCCACCCAGAGCCATGGAGAAGAAGGTGAAAAAGCAGGACTGGCCTCTGCCCTAAATCCTCCACCTTGCTTTCTATCTATTCCTGTATTCTAAACCCTTCAACTCTCAGTTTTGCACCCTGTGATCTCACACACTTCTATTCAAACTGCACCCCCACAATCCCAGTGCTGTCACTCAATTTTGGGAGCCTTTTCCACGGCCTCAGGTCAGTGCAGTGTTTGCTTGGGGGTCAGTGAGCACAGAGAGCCTGGAATTCTCAGTGCCCAGGGTTCCAAAGCCTGGAATTCTCAGTGCCCAGGGCTCCAAAGCCTGGAATTCTCAGTGCCCAGGGTTCCAAAGCCTGGAATTCTCAATGCCCAGGGTTCCAAAGCCTGGAATTCTCAGTGCCCAGGTTTCCAAAGCCTGGAATTCTCAGTGCCCAGGGTTCCAACAGGACAGGACTTTGGCCAGGAACATCCTCAGCCTGAAAAACATGTTCCAGGGAAAGGTTTCTGCTCTGCCCTGCTCCAGTGAAAGCATCCTGTGCAGCTCCATGCCTGAGGATTGCAGGATGGAAGGAGAACAGAGGGGCAGGAGATGGAAAGTGCAGATTCTTACCTTGTGGAGCCTTTTCCATGGGATTGGAGCAGCTGCTCCAGGTGCTGGGTCTGTGTGCTCCTGCCTGGGGGCAGCCAAGCTCCTCGGCCTGGAGGTGAGAAGGATCCAGGGAGACCTCAGTGCCTAAAGGGGTCCAGGAGAGCTGGAGAGGGACTTTGGACAAGGGATGGAGGGGCAGGACACAGGGAATGGCTTCCTGCTGCCAGAGGAAGGGATAGTTGAGATATTGGGAAGGAATTCCTGGCTGTGAGGGTGGGAGGACCTGGCACAAGTGCCCAGAGGAGCTGTGGCTGCCCCTGGACCCCTGAAAGTGCCCAGGGCCAGGCTTGGAGCAGCCTGGGACAGTGGAGGGTGGGACTGGATGAGGTTTAAGGTCCCTCCCAACCCAAACCATTCCATGACTCCAAAACCAGAAGGTGCCTGTGGGCTTTGCTCAGGAGAGTCCTGGGTGGTCAATTGGCACCAAAGCAAACAGAAGTTTGGTGAGTGCCAGGACTGAAACTTCACCACCAAAAGCTGGAATCCACATGGCTGCAGTGTGTTGATCCCCTGGAGCTGCTGTGAGCAGATTTCAGGGCTCTCTCAGCCCAAAGTACAAACCTGATGCACGTTGTGCTGTGATTGTGTTTTAGATACTGACATGGTCATCATTTATCTCTCGGCCGGGATCACATCCAAAGACTCCTCAGAAGATGATAAAAAAGCCACCCTGCGTGTCATCAACGAAGAAAACAGCTTCCTCAATAACTCAGTGATGATCCTCACTTATGCCCTCATGAATGGTGAGAGATGCTTGTCATTTCCAGGCCATAAAATTCCCTTTCCTGGCACAGCACAGATTGTTTATTAAGCTCATTCCAGGGTAATTCCAGGCCTTGCTGGGAGCAGTTTGTTCATGGATTTTGGCACATTTAATCCAGATGTTGTTACTTTGGTGTTTATAACTGTGCCACTCTATCCTTGTGTATTCCAGTGCTACTGCAGGAATATAAAATATTGTGGTCTGGATTGTCCAGAGTTAAATTTGTTAATTATTGCAACTGCAAACCTTGCTGGAGGCTTCCAGGGGCAGCAGACTGGGACTCAGTGTGATTTCATCAGCCAGGGAGGGTGAATGGGAGATCAAATCAACACTGAAATGCTTTGATAACCTGGGAACCAACCTGAGAGTGAAGTTAAACACAAAGATCACCCACCCATCTTCCAAAAAAAGCATTTTTGGCACGAAGGCAGTTTGTTGTATTACTGAAAACAGCCAAGGAAATGAACGCTTAACCTGATTTATGATTTGGTTGTAAATTTAAATCCTCATTTGAGACTGGGGTGTGCACAAGGTTTTGATTTGTGTGCAGGAGTAGAGCCTGAGTGAAATGTGAAAGTGGAATGATTCAGCTGGAGAACAAAGCCTGTTATCTCCCAGGGCTGAGGATTCGCTCCTGGCCCTGCCTGTGGGCCAGCCACGGTGGAGAACAAAGAGCTGTCCTGTGGATTTATGGGGCACACAACTCTTTGTTCCAAGGGCTTTGTTTCAAGTGGGGATGTGAACAGCATGGCAAATCTTTGCGCTGTGCCAACAGCAGGAGAGAGGCAATCTCATTAAATTCGGTAATTAATTTGCCTCAAACCAATCTTTAAGCACTTAAATAATAATATGGAATTTTCAGTCCTGCCATACAGAGTATGGATCATTCTTTTGGATGGAAATGAAGCTTGTTTATCACCTGTCTGCTTGTGTGCCCCTGCAGAGGGGGTGACAGGGCTGAAGGAGCTGGCCTTCCTGCGGGACCTGGCCGAGCAGAACTGGGCCAAGTACGGCGTGCCCGAGCGCGGCGCCCTGCCCGTCACCAAGGGCAGCATGATGGTCCTCAACCAGCTCAGCAACCTGGAGACCACCGTGGGCAGGTTCTACACCAACCTGCCCAACAGGATGATCGACGAGGCCGTGTTCAGCCTGCCCTTCTCCGATGAGATGGGCGACGGTGAGTGCTGCCCTGGGATTGGGGTGTGAAACCAGCAGAGATCAGGCTCTCCTTGCTCTCATGTCCCCAAGTTCACTGTGGTTGTTGGTTTCTCCTTTTCTTCGTGTTAGAGCCAGGATTGGGGTGTGCAACCAGCAGAGATCAGGTTCTCTTTGCTCTCATATCCCCAAATTCGCTGTGGTTGTTGGTTTCTCCTCTTCTTCGTGTTAGAGCCAGGATTGGGGTGTGCAACCAGCAGAGATCAGGTTCTCCTTGCTCTCATGTCCCCAAATTCCCTGTGGTTGTTGGTTTCTCCTCTTCTTTTCTTCGTGTTAGAGCCAGGATTGGGGTGTGCAACCAGCAGAGATCAGGTTCTCCTTGCTCTCATATCCCCAAATTCACTGTGGTTGGTGGTTTCTCCTCTTTTCTTCATGTTAGAGCCAGGATTGGGGTGTGCAACCAGCAGAGATCAGGTTCTCCTTGCTCTCATATCCCCAAATTCACTGTGGTTGTTGGTTTCTCCTCTTCTTTTCTTCGTGTTAGAGCCAGGATTGGGGTGTGCAACCAGCAGAGATCAGGTTCTCCTTGCTCTCATATCCTCAAATTCACTGTGGTTGTTGGTTTCTCCTTTTCTTCGTTTCAGAGCTGGGATTAATGCACGCAATTTCATGTTCAGACTCAGATGTTTATTAATTCTTATCTATAGCAAAGTCTCAAGTTGTGAATTCTAACTACCAAGGTAGAAAATGGAGCTGTCTCTAACTCTTTTTCAGAGGACTTTTAAGCATTATCTATAGCACAGTCTCACATGCTGTGAGTTCTAACTAACAAGGTAGAAAATGGAGCTGTCTCTATTTCCAAGGACTTTTAAGCATTAATTACCAATAATGAGATGACACCTATATTATTTATACTTTTAACCCAATAATTGACCACCTAAAGTCTGCAATGAGGATCTTTTTCACCCACCCAATTAGAAAAAAATACCCAAAACCATGAAGAAGAAGGTGAAGAAGAAGGACTTAGACAGCACCTTAAATCCTCCATATTGCCTTACATATATCACTATATACTAAAACTTTAAATTCTAAGTTTTTCACCCTGTGAGATCACACAATATTATTCAAACTACACACTCACAATCCCAGTGCTGTCACTCAATTTTGGAAGCCTGTTCCATGGCCTCAGGTCAAATGCAGTGTTTGCTTGAGGGCCAATGTCTTTTAGAGCAGAAAATCTGAAATTCTCAGTTTCCAGAATTCCAACATGTAATCCTACAAGATTTTGGTTTTATCTGTATTTCCAAGCCTTACTGTGTGTATGATTTTCATCTGCAGAAGGTTTAATTGTGACAAGACATGAAGTGGACAGATTCAGTTTGGATTCTTGTAAAGTGAAATTTGTTCCTGTGTATAAGTACTCACACAACATCCATAATTTAATCTGTGGAGAGAAATTCTTTGTACTGACATCCATGTCAGCCCTGTGTGAGAGCAGGATAAAAGCAGCCTTGCAAATGGCACAAGGAAAGATTATTAATTATTGTTAATTGTTGTCCCAAGCTGGCCACTCTCAGCCCTTTTTTTGGCTTCAGCACACCTGGACTGTTCTGAGACCCAAACTAAATTTAAGGCTGTTGCTGAGCAAATCTGAATCTGAGATTTTGCTCCTTCCTGCATTCCCTCCCTCAGTGATTAAACTCTGCTATTGCTCTCTCCCAAAGCCATATTCCCTGGAAAATGTGAGCAACAAAGGATTGGGAATGGTGCAATAGAGAGGTTTGTCTTACATGGATTTCAGAGTGTACTTAAAGGCTTCTACATGCAAATGAAGTTTTATGTTGGGGTGAGGGAAGAGCTGCTGAGTTTCCAAACACTGGTGGAGAAAATGGGAGCAAGGAGATGTTGTAGAGTTCTCACCTCAGAGATGAGATAAATCCCAAACTGTTGGGTAATTATGGATATGATTCCCAGCACAGTGGCAATACTGGGATTTAATTAATCAAAGATTTAATACTCTGATTATGCATTAGATGAGCAACAGTTCATCCCAACTGTTGCTTTACAAGGACAAATTAACTTCTTTTCAATCCTGTTTTTAATGCCCTAAATGCTGTTAAAGGAAGAAAACACTTCATTGGCTTCTCATACAAATTTATTTCTTATCTATAAGGAACCCACTTTGGAGACTGACAACCCCCAAACATCAATGGTGGTTTGTGTTCTAATAAATTGATTAATACACTTCGGGTCACTATCAGAAACACAAATTAACTAATTAGAGAGAGTGGCTGATAACAGCCAGACACAACAGAAACCCTGCTGAGCTTCCCTGGCCATATTCCAGCACAGAATAGATACAAAATTTAATTTTGTAACATCTCAAAATACTCTCTTTCCTCTCAAAATAATTACCCAGATGATATTTCTGATGGTTTTATGGTGTTTCTCTCCCTCCAAGGCCTGATAATGACTGTCAGTAAACCCTGTTACTTTGGGAACCTCCTGCTGGGAATTGTTGGAGTTGATGTCAACCTTGCCTATATCTTGGAAGATGTCACCTATTACCAGGACTCCTTGGGATCCTACACCTTCCTCATTGATAACAAAGGTAATTTTGACTCAGATAATCTGAGCTGGTGAATTCTGAATTCTCACATCTCTGAGCAGTCTCTAAGTAATGAATGATAATATTTATTAAAAGTTTAATTGTGTGTCTTTGGTTAGTTTTAGCTGAATGTTGCTGGAGATTTTAGCTGGATTCATGACTTGAA
Organism: Acrocephalus scirpaceus scirpaceus; assembly: GCA_910950805.1. NCBI lineage: Eukaryota > Metazoa > Chordata > Aves > Passeriformes > Sylviidae > Acrocephalus > Acrocephalus scirpaceus. Next base: position 2,005,545 of record OU383779.1, on the reverse strand, counting down.
ACTTCTGTCCTGGAGTTCTGATATGGAAACTTTTGCTGTGGGGTTTTCCTACACCTATGACATCCAAGATTTTCTGGGAAAGAGGGAAAACTGATGTTAATGTGTGTGTCCAGCTCTTTTCTTCTAATCCAACTTCCTTTATTGCTGAATTTTTCAAGCTGGTTTTTAGTTGCAACCCCTTTGATGAGATTATTCAGTCACTGCCATCTTCACCAAAATTCTATATAATTACTATATATTCTATTTTCCCCCTAAAATATCTATCCTAGGCTCAGTTCTGCAATGCACTGCACATTTGGGGCTGTGTGTTTGTTTTTTAGGGTACACCCTGATGCACCCCTCCCTGACCAGGCCCTACCTGCTGTCTGAGCCTCCTCTCCACACAGACATCATCCACTACGAGAACATCCCCAAATTTGAGCTGGTGCGCCAGAACATCCTCAGGTAAGGAATCCCCAGCTCCCAAATGAGCAGCACTGGGAGTATTTCTAGAGGAATTCCAGGAATATATAAGGTAAAATCCCTTTTCCTACAATATCTGGATAATTGGATTGATTTTTTTTTTTCCCCATTAACAATTCTGGTTTGATTTTTCCTCCAGCTTGTTTCAATTGTCATTTGTTATGTTGTGTTTCCCAGCTGATCTGGGGAATATTCCTTCTAAGCTGTCTCTTCCCTCTCAGGAAGATTTCCCACTATTTGGTCTGGATTTTTCTTCATCTTTGCCTAATCTGAGAGTTTTTAAACTCAAAATGTGGGAGTACACAAGTGCATTTTTAGCACACACACGCTTTCCTTCACCAAGCACAAATAACAGATAATTCCTTCAATTCTTATGATAATTACATAAACACACAATAGAAGGATTTTGCTGAAGTCCTAACAATTTTGCTCAGTGTTTAATAAACTCTGGATGTTTTATCTGCCACTGCAGCATTCCCTTGGGCAGCCAGATCATCACAGTTCCTGTGAACTCCTCGCTGTCCTGGCACGTCAACAAGCTGAGAGAAATTGGGAAAGAAGCCTACAATGTCAGCTATGCCTGGAAAATGGTAAGGAAAACAAGTGTGGGATGGCCCAGAGGGAATTCATGGCTCTGCTACTGTCCTTCCTTCACTTTGGGAGTATCTGATCACTAATCTCAACCTGGGGATTAAAATGGAATGTGAGGTTAAACATCATCCAGGTGAATTCACTGATGCCAGCAAGAATGGGTTGCTTTGTGCCAACAAACTCAAGAAGGTACTTGCGGATCATTTCACGGTATTAAGTTAAATCCAACCCTAAAGGATTCAGCTGAGCAGTTTTAAGAGATTAAATCTGTCATTGTTTAACAGAAGTTCACACAGGGAGGTGTCTGGAGTTGATTTTTTAAGATTGTAATGCTGCATTTAACACCAAACCCTCTTTGTAGAGCAGCTGGGACATGCCAAGGTTTGCTGGCCTGGTGTAATTTAGAGTCTTTAAAATACCCAAAGCAGAAAAACATGTGGCACGTGCAGCACACAATTAAGAGTGGAAATAATAAAATCTTGCATTTGAGAGTTCATTTATCTGTACTCTCCATAAAGCTAACAAAAAATATCCATGAAACAGTATTAGAATTAGAAATTATTGCTAATTGAGCAACAAAATGAAAGCCTTGCCTGGTTTTCAGGGAAAAAAAATTTACAGTATTTTCATTTTCTGTGTTAAGTGTGCAAAAGTGAGTTTTGTAGAACTCAGTGGCTCTGACACACAGAAATCCTGTTCCTCCCCCAAATTTTGGTTCTGTTTGGCTTTTTGCAGGTGCAGGACACGTCCTTCATCCTGTGTGTGGTGGTGATCCAGCCAGAAATCCCCGTGAAGCAGCTGAAGAACCTCAACACCGTCCCCAGCAGCAAACTGCTCTACCACAGGCTGGACCTGCTGGGCCAGCCCAACGCCTGCCTGCACTTCAAGCAGCTGGCCACCCTGGGTGAGAGCCTCTGCCAGCCTGTCCTGGCCACCTCAGGGACACAGCTGGGACAAAACCTCCAGGATCCAGTCCCAGCCGTGCCAAATCCCCACCTTGTTTGTCCCCAGCCCAGAGCTCTGAGTGCCACCTCCAGGAATTCCTTGGGATCTCCAGGGATGAGCACTCCAAACCTCTCAGGGTTTGTCCATCCTTTCCATGGAGAAATTCCTGCTGATGTCCAACCTGCCCTGGCACAGTCACACCTCCTGTGTGTTTCTGTAGAGTGTGGCAGCACAAAGCAAAGCTCTTCTCACAAAACACAGGGAAAATTCTTCCCTTGAGAAACTTTTATTTCCAAGGCTGATTTTCTGTTCAGCTTTTACTTCCTCACAGCTCTCCTTGGTCACAGGGAGCTGCTCAGAGCTGAGCTCTTCCCCAGAATCACTGCAGAGCCTGAGCTGGATCCCACAGGGATCCCACAGGGATCAGCCAGCCCAACCTGTGCAGGGATTGAATCCTGAACTTTGTCATCATCAGCACTGGGTTTTAACCAACAAATTCACTTCTTTCAGGATGAATGAGTGGGGCTGCTCATTAATTAGGAGATAAATGCACTGGGAGTCCAGCAGGGTCCCTGACAGGGCAGGGGAGGAGTTGCAGGTGTCTCACCAAGCTCAAACCAAGTCCTCTCCTGGCTCTGAAGCACCTCCCTGAGCAATAACAGAATAGGATGAAGTCCCAGCCAGTTGTGCAGGACTCTGCTGCTCATTTGCTTTGGATTCATGGAAGTTTTTCACTTCCAGAAGCTTTGAATGCCTTCAGAGTCAGGAGTTGAGCCTGCTGGGGAGAAGGAGAACCTCAGTGCTCTGATGGTTTCCAGACCCTCCTCACCTGCTTCAGAATTCTCAGGGTTTGATAGGCTGAAGTGGTTCTGCTCTTCCTGACTGATTTCAAACATTGCTGGGGAAAAGGGAGAATCTCCATGGCAGTTCCAGTGTCTGGGAAGGATGGAGAACCTAAATCCCAGAAATACCCCAAGAACAGAGAGGTTTTACAGAAACATCCTACACTGCAAGCTGTCCTACATAGGTATAACCCTGGGAGGTCCCTAAAATCTGTACTAAAAGAAGTTCTGAATTAAATACTTCTGCTTCCAGCAGGGTTTGAAGGTGGATTAGTGGCATAGTTGTGAGATTTTTCTTAGATCTTTGTAGCCCTGCAGAATAACTCAGTGAGATCACACTGGAGAGACCTGACAAACCTGTGGAAATTGCCAGTTGTTTAAAACACAGGGATTTTTTAATTTTCTTTAATGTGGTGCCTAATCTTGATTATCTTATAGCCAGAAAGATATCAATGTAGAACATCCCAAAAATGCAGCACTGAGCTGTCAGGTGGAAAAACTTCACGCGAAGCAAAATGAGAATATTTGCTCTGGGAAGCAGATGAAGGAGTGGAAGTTTGGAAGTGGGGACTGCAGCACATGTGTGGGGATGTGTTTGAGAGGAATGTGACTAAAAGCAGAACACTTCACATATTGCACTGCAGTTTTTCCTCTGGAGACCATTCCACACAGGGAATTTGGGTTCCATGGGTCACATCCTCAGAAAAGGTCTTCTCAACCCTCAGCCCTGCATCATCATCATCATTTCTCTTTTTTAAAAAGAAAAAGCTGGCTGGTTTTGCAGATTTTGCATGATGAAAGTTTACATTTGAATTTGTTCTGAAGACCACTCCAGACAGCTGCACTTTTATTGGAGACCTCCTCTTTTGCACTTGGGATTCTCCAGATGTTCATTCTCTGGAATTAAAAACGCTCATTTTCATTTCCCTCTGGCATATCTAACCTAAACAGGGATACTTCATTTCTTCTTTAGTCCATCATCTTTCCTTAAAGGAAAACAGCTTCTGTAATCTGACAAAAAGCAGTAATTCAGAAATTATTGAGGCTTTGGGAGCCAGGGCATTAAATACCAAATGACACACAGAGATCAGAGTGGGGCTGATGCTGGGACTTCACAGAATCCCAGAATCATTAGGTGGGAAGAGAGCTCCAGGATCATCAAATCCAACCCAGCTCTAACCTCAACTAAACCATGGACCAGTGCCACATCCAGGGATGGTGACTCCACCACCTCCCCAGGCAGACCATTCCAGTATTTTATCACCCTTTCTGTAAAAAACCTTTTTCCTAATATCCAGCCTGTATTTCCCTTGGTGCAGCTTAAGATTTCCATGTTTTGAGGCAAGAGGGGAAGGAGTTCATGTGCAGCCTGAGTTTAGGAGGAAACTCTGCTGGGAAGTGCTCTGGGTTGGGTGGAAAAATTGATTTTTCTTGCCCTCCCTCCCAGTCCAGGGTTTAAATACCCACATCAGGGCAGCCAGAGCTGACACCTCTCATTGCCATTTTATGTATCTCTTATTTCTTTTTATGGAGGCTGGGAAGAGAAGATTTATGCCTGATGTGGTTTAATGCAGTTGGCATCAGCAAAGCAGGAGGATTTAATGCTTAAAAACTGAAGCTAAAATATTTACAATATTCTAATGGCTTTATGTTTGTTAGGAGAGAGCAGAACTTCAGAGTTCTGAATGCCTGCAGGAGTTGGGCACTTTGTGTGGAGAGTGGGGAGAGCAGCAGGGTGATCCTGCCACAAGGACACCACAGGGTGTACAGGTGGTACAGACCCCCTCACCACTCAGTATATGCTCATCACACTGAAATCCCTGATGTTTTGGTGTTTGCAGAGAGCCCCACAGTGATGCTGTCTGCAGGCAGCTTCTCCTCACCCTACGAGCACCTGAGCCAGCCCGAGACCAAGCGGATGGTGGAGCACTACACGGCTTACCTGAGTGACAACACACGCCTCATCGCCAACCCCGGCCTCAAGGTGAGCCCTGAGCCTTCCCTGGGGGCCTCCTGCTGCAGGGAACCCCAAATCCCAGCAGTCTGCACTGGGAGAGACCCTAAAGATCATCTCATCCCACCCCTGCCGTGGCCAGGATGAATTTCACTATCCCAGGGTGCTGCTGATGCATTAGGATTGTAGCTTCTCTATTTTCATTTATTTGTAATTCTGTAATTCTTTAGTGCAGAACTCTAAACTCTATATAGAATGTGAGCTGTGCTTTCCCATTTTGGTCAGACACAATTCCCACACAGGCTGGGAATCAAGGACACCTCACTGCTTCAGGCCCTGAGGTGTAAAACATAAACAAAATATAAATAAAAGTGAGTTGAGGGGAGAAAACTTGGGCAAGAGGGGAAGGAGTATTCACAGTAAATTTACAGTTTCAGGTAATGAAGTAATTGGGGTAAATGACTTCATTACCTGAAACTGTAATTGGGAGTTTAAACCCAATATGGACCAAACCTATAAAAGTATGAAAGCTCATGATCTGCAATCTATTTTTGGGTGTAGCCCCTTGGGGAGGTTTTGTCTGCCCAAAATGTGCCTGAAGGCCCTTCAATAAATGTAACAGCTTTTTATTATTTAGGTAAGGGATGCCCAAAAAGGCATCAATCCACCTGGCCTTGGACAATTCCAGGGATCCAGGGGCAGCCACAGCTTTTTTGGACAACCTCACCCTGCCAGCCAGGAATTCCTTCCCAACATCTGATCCAAGAGGGGAGAGAGGAGGGGGCAGAACTTTGTTGAAACAAACACTAGAAAAGTTTAAACCACACTAAACTCTTAGCAGAAACACCTTTGTGTTCTTAGTCATATGAATTAGAAATCTCTATTTTCTGTGCAAGAAATATTTACACCAAGTTAAAAAAACAACAAAAAAACCCAAACAAAAAACCAAAAACCAAACCCCACAAACTAAAAACCACAGAGATAACCCCAACAAACCTCTCCCCCTAATAATCTGCTGGGAATGTCTGGTGTGAGAAGCCTTGAACCAAGTAATTGAGCCGAGATGATCCCCGGTGGCTCTGGGGGAAGCTTTTATTATCTCACCGTGCGAGTCCTGCAGGAACCCTGCCAGCTCTGCCTTTGTTTTGCAGTTCTCTGTCAGGAATGAAGTAATGGCAACCAGTCACGGCACGGATGAATGGATGACCCAGATGGAGATCAGTGGCCTCAACAGTTACATTGTCAGGCGTTACATAGCAACCCCCAATGGGGTGCTCCGCATCTACCCCGGCTCCCTCATGGACAAAGCATTTGATCCCACCAGGAGACAATGGTGAGTTTTTAGGGTCCCTCCAGCAAAGCTTTGAATCGTCCTCCGAGGGCAACAAGGGGAATTTTTAGAGTTGGTTTCGTTTTTAGGGTTGATTTCGTAGCCTGTGAGGTTTTTTTGGGGGTTTTTTGTTTGTTTGTTTTTTGTTTGTTTTGGTTTGGTTTTGGTTTTGGGTTTTTGTTTTGTTTTTTGGGGTTTTTTTGGGGGTTTTTTTTGTTTGTTTGTTTTTTATTTTGTTTGGTTTGGTTTGGTTTTGGGTTTTTGTTTTGTTTTTGGGGGTTTTTTTGGGTTTTTCTTGGTTTTGGTTTTTTTTTGGTTTTGGTTTTTTTTTGTTTGTTTTTTGTTTGTTTTTTGGGTTTTTGTTGGGTTTTTTTGGTTTTTTGGGGTTTTTTTCCTTTGTTTTTTTTTTTGTCTTTGTTTTTTAATTTAAAAAGTGTTTAAAAGCGTTTTCGTCGTAGGGAAAAAGCTCAGATTTTAAATGCAGCCAGCTCAAACATTTACTGGCTCTAATTTCTTTTTATTTTATGGGGTAGTTGGTGTTTCGTAGCCCAGCTATGGCAGATGGGGACATAAATATTCAGAAAATCAGCATCCCCTTCAGGGATTAGCTAATTCAGGGGTATTTGAGCTCCTTGGGCCCTTTTTGGTTGTTCATATTTGAGCCTTTCTGTTTATTTACTGTGGGTTTCCTCACTGCTTTCCAGGAGGGATTCATTATTCAGCAGCTGATTCGGGCAGAGAGCTGGGGACATTGCAGATGCTCTGAGTGTGCTCCAAAGGCTCTGGGATCTGTGGGAAGGAGCCAGCCAGGTGCTGCCACACTGGGAAAGGCACAGACCCCAACCTTGGGGCTCTGCAGAGCTCCTGGCAGCTCTCCTGCCCCATTTTTCCTGAAATTTGTAGTGTTATGGGAAGAAGGTGCAAATAAAACGCTGGGAATAAAGCAGAAATTCAGGGTTAAGCAGCTCAGGGGTTGGTGCTCTGCATAGAGAGAAGCAAAATGATCACTTTTTCTTACAGAAAAGTGCTTCCAAAAGTTTTATCAACTTCCTATGACAGTTTTATCAACTATCCTATGGCTGTGGCTTATTTCATGCTGATGGAAGCTTTAGGAGATTATAATTTATAATCACTGTCTGATATTTCTGCATTTTCTTGCCTCAGTTCTGTCTTTTCTCCCCAGTCTGCAATGTCATCATTTTGCCAAGGTTTGCTTTGAGTTTGAAACTCTGCTGGCAACCAAGTCCTGCATTGTTCTGGGGGAAAATGTCTGAAATCACATTAAATGTGTTCTGTGCAGAAGTAAACTGAGCTTTTTAAATGCAGCTGGATGTACTGTGGGACCATTTATTGAGCCAGTGTGGGTTAGTTTGAAGTCCCAATTGTGTTTAGGACTTGTTTGATATTAAAACCCAATAATTTGGTTGTTCACAGCGTTCAGAATTCAATGTTTGTTATTTTGGGAAAGTTAAGGATTCTGTCTTGAGGTTACAGAGTTTGGCATTAATTCTGAGCATTTCTTTGTGCTTCCCTCAGGTACCTGCATGCAGTGGCCAACCCAGGGCTGATCACCTTCACTGGGCCCTACCTGGACGTGGGAGGGGCTGGATATGTGGTGACCATCAGCCACACCGTGCATTCCTCCAGGTGAGGGGTCCTGGGCTTTGGGACAGGCAGGAACATTGGGAATTCTCAGAGCTGGGTGACTCTGTGTGCTCAAAAACTGAAAACCAAAGTGGGTCTGGGAGGGGCTGGATGTGTGGTGACCATCAGCCACACCGTGCATTCCTCCAGGTGAGGGGTCCTGGGCTTTGGGACAGGGAGGAACACTGGGAATTCTCAGAGCTGGGTGACTCTGTGTGCTCAAAAACTGAAAACCAAAGCAAGTCTGGGAGGGGCTGGATATGTGCTGACCATCAGCCACACCGTGCATTCCTCCAGGTGAGGGGTCCTGGGCCTTGGGGCAGGCAGGAACATTGGGAATTCTCAGAGCTGGGTGACTCTGTGTGCTCAAAAACTGAAAACCAAAGCGGGTCTGAAAGTGCTGCTGCTGAAATGTCATCTGATCTGGTGGAAATGGGGAGCTGAACCACTGGGAGAAATCCATTTCATAGGAAAATGTGAATTTTGGGGCTTTATTGGTAGAGAAGTAATAACAGCATATTAAAAAAGGATGGATGGGTGGGGAGGTGCTCCTGGATGAACACGAGGTGGGATGTCCAGGAGAGGGATTGCTCTTCTCCTGAGGAAGTTTGGGAATTGTTCCCTCTCTGCTGGAAGTGAAATCCTTCTCCATCAGGACTGCCAAGCTCCACATTTCCTGAAGTTCCCCACACCTCCACTTGTGGGGTTTTAAGGAGCAGGGAGGTGTTTGGAAGGGAACTGGAGGCTGATCAGAGAGGCCAGGCCACAAAGAGAATTAAGGACAGAGCTGTCCTTACTGCAGGAATTTGGGAGCTCCTCTCCTGGGCTGTTTAAATCCAGCACTTCTGGCCTTCCAAGAGGAGAAAAATCTTGAGGCAAAACCTGAGAATCTCCAAGAGCCCTTCCAGGATTGCTGGGAACAGACTGGAGTGGGAACAGCAGGGCCAGGAGCTGGACTGGATGATCCCTGTGGGTCCCTTCCAGCTCAGGATATTCCATGATTCCATGAAATGACTTTTTCCTGGAGAACCAGACCATTGCTGTTCCAGCTCCCTCCCTGCCAGGCCCCAGCCTGAGGCCAGGATTTGGGATGAAGGAAGTTTAAAGGAGCTCAGTTTATAAAACATGGACCAAACCTTGCTGTCCCAAATTCCCAAACCAGCATTTACCTGTCCTGGTTTTTACATGGAGCCTCCTCCTACACACCAGTACAAAGGTAACTTCCAGTACTGGGAAACAGAGATCCCAAATCCAGCAGGGATCAGCAGCTCCTCCACTTTTCCCAGAGATTTCCCAGCTCTGTGTGGGGTTTCCCAGCACTGCACCTCTGCCTTTGTGTCTTGGCAGGAACATTTTCATCCCCAGCCCCTGAGAGGTGCTGCTCACTGAGGATTCACTCAGGGGAAACGAGCACTTCTGTAAGGAAAGAAGTGCAATTAATCAAAATTCTGATTTTTATCTAGCAAGGGATGGTTTACTCAGCTCTAAGAACTTAAAGCTCCTGTGGGTTATTAGGACATGATTAAAGAACACTTCAACAAAGTTTGGCAGATGTGAGTGTGATTCCTGGGTAAATATGACCTCTGAAGCTCACATCACATGTGGTTATAATCCCCAAAGAGGCCTGAGCTCCAATTCCAGAGGGGTGGGGAGGAATCCGTGGATTTAACAGGAATTCTGGCATTAGGGACTGCTGGGAGGGTTTAAATACCCACATCAGGGCAGCCAGAGCTGACACCTCTCATTGCCATTTTATGTATCTCTTATTTCTTTTTATGGAGGCTGGGAAGAGAAGATTTATGCCTGATGTGGTTTAATGCAGTTGGCATCAGCAAAGCAGGAGGATTTAATGCTTAAAAACTGAAGCTAAAATATTTACAATGTTCTAATGGCTTTATGTCTGTTAGGACAGAGCAGAACTTCAGAGTTCTGAATGCCTTGTCACACATGAAATGTGTCTGTGCTGCTTCACTGCCATCCTCCCATCCCTCCTCCAGGAAATGTGAACAATAAATGAAATGCAAGGTTTTTAAAATCTGTATTTATCTGTCCACAAATGAGATTTGACTACATCTCCCCTGCACCTCTTTGGAAAGCAAACAAACCTCAGCCCAGTAAACAGAGCTGGGTTTCCATGGAGCAGGGGTGGCCAGAGCTCTGTTTGTGCAGTCCAGCTGGGCCTTGCAGCATTTTTTTTCCTAAATGTTTTTATTCCTGTCTTCAGAGATAAAATAATGGAAAAGATGCCTTGCAGCATCTTTTTTTTTTTTTTCTTTTTCTAAACGTTTTTATTCCTGTTTTCAGAGATAAAATAATGCAGAAAAGGGAATTTTGAAGAGCAGCAAGTCAGAGGTGTAAAGTCCATGTGGGTGCAAATCCCACTCCCTTGAGCTCTGATCCTTTTGTGTCCTGCAGGGGTGAGAGGGGACTGGTCTGGCTGTGCCCTCTCAGTGCTACTGGGAGCAAACTGGGAGCAAACTGGGACAACTGGGGTGTCAGGAATGGAGGAAGGACAAAATGCAGCCTCAGGCTGCTGCACGTCACCACATCCCAGGATCCTTTTCATAACTCACCCTAAGAAATGTTATTTTCTTCTGATTTTCTGCCTGCCATTCACAATCACACCCACACTCGGGAGTTTTAGGGATTTAACTCAAAGTCTGGCACCTTCACATTCATTCCTCCTGCTGGGGGCTGAGCAGAGGAGGGGTGCAGGTATTTCTGCATCCTCTGTTTGTGGGGATGGGGAATTTTTAATCCTAATTTCTGTCACTCAGGATTAAATGTCTGTAGGTGGTGAGGGTGTGTAGGGTGGGATCCACTCCTGGGCTGTCTCCTGTGCTGGCTGTACAAGGGGCAGACTAAAACAGGAGGAATAATAATAAGAATAATAATAAGAATAAGAATAATAAATACTATATAAACTATATATTTTTAAATATATAAAACATACATTTTATATATATTTGTATTATATATTTATATATATTTATATATTTTTTATATATTTTATATATTTTATATATATTTATATATAAAATATATATTCTAAAATATATAAAAATATATACTTAAAATATAAATATATTAAAATACATAACTATATATTAACAATATTTATAATAATAATAAATACTATATAAAATATTATATATAAAATATATAAAAATATAGACTTAAAAATATAAATATATAAAAACATATAACTATATATTAACTATTTATAATAATAATAAATACTATATATAAAATATATTTTTAAAAAATATATAAAATATATATACTTAAAAATATAAATGTATAAAAATATATAACCATATATTAATTATTATTTTTATTATTGTTATTATTGTTATTATTATTATTCCAGCCCTGGATGATAATAATAATAATTTTTTATTATTTATAATATTTATAATTTTTCCTTTTCCCCCTCCCTGCAGTGCCCAGATGTCCTCAGGACACTCCGTGGCCGTGATGGGCATCGACTTCACCCTCAGATATTTCTACAAAGTCCTCATGGACCTGCTGCCAGTTTGTAACCAAGATGGGGGGAACAAAATCAGGTAAGAGCTGCTCCTGCCAGGCACAAAAGAAATAAAATATTTATTTTCTTTAACCACATGACCCAGAGATAATTTCCAACTTCATTTCTCCAAGGATTCTGTTACTTTCAGTGTGTGTTCTCTGATTTCCAGTAAAACTTGTGCTTGTCCTTCTCATAAGGATTATGTGGCTGTTTTTGTTATTCCAGCTCAAACTTGCCATCAGCCAAATAAACAATCTGCAGGATTACAAAAGCAGAAGATAACGGATTTGATTTGATATTTTTTTTGGTTATATTTGGGCTTCTTTGAAATTCTGGGTTAAAAAAACATTTCCTTATTAAATGAACACACTTCCCAGCTCTTCTGTTTGTTGTAATTTTACCTATTTAGTTCCTGTGAGCGTGTAAGGACCATACAGGATCTCAGTTATTTTAACTCCCAATTATTCAAATACACTTTGGGGATGTTTTTCTCAGAAATCCATAGCACAGCCTAGGCAGAAGAAGTCCTGATTTCATCTGGAAAATCCAATTTCAGTCAGACCCTTGGGTATCTTAATTGTTCCTTTTCTGAAAAATCCTGTGGGGGTGGGATAAACTCTGGTTTGGATCTGGAGTAACTTGATAAAGTGGTTTGGGCCTTGCTGTTGGTTCCTTGTTTGTTTTTAAACCTTAAATTTGGGAAGGGAAGTGGTTTTCTGTCATCCTCCCAGTTCTTTTCTGGTTTGGGTATTTTTCTATATATTTTATGGTGCATAAAAAGAAAAACAGATCAGGATTTCTGGTTTGGCATTGCTCCCTCCCAGTAAAAAACTGCTGCTGATCAGCAAGGTCAGATGTTTTATTCTGTCCCTGCATCCCCCAAATGAGGATTTCTGAGGATATTTTTCAGTGTTGGACCATTCTGATGTAGAAATTGGATCTGATATTTCCAGTCTCAATATAAACGCAGGTGTTTGGGGTTTTTGAGTGTATCTCTCCTAAGGATTTTCTATCAGGAAAAAGAGCAAACACCACATCCCTGCGTGTATTTCTAATGGAAACTCCTATAAAAATTCCAAGTTTTCCTGCCTCCTTTGTACCCCTAAAGAGCACAGAGGCTTCCCCTGCTCTCTGCTCACCCCACCACATCCCATGGCAATCCCATTGAAAGCTGCTCCAGCCGCATTCCCGCTGTGCCAGGGCTGTGGCTGTCACCCTGCTGAGCTTTTGGGAACATCCAGTGGGGTTTTAACCTCCCCCTTGTCCCCTCTGTGGCCACCGAGTCCCTGATGGTGCCACCCCGGCCAGGCCTTCCCCAGCACTGCTGTCTGTGGCCATGGAAACAGGGAGAGAGGAAAAAAGGGATGGACTGAACTCCCTGGATCCTGGATTGGGACACAGATCCAACGTGGGAAGAGCTGAGAAGGGAAAGGAAAGCTTGGGAGTGGAACAGGAGTGATTTATCCCCCTGCTAAAATCAAATTCTGAAAGGGGAGGGCATTAAAGGCGAGTGGGAAATCTCTCTTTAATTAGTCACATAGTAAATTAATAAGCCATTAAAGCTTTCCAAGTTCATTAGGCCCTGTTCATTTCTGGCTCTTCCCCAATCAGACAATGCACTGATGGCTTTTCCTTTCTGCTTTTAATCAGCTCTGTTTTCATCTCATTGATGGCCCTGGCTCTGTGGAGCAGTAACAGATGGAAAAGCTTGGGGGAAATACCCAACACATTCTTTAAGGACATTTAAATGGAAACCTTTAAAAGGTTCTCTTGAAGCCCAAGGAGGTCTAACAGGAGGCTCTGTCTGTGTTTTTTGGGGGGCAGGTGCTTCATCATGGAGGACAGGGGGTACCTGGTGGCACATCCAACCCTCATCGACCCCAAGGGCCACGCGCCCGTGGAGCAGCAGCACATCACACACAAGGTCTGCCTGCCTTCCCTTGCTTTTTTCTATCCCTCTCCTTCCTGAGCTGCTGTTTGGGATTGGTTCCAAAGGTATCAAACCCTTCCTTTCCCTCCTTAGGAGCCTCTGGTAGCCAACGACATCCTGAACCACCCCAACTTTGTCAAGAAAAACCTCTGCAACAGCTTCAGCGACAGGACCGTGCAGCGCTTCTACAAATTCAACACCAGCTTGGTGGTGAGCCTGCTCTTCTCTCTGATTTTGTTTCTGAGTGCACTCAGGGTGGGTTGGGTTTCTTCTGGTGGAAACACAAGTCCCTGCCAGGCTCAGCAGCCGGGGCTGGGAGCCAGCCCTCCGTGGGGCTTGGCCTCTGTTTCCCTGCTCCAGACACAAACAGAGTTCCCTGACCTCCAGGGGTTATGGATGTGAGCCCTGGCCAAGTGTGGCTGCTGTCTGCAGGGTCTCAGCCAGCATCAGGGAAAGAGGAGCAGTTTGCTGTTGCTGGGTGTGAGATTTTTATCTTCTTTTCTTCGTGTTAAAACCAGGATTAATGCACAGGAGTCACAGTTTTATGTTTGGACTCGGTGTTCATTAATTCTTATCTGTATAACAGTCTAACAAGTTGTGAATTCTAACTAACAAGGTATAAAATGGAGCACCTCTAACTCTTTCCAAGGTTCTTTAAGCATTAATTACCCAATAACGAGATGACACCTATATTATTTATACTTTTAACCCAATAATTGACCACCCAAGGCCTGCAGTGCAGACCTTTTTTACTCAATTAAAAAAAACCACCTGAAACCAAGAAGAAGGTGAAGAAGAAGGACTTGGACAACACCTTAAATCCTCCATATTGCCCCATATATATTACTATATACTAAAACCTTAAATTGTAATTTTTTCACCCTTTTTCACCCTCACACAATACTATTCAAGCTACACACCCACAACCCCAGTGCCACCACTCAATTTTGGAAGCCTGTTCCACAGGCTCAGGACAAATGCAGTGCTTGCATGAGGGTCAGTGTTTTTTAGCACAGAAAACCTGAAATTTTCAGCCTCCAGAATTCCAACAGCTGGGTGAGGATTTTCCAGCTGTAGTTGGGATGTGCTGCTTTGGATCTCAGCTGACCTCTGGCTCCAGCTCTGAGCAGTGCCACATCCTCCTGTGAGGTCTCTAATAACTTTAGGTGTCCAAATAAATCCATTTATTGATGAGCATTCCCAGGCTGGCATTTGGGAGACTGAAATCTCCCTGCTTTCCATGGATCCTGTGTGAGTTTCCTCTTGTGAGTTTAAACCAGGGGCTGTCATCCCTCACAGATCCACCCTGCCAAAGTCCCTCCACAATGATTCCAGTGCTGTTACACTGTGGGAGAAGATTTGAAAATATTTGCAATATTTGATTTATCTCAGCTTGGCTTCAACGTTTTCCTCACACTTGAAAAGCCAAGTGGGAAGTGTGGTGTTGGGAAGGAAATTGTGTAGGACAGAGCAGAAATTTGTGAAAAGGAATCAGGGAGTCTGCAGGAGCTGGGCAGTGCTGTGGTGGCTTTTTTTAAGGCTCAGGAAGTTTTAAGGCTCCCATCAGAGCCTCTGGGGAGATCACTGAGGGTTGGCACCAATGGGTCAGCGAGTGAAATGTCACCTCTGCTGCCACATCCCATTTTCACAAGCTGAGCTAATTCCTTTGTATCTTCAGCAAAGTCTTTTCACCCAGAAATATCTGGGGAACAAAACTCATCCACCTTTTAATCAGCCTCTGTTTTGTGAGGGGAGTTTTGTTCACACAAAAACTCCTGAGAGGAGCCACCACCTCTGGAAGCCGCGGCAGAATTCGTGTCCCCACAGCTCTGTAGGATCCCTTGAAAAGAGAAACCTTCAGCTTCCTAAAACAACATTTTACATTTTACACCACTGCCACCTTGTTTTTTTTATTCAGGGTGACCTGACCAACCTGGTGCATGGCAGTCACTGCTCCAAGTACAGGCTGACCAGGATCCCGGGCACCAACGCCTTCGTGGGCATCGTCAACGAGACGTGCGACTCGCTGGCCTTCTGTGCCTGCAGCATGGTGGACAGGCTGTGCCTCAACTGCCACAGGTGGGCTGGGCTGGGACACCCCTGCCCTCATCCCTGATTTGGGGTTTGTATGAACACACTGAGCTCAGCAGTTAATTCTGTGTAAAATTAGGGAAAATCAGAGTTGTTCTGCCTGCGCTCGCTGTAAGAGGTGCAGGGAGTTGGGGTAGCTCTGCCAGGTTGTCAGAGTTTAATCCAGGGAGTTTGGGTGTAGATAATGCTGGAAGACACTGAGAGATTTAGTGGCTCAAGGGCAGTTACCTGGGAGTGAGACCCTTTTCTCTGGCATAGAATTCCCCTGATTTTACATGGATTGGGGGTTTTTCATTGAGGGGATCCGGGAGGTTTTGCCCACACCATCCTGAGGTGTTTGTGGCACTGCCAGGAAGGATCTTTACATCCCCATCTGAGGGACTGCCTGCTTTGGGAACTCCAGGGGTGGGTCACCCTCAGTCCTGGTGCAGGACAGAGCAATCCCTGTTCCTGGGGGAAGGAGCAGAGTCACTGCACAGCCTTTTCCATGGGAACTGCTCCTCCAGAGCTGCACCACCATGGGGTTAAAATTTAAAATCCCAGTAGTGCCTGATGGGTTTTCCCTGTGTTTTGTGCCCTGCAGGATGGAACAGAACGAGTGTGAGTGTCCCTGTGAGTGCCCACTGGAGGTGAACGAGTGCACTGGGAACCTGACCAACGCTGAGAGCAGGTGAGAGCCAGGACACTGCAGGGACAAATTCCCTGTCTGTCCTGCTGAGATCTGTGGGCTCGATATTTCTGAGCCTGAGAGAATTTCAGCTTGCTAACCATTGCCAGCTCCTTTCCCAAGGGAAAACTGTGAACAGTTTCCCTTCCCAAAACATCTTTCTCCTTTTTCTCAAAACATGTTAAGTAAACAATGCTTCTTTCTCATAACAATCTCTCCCCAGCTGTTGTTTCCTATTACTTAACCAATGGAGAGAGGTGTCAATCCTATGGATCAATAATACACCTTTTTTAGTGCAGCATGCTATAAAAGAAACTGAGGAAATTGTAAATAAAGCCTTTTCATGTTCTCTTTGTCAAAACTGGAGTCAAACTCTATTTTGTGTCCTACTGTGACAGGCAGAACTTTTAGTACAGTGAAGCAGGTGCCATGCAGCAGGTAAAGGTGATTTGAACAGATTGAGCTCTGAGGCTCTTCCACAAGGCTTTTCTTTGCCCCATGCAGGAACCCGAGCTGTGAGGTGCACCAGGAGCCCATGACATTCACAGCCATCGATCCCAGCCTGCAGGATGCACTCCCACAGTGCATCAACACCCAGTGCAACCAGAGGACAGAGAGTGGGTAAGGCAGCTTTCCCCATCCCTGTTGTGGGAATAATCCAGTGGAAATAGCTCTGATGTAAATGTTTTAAAGAAAAAAATATAGGGGAAAAAGCACTATGCCAAAATGAGGTTCTGCTCCTGGCAGTGAGGGCTCATTTTTGCTCGTTCTGAGCAGGGTAAAACACACCATGCTCTGACCACACTGCCTAAATCCTTTTTTCCATCTTCCAAAGGCTCCAGAGAAAGGCTGGAACTGCAGCCAGACTTCACCACACTGAGAAATGTCTTAGTGGAGGAGTTAACAAGTAGGATTCTCCTTTTGCTCAGGCTGAGTGGTGCAGGAAAATACCAAAGCAGACAGAGCTGGAAAAGGGATGCTGGAAATGCAACTTCCCTTGTGGTACTTGAGCACTTCCATGGAATTTTTCCTGGCTAAACTCACATACTTGAGGGTTTACAGATGCTTTTGGCCTCCCTGTGTCTCATGGCTCTAAACCAGACTGAGCTTTGCAAAGGAGAGGTGTTAAACTGGAAAATAATCATGGGTGTTCCCACTCAGGGATTGCTTTGGAGTGCTGGACTGCGAGTGGTGCATGGTGGACAGCGATGGGAAGACCCACCTGGACAAATCCTACTGTGCCCCTCAGAAGGAATGCTTTGGTGGCATCGTGGGAGCCAAGAGTCCCTATGTGGATGACCTGGGAGCAATAGGTAACTCTGCCTTCTGCTGTTTGTGTTGCTTTTTTATCTTCTTTTCTGTTAGAGCTGGGATTATTTGCACAAGAGATGGTGTTCATGTTTGGACTCAGATGTTTATTAATTCTTACCTGTGTTACAGTGTCACAAACTGTGAGTTCTAGCTAACAAAGTAAAAAATGGCTCTGTGTCTCTCTGCAAGGCCTTTTAAGGACAAACTGTCCAATTAAGAAATGACACCTAAATTATTTTTACTTTTAACCCAATAACCAACCACCCCTGGCCCACAATGCAGATTTTTCTACCCAATTACAAAATCCCACCCAGAGCCATGGAGAAGAAGGTGAAAAAGCAGGACTGGGCTCTGCCCTAAATCCTCCACCTTGCTTTCTATCTATTCCTGCATTCTAAACCCTTCAACTCTCAGTTTTGCACCCTGTGATCTCACACACTTCTATCCAAACTGCACCCCCACAATCCCAGTGCTGTCACTCAATTTTGGGAGCCTTTTCCACGGCCTCAGGTCAGTGCAGGGTTTGCTTGGGGGTCAGTGCCTGTGAGCACAGAGAGCCTGGAATTCTCAGTGCCCAGGGTTCCAAAGCCTGGAATTCTCAGTGCCCAGGGTTCCAGAACCTGGAATTCTCAGTGCCCAGGGTTCCAAAGCCTGGAATTCTCAGTGCCCAGGGTTCCAGAGCCTGGAATTCTCAGTGCCCAGGGCTCCAAAGCCTGGAATTCTCAGTGCCCAGGGTTCCAAAGCCTGGAATTCTCAGTGCCCAGGGTTCCAAAGCCTGGAATTCTCAGTGCCCAGGGTTCCAACACCAGAACATGCAGCAGGTTCTGCACATAACACTTATCTCTTGGTGCTAAATCAGCATAAGGAGTGCACCAAGCAGCCAAGACACAGTGAATATCACTTTTTGGAAAATCCTGATGGGGAGCTGAGTGTAACTCTGTTTTCCTGACTTTAAGATGCACCCTCTCTAAATTCCTCCTCCTATTCCAAGTGAGCTCAGTCAAGCACCCAGAAATCCTTGCAGAGCTTCTCCATGTCCAGTGTTGTCGGTTTAACCCTTCCTGCACTCTCTCTGTTCCTTTTCCTGCCAAGTAAGCACAGTCAAGCCCCCAGAAGTCCTTGCAGAGCTTCTCCATGTTCCATATTGTTGGTTTAACCTTTCCTGCACCCTCTGAGTTCCTTTTCCTACCAAGTGAGCACAGTCAGTCACCCAGAAATTCTTACAGAGCTGCTCCACGTCCCATGTTGTCGGTTTAACCCTTCCTGTACCCTCTCTGAGTTCCTTCTATTCCAAGTGAGCACGGTTGAGCACCCAGAAATCCTGTAGAACTTCTTCTCTATGTTCCATATTGTTGGTTTAACCTGTCCTGCACCCTCTCTGTGTTCTCCTGTTCCAAGTGAGCCCAGTCAATCACCCAGAAATCCTTGCAAAGCCACTCCATGTCCCATGTTATTGGGACACCCAGAAATCCTTGCAGAGCTTTTTCATGTTCCATGTTTTTGGTTTAACCTGTCCTGCACCCTCTCTGAGTTCTCCTGTTCCAAGTGAGCACAGTCAATCACCCAGAAATCCCTGCAGAGCCGCTCCATGTCCCAAGTTGTCAATTTAACCCTTCCTGCAGAGCATTTACGGTGTTGTTCTCCCTCTGCTTTGTCCCTTGTGCTTTAGGAGATGAGGTGATCACCCTGAACATGATCAAGAGTGCCCCGGTGGGCCCCGTGGCTGGAGGCATCATGGGCTGCATCATGGTGCTGGTGCTGGCCGTGTACGCGTACCGGCACCAGATCCACCGCCGCAGCCACCAGCACATGTCCCCGCTGGCAGCACAGGGTGAGCTCAGTCAGGCACTCAGAAACGGGCTGGGGATGAAAAAATATCCAGGAACACAACAGAACCCAAAGGAAAAGCAATCCCAAAGCTTCCCCCTGGGTTTGTTGCAGTGTTTCCCTGGTTTGCTCCTGTTGGAGCTGTAGGGAGCTGGCGCAGGGGCTGTGTCTTGCTGCCCTCTCCTGGGTACAGCCAGAGCTGCTGCTGCTGCCCAGGGAGCCTGCCCAGAGCCAAAGGGAGATAAGCTAAGCTTTGCCAGAGCTCAGACACTAATCCCAGCTTTCTGCAGCTCGGCCCAGCAGATCCATCCTGTGTTTATTTTGTGCAGCTGCTGGGAGTGACTCACTTTTCATCCCCTTTTGCCTTGGGTTTGGGATGTGTCTTTTTTCACTTGTGTTCTCTGGTTCTGGTTCACGTGATGTTCATGGAATATCTGTGCATAGAGAGATGAAAATGTGAGAGGCAAAAGGGATACTGGTAAAAAAATAAAGATCCAGAGGTGAGAACACCTCCCTGGAAGTGTTCCAGGCCAGGTTGGAGCAGCTGGGATAATGGGAGGTGTCCCTGCTTGTGGCAGAGGCTGGAAAAAAAAGAGCTTTTTTTAAGGCCCTTTCCACCCAAACCATTCTGGGAATTTAACTGTGATCAGAGCTAATTAATTACCTCTATATTTGATCATCCTGCAGCTCTGCTGTAAATCAGTTTCTTCAGAACTTTCAAGTGGGTCCCTTTCAGGGGGAGGTGGGATTTTCCTGCTATCCCAGCCCCATCCACATTGGAGGAAGAGCACCCCCAGCTCAGACCAGTAACACAAAGTGCTCCCACTCCTGTTTCTGGGGTGGCAGCTGGCAGTAAGATGATGCAGAACTTTCCTCTCACCAGTTTTATTTTCTGTTTGTAACACTGTGTAGAGATGTCAGTGCGTATGTCCAACCTGGAAAACGACAGGGACGAGAGGGATGATGACAGCCATGAAGACAGAGGAATCAGTAAGTACCAAAAAATCTGTGAGATTAAATAATTTGTTATTTAACACCTTACATTTGAATATGTGAGGAAATCCTGTGCTGATCAGCAGTAGAAAATGACAGAGCAATGTTTTAACTCAAACATCCAGTGCACCTTTAGTCTCATGCTGAAAAATGACATTTTTCACTTTTAAAGGATAATTCTCCATTAGGTGTGGAGGAGTTTAACCCCTTACAACCCCTTGTTATGAGCACTTCCAGAAATAGCTTAAAAATTCCACAAAGGGAAAAAACCTCTTCCCCTTTTTCAGCCTTAGAAAGCCAGAATCCAAGCCTGGCAGGTATGGTCAGCAAACATGGCAGTAAATCTTTTTTGCATTGATTTGGGGTGCCTGCAGTTCTTTGCCAGCCAGTAAAAATGGCACTTTGCATGATCCTGGTGTGCTGTAAGTTGAGCTGGTGCACCCAAACTCCAGGGGAGCTCTGGTGTCACACTGGATCCCTGGCTCTGGGCCCTGACTAAAACAATATTTAAAATTTGAAGCTGTGTCAACACTCAAAGATGGAAAAATAAGCATATCTGAGCTTCATGGCTTGCATCTATTGATTCTCCAGTCCCTTTTTGTTTCCTTTGGAATCAGCTTACGTTGTTGCCATGGGATCCTCAGCACTGGCACAGCCCAGGTGAAGGAGTTTGGCTGGATCTTCACCTGTTCCCTATTGGAATTTTATTCAAGCCAGATATTTTTAGCTCAAATACAATCTGAGAGTGTCCAGCACCTCACAGAAATGGCTTAAAATGATTTGTGAATATGTCTCAAAAAAGGAAAAAGGTTTTAATTAAAGTAGAAAATAATACAAAACAAAAGAACAAAGCCATGCACAGTGTAGGGAGAGGTCCCATACACCTGCTACAACACCCTGAAAATGTGCTGAGAAGCCTCGTGTTCTCCCTTAAATATTGAATGGTGGATTTTTGGCAAACAGAATTTTTCCACATTTCTGAGGAACAGCTAAAGAGACCCATCAGTGTTTCTGTCTTGGCACTGAGGCCAGCACAGAAACTTCCAGCGTTTTCCCCTTAAAAGTCCTAAGGTGCAACCAAAACCCTTTTCCTTACATAGAAAACATCTCCCTGATGGTGAGGGGTGCAGTGCAACAGTTCCCCCCTGTAAATCCCAGCTCTTTGCTCCTGTGTGTGCCCTTTGGAGCAGAGATGCTGCCCTGGGGGTGCCAGGCTGTGCTCTGAGGCTCTCTGTGTCTGTGGCACTCAGCACCACAGGGTTCATGCTCTGTCACAGCGGGGAAACGGCGATGAAGGACACACACACAGTTCAGTGATCATTAGAAGGCTTTACTACATTTCATCTTTGCCCTTTTATAACACAGTGCACTGAAAGGGCAGTGATTGGTTGGAGAAGGACTGCGTCTTCTCCTTTGGTAAACAACAGGTGAGGGAATCAGTGTTATGAGAAAAATCCTGAGAAGAGTCAGCCCACATATATTTACAATAACAATGAGAATGTGTTTTGAGAACGAGAACTTGTAGATCATTTTCTCATGCAGGTTAGCAGCAGAATTCTCAAAACCCAAAAATACAAAGCCACAGCCCTCTGTCCCTGTGGCACACGGTTCATGCTCTCTGTGTCTGTCTCAGCACCATGCAGTTCATGCTGTCTGTATTTCTGTTGCAGTCAGTAACACAGTTCATGCTCTCTGTGTGTGTTGCAGTCAGTAACACACAGTTATACTCTGTTTTTATTGCAGTCAATAACACACAGTTATACTCCCTGTGTTTCTGTTGCAGTCAGTAACACACAGTTCATGTTCCTGTGTTTGTTGCACTCAGCACCATGCAGTTGATGCTCCCTGTTTCTGTTGCAGTCAGTAACACACAGTTGATGCTCTCTGCGTCTGTTGCAGTCAGTAACACACAGTTATATTCTGTTTTTATTGCAGTCAGTAACACACAGTTATACTCCCTGTGTTTCTGTTGCAGTCAGTAACACACAGTTATACTCTCTGTGTCTGTGGCAGTCAGTAACACACAGTTGATGCTGTCTGTGTTTCTGTTGCAGTCAGTAACACACAGTTCCTGCTGTCTCTGTGTCTGTTGCAGTCAGTAACACACAGTTATACTCTGTTTTTATTGCAGTCAGTAACACACAGTTCATGTTCCTGTGTTTGTTGCACTCAGCACCATGCAGTTCATGCTCTCTCTGTCTGTGGCACTCAGCACCATGCAGTTCATGCTGTCTCTGTTTTTATTGCAGTCAGTAACACGTGGTTCATGTTCCCTGTGTTTGTTGCACTCAGCACCATGCAGTTGATGCTCCCTGTGTTTCTGTTGCAGTCAGTAACACAGTTATACTCTCTGTTCTTATTGCAGTCAGTAACACACAGTTATACTCCCTGTGTTTCTGTTGCAGTCAGTAACACACAGTTCCTGCTGTCTCTGTGTCTGTTGCAGTCAGTAACACACAGTTCATGCTGTCTGTGTTTTTGTTGCAGTCAGTAACACACAGTTACACTCTCTGTTTTTATTGCAGTCAGTAACACACAGTTCATGTTCCCTGTGTTTGTTGCACTCAGCACCATGCAGTTCATGCTGTCTGTGTTTTTGTTGCAGTCAGTAACACACAGTTCCTGCTGTCTCTGTGTCTGTTGCAGTCAGTAACACACAGTTACACTCTCTGTTTTTGTTGCAGTCAGTAACACACAGTTATACTCTGTGTGTCTGTTGCACTCAGCACCATGCAGTTCATGCTCTCTCTGTCTGTGGCACTCAGCACCATGCAGTTGATGCTCCCTGTGTTTTTTGTTGCAGTCAGTAACACGCGGTTCATCGCGGCGGTGATCGAGCGCCACGCTCACAGCCCCGAGCGCCGCCGCCGTTATTGGGGCCGCTCCGGCACCGAGAGCGACCACGGTGAGTCCTGGGCCCTGCACGCCCTCACAGGGGTGGGGGGCTCCTTTTCCTTCTGGAGTTTGGCTCCTTGCAGGTAAAGCAGCAACCCACACAATGCTTTGCTCCTTCTTGCTTTGGCTTGGTGTGTTCTGAGGGGAGATCTCACCGGGGTCTGCCACATCCTCCCCAGGGGCAGCACCCAGGGAATGGCTGGAGTTGGACCAGGGGAGGGTTGGCCTGGAGATCAGGAAAAGGTTCTTCCCTGACAGGACAAGGGGAATGGCTACACACTGAAAGGGAGTGGGATTAGATTAGAGGTTAGGAAGGAATTGTCCCCTGGCACAGGGTGCCCAAAGAAGCTGTGACTGCCCCTGGATCCCTGGAAGTGCTCAAGGTCAGGCTGGACGGGGTTTGGGGCACCCTGGGATAGTGGAAGGTGTCCCTGCCATAGCTGGAGTGCAATGGGATCATCTTTAATGTCCCCTCCCCAACCCAAAGCACACAGAATCACACACAGAATCACACACAGACTCATTAGGTTGGAAGAAACCTCCAGGATCATCAAGTCCAACCCAACCCAACCCAACCCAACCCTAACCTCAACTAACCCACGGCACCAAGTGCCACATCCAGGCTTTTCTTAAACACATCCAGAGATGGTGAATCCACCACCTCCCCAGACAGACCATTCCAATACTTTATTACCCTTTCTGTAAAATTTTTTTTTTCCTAATATCCAGCCTATATTTCCCTTGGCACAGCTTAAGACTGTGTCCTCTCTTTCTGTCAGCTGATGCCAGAACCATTCTGGGTTCTGTGATCTTCCAGCACCTTTAAGCAAATGGCTGGGCACCATTAAGGCTCAGGGGGTTGGGATGTGTCTCCCCTGCCCTAAGACTAAATCTCCTTAAATCTGGAAAGCTGCTGGAAGGGTGTAATGCCGTTGACTCATGAGGAGGCTTAATTTATTAGGAAATGAAGTGGAGGAGGGCTAGACAGGGCAGTCTGCAAGCTGTCAGCTCTGCAAGGCTGGGGACCTTCCAGCAGCCCTGGCCCAGCACTAAGAGTCTGCCTGCACTAATGGAATTGGGACAGGAAACCCAAAGGCCAAAGCCTTGGAACGTGGGTGAACAGATGTCTCCTAGACAATCTTGCTCTAGGAGGAATTACCCTGGATTTGGGGTGAGATTACCTGTGCTGAGGCAGATTGGCCAGATTAATGCTCCCTTTGCTCCTTTTCATGCAGTCCCAGCAAATCCTTCCCATCTTTTAGTCATCCTGGGTTAGCAGGGGAGCTGTCTACCTCCATCTGGAATGTGCACTGCTATTTTTAGTTTCTGTAATTCCATCTTCTTCAAAGGGCTGCCCAGGCTTCTTCCCCAATTCCTCCATGCCAGCTCCAAGCCATGACTCAGAGCATGGCAAATGGGAGGCAGCTTTGGGGGCTCAGCTGCTATTTTTTACCACCCTCCCTTTAGGTGTCTCCAGCTTAAAACCTGGCTGAGATGCTCAGGAGCACCTGTGCTTCCTCAGCCTTTACTCCTTGTTTTTTGAGAAGGATTTATTTCCAATTAAAGCAAGATTTTTTTCCTTTTAAATTTCATTTGGTTTTTTGCATTTAGAAATGCTGAGGGGGAGTTGTTTTCCCTGCAGCCTGGTCTGAGTGGGAGCAGCTGGTTTGGATAAATCCAGGTTGTATCTTAGCAGATTTTTTGGGGGTGGTATCTTATATGTTTTGGTTTGAAATCAGTGCCAGCAATTCTGTTGTTACAAACTGTTGAACACGTGGGTGCTGTTACTGTTTGAGGTGGCACAAACCACAGGTCCCCAGAGCTTTAAACCAAAGATGATGGCAGGGAGAGGGATCCAGTGTGGACTTAAAGGAGAGGATGAATTATTTTCTGTTAATTAGGAAAATTGGTTTATACTCTCTGTAAGCACTTGTGTGTGATTCCCTGAAGGATGCCCAGCCAGCCCTGGGAATTCTGAGTGGCAGGGAAGGAGATCTGTTACAGACATAGAGGAGAGGATGAGTTTGATGGGGTTTGTTCTGTTAATTAAGAAAATTGTTTTATACCCTCTGTGTGCGATTCCATGAAGCCAGCCCTGGGAATTCTGAGTGTCAGGGAAAGGGAATCATTACAGAAGAGGATGAGTTTGTTGGGGTTTATTCTAGAAAGGAAACAGTTTTATTCCCTCTGTAAGGACCCTGTGTGTGATAACATGAAGGGTGCCCAGCCAGCCTTGGGAATTCTGAGTGTCAGGGAAAGGGAATCATTACAGAAGAGGATGAGTTTGTTGGGGTTGTTCTAGTAAGAAAACAGTTTTATTCCCTCTCTAAGCACTCTGTGTGTGATTCCATGAAGGTGCCCAGCCAGCCCTGGGAATTCTGAGTGTCAGGGAAAGGGAATCATTAGAGAAGAGGATGGGTTTGTTGGGGTTTATTCTAGAAAGGAAACAGTTTTATTCCCTCTGTAAGGACCCTGTGTGTGATAACATGAAGGGTGCCCAGCCAGCCTTGGGAATTCTGAGTGGCAGGGGAAGGGATCCCTTAGAGAAGAGGATGGGTTTGTTGGGGTTTGTTCTAGTAAGGAAACAGTTTTATTCCCTCTCTATGCACCTCGTGTTGATCCTGTGAAGGTGCCCAGCCAGCCCTGGGAATTCTGAGTGGCAGGGAAAGGGAATCATTAGAGAAGAGGATGAGTTTGTTGGGGTTTGTTCTAGTAAGAAAAGCTTTATTCCCTCTCTAAGCACTCTGTGTTGATTCCATGAAGGTGCCCAGCCAGCCCTGGGAATTCTGAGTGTCAGGGAAAGGGATCCATTATAGACTAAGAGAAGAGGATGAGTTTGTTGGGGTTTGTTCTATGAAGGAAACAGTTTTATTCCCTCTGTAAGCACTCTGTGTGTGATTCCCTGAAGGGTGCCCAGCCAGCCCTGGGAATTCTGAGCCTTGCTGCTGCTGACTGCTGCTGTTTGTTGCCAGGCTACAGCACGATGAGCCCTCAGGAGGACAGTGAGAACCCCCCCTGCAATAACGACCCCCTCTCGGCCGGCGTGGACGTGGGGACGCACGACGAGGACCTGGAGCTGGACACGCCGCCGCAGACGGCCGCGCTGCTGAGCCACAAATTCCACCACTACCGCCTGCACCACCCCACGCTGCACCACAGCCACCACCTGCAGGCTGCTGTCACCGTGCACACCGTGGATGCTGAGTGCTGAGGGACACCACAGCCACCACCTGCAGACTGCTGGAACTGGGGACATCACAGCCACCACCTGTGGGCTGTGGCACTGGGGACATCACAGCCACCACCTGCAGACTGCTGGAACTGGGGACATCACAGCCACCACCTGCAGGCTGCTGTCACCGTGCACACCGTGGATGCTGAGTGCTGAGGGACACCACAGCCACCACCTGCAGGCTGCCACAGCCACCACCTGCAGGCTGTGACACTGGGGACACCACAGCCACCACCTGCAGGCTGCTGTCACTGTGCACACCATGGATGCTGAGTGCTGAGGGACACCGCAGCCACCACCTGCAGGCTGTGGCACTGGGGACACCACAGCCACCACCTGCAGGCTGCTGGGACTGGGAACACCACAGCCACCACCTGCAGGCTGCTGGGACTGGGGACATCACAGCCACCACCTGCAGGATGCTGGGACTGGGGACATCACAGCCACCACCTGCAGGATGCTGTCACCGTGCACACCATGGATGTTGAGTGCTGAGGGACACCGCAGCCACCACCTGCGGGCTGCCACGGCCACCACCTGCAGGATGCTGGGACTGGGGACACCACAGCCACCACCTGCAGGATGCTGGGACTGGGGACACCACAGCCACCACCTGCAGGCTGCCACAGCCACCACCTGCAGGCTGCTGTCACTGTGCACACTGTGGATGCTGAGTGCTGAGGGACACCGCAGCCACCACCTGCATGATGCTGGGACTGGGGACACCACAGCCACCACCTGCAGGCTGTGGCACTGAGGACATCACAGTCACTACCTGCAGGCTGCCATAGCCACCACCTGCAGGCTGTGGCACTGGGGACATCACAACCTGCAGGCTGTGGCACTGGGGACACCACAGCCACCACTGAGGCTGCCACAGCCACCATCTGCAGCTGTGGCACTGAGGACACCACAGCCACCACGTGCAGGCTGTGGCATTGAGGACACCACAGCCACCACCTGCAGGCCGCTGTCACCGTGCACTGAGGACACCACAGATGCCACTCCAGAGCCACGGGGACCGTGCTGCTCTCCCCAGGGACAACCTCACAGGCTTGCCCACCAAACTGAGGCATCAGAGCTTTGCATTTTTACAAATGTAAGGTTGGCTCTGGCCTGCAAGCGTGCTTGATGAATGGGCCTGCCAAAACATGGAGACAGATGGAGCAGGAGGCACGTTAGACCTCCAGGAACAGGGATGGGAGTTCATCCAGCAGCTGGAGTTTGTTGTGCTGAGCCAAGAGCAGAGAGAGGGCTTAAAGAGCCAGAGATGATTTGGTTTCCTTAACTGGAAGAGCAGGAATCTGCAGCTGGAGAGCCCAGAAGTGCCAGACAGAGCGGGGAAGGCTCTGGCCTCTCTGCAGGTGGAAGCTCCCTGTGCCCACGTCGCTGTGCAGGACCTGGGACAATGCATCTCAAGATTTTTAAGTAAAGGATTATTTTTCTACTATTTATTGAACTTGAAACTTTTGGGGGGTGGGAGGGGAGAAAACCTGTTAGGGATTCTCAACGAGTACCACGTGCATTCTGTGCTGGGGAAGGGGCTCTTCCCAGGAAAACAGCTGTTCCTGAGGAGCTGACCTTCATCCAGTGCCCCACTCTGCAAAGGGAAAATGAAGAAACCCTCTCTGCCTCGGTGTTTACATTAGGATTGCTTTCTTTTCCACACTCGTTTCCTGTAAATATTACAGCCTGATTTCTATTCCACTATTGTCTTCCTTTTTGCAGAGGAGAAACCCTGTACTCTGTTGGTAAAAAATCAGGAGAGTTCTGCCCAGAAACTTCTCCATCTTTTATCTCTTCGCTCATCCTTAAAGGATTCCTGTGTGGAAGTAATAAAGAATTTCTTTAGCATTAGTTACCAGATAATCCCAAATGGAATCTGTGCCATTCTTCAGTTCCCTTAGGCCACAAGTAGGGATAAACCAGTGTTTTGTAAAACTCGGGTTACTGTGGAAGAAACCTTGAAACCACAATGAGAAGCTGCTGCTGTTTGTCTGGAATTTTAACCTTGCTTGGTAATTCAAAGGAAGATTAATCAATGTCTACAACACAGGGCATCGTAATTATCAATTAGTTTTCAATCACAGTGTTGTATTTTTGACTCACATTTTGTGGTTACAATGATATCAAGCCGTTCTTGCACTGTGCATATGATAAACATCCATTTATATGTAGTTCTTTTTTTAAAAAAATCACTTTTTGTTTTAATTAATATGGTACTTAATACTGTATTATGTAAAAAATTGGTTCTTAAACAGTACAGTAAAATAACTCTATGTGTGATACCAGGATACCCCTTTATACTATGTATAAAATTAAAATCTCTAGTGAAATAAACTGTACATAAGTATAGATCTGTGGAGAGGTGGCTGCACTGAAATGATTCTGCCTCAGTTTCCTTCTCTGGCTGAACAGGACTGAAAATTCACTCCAGTTCCTCCAGTTTTAGCAACAACCTTGAGAAAATGACATTTTAAATATATCTGACAGTATTGATGGCAGTTTTAAAACCTTTTTTTAGCTGGTTGGTCGTTATTTGGGAAATGACCATTTCTGGAAGTGGTCAGCCACTGCTTAGAGTCACCAAAGCAAAGAATTTAAGGGTTTTATTTTCCTGATCCTCTCCTGAAACCTCAGTGGCTCTGGCTTTGCTGTTGTGCTGTGTTTGTGCAGGATTTGGTGGAGGCTTTTTGCTGAGCAGTGCAGGAATCCCCTGAGCCTCTGCTTTGTGCTCTCAGAGCTGTGCAGCTGGAGCCCTGGGCATCAACCAGGCTGGGATTCATTTCCAGTTTGGAATCCAAACTCGTGCTGGTGCTGGGACAAATCATTGTTGATAAAATGTATCAGAAATATAAGAAATATCAGAAAAAGTCATCGTGTTCATCACCTGAACTACAGCAATACTTCAGGGGAGAGGTTTTTTGGTGGTTCCTCACCTTCCCTGCCAGCACAAGGTGCTTGCAGGGTTCTCCTGCAGCTCTGCCAGGAACACAGGAGCTTCCAGAACCTCTTGGAACAGCTCCTGGAAGTCCAACAATCAAACCCCTTTGGCTTTGGCCTTAAAAGCTTTTCCAGAGCTTCTCCTCACTGCTGCTGCTTCATCTCTTTTCCTCTGGGACACAAAATGGGGTCTGCACAGCCCTGCTGAACTGGAAGTGATGGGAAGAGCCCGAGCTCTTGCTGGTAAAAAGTAATTACAGGGAAAACTCTGATTTCCAGGTGTGCCAAATGCCAGCTTCCAGTGCCAGCACTGACCTTGTCCCAGCAGGAATAAATGGGATGCTGGGAAGGAGAGCACTGCTGATAATGGATGTGATTGGGCTTTGGAAGGAGCTGCATCAGAGCTTTTCATTTTTATTGCCCGAGTTCTGCCATGGCCATCCCTCCCCAGCGTGATTTTACTGTGTTGACTGAGGAGCAAGATCATAAAAGGAGCAGTTAAACCCTGGATCCTCCTTCCCTAGAACTGATAAGGCTTTATGGCCATTAATTTTCTACTTATTTCATTTTGCCAGCATAGTTGTGGTAATTTCCTGTAGGTTTTCTTTCATTCTCCCAACAAAAAAAAAAGGTTATTTTAAAGTGAAAATGAGCATTGCCTTTAGTTTGTGCTCATGAATGTTAAATTGACTCGATGCTTGGAATATTTGAGATCTGCCAAGGGTATGGATTTTCCTATATCCAAGGAACCACGGAGAAACATTTCTGTGGGCAGAATATATTGATTAAAAATGCATTAAGATTTTTTTAAAAAAATTTATTTATGCTATTGCCTGGCTAGAAAGCGTGATTTGCAAAGCCTGGTACAATTTACCCATGAACATTTTATAAGGCCACTTAAGCCACGAAATATTATCTTTATCCTTGCCCTTGGCAAGGGCAGGGAAGGGAGGATGGATGGGAATTCAGGAGACGTTCACATGCAGCAGGACTTGTGACTATAACTGGGCAAAGGGAGATCTCTCAAAGGCTTTATTCTGTCAAGTGACCCAGAAATGGGCAAGAGGACAGAAAGTGGATTTGTCAGAGGAGAAACTATGGGAGTAAGCTGGCAGCAAATATGGAAAAGGAGAAAAAAAAACTAGGATGCAAAAGTCCTGGATCTGAGAGAGTGCAGGTAATCCAAAAGGCTGTGGCGAGTTCCAAGTTTAATTTGCAGCTCTTGGCTGCCCATTTCAGTTGTTTGTAAAAGAGATTCCCAGCTATGGCTGGGATTTTCAAAGGAGCCTGCTCCGGGCTGTCAGCGAGGTTTGGAATATTAATTCCTGCAGCAGTTAACTCAGGAACCATTGGATTGTTTCACTGTACAAACCCCTCCTTTGCCAGGGTGCCCAAGTGGGGAAAAGGAACATCAGTGCCGTGGAATATTTCATATTCCTGCCTGGCAGCCCTGGGGCTGATGAGAGGTGATGATTTTGTGCTTTGTGCTCCGAGATGAGCACGGAAGGACCTTGGCCCAGAAGGGCTGGCGTTCCTGGAGCCAAGGCTGCAGTGGAATTTGGACACTGCAGTCCAAGAGTGAAGTTCTCCAAGCCCTGCCTGGTTAGTGAGGTGCCAGACACAGCTGGGGTGAGTGCCAGCCCTCGCTCAGAAGCACTGCTGGTTCCTCCTTGGGAGAAGATCCCATGGGATGGCTGATGTCCCTTTGGAACAGCCCTGCTGTGAGCAGAGGAGCAGGGATGTGATGGCAGAAATGTCTGGGATCTGGAGGTTTTCTTCAGCTCTGAGTGGCCTCTTGGAAATCCTGTGGAAAAAATGATCCCTGGGCTCCTTTCCGTGCTGCCCTGGGAAGGAGCAGTCCTGGTTGTTGTTGGTTTTTGGAGCTGGCACTGGCAAATCCAGCAGTTCAGCACTGCCTGATCCCTGCCCTCTGCTGGGATTGCCTCTCCTGGGACAACAGCAGGGAAGGGAATCTGCTGGCCAAGGGCACGGGGCAGAAGGAATCCTTCCAGCCCACCTTCACCTGGCTCTGGAACAACTCCATGGATAAAGGGAACGGCCTCCAAAACTGCCAAGTCAGCACTTTCCACAGGAAAAAATGTGCAGGGAGGTGTTGGCAAAGTCCTGACAGAACTGGTGGTCTCTCCTTAAATCCAGCTGAACCATCAGACTGCCAAGGATTTCCAGTTTGGCCAACACTGATGGATTTTTCCAATTTTAAAACTCTTCCATTGCACTGAGGTAATGAAACTGGGCTGGCACCAGCAGCAGGAAATTGGGAATGCAGTCAGGGAGTTTCATATCCTTCTTCTCACTTCTCCAACATTCTGACACTTCCACATAGTTCCAATATCCATTCCCTTGGCATAATTCATGCAAATAACATGCAGGATTAAAGGTTGAGTAATTAACATGATCTAATTGCTGCAAAATAATAATAATGACCTCCTTACTAATGGGTTTATTTCTGTTGCAGCTGGACCAAGGAAATATCCATAAACAAGGCCAAAAACCTCAGCCAGGGAACCTGGAAAACAGGAAAGGGATGGATTTTTTTCACTCTGAACGTGGAGAAATCAGGCAGAGCACGCTGGGTGACAGTTCCTATGGAAACCTTTTATAACTGAACAGAACATTTGAAAGCCTCATAAATTTTTTGGGGAATGTTTCTCTTGTGTTACCTTCTTTTAGCCAGTTTTCCACATTGAGCAAATTTTTTTTTTTTCCATGTGTAACAAGTTTTTAAGGACAAAATATTGTGGGGGTGCTGGAAATTCCAGGCTCTGCTGGCAGGGACTAGTTTATCTTCTCCAAACAAATTGTTGGTCCTGTGCCTGCTCCCTCCCAGTCCATCCCAGCTCCTCAGTTAATCACAGCCAGTTTCCTCCAGGTTTATCATTAGCCAGATCCAAGGAGCACAAATGGAGATGGATGGATTTACCCTATGGAATTCTTTCACCCCCAGCATTATGATTTCCCTATTTTTTAGTGGTAAATGGTTTTGTGTGAATTCTCACTGTTTCCAGTTCCTAGAAAATCGGTGCTTTTAGGGAATCTGAATTATTTGGAATTCCCATTTGCAGCACATTCATGGGTCGGCCAATAAAAACACTCCTGGTTAGGAATGTGGGGCTGGACCTGCTTTTGCCAGGAAGCCAAGGAACATTTGGATGTTTTTTAATATTAAAATTGCCAAAATGCACTTGGTGCCAATAAGTAATGACTAAATTTGAAGCTGAATGAGGAAAAAGAAAGCCTGTGTGGGAAGAATGGTGATTTAAAGCAGGAAGGGCATTGATTCAGGAGAAAGTGCTTGCAGAGGCTCCCCTGTGAATCTCTGGGCCATTTATTGAGAACTGTATTTTGTTTGATCTCATTTTCCTTTGTTCTCAGTTGTTATTCAAGAACTTGGCTTTGCTTTGTGGTGTTTATTTTAAGATTTACTCTCTTTTTTTTTTTTTTTTTTTGCTGCCTTTAAACCCGGCCACAGAGATCTGCTAATGATGCATGGGGCAACAAAGGTTTGAAATTCTGCTGCAGAGACCACAGGTCCCAAAATAGCCCATTACAGCAGAGCCCAGTAATGATTTCCTTGCAGGAGTCACTCACTTTGTAACTCACAGCTCTGAACTCTCCCACCTTTTTACTATTTACTTGCAGGCTGCTGAGTTAAAGAGTGGAAGCAAAGAGAAGCTGCTCAGCAGGCTGATCCTGAGATAATCCATCATTCCCAAACTCAGGAGCAGCAAATTCACAGCCAGCAGGTTCCACTTGAGATGTTTGGCAAAGAGGTTTTGAGCCCGGGTGGAAGAACAGCAGCAAAGAAACATCCCAAGTTTGGGCATGTCGTGGAATGGGGCGCTGAGAATGCCAAAAAAAATTGGAATTTGTAGGGGATAAAAGGATAAAGGAATTCCTTTTGGTGTATTTTGGATGCAGTGTGTGTTGTGAGGTGATCTGGGTGATCATCATCGAGCGAATTATTGGTGTTGAAAATGAAATCTGCATCTTTTGGATGCAAAATCTCCGTGTCTTCATGGAACAACAGGAGCAGCTGGAGCAGGAGCAGTGGGAACAGCAGGGAAAAAGGGAATGGCATTGTTTGTGCTGTTGACATGAAGTGGTGATTGTAATCCGTTATTTTTATGGAATATGCAGCAGCTGATTCCACATCCCCCTGCAGGAAACATTTAATTGTTTAATTTCTCTCTCATTAGGCCATCACTCACCTAAAGAGCTCACAGACACATTCCCAGTACCTCAAATCCCTGGGAGTATCAGGTGGGTCTTGTCTCCAGCAGATGTTCTCAGCCTTGCCTTTCACTTTATGTGCACAGATCTGAATTTGTTTGTAGAATCTGAATTTTGGATGTAGAATCCCAGAAAAATCCCAGAATCCTGGGCTGGTTTGGGTGGGGAGGGACCTTAAATCCCATTTCATTCCACCTTCTGCCAGCCCAGCCTGGACAATTATGCCTGACTGCACCTGTAATTCCAAAAGAATGTTTGGAATTGCAATTCTAATTCACTCTCATTCCATAAAAAAATATGTAAATATACATGGCTGGTATGACTTCAAAGCTGCAGAAGCACAGGGAAATTAATCTTTATCTCTTTAGGAGAGCTACAAATGCAGCTCCTGGGGTTGGTGACATTATTCTTAATTAGCAAGGGATTTAATGAACTAAATTGCATTATTACAAGGTGGATTATCAGTGGGACAGCACAGCTGAAGTTACACTGAACTGTTCTATTTTTTAATTATGTTTTTTGCTTCTGCAGCAATATTGAAACCCAATGAAAGTGGTTTAGAAAATGGAGAACTGTTTAGATCAAAGCAAAAACGTGCAGGGGTTTGGTTTGGAAGCTCCAGAAAAGGAGTCAAAGCCATATAAATATTTCATGGAAAACTGTAATCAACAGGAGGAAATTCCTTAAGGAAGTTCCTGCATGCCTTGGCTCAGCATCCTCTTCCTCCTGGAACAGCTTTTTCTTTTTTGGGAGGCTGATATCACCTGGATGTGAACACTGGGGGGAAAAGATGAATACTTTTTCCTACAAAATACAATATTTTAAATATCTATCCCTAACCAAGAAAAAAAAAGTATCTTTCTTTGATATTTTATATATTCTCTGAATATATTCCTATTTTCTAGAGTTTCTCTAGAACTATTTACTGCAGGAGTTTTGTTTGTGCCATTAATAGCAAACTATTAATTTCTGAATTCTATTAGCAATGCACTTTAAATTTGAATGATTTAAATTCAGGGACATCTGCAGCCCATCAAAAATGAACAAAAAAAGGCAATTTTTGTGGAGGAAATTGCTGTAGGTAGAATTAATGAACTGGTTAGAGAGGTGAAGTAGTGTCCACCTTCACACTGGAAAATTAATGGTAAAATTAATTACTCTGCTTGAATTCCTTCATTAGCATCACTAAATTTTATGATGTTTGAGCAGATCCATAATTTATGGTATAATAGCTTGATCTGGTGATAGTTTTTGAGGAGATATTACATGTTTCAGTATTCCTAGGAGAAAAGTTCATTTTTCATCATCCCAGAATTATTTACATCCCATAATTGATGAACGCTTCACACCTCTCATTTCCAATGATTTATTACAAATAATGCAAATATTTTAAAAAGGAGGAACATTACCTATTTAAGAAAAAAATTAGGGAAAAGGAAGCCCTTGAACAGAAGTTTGTCAGCTGTCAATTTTTAAATATTTTGGTTATTGTAGTTTTAAAATTCATTTTATAAGTTATGAAAGTCCAAGACACTTTGTATTCTTAATTTGGTTTGGGCTAAAGCAATTTCTAAAATAATTTCTTTGGTGGAGTTTTTTAATCTGTAACTGGTAGTTAAATTGGCACCGTGAACCTAGTCAAGGATTATCCATCAGAATTAGATTTTCTTGATAAGAATAGTCACATACACCCAATTTAACTCCAAGTGTTCTTCCAATTTCCTTTTTAAGACTGTGTTTCAGGTCTGGATTCTCTTTTGCCTGTTCTTTGTGGTCGGCCTCGTGTCTAAAAATGGCTACAACTATTTAAATTATTCTTCACTCATTTATAGCAATGATGACAACGTTAAGAGCTAAATTTACTGTGTTGTAAATGACATTGCAAGGAACTATGCTGGAGGAAAAATGGATTTTCCAAGAGAACAACCCATTTTATATTTTAAAGTGGGTGCTGACTGAGTGAAATGTCTTTATGGACAGAGACTTCATGGAAGGAGAAATTTATTTCATAGTGATTCCATGAAATATTGTCCTTCTGTTGTGATGCTCCTTTTTATGGCAGCTCACAGCCCTGTGCCTGTCCCCTGTGTCACCAGCACAGCATCCAGGTGCTGTTTTCCTCATTTTCAGGGATTTTAATTAGTTTGCCACATTCCTGATGAGGAATAAAACTGGGACAAGATCACTCTGGGCCATTGTGCCTACTGATCTGCAGTGGAGTTCTTGGGTTTACTTGGGATTAGAGGTTGGACTCGATGATCTCAGAGGTCTTTTCCAGCCTAATGGATTGTGTGGGATCTGCTTTGTTTTGTTGCTGTTCTGTATTTCAGTCTCTCCAGGTGGATCTGTATCCAAGGAAGGTGGCAGTGATGGGGATTTGGGGAATGATTCCTGCTGGGTGAGGAAGAGGGACGGTGCCCTGGCCTTGGCTTCTATCAGGGTGGATCCTGGGGCAATTCCCCTCACAACAGAGCCCCAGATCTCCTCCAGAGCACTCAAATCTTCCCAAAAATCTGTATGGAGATGCATTAATGTGGGGATTGAAAGTGAGGAGAAGGGCCTGAGGGTGATGATGGACAGTGAGCTGTCCCTGAGCCAGCAGAGTGTCCTGGGGGACAAGAGGCCAGTGGGATCTTCAGGCAGAGCATTCCCAGCAGGTCAGGGATGATCCTGCCCCTGTGCCCAGCCCTGGGGGCACCTCTGGAGTGTTTGTCCAGCTCTGGATCCTCAGCACAACAGGGACAGGAGCTCCTGGAGCTCAGGAAGGACCTGGAGCATCTCCGTGCCCAGGAAACGCTGAGGGAGCTGGGGCTGCTCAGCCTGGAGAGGAGCCCCAGCTGAGAGGGGCCCTCAGCCCTGGGTGTCCCTTTGTGTCCCTGGGTGTCTCTGGGTGTCCCTGCCTGTCCCTGGGTGCCGCTGGGTGCAGGGAGAGCTCCGAGCAGGGAGCTCTGCTCCAGGCCCAGCAATGGCACCAGCCCAATGGGCAAGGATTGATCCCAGAAATTCCCCCTGTACAGGAGGCACAACTTCCTCACTGTGCGGGTGATAGATTGTCCAGACAGGCTCAGGAGTCTCCTCACTGAGGATATTCCAGACCCGTCTGGACACAGTCCTGTGCCATGTGCTCTGGGATGACCCTGCTTGAGCAGAGCGCTTGGACCCGTTGTGTGAAATTGCCGCTGCGTTCCCCTTCATCCCGCACACCCCCTGGAGCTCCGTTACGGGCAACACCGAGCTGCCGGGGGCTCGGCGGGCCGGGGTCTGGCGGCCGTGAGGGGCCGTGAGGGGCCGTGAGGGGCCGTGAGGGGCCGGGCCCGGGGGCTCCCTCAGGCTCCCCCCGGGCGGGGCAGGGCGGGGGCGGCCCCAGCGCCGCGCTCCCCCCGCGCTCCCCGGCGCGCTGCAAGATGGCGGCGGGAGCCGAGCGCGGCGCGGCGGTGCCCGCGGAGCCGCCGCCGCTCAGCGCCGAGGAGGTGGCCAGGCGGCTGGCGAGCACCCGCCGGGAGCTGGGAAACCGCCGCAAGATCCTGCTGCGGAACCTGCCGGCGGAGAGCAGCAGCCAGGTACGGCCGCCAGCGCTGCCCGCAGCCGCCCGGCGGCGTGGCGCGATCCCGCCCGCGCCTCAGGCGGGGGCCGGCGGTGAGGAGGGAGGCGCGGGGCAGCCCCGGGACCCCCGCGGGCCTCGGCTGTCGCTGGGCGCTGCCTCCTCACAGCTCTGCCCCGCACGGCGCCGGCTGTGTGGGGCGGCTTTGTTACCTGAGGAGAGCTCCGGCTCGCCCGTCCGCGCCTTCAGCGGGGGCCACGCCGGGCTGGCCGGGCGCCACTCCCCGGGGAACGCCGGGGTCGCGGCCCGGGGCGTGAGGGAGCGAGGCGGGGGCTCGGTGTGAGGTGAGCGGGTAACGGGAGCGCCGGCGGAGAGGCGGCACCTGTGTGCGCACAGGTAGGGCACTGCAGCACAGCCGCTTTTCGGTGCGAAATCTGGGCGAAAAAGCTTCCAGACTGGCTTTTTTATTTTTACTGGGAGGTGAACCAGACGTGGAGAGGGAAAGCGGTTTTCCGCAGTCTGACGGTGGTTCAGGAAAATTCCGCTCAAATTGCTGCTGTTGGTAGGAGATGATCGCTGAACTCTTCGACCGAGTGCTGTGAGTCAGATGCTGAGGTGATTTAGCTGCACAGTCACTTCACCAGCTCCAAATACATCACAACTCGATGCACGAGTATGAACAACGACAAAAAAAAGTAACTGCGGCTTTTGTTCTGCTCTGTTCCTCAATGCCTTTCCCCCTTCTCTAAAGCACAGGTGGTTTTGCTACCTGCGGGTAAGATCAGCACGTGCAGACTCTCAATTTCTGCATAACTCCGGCAGAAAAAAAAGGGACTATTCATTTTGGAGAGGCTCTTTGAGCGCTCGCTGTAATCCGAGCCGCAGCACCCAGCTGGCCGCCGCACTTCTGCCTGTTTTGTTCTGGCGTCCGCGGTGCCTCTCGGTGTGTCTGGCCCTGCCTCGAGCAGGTTAAAAGTTTAGAGATGACAGCTTTGTTAGGGCGCTTTAGGCGCCTCTGCTGCTAGCAGCCTGATGAGATGATCAACAGCAAACTCACAGCTCGGTGAAGGCTGCTAATCTTCGTCTCTTCATGAAGTGGCGGTGTTGACAGAGAGGGCTTTGCTGCTGTGTCACCAGATGCTCGTGTGGATGGCCGGGACAGGAGCACTCTGACACTTCCAGTTGTGTCCCTTGCTCCCACTGCAGGTCTTATATGAATTCCCATGTGGGAATTCACCTCTATAGAACCTTTCCAGTTTGGCGTTGCTTGCTGAGTGTGTGCTACAGGGAAATACCAACATTAAGGTCAAGTTTGGCAGCCACGGAGTTTTCTGGAAGTTTGCTTTATTATTTTGATGGCTTAAAAGCAGCACTAAGATGCCTTTTTCCCCTATATGTCGGGTTCTAATGTTGACCTGAACACCTAAAATGCACTTTACAAACTGTCCTTTTAATTTTTAACATTGATGACCTACTGGTGGTGGTGGTGGTAATAAAGTGAGAAAATCTAGAGAGAAAGTTTCTGTCCTGGAGCAGTTTTGGAAAGAAGTATGTTTGTGGTCAGGCATGTTAAGTCTACTTGTGTATTTGGCTGTTATGTATTTCCAAAATTACTATGAAATTTAACATTTCTTGTTGCCAGTTAAGACCCGTGGTAAACACGGGTTTGTCTTCTGTTTTCTCCTTGAAGTAATTGGTGAGCCAAGTGAAATCAGATAAAGTGTTTCTGACCTGGCCAGTTTTATTCACTGTCAAGAGGGAGATGAACATCACTGAAATGCAGCCAAGTCTCCCAGAATAGGTTTTCATAAATGTAACTATTCATTTCTGAGCGTTGGGGTGTTGGCTTTGCTGCCATTTGTTGTTAAGTGAAGAGTGAGGCCAAGATTTACCAAAATAGTTCTGAATTGAAAAATGATTGTTCTGCTGATAGAGAGATTGGTGGAGACACTCAGTTTTGTCAGAAAAGTAGGGAAAAACTTAATTTTTCAATATGAAGTTACATAATGAATGTATTCCTCTGCCAGTTGTAGCTACATATTAACTTTATTATTGTACTTGCAATCTTCAATTACCTTTGGAGCCCCACCTGTGTTAAACCAAATTAAAAAAATAAATTACTCTTGAGGCCACAGAAGAAATGTCCCTTGGCCTTGAGGTTTCTGAACCAGAAACGGGTTTGCAGCCTTAGAAACCAAACAGAGCTCAACCTGCAAATAGATGCCTGCAGGATCAGTGTTTCTTCAGGCAATTCTCTCACTACAGCCACGGAGGAAGGATTTTTTGTGGTGAATCTGTGGTAAACAATTTACATCTGCACTGTTCTTGAAGGCCGAGTCTCCATTTGCTGTTCAGTTGGCAGGTCAGTCAATGTTGAACTCTTGCAGAGTTGCTAGGTAGTTCCTGAAATTCATCCTCACGGGATTCCTCCAGCTCAATACCAAATGTGTGGTGTGATAATGACCTAGAAATGGCCCCAGGCTGTTGCTGACCTCTCTGAATCTTCAGATCTCTGATATCTGTAGCAGTGACTGTGCCTTAAAGGCAGAATTCAGTGCTGAGGGGGGAGCAGGATCATGAGAGGCTTCCCTGTTTTCCGTGGAGCTTCACTGGGGTACGTGCTTGGAGCAGGGATGCACTCTGCTCCTGCAGCCTTGGCAGATCCCACTCCTCCAGTTCCAGTTCTTGTCAGAGTGGGGAAATGTCCTGTGCTCTTCAAGCAGTCATTTTATGGCTTCATTAGGGCAGGGCAGTGATGTGGGATGTGCTGCAGCAAGATGCTCCCCTTGGTGTCACCCTTTTGAAGAGCAGCAGATATAGAGTCTGTTCTTGTGAGCATTAATAGCCTCTGATGTGGTGCTGTGGTCACACTGATGTTTGCAAGGAAGAGGCTTTGCCAAGAGACTTTAAAGTGAGTGTGGTTGTAGTGATTCCTTTTATCGTGCTCAGTGCTTGGCAGTGGAGCAGGGATCTCTTGGATTGCCTTGTTGTGTGTGCATCTCGCTGAGCCACCATCCCTGATCCATCATCTGTTCCAGCAGCAAGGAACATGGTCCCGTGGGACATTGTAAAAGCAAAAATTGCAACCAGAACGGCCTTGGAACAATCCTAAAACAGTTCCCAGTGCTCTGGAGGAGGAGGACTGCTCTGAGCAGAGGGAGGGAAGGCAATACCACCTTCCTCTCTCCATTTCTGCTAAAGAGATGCCAAGAACTTCAGCATGACCTGAATGGAAGTGAAGTTGTACCTCACTAAACAGGTTTTATTTTTGGTTTGTATTGGTTTTACCCCAGCCAGCAAATAAGTACCACACATCTACTTTTTCACTTCTTCACTGCTCTGGTGCTGAGGAGAATCAGGGGAAAAGTAAAGCTTGGGAGTTAAGAACAGTGTAATTATTGAAGCAAAATATAACATATATAAAATTAATGTAAGACTAATAATACTAATAGTAATAAGAAGGAATTAAAGCCAAGAGGAACAAGTGATGCCCAGTAGAGTTGCTCAGCACACACTGAGTGATGCCAGCTGCTCCCAGTTTACATACTGGGCATGACATTCTGTGGTGGGGAACATCCCTTTGGCTCTGCTCCCTGCTGGCATTCCAGGCACCTGTGCATGGGAAACTGGGAAGTTCTTGGCTCAGAGTAGGCTCTGCTTAGCAACAACTGAAACATCCCAGTGTTATCAACATTAGTCTCATCCTAAAGTCATAACACAGCACTGAACCAGTAAGAACAAAATTAATTCTGTCACATCCCAAACCAGGAAAGTGGTAATTACCATTTACATTTTTTTCTGTAATTACCCTATTGGATTAGAATAATTGATTTTGGTTTTGTTTTTTCACTGTTAGTGGTTCTTTATTTATGGCTGATGAACTTCCCTAGGGGCAGTGGCTCATCACTGGGACACCATCAGCACACTGATATGGGATACCAGTTCCTATCCCATGGAGTTCCTGCTGGGAAGATTAGACCTTGAGTTATTTATCTTTTTTTATTCACCATTACTGAGATTTGTAGCCAAGTCTCCAGCGTTCTGTGCCAAGATCAGCTGCCCAGCAAGGGCTGTTGCCTTTTTGCTTCCCCTCTTTGCAGACATGAGAAGATGCTGTGGAAGATGCACTTGTTCCCAACCATTTTTGGGTTGATTATCCCTACATGCCACCATGTCACAGTTCTATAAAATAAACCCCACAGAGGGGATGCTCTACTTTAATGTAGGACATGCAGCAAAGTAGGGCTGGTTAATTATTTGAACACCCCATGGTTCTCCTGGCGTGGGACAGAATCCAGAGAACAGTGAAACACTGAGGGGTTGATGCAAACCTGGTACAGTCCACCTGGGGCAGGGATTTAGTTGGTGTTTTGGAACCTGATGGACCCATTCAGGTTTCTTTCTCTGCTCAGAGAAATATTGACAATATTTTATTGTCTATTCCTGACCAAAAGCCAAATCATTACTTAGCGTGGTGCTGTCTCTGCTGGGGTTGTGGCATTTTTTTCCCTTTCTCCCTGGCGTAGCCATGATTTCTCCTTGTTTGATGGAAAGCCTCTAATGAGGTGTGATGGTTTGAGGAAGTGCTCTCTCCAGTCTGTTGGATGCCAGAGCTTTAAGTAGAAGGGCCTTTGTGTTTTCATTACTCCTCTGTCACACTGCCTGAACATGAAAGGCACATTGTGGAGAGGGAGCAGCTCTCATGCCGTCAGATGGACATTTCAAATTTTTCTTTATTACTTTTCTTTTTGCTTTGAGCTCTTGCTCTCTCAAGTTACCTCTTTCTATGTCTTTTCCCTCTTTCATTTAGCTGTCACACCACCCAGTATAACCAGGATGATGGAATTGATTTCCAGTCCCATGAAGATCCTCTTACCAACACTCCCAAAATTCTCTGGAAGATCAGAGGAAAAGGTTTTTCATTCCACTGAGAAATTGTTGCTTTCCTGTCTTCCCATTTTCTTACGTTACTTCACTGAAGATCTTTGAGAGCTCTGATCTTACAAGATACAGAATCAATTCCCAAACACAAAGGTTTGCCCCAAAAGCAGTTTATGGCCTGGAATGACAGGCTTGAATCCCATTTCCTGGTTTAGGATTGTGGAAATGAAGAGAGAATGAGCTGAGCAGGAGTTTGGGACACACCTCAGTGCTGTTCCTGGGCAGGACAACATCTGCCACATCTCACACTTGATCCTCCAGCTTTGCTCCTCTGAGAACTTCCTCTATCTCAGCCCTGAAAACCACTTGGAAATTGGGAAGGAGGAGGAGTGGTGAGCCCAGTCTGCCTGAAATGTTACTTCTTAGGGGGATTATCCAGCAATTAATGAAATTTTGAGGCCTTCTTACCTCTCTGATCAGGAGATGGTTAAAATTGCACTTTGCATTTGTCCTTTTGTTTTTTTATTAACCCTCTTGTTGGTGCTGAGTGCTGCACTTGCTCTCCAGCAGAGCTCTGGGTTTTCCCCTTAGTAATGTATTATTTAAACTCTGACAATATTCTCTCATTTACTACTTATTATTTGTTTAATATCTGCAGTGAAATCCATGTGCCATGTCATGAACTCAAATATTTAGCAGTGTAAAATCTGAATCATATGAACAGCCCATTATATCATTTTGTAAATGTAAAGCTTTTTTTTCTGAGAACTTCTCTTTTTCCTGTCCTGTCTGCACAAATGGAACAAAGCCTTTTTCAGCTGGGGGATGATTTAAAACTTCTTGGTTAGCCAAGTAACTACTTTAAACTTAATTGATTCCCATTTCAAGGATATTCATGTGAAGTTCAGGCCTTCAGCTGCTCAGTGAGAGCCGAGTTATAGACCAGGCTTGGAGAGTGTTTATATTGGAGACTTCTCTAAAGCTCACTGCAGAAATCTGGCCAGGCACCCTTAGAATTGTTAAATATTCTCTTGCCAGAACAGCACAATTATTACATTTAATATCAAGTCTAGATTTACATCTAGAGAGAGAACAGTGCTTGAGTTTGATGTGCTGTAGGCTTTATATAAATTATTATATATAGTTTATGTATTGTTCCAGGTGAGCACTGAGAATTTCTTGGATATTTTTTCTCTTGCACTTTGATAGTCTGGGTAGGAAAAGCTGCTGTTATTAGAAATGAACCACAGAGCTTTACTAATTTGATAAATGCTCCTGTGAATGAGTCCCTTCCTCATTTGTGTTTTAACAATGCAGGTACTAAACACAAAGATCCTCTCTAAGGAATTCTTTCTGTCTCAGAGGTGCAAGTCTCAAATTGATTATAAATGCTGAAAACTCAGGCTGCCAGTTTTTCTATCCAAGAGAGGACAGGGCTAGAACTGAAGTATTTCAGGACCACATTTACAGTAGTAAAGAATACACTTTTTTAAAGGATAAAGAGTGATCTCTCTTAAACTCCCTTTATTATATTTGATTTTGCTTTTTCTGTTAATTTTCACGTATGACCGATTATTTAATTTTAATTTGTACTGATGACAAGATTATCTGCTTTTATAGCTTTAAGGGGCTGTAGAGTAGCTGTGCTTTGTTGGTTATATTTCTGTTCCAGGAGCACAAAATCCTGGAATGGTTTGGGTTGGAAGGGACTGGATAGAACTGCTTAATATTTTTATTGTCAAAATCTGCTTTGTCCAATGTGTGACACTTGAGCCTTCAGTGTGCTGGTAATTATTGCTTTTGTTTATAGGATATTTAATGTCCTTTGTTTAATAGGATGCAGTTAAATGAAGATTACTGTGGGAATTGTCAGTTCTTGTAGATTAGCAGATTAATTGAGCTATTAAAGAGGAAAAAGCCCTTCAGGAGGAGCAGTTTTGTCTTGGAATGTTCAGATGTGGATTTTGGAGCATGGACGACCTGGTGGCACCGGGGCTGGCAGCCACTACTCGGGTGTGGTACCACTCAGAGTTTACTCCTGCTTTACTCCAGCTCGGAGTTGAGGGCAGTGCTCGGGGTTCGCTCCCTCTCTGCTGGGCTGGGGGTGCAGGAGCTCCCCGGAGCAGGGCAGGGAATGGGAAGGAGCGTTCGCTGTTTGTTTCCGCCGTTCTCAGGGAAACATCGCCGTGCTTACATTCCTCGGGAGTTAACAGCGTCACGGCAGAGCATCTACCTGACTTGGCTGACCCCTGTCCTCCGGAGCAAACATTCCCTCCTGGGCCAGTCCTGGGGGCAGAGCTGATCCCATTGCTTTCCCTGACACCTCTGCCCTGAGCTGTGGGGAGTGAAAGTGGGAACAGCACAATGGGAGCACTGTTCCTTCTTTTCCACAGACCTGAGCATTGGGAGATGTTGGAGGTGAAGTTTAGAGAAGTGCCTGGCTCAGCAAGCAGAGAAATCTCAGTGTAGCACACAGATGTTTGCAGCTGTTTCATTGAAAGGAATACACATTTTCCTGCCGCTGGCAAGGGTGTGTTTTATCTTTGTAAATCCTCGTGAATGGTGTTTATGTGAGAAATGCTTTCACTGAGACACTGCACAACCCCAGTTCCACAGGTGAAGGTCTCAGCCCTGCCAAGAGCCCACAAGAGCACCAGAACCTTCCTGGAAGAATCCTTTGCACAAACCTGGCAGTGTTGGCAGCCAACTGTGGAAGTTGGTGTTAAAATATTTACCAGGCTTTGTTTTAAATCTCCCTTATATTTTCATCATTTTTTAGATGAGATCTCATAATAATTTCCCAAAGAGTTGTGTAGGGGCTGTTTTTCCTCTCAAAGTTTCAGGCACTTACTGGGAAATCATGTGGATCATCTGACACACAGATGACTTTCAAAAGAGTGTTCAGAGCTGTTTGAAATCCTATTTCCTGC
The DNA here is from genome assembly GCA_910950805.1 of Acrocephalus scirpaceus scirpaceus. Taxonomy (NCBI): domain Eukaryota; kingdom Metazoa; phylum Chordata; class Aves; order Passeriformes; family Sylviidae; genus Acrocephalus; species Acrocephalus scirpaceus. The sequence goes on along the minus strand of OU383779.1, from coordinate 1,960,756 downwards.
TACCTAATCATCATATAAAACGTTCAGTGTTGCTCTTGTAAAATAATACAGGAAATCAAAAGGACAAATACGTCCCTCTTTTTGTGAGTGTGACAGAAACAATTTTTTGGAGTCTTCAGTGGCACAGCACAAATGAGCTGCCAAAACTGTACAGAAAGTGTGTTTTCAGTCTCTCATGTCTGAGAATGAACCACCTAATTCTTCTTTGAGAGGTGTCCTGACTCACATCCCCTACCTGGCCTGAATTTTGGGCATATCTTGCATTTCAGAAACCCCATCCTCATCACACCTTATTCCAGGACGGGTGGTGGCTGGAGAAATGCTGCCATATTTTATTAATGCAGCGTTTGACAGCTGTTAAATAGTGAAACCAGAGCTTGGTGCTCTCTTGACTAAAAGGTGTGCACCTGATACCCCTCGCAGAGAACCCAATTAACCTTTAGGCTCCATATATTGAATTACCAAACTGGCAACTACACTCAGCTGCTGGAAATCAACTTCAGACAAGGCTGGTTGATAATTTTGCTTGCAGAAATCATCTTGCACTCTTGTGTATGGGATTTATCCAGCTAAAATAATGTAAATATCCAGGTTCTTTACTGCTGGTTTTTCCTTGGGGTGGTGAAAGTTATCTCTGCTTTCTTAACACTGAACTGACAATAATTCGTGATTTTTTGGGCATGTGCACCTTGATTTTTTGGGAATAGCTGCAGCAAACTCCTCTTAGACTTGCTCTTACCCACCCCTCCTCTCTTCCCATTAATTACTGGGAGCAAATAACACTCTTGGGATTGATTCTCTGTTGAGCAGCTGTGCAGTAATTGATAGAAGATCCTTCCCAGGGGGTACTCTGGCCACAATTATCTGCTGGGTGAAAGAATATCCATTATTAAGAGTGAAAATCTATTAAAGTGAACTTGAGCAGGAAACTAAAGCAACTGCTGGGTTTTGGGGCAGCGTTGTGCCCTCAGTAAATTTGGTGATGTGATGCTGCCAGTGTTCCTTGCCCATGTGGTATTTTAGCTATGCCAGTTGTACTTCAGAGAAATGGAGAGGGTTTTGCTATTTAATGAGCTGTGATGTTATTTGTCTTTATCAAAAGACAGTTACAGGATGCCCTTTTGTGTTTACGTGACCCCAGAGAATGAAAAGTGAATTAATCAAATTCAGCAAGCCAGTTTTTAATGTGAGATAAACACATTGCTGCAGCAATGTAACCAACTCCTTTAAAAACAAACACTTATCGAGTGTTTCTATGGTGAAATTTTCTGTTTGTTGGGGAAGTTTTTGGTTTTGTTTGAAATGAGGATGAATTTATACACTTGTTTGGTTTGGTGATTTATTTCTGTGATGTTACTTGTACTTCTCCCTTGCAGGAAATCCACGACTTGTTTAAGGATTATGAAATCAAGTATTGTTATGTGGACAGGAATAAAAGGACAGGTGAGCACTTAAAAATTTCATATATTTCAATTCTGTGAGGAGCACCATGTGCTGTGTGTGGAGTCATGGACTGTCACAGCTTGTCTGGTGTCCCTCAGTGGCTTTTTTTGTCACCTTCTACTGAAGCCAGTGAAAATTAGAAACTTTCTGGTGTTGATCAGAAGTTTTTTGGTGCACTCTGGTCTCTCTCAGGAGTATTCCTCAGTGAGTGTCCCTTTGGGGCTGACCTCATTGTCTGAATTCCTTTGGGAAACTGGTGCTGAGCCTCTCTTGGGACCAACCACATGTGCCTGAGAGGAAACCTGCCCAGCTCCAGATGCATTTGCAGTTTGCTCACAGCAGGAAACACTTTTGCCCTGGGAGGGTCACCCAGCACTCTTGTAGGGTGTCCAGAGAGGTTGTGGAGTCTCCTTCCCTTGAGATCCTGGGAACCCATCAGGGTGACCCTGCTTGAGGAACAGGCTGGGCAAGAGGCCCTCAGGAGGTCCCTGCCACCCTCATCCAGTTTGGGATTGTATGAAATGCTTTATGGACTGAAAACCCCCCAAAAAGATCTGTTAACCCCAAAGAGAGAACTTGTGGATGTTGTCAAATCAAAGAGATTCTGTAGAGTCTGTGATGTTTTGAGATCGGTGGAACATTTAATTTAGTAAATAATAGTCTGCTAGTAGAATATGGAATTTTGTTCCCCAGATACAAAATTTGGTTGGGTTCCAAGCAGTCACAACATAGTCACTTTTAGAGTTAATTGCTCATGATATTCAATTGATAATCTCAGATTTTAGACATTATATATAATATATTTAATAGATATATTTATTGTGTCTTTGGGGTAAATCTGCAGCTCTCACCCGTGGTTTTGGGTGAGGGAGAGGTGTGGCTGCACATCAGCTGGGGTAGGTGATGTCCCCACTCCTGCTCTCTTGCAGCATTTGTCACCCTGTTAAACGGGGAGCAGGCCCAGAGCGCCATCAGGAAATTCCACCAGCACTCCCTGCGTGGCAAGGAGATCTCCGTGCAGCTGCAGCCCACGGATGCTCTGCTCTGCATCACCAACCTGCCCCTTTCCCTCAGCCTTGAGGAGTTTGAGGAACTGGTGCGTGCCTATGGCAACGTGGAGAGGTGTTTCCTGGTCTACAGCGAGCTCACCGGCCATTCCAAGGGCTACGGATTCGTGGAATACATGAAGAAGGACTCTGCTGCCAAGGCCAGGCTGGAACTGCTGGGCAAGCAGCTGGAGGAGAGCACCCTGTTTGCACAGTGGATGGATGTGAACCAGCTGACCACAAACCTCATTCACTCCAAGTGCCTTTGCGTGGATAAATTACAAAAAGACTGCGCCGATTCCAAGGAGCTGATCCAGGCGTTCTCCATGAAGTACAAACCTGTGTTCTGCCAGGTAGGTTGGATTTCTGTCCATGGGAAAGCAGGGTTGGGATTGCAGTATTGCCTCACTTCACTCTTGCTGTCTTGCAGTTTTATTTTTCCTATAATCACTCCTATATCTATCATGTTAATATCATATTAATATGATACAAATATGATATTAATATGATACTTACATATTACATTATATTACATTATATGATATGATATTAAATTATATTAAGCGATATATTATATTATATTATATTATATTATATTATGTTATTATATTATATTATATTATATTATATTATTTTCCTATAATCTGCACAGTGATGGGGTAGTGATGCTGAGCTGCTTTGGGTGATCCATGGTGTCTGGGAATTCTGCAGGACACCACTCCAGTGAAATGCCAGCAAAATGTTTGGAAGACAAAGTAATGTCTTCCAAACACTTACATCATTTACTTACATTATTTACATTCCCCCTTATATTATTTACTGAAAATAATTTGTGTTTTGAGAGCTTTGAAAGTAAACATTGCTGAAGGTTTTATTGCTCAAAGACAGCCAGTGGATGAATACCACAAGTGCAACAGTTCAGATGATGCAAAATACATCATATAGTTAATATATTAATACTTAACATATTTTTCCCTAACTGAGGAAGATGCAGGCTTGGGTTCTTGGGTGTTGCCAGGGATAGAAGTGACATCTTTTGGAAAGCTGGGAAGCACAGAGAGGTGGATCCTTGCCTTTGGAGTGCAAAGGTTTCCTTCTCATCCTCATGGCTTGTGGGATGAGACCACAAATAAATGTGGCACTGAGAGATCAGCATAAACAGGCAGTCAAAGGAAATCTTTCCTTGTAGTCACACAGATCTCAGTTGCAGGGTTGGTTTTTTGTTGGTCTTTTTTTGTGTTTTTTTGCCCTGAAGTCTCCTGGAAGGCTGCTGAGGGATCAGCCCCAGGGATGAGCACCCAGAGATTCCCCTGTGGAGCAGAAGGTCCAGCAGGATCTGCAGCCTGACCACCTGCAGGAGGCCTGACCACCTGCAGGCCTCTCTTTTCCAGCCCCAGCAATTTGTAGTTGGCCACAGTAAATCTTTAGACTTGCTTGATCCAAATCCACCAGGAGATGAATAGATTGGAATTAACTCTTCCCAAAAAAATCCCATTCCTGGCTAATTTGATGTCCAGCCTGGGAATGTGTCTGGCTTCAGCCTCACCTCACTGATGCCTAAATTAAGAAGCTCCTGTTCCCCATTATTTTCTTCCTGTAAGCAGGTATTAAATGCTGCACTGGAGTCTCCTGCTAATCTTTGTTTAATTAGCTCAACAGATTGATCCTTTTAAGTCTTTTCCTTCAGGGCTTTTTTTCCAGCTGTCAAATAATCTGGGGGCTGTTATCAGCTCCCCCAACAATTTTTCACCATCCTTTAAAATTCCTGAGCTTCAAAGAATCACAGACTTCTTTAGGGAAAGATGGGTTTCACTGACAGAGCTCTGCTGTGCAGTTAGAGGCACTCAAAAATTGACTTTTTACCTTTTTAAATTGTAATAAATCTTGAGTCACACTTGGTGTGGGTGAGGAGAGTGTTTGTCTGCGTTAGGTCAGTAAATATTCCTGTTCCCATAAAACACAGGAGGGTGGAGGTAGGAAAACAAATAGTTCAGATTTGGTAGGGAAAAAGGGGAAGAAAATGGATGCAAATTAATTATGGGTTTATGAGTGAGATGACCTGAAAATTGAGGACAAAGAAAGGAGGAGGAGGAAGACCCAAGAAAAGGTGGAAAAAGCAAAGATGGGGGAGATTTGATGGGGTGAGTAGAGACAGAAAAACTGGGAGAGGACATGGGAGAGCAGAAACCTCAGTGTGGGGGGAATTTCTGTAGACAATGACTGAGAAAAGTATTTTTTTTTTAATGTAGCTCTTGTGGTACTGCCATGGCTCAGTTCTGCTTGGAGCTCATGCAGTATTTCATCAAGTAAATACAATCCTTTGCCCAAAATTCCTACCTGAACTCATGAAATAAACTCTGGGTTATTTCATCTTATTCCAAAGTTACCATTTTTTTAAAAATCATCTTGATTTCTCCTCTATTGACAACAGAAATGTTCTGTCAGGAGGAGCTGAAGCTAAATACTTACACATGGATATTAGGAAAAATGTGTTTTGTCCTTTGTTTCAACAAAAAGAACCAGAAAACCTCATTTTTTTTCTTCTGCCAACTTTAAATTGTCACTAAAAAGTCTCCACCCTTATCTAGACAGGAATAAAGTGGGTTTTTTCAGTACCTGTTTACTTGGGAAGTTGAAAAATTCCTGAATCCTTTGCCAGAATATTGGTGGCTGCACTTGGGACATGTTAAGGGAGTTTTTAACTGTTTCACTTCAGCTGAAACTAAAATTCCATAGCTTCAAACCCTTCTTTCCACCAGTACCTCAGGTCTTTGCCAGTGCACCTAAACTGGTATCAAAATAAAATATAAATATAAAATGTATTTATTTATGAAATGTATGTTCTCCAGAGCTCTGCCCAGCAGCCAGGCTGGAACAGTGCCATTAAAGATCTGACCACCCTCTTTTTCTTCCAAATCTTTGACATTTATATTTCAATAGTCAGGGGAAGTTTGTGGGGCTGAGATTGTTTTTATCCAGCGCAATCTGGAGGAGGTTTTGTCTCTCCCACACCAGAGCTGGTATCAGTTTATCACTCCCATTCATTTGGGGACTGGAGATTTTTGCCTAAGCTTCATCCCTCCCTCCTCAGCCTGTTTTTTTGTTTGATTTAAATCTGCTCATTCTCTCTCAAAGTCAGCACACAAAGGCCAGGGCAGCGTTTGCCACGTAAGCCCTTTTCCAGTCTGCTTGATTGATCAGTCTGGCATCTTCTCTTGGCATTCCCCACAACCACAGCCTTCACATGCTCCCCAAAGGCACCAGACACTGGTGGAATTTGCATTGTTGCATGTTTCAGCAGCTGTCATGCACCCTGATGAACGACACTTTGATTGTCTCAGGCTGAAAACAATGAAGAAGGATGAGTTTCTAATTATCCTGCAAAATAAAACCGGTTGTAGCATCCAGCTGTATTTACAGTTAGATTCTCATTCCCCCTTTGTTGTTTAAATATTGTGTTAAATGCATTTCATGGCTGAGGTTCTCCCTGAGGTGAGATGGGAGTGAAGGAGGGAATGGAAGGAATGAGCAGATAATCATGAAGAGATAAACATGAATGCCAAATAAATGAAGATGTGATATCCAACTTGAAATTCCCAGCATTTTGAGAGAGAAGCCTCATGGTTTGGGGGGAAATATTAACCTTGTGTTGTGTCAGCTGTGCAAGATCTTGCAAGGGGCAGGTGCCAATATTGCATGGAATTCCCAGTTTTCCATGGAGGGAATGGAAGAGATAATGGAAGGAATGAGCAGATAATCATGAGTTTATAAGCATGAATGCCAAGTAGATGAGGATGTGATACCCAACTCAATTCCAGCATTTTGAGAGAGAAGCCTCATGGTTTGGGGGGAAATACTAACCTTGTGTTGTATCAGCTGTGCAAGATCTTGCAAGGGCAGCTGCTGGAATTCCCAGTTTTCCATGGAGGGAATGGAATAGATAATAATGGAAGGAGTGAGCAGATAATCATTGAGATAATCGTGAGTCTCTAAGCATGAATGCCGAATAAATGAAGATGTGATATCCAACTTATTTCCAGCTTTTTCAGAAAGAAACCTCATGGTTTGGGGGGAAATACTAACCTTGGGTTGTGCCAGCTGTACAAGATCTTGCAAGGGACATGTGCCACTATTGCAGGGAATTCCCAGTTTTCCATGGAGGGAATGGAGGAGATAATAATGGAAGGAATGAGCAGATAACCATGAAGAGATAACCATGAAGAGATAATCATGAGTCTCTAAGCATGAATGCCAAATAGATGAAAATGTGATATCCAACATATTCCATCATTTTCAGAAAGAAACCTCATGGTTTGGGGGGAAATACTAACCTTGGGTTGTGTCAGCTATGCAAGATGTTGCAAGGACAGCTGCTGGAATTCCCAGTTTTCCATGGAGGGAATGGAATAGAGAATGGAAGGAATGAGCAGATAAACATGAAGAGATAATCATGAGTCTCTAAGCATGAATGCCGAATAAATGAGGATGTGATATCCAACTTATTTCCAGCTTTTTGAGAGAGAAGCCTCATGGTTTGGGGGGAAATACTAACCTTGTGTTGTGTCAGCTGTACAAGATCTTGCAAGGGGCAGGTGCTACTATTGCAGGAATTCCGAGTTTTCCATGGAGTGCAGGGAAGTGTTGCTGTTGTTGCAGTTTGCCCAGGACGAGGACGGCGGCAGCGGCGACTTTGCGGTGGTGGAGTACGAGAGCGCGGAGCAGGCGGAGAGCGTGCGAGGGGCCATGGACGGGGTGACCATCAACGGCAGGAGGGTGCAGGTGTCCTTCTGTGCCCCTGGAGCACCAGGCAGGAGCACCTTGGCAGCTCTGATAGCAGCACAAAGGATGGTGAGATCCCTGGAAACCCCTTTGGGATGAGCTGGTTGTGCCTGAGCTGGAGCTTTGCGCAGCGGGGAGGAGGAGCCGGGCTTGGGAGGCATTTTGGGTTTATCAAAGCCAGGTTGGGCAGGGCTTGGAGCAGCCCTGGAACAGTGGAAGATTCCCTGCCCATGGAGAGGGAGCTGGGCTTGGGAAGCATTTTGGGTTTATCAAAGCCAGGCTGGGCAGGGCTTGGAGCAGCCCTGGGATAATGGAAGATTCCCTGCCCATGGAGAGGGAGCCAGGCTTGGGAGGCATTTTGGGTTTATAAAGCCAGGTTGGGCAGGGCTTGGGCAACCCTGGGACAGTGGAAGATTCCCTGCCCATGGAGAGGGAGCTGGGCTTGGGAAGCATTTTGGGTTTCTCAAAGCCAGGTTGGACAGGGCTTGGAGCAACTCTGGCTTAGTCAAAGATTCCCTGCCCATGGAGAAGGAGCCAGGCTTGGGAAGCATTTTGGGTTTCTCAAAGCCAGGTTGGGCAGGGCTTGGAGCAACCCTGGGATAATGGAAGATTCCCTGCCCATGGTAAAGGGTGGAGCTGGATGGGCTTTAACCAACCCAAAGCATTCTGCAATTCTGTACAATCAGCCCAGTTCAGGCTCTTTCCTAGACAAAGATGGCCAGAAAGAAGATAAAATATATCCACAAAATATCACAAAGCTACACCCACATAGCTCTGGGATTTTAGCAAATGTGATCTCCTGTAAAAGAAATCATTCCAGCTCAAAACAAAAGCGACTGGGAATGAGTCACTGGACGAGCTAAAACTTGGTTTAAAACAGAGAGGCAAGAATTTGTCAGCTTTAAGATAAATTTCAAGGCAGGAGAAATAGGTTCATTTGATGCTCGAGGTAGAAGAAAGCTTTTTACACCCACATGTCTTATCAAATTATTTCCTAAGAAATTGGATGTGATCAGTGTTACATGGAGAGGCAGAAGAGTTCCCTCTCTTCAGCCAGCTCTGTAAAAGAGACGAGGAGTCTGTTAGAAGATATGGTGCTCATGGCAACATTTCTTAATTCTCCTGTACTGATAACTCTGGGTTTAAGGGAAAAAAATAAATGTGCTCAAAATTTTGTTGGAATGGTTTGTTAGGTGTTTCATATGAGGGGAAAAAAAGCAGGAAACAGGGAAGGAAATGGGTTTTTTCTGTGGCAGATGAAATGTGTGTGTTGCCATTGGAGTTGGAGGGATTTAAATGTATTCATTGCTTTCTCCTGCTTCTCTAACACTTTTTATCTCTTCTTTGGAGATGAGGAACAATAGGAAAGGCTTGCTTCCAGAGCCAAATCCAGTGCAGATCATGAAAAGTTTTAATAATCCAGCAATGCTGCAGATGCTGCTGCAGCCCCAGCTGCGTGGCCACGCTGTTAAACCTGGTAAGCTGTTCTAAAAGAATGCAAAATTAAACCCTGTTCTTAGTGCTGCAAGGCTTTTGCAAAGTAATTAAGTAGAAATAATGTTTGAAATCTGTGCAGACACTGTTTCAGTGTGTTTGTGCAGGTATTTCACATTTTCTGAAAGCAAAAGCAAGAGGTGCTTTGCCACACTCTCATGTTTGGGTAAAATTCAGTGTTCCTACAAATATCCTTGTAGGAACTCTGTGGGCTCTGAATATTCATTTAAAAATGGGTTTAGAAAGAAATGTCTTTTGCAAGACTTTGCTCAGCTTAAATCTGATTTTAGATCTGAATTGTGCAGCCTGATTCTTTCTCCTGTTGCCAGTGTAAATCTTTATTCCTTTGACTGCTGCCACAGCTGTGCAGAGTATTTATTCATCAGCCAGAAACATTTCTGTGCACTAATTAGGATGTGAATAAACAGAAACCCTAATTAATCACATGGAAAATGGTGGAAGAACAGGAACCAGGTGATGAGGATCAAGTGGGGGAGAGCTGAGAGTGTGGTGACAAAGAAACCCAGAACTGGAGTGTGAAGTGACCACTTCAGGGCAGAAACACTCGAGCTAAATCTGAATTTAAAGCACTTCAGATAAAGCTGAGGCCTGGAATCAGCTCAGAAGTGAAACATTCAGGTGTGGAGAGCACCTGGAGAGGACCTTTGAGCTCTCACTTTCTGGTAATTCTACATCAAAAGGTTTCACAGCCTCTCCCAACTACACTTTTAGTGACCTTTGTACACTTAAAAATTCCCTGGAGAGCAAATTAAAAAATACAGGACAATTCTAAAGATTTTTACCTGCCTAATTTGTAAAATATATGATTTTTTTGGTGTGTTTATTGAACAGTTCTTGGAGCATCTGCAGCTTTACCTCACCTCATAAATTCAGCAGTTGGGCCACCTTTTTTGCAGCTGAATAAAGTTCATCAGGTATGTGACAAAAAATAAATCCATGTTATCAAAAGAGGTATTTGGGGAGATCTTAAGATAGGAAATCCTAAAGTTTTTAGGAATTATAGCTAAAATCAATGTTCTTGTTAGAGCTCTAAGGGAAATTATGAAATAGGGAGCAGGCAGTGCTGACTGCCTAAAATTGAGTTATTTTATCTAATTTTTTTGACTTAAAACTTGCCAATGTAAACAAAACTTTGTCATTGCTGGCAGAAAAAAAACCCTTCTTTAAATGAGCTCTCAAGGAGCCTGGCACATCCCTTTCCCTTGGAGCTGCTCATCCACACTCCTGTAGAACCTTTATGGATTTATCTGCTTCAAACCAACAAGTTCAGCACCTTCAGCTTCATTTTCCAGCTTGCAGGGACCCATTTTTTATCTGCCATAAAAAAATATAGTGGTTTGCAGATGTTCTTTCTTACTCATAAACCCCTCAAGGTTCTCCTGGAATTCCAGATGGGCACCAGAATTCCTGAGAGAGAATGGGAAGGAATTTTGGGATGAGTTTGTGCTAGAAATTGAAAAAAAAAAATTGAAATTGAGAAGGAGAAAATGCACCCACAGCCAGAAATTCTGCCTTGAGCTGAGCTGCTCTCAGGGATTTCTCCAGCTCTGCCAGGAGCCAAAAATTGAATTTAATATTCATGGTAGGGATTTACACAAATACCTACAAGGGAATGGAGTTGATCACTTGGCCTTACTTTTTCTGATGGTTCAGAAATTCCCTTTTAAAAAACAAAATCCCCTTCAGCACCAATTATTTCTGCAGTTCTTTTGGCAAACACAGGCTTTGAGATGTTAAAAAACCCCCAACTAAAATGCAGAAATATTCCTTGTGTTAAGTATACTGAGCTTTGCTATTTTTTCTCTAAAACCTGGTAGGTGAATATATTAATTTTGAATAAATACTGCTTAATTTATTCAAATTAATTAATTTAATTAAATTATTTTTAATAAAATGAGTTGCTTTCGCCCATATTAAAAAAAAATCATTTTTTGTTTTTTTTTTTTATTTAAATGACATTTTTAATTTATCCATTTAAGTTCCTGCTGCTCTGTGCTTCCCTGGAAGGCAGGGTGAGTGTTTGGTGCTCCCAGCTGGAGCCAGGGATGTTTTCCACAATTAACAGTGGCATTGATGATGATCCAAAGGTTTTTCCAGTGGTTTTTGGCTTGGGAGAGCTGCAGCCAAACAACTCTGTGTTTTCTCTGCCCAGACACTTAAAAGTCTCATTCTCTTCCTGGGAGCTTCCTGTCATTTAATGAGCTCCAAACCTGAATTTTAGAAGGATTTGATGATCCCAATTTCTTCTATAAGGGACATTTTTCTCTCCTTGGGTGATTTATTTTTGGGGAGTTCTCTAAAGCCAGAAAAGCAGATCAATGTTTTATTTTTATTGTCTTGAAATTCAGTTTTGTTACTGAAACACCTCCCCAGCCATGCTGATTTAGCTCCCTGCATGTCTTGGGTTTCTCTTTTATATTCAGGGCTTTGTAAAGTAACAGAATGAGAATAAATATTTTAAAAGAATTATTTTTAAAAGGATTCAACAGAGAGGATTTGAAGGTTATTCACTCAGTAATTTTTCAACTCATTTCTCTTAATTTCTCTTATTTATTAATTATCCAGTGCCAAAATAATGCATTTTCAGCTTTCTCAGGGATGTTTTCCTCTGTCATCCAGCAATTTATTAAATCTTGATTAATCCAGAGCCTTTCCTCTGAGCATTCTGACCAAACTGAATTTTTCCACTCTTTTATTTCTGAAAGTTTTGCAATTGAAACCACTTTGTTTTGTTGCTGGAGTCGAGTTTAGAAGGAGCAGCCCCTGGCACTGGTGACAATAACCAGCCCTGCAAATCACTGAGACAATTAAAATAGATGCAAACTAATCCAGATATGGCACATCTTTTATTTGGAAAAGCACATTTCTGAGTCCAGAAGATGATATTTCAGTCATAAAGGGTTTTTCTTTCTTTAGGGAATTTAACTCTGGCACCAAGAGACACAGCCTAGGCTTGGAAATATTTGGGAAGTGTTTTGCAGGCTTCATTCCCTGGATTTGGTGATAAAAAATAATAAAGAAGGGCACACTTGGCATGACCACAGTGTCCTGTACATTTATTTTTGTACAACAACCTATAGAACAACCTATATTTTACTGGCACACGATGCTGCCAGACCCTTCCAGGCCTGCAGCATAAATCATGATGTCTTTTAAAGTTTATTTTAAGCCTCAGTGCTGGCCAGAGCTCAGAATGTTGAATATACCAGAGTGTGAAGAGGTGCCCCAAAGTTATTAATTCAGTGGCTCAGTTCTGGTGGCAAACTGATGCAGAATGTTTTGAATGAACAATGTGAATATTTTATAGACTTGCCAGGCTGCAGGCACTGTGATTTGTCAGCTTTTGTTGGCTCTGGAGTAGGGTTTCATGTAGATTGTTGTGGGGGGAAAAATATCTGGATATTTCTCTGAAGCAAAATCAGTTGTGTGAAGGAAATTTTTATTTTCCTTTGCTGTCTTGACTTTAATCTTAAATTTTTTCAAGCAGTATTATGTGAGAAATGTTTCAAGGCTGCTCTGCTCTTCCTGACTGCCAACTAACCCTGGTTTTAATCCTTTCTCAGAGCTCACTTCTGGGGAGCACCTCCAGCCTGCTGCTGCAGAGCCCTGCTCACCTGCCCCTGCCCCAGCAGCAGCTGCTGAAGATGGAAAACATGCAGGCAAACAGTGTAAGGCCATCCCTGCAACTCTGACTCTCTTTGAAAACTCTCAGAATTCCTAAAATAAATCATTTTTATCGTCAGTGCCCATGATATTTAAGTTCCCTTTCAACCCACTCATGGTTTTGTGATCCTTCACCAGTTTAGTGGAGCTGAAAAGGTTGGGAGAATGTGGAAGTTGTAAAAAATAGCCTTGAGCAGATTATTTTAATCATTGACACAGTTTTCTCTTCTTCCTTTTAGAAACCAGGTTTGCTGGGAGAACCTCCAACAATGCTCCTGCAGACAGTGCTGGGCATAGGGGTGATGCCAGCAGTGAACTCAGGCCTGGCAGCACGAGGAGAAGCTCTCAAGTGTAAATGACATTTTATTTCATCCCAGATCACTGGCAATGCCCAGCTTCACTGTAAATGACATTTTATTCAATCCCAAATCACTGGCAATGCCCAGCTTCACTGTAAATGACATTTTAGTTCATCCCAGATCACTGGCAATGCCCAGCTTCACTGTAAATGATGTTTTAGTTCATCCCAGATCTTTAGGAATGCCCAGCTTCACTGTAAATGATGTTTTAGTTCATCCCAGATCACTGGCAATGCCCAGCTTCACTGTAAATGATGTTTTAGTTCATCCCAGATCACTGGCAATGCCCAGCTTCACTGTAAATGATGTTTTAGTTCATCCAAAATCACTAGGAATGCCCAGCTTCACTGTAAATGATGTTTTATTCAATCCCAGATCACTGGCAATGCCCAGCTTCACTGTAAATGACATTTTAGTTCATCCCAGATCACTGGCAATGCCCAGTTTCACATTGTGACTTTCTCCCTGTGTAACAAAAGCAGGTTGTTAAATCCTCTGCTAGCTCAGTTAGTGCCTTTTTTTTTTGTACACTTATAATATGCTTTTATTTAGGGTTACTTTACTTAGGGAAATCTATTTTTAAATTTTTTTTTATTATTACTTTATTACTTTTATTTAGGGAAACTTTGTGAAGTTTCTCAAAGCAGGTAAATGTGAGTTGCTTAAGAGGCAGCACAAATTTGCTCCTCATTTTATTAAGAAATGAGTTTTAACAACCAGGATGTGACAGGTGTCACTTTGGAATGCAAATTTCTGTGCCACTGATGCCCTCAGTGTTTATGAGGAAAGATCAGTTGGGTACTGGGGGTGCTCACCTGGAGAGGGGAAACTCCAGGGAGAGCTCAGAGCCCCTGGCAGGGCCTGAAGGGGCTCCAGGAGAGCTGGAGAGGGACTGGGGACAAGGGATGGAGGGACAGGACACAGGGAGTGGCTTTAAGCTGGATTTAGGTGGATATTGGGCAGGAATTGTTCCCTGTGAGGGTGGGGAGGCCCTGAATACAATTCCCAGAGCAGCTGTGGCTGCCCCTGGATCCCTGGAATTCTCCAAGGCCAGGCTGGAACACCCTGGGATGGTGGGAATGGATGATCCTTAAGGTCTCTCCCAACCCAAACCATTCCAGGATTTTTTTTTTCCACTGCTCCATTGTGTTCTGCAATCCTGGCCATGCCCTGAGTCATGGCAGTAACCAGGAGCAAGGAAAAGGTATCCAGGGGAGGGCAGAAAGCTCCTCAGGATATCCAGATTTGTATTTTGGAGAACACTTCCCAGCCCTTCAGTTGAAAGAATTCTTCCTAATGCCAGCTGAGGTGAGGTTTCCCCCAGTGTTCCCATCCAGGATGTTGTTCCCAGGTTTTTTTTTTGAAAATGACAGGAAGCACTAAGTTATCACAAGGGAATGTTTAGAAGTCAGAGTTTTATAGAATCAGCTTGAAGTTGACTTGTTTGCCTGAGGGATGGGAAAAAACAAAGGGATTTTGTTGAAAACCAAGAAGTAGATCTGGAATTTTCTCCTCCTCCCTCCTTAACCCCACAACCAAACCTCTGTAATAAATGCCATAGAATATCAAAGTTTCTCCATTTATGGCTGTAGCAGCATCTAACCCCGCTCCCATTCCAGCAGCAGCGGCGGCAGGGATGGGCATGCTGCCGTTCTTCCCCAACCAGCACATGGTCGGACAGGCTCTCCCCGGGCCCAACACCGCCGACAAAGGCGAGGCCGTGCCGGGAGCGCAGCCCTTCCCGGCCCTGCCCAGCCTGCCCGGGGCGCTGCGGGCCGCGCACTCCAAACCTGCCGGCCAGCTCAGGAACTGCGACTCCGGCGTGGGGGTAAGGACAGCGGCACCGGCACTGCCCTCCTCTTCTCTTGTCTTCTTTTCCCCTTCTTTTCCCCTCTTTTCTTTTCCCCGTCTTTTCCTCTTCTTTCCTCTCCTTTTCCCCTTCTTTTCCTCTCCTTTTCCTCTCCTTTTCCTCTCCTTTTCCTCTCCTTTTCCCCTTCTTTTCCCCTTTTCTTTTCCCCTTTTCTTTTCCCCTTTTCTTTTCTCTTCTCTTCTCTTCTCTTCTCTTCTCTTCTCTTCTCTTCTCTTCTCTTCTCTTCTCTTCTCTTCTCTTCTCTTCTCTTCTCTTCTCTTCTCTTCTCTTCTCTTCTCTTCTCTTCTCTTCTCTTCTCTTCTCTTCTTTTTTCCTTTTATCTTTCTTCCTCCTTTCTTCCTCCTTTCTTTCCTCCTCCTTCCTCCTCCTTCCTCCTCCTCTTCTTCTTTCCCCCTTCTCTTCTTTTCTTCTTTCTTCCTCCTCTTTTCCTCCTCCTCCTTCCTCCTCCTCCCTCCTCTTTATTTTAACCCCGCCTGTGTCTCCACTGTAAAACTTGCCCCATCCCAGGAGCATCCTGGATACATCTGCAGTTGCTGCAGTTGTGGCTGATGGGAGAACAATGCAGCTCCTTGGTGGTCCAGCTGAGTGAACAGAGGAGGCCCCACAGTGCTGCAGGGCTTTCTTCCATCTGTTTGCCTCACTGTGCTGGATGATGAAATTCATCTCAGGGGCAGTGTCTCCTTTAAAAGCTGAAAATTGAACTTGGGGTTGACTTTTGTGATTAATCAGGAGCAGTTCTGGTGCTGGGGGGGCCTTTGGGTTTCCAGGTGCTTGTGTGTTTGTGTGTATAAATTTCCCACTTTAAATTATCAGTTCTTTAAAATATTATTTATTCCCTTGAAGGTGAGGTGTGAGAGGATGATGGGATGGGATTTCAGTGGTCTCATTCTTTCAGAATTTTTTCCCTGCCCTTAACAAAATTTACCTTTTTTATAATATACATCAATACTTTGATATTTTTGGGGAAACATGTCCTTAATTCATGATTTTCCTATCATTTGGCTTTTATTTCCTTGTGTCTCCTAGTGAAAAGAGTTGATTTTGTCTTGGCTTTGTACTTAATGTTCACTCCCTGCATCTGGAATTGTTCGAGTGATTATTATTCCTTCACTTGCACATAAAAGGTTTTGTTTGTTTGTTTTGTAATATCCTTTAGGAACTTGCAGCCTGAAGAGAAACATTGCTACAAAAACTATTTGGAAGAAAAAAGTGCAGGCAGTGTGTCCAGATTGCTGAAATAAAATGGAACATTTGAAAGATTCACTTCAAAAGTTTCATTTTATTTCAAAAGTTGCATTTCAGAATTTTTTCTTCATAGGGCTAAGCTTTTTCCAATATTCTGCTGGGCTACCTAACCTTATTTCTGATCAATTTTATATGAATTTAATACAAACTGTCCATTTTTCAGACTCCCTTGAAAAAACAGACTTCTCTGCTTGGGGAACCCCCAAAAGAAATTCGGCTGAGCACCAACCCCTACTTGAATTTGGCAAGTGTTTTACCTGGTATCTGTCTGCCAGGTAAGCAAACATTTCATGGATTTCATTGCAAATTTCCACAGCCAGAACGTGGCAAATATTTATCCTTGTTTGCCTTGGTAAATCCAGTGACCACAGCATTTATCCTCAAGGAAATCTCATAATGTGTCTTAAAAATTAGTCTTAAAGTTTATAACATTTATAAATAAATAAAATATTTTAAATTTAAATTAAATATTAAAATTTATAAATGAATTAAATTAATTATTGTCTTAAAATAAAGTCATTTATCCTGATGGTTCAACAGGGGTAAATTCTCAGAGGCTCACAAACTTCTAGAAGCTTTTCAATTATTAGTAGCACTGATTAATTTGGGGCAAAACCTAATGTGAAAAGGCAAATTTCAGTTTGAATCCTGATTTGTGTGGTTTTTTTTATTCAGACTCTGTTCTTTGTTGTTCCCAGCAGCAATTGCCAGCAAAGCCTCCAGTCCTCCACAGCAGACCAGCCTTCCAAACAATGTCATGGATGCTGCAGTGTCTCAGGGAACTGCATCACAACATGCAATGGAAAATTACTTCAGTTATTCCCAGCAGCCTGGGGAGTACCCACAGGTAGGAATTCCACAGCCTGGTGGTTCCTGGAGCTCTTTATTCTTTTCTCTGGGTGTTCTTCCTGAGGCTCTGCCCTGACCCTTTATCCCTTTGTGTTCAGAGCAGATTTAGCTCAGAACAGAGAGTGTTCCCTGTTGAAATCACAGCCCTTGAAAAAAAAGTTTGTTTCTTGAGAGCCTGAACTCACTAAAAAATGACTTCTCACCACCTCTGCCATGGCCTTTGGTCTGCCTTCAGAACCAGGGTTTCTCTCTTGGCCTTCCCCAGAAGTTTTTAATTGTTGAACTTTGTCTGGATGGCAGAGAGCAGAGCTCTGTTCCTGCAGAGCTGGGGGATGTTTCCCAGCTGCTGGCAGTGCACAGGGTGTGCTCCCCATCTGCCCCACGTGCTGCTCAGGCTCTGCAGGGTGCTGCAGTGCTCAAAGCCACTTCCCAGATTTTCATTAACCATCCCCAGGCTGTGTGAAACTGGAGCTGTGTTTGTGTGATCCAGTCTGTGTGAAACTGGAACCTTGGAGGCTGAAAATCCCAGGTTTTCTGAGCTGAGGGGTGCTGACCCTCAGATAAACACAGCTTTTGATTTGAGGCTTTGGAACAGGTTCTGGGTGTGGGGTTTGAGTGGTGTTGTGAGATCTCACAGGGTGAAAAACTTGGATTTGGGGTTTTGGTATAGAGTAATGTGTGTGCACCAAAATAGAGGATTCAGGGCCTTGTCTGAGTTCATCTTCACCTTCTTTTTCACAGATTTAGGTCATTTTTTCTAATTAGGTGAAAAGGATCTGCATTGTAAACCTTAAGTGGTCATTATTGGGTCAATATGGAAAAAAGACTATCACAATAGGGAATAAAATAGAAATAAGTTTTAGTTTGAGTCATTTACTATGTAATTTACTAAGTTAAATTATATTTTAGCATTCTGTTAAAGTTAAGAATAATTTCTGTATAGTCAGGTTGAAGTTCAGATTAAGCATTGCTGAGTTAAATTACGTTATTTTAAGTTTTATAAGTTTGAGCCCTGATAAGTTTAAGTTACTTTTAAGATGTATAAAGTTTAAGTGATAATAGATTTCTATCTTATTAGAACTGTACAGATCAAATGTGAGAAGTGCCTCCTCCCCAGGCTGTCAGTGGGGAGACAGAGACTCTGTGAAACTGGAACCTTGGAGGCTGAAAATTCCAGGTTTTCTGAGCTGAGGGGTGCTGACCCTCAGATAAACACAGCTTTTGACTTGAGGCTTTGGAACAGGCTTCTGGATCCCTGGAGGTGTTCCCAGAACAGGAATTGTTGTCCTTTCCTCACTGCCAGGCCAGAGGTGCCTCTTGTGTGTTTAAAGCATTTACCATCATTTAAAATGTTTGATTTGAGCTTCACCACTGGTGCTAAAGGTGTTTTGGTGCTGTTTGGAGAGTTTGAGCTGTAAGAATTGTAGGCAGACACAGGAGGAGAGGATTTCTGCTCCTCTCTAGGAGGCTGTCCAGCAGTGGTACCAGCACTATGCTCAGGCACATCCCTCTACCCAGGCCAGAGTGGATGGCTTGGAAAGTGAAGCCTCTGAGGTGAGAAATAATTTCATTTTCTTGCTGTCTCCACTGGCTGTTGCTCCTACCAGCTTTTGGACACCTGCTTGGTGTGTTGGCACAGGAATGAGGGGCTGAGTGTGGGGTGAAGGCACTGCATGGGGGGGTCACAGCCAAAATATCCCTCTAAAATCACCTGGAATGCTCAGGGGTGGATTAAAATATTCCCAGCAGGGAGCAGCACACCATTAATGGCATTTCCCAGCACTGAAGGGCTGTTGCTTGCCCAAGCTGAGCTTTTTGTGACCAAGGAGAAAGACACTTTTTAAAGGAATTACACAAGCTAAATCATCATCCAAATCCCACATTTCACTCCAGGAATTGCTGCACACCTGAGCTGCTGTGAATTGCACCTCTTGTTACTCAGGTATTTCCAGACCTGCTGAGAGCTCATCATAGCAAAAAAAAAAAAGAATTATTAAACCTTTTTTCCTTCTACTCCATGGATCCCCATCTGGATTCAGGAATCTCCGGGTGGATCTTTCCCAGATTACAGCACCTGCCTGCAGGTGGTGCCTGCCCTTTTGAGTGGAGCCCAGGGATCCCAGCAGGGCCTGCAGCCTCCTGCAGCAAACCCCTTAAAGCAGGTGAGAGGAGAGGAGAGGAGGAGCAGGCTGCAGGCGCCTCTTCCCCGTCTGGTGCTGCCCCCGAGTGGAGCTTTCCCTCTGCATCCCTGCTCCACGAAATTCTAGGAATTGGAGAAGAGGTTGGGCCAGCTCCAGAGCCTTGCAAAATCTTCCAGGCTGTGGGGATCAGCTCCTCTCAGTGCCCCAAAACTCACAGGCACAGCAAGGCTGGGTTTTTGGGAGCTTCTCATGTAGGAGTGTGCAAAAATGCCTGGAAGGAGGCAAATGAAGTAGGGAGAGAGGAGGAGAGGTTCACACTGGATTTAGATGGGTGCTTGCCTGACTTGCAGATGGTTTGCACTAGGGTAGAATCTCTGAAGTGGAAAGAGCAGCTCAAAGTGTCCTGGAAAGCAAATTTAAAAACACAGGATAAATCTAAAGATTTTTACCTGCCTGATTTGTAAAATACACAAATTTTTTGGGTGTGTTTCTAAAACAGTTCTTGGAGCATCTGCAGGTTTCCCTGGTCTTGGGCAGCATCCAGATCACCTTCACTGGATCCTGGGGGATAAAATGGCTTTTATTTGGAATTGCAACAGGTTCAGCTGCAGCTCAGACTCCCTGAGCAAAGCTTCCCTTGCTGAGTTTCCATCAGTAAATGGAGTGGGAATGCTTTGGGAACAGTGAGGGCCAGGTTAGGGACTCTAGTTAGGATTTAGAATTGCTGTGCTGTAGGTAAATCCCCCTGCCCCTGTTTTTATGGATGGGAGAGCTGAGGTACATCACACCATTAAATCCTGTGGGTTCAGTTCAGAATGGGCATGAGATTCCTTTTTTTTTTTTGGAGATTTTGAAGGCAGTGCATTCCTTTTAACTCCAGCAATTCCTGACTCCTGCCTAGAGCTGGCTGTGGCATGGTTTGGGGTAAAGATGGCCAAAGCCTGGCCACGGGCTGGGACATAAAAAAATTGAGTTTTCAGATTCCCAAGAGCTCTGACATGGCTGGAAATGATGGAATGGCAGCAGAGGGAGAGAGTGTGGGGTTTGAGCTGAGCAGCACCTCTGAGTTTCTCTCCAGAGCAGCTCCCTGGGGTGGTGCTGTTGATGGCAGGAGCCATAAAAGGCAGGAGGAGCATGGTCAGTCCCTTGGCACAGGCACAGCAGCAGAGTTTGCTCCAAACTCCTGGAACTGCAGATAAATCTCAGTGAAGAGGCTGCTCCCCAGGAGGCTCTGGCAGTTCAGGGACCCTGCAGCTCGTTTGAATCCTGCTTTTTTTGGGCTTTTTTTAAATCCTGCTGTTTCAGAGGCTGAGGAGGAGCAGGGCTGGGGGGTTTGTGTGAAACATCAGTGAGGCAGGACATGGTGGAGGGACACAGGACATGGGTGACACCCTTGTGGCTTTCAGGACTGCAGGAGAAGAGAGGACAGAGGGAAAACTTCCCTCAAACAATTCTGTGTTTCTGATGAAGGCGCCCCCAGGATGAAACTGGAGTGAGCAGGAGCACTTTGAGCTGTGAGTGTGGACAGCACAGGGTGCTTGGAGAGCTGCTGGGAAAGGTTTTTCCAAAGGGAAGGTGAACCCAGTGAGCCCTCAGGGCAGCCTGAGAGCAGCTGTGCCCTCAAAGAAACCCCACCCTGGGCCCCTCAGGGCTGAGCGTGCCAGAGCTGAAATTCCAATTGAAGATCCATTGCTGCTCCATCCATCCCTCACTCCTGGGTAATTCAGAGCTGAGATCCTGCACAGCCCTGCTCTGGCACAGCTGCAAAATTCATCTTCCACCCCCTGGCTTGGACTGGGAGCTGGGCCAGGACTGTTCAAGCCCTGCAGCTCTCCAGGAGGAATGAAAGGTGCCTCATCCTAAAGGCTGGAGATGGCTGCATCACCAAAGCCATTATCCCACTGGATTTTATCCATGTGCTGCCTGACCCAGGCACCACAGGTATAATCCTTTTATCAGTGGGGTTTTTTTAAGGGAAAGGGCACAGACCCCAGGACCTCCAAGCTGAAGGAGTCGTGGTTTTGGTGTCACTTCAGTCGGAATTCTCAGCCTGGGGTGCTCCAAGCCTAAGGAGTCATGTCTTTGCTGTCACTTCAGTGAGAATTCTCAGCCTGGGATGCTCCAAACCCAAGGAGACTTTGGCATCATTTCCTTGGGAATTCTCAGCCTGGGGTGCTCCAAGCCCAAGGAGTCTTTGGTGTCACTTCAGTGGGAATTCTCAGCCTGGGGTGCTCCAAACCTAAGGAGACTTTGGCATCATTTCCTTGGGAATTCTCAGCCTGGGGTGCTCCAAGCTGAAGGAATCTTTGGCATCACTTTGCTGGGAATTCTCAGCCTGGGGTGCTCCAAACCCAAGGAGTCTTTGGCACCACTTTGCTGGGAATTCTCAGCGCTGTTTATTGCAGTCCTGGCTGCGGCTCGAGTGTCACTTGTCCCTTCTGCCCGCAGGTGGCCCCGAAGCGCAGCTCCTCGTACCTCATGTCCTCCCCCGAGCCCGGCCCCGTGGAATTCCCGGCTCCCGGCGGGGCCGCGCGTTACTCGGAGTCCTCGCTGAAGAAGAAGCGCGTGTACTGATCCATCCATCCCCGCGGCTCCAAGGACGCCCAGCCCGGCCCGGGGGAGGGAAGGCAGGTGGGAATCCCTCTGTATTTATTGCTGCCTTAACTTCAGACAAGGAATTCTTTCTGCGTGGGGTGAGTGTCCCGAGAGGAGCCACCCACATCCAAGGACACCAAGGGACATCCAGGGTGTGACAGAGGTGGTGGCTGCTTTCACTTGGAGAGGAGGGGACGGTGTTGGCTTTGTCACCTCTGGGCTGAGGGACAGAGCACAAGGACTTGGGGAGCTGGGGCAGCTCCAGCTGAAAGCAATAAAAACCCAGAGGAAAGAAAGCTGATCCTCTCTCCAGTCCTCAGCCTGAGGAAGTTAAAAGAGGAAGTCTCGATAGGAATTATTTTGTATTTTTTTTAACTCAGAATGTGGAGGGGTTTTTTTCCCGACTTTTCCTTTTTCCAGGATTAAGAGCTTTGCATTTACAGCCTTTCAATTTTTAATATTTCTTCTTAATCCTGGAATGGAGCGATACCAAATGGATTCCCAGAGCCCCGGTGATGATCTCAATAAATGCCTGTTCAAAGGGAGATGCTATGCTGAGCTGCCTTGGAATATTCCCTGGGATTTGGAGAGCTGATCCTTGGACAGTGGAATAACTTTGGTTTTAGGCTGAGAATCTGAGAATTTTAGCTTTTTCCATGGAGGAAGTAATTCCCAGAGTGAGGCAGCATCCTTCTTCCACAGGAGTGGGACAGCTCTTCCTGGGCCACCCCACAGTTGTTTCCCACTTTTGAGTGTATTTTCCTTTTTTTTTTTAAAGACTTTTTGTATTTTTAGCTTATTATCAGCTCTGGCTCGAGTTGTTCTCTTCTGCCATCAGCCCTTGGAGCTGGAGATCAGCAATCCTTCCTTTTGCCATCAGGGACAGGTAAATGAGGAGCCAGCCCTCATTCCAAGGCTTTTCCCCCTTGGAATCCTGCTGCAAATCCATTTGGATTGAGTTCACCCAGGCCAGGAGCCACCTCCTTCTCCCTTTTCTTTGCTAGAGAACACTGAAGCCATTTTTCAATACTGTTTTGTTTTTTTTTTTTTAATTAAAAGTCTTAAACTTTGCCTTTCAAGCTTTGGGATGTGACCAGGATCCACGTTTTCAAAGCTTAAAAAACAAAAAATCCCAGTCCAAATCCCTCTTCCCTCAGCTGCTGGAACTGCTCCACAAAGAGGAGCCAGGAGCTTTTCTGGGATTCTGCCTGTATGTATTGATAAATTCACTTGTAATATTTTGTTTCAACTGTTTGTATATGCAACTTTCTCAACTTGTTACACTTTTCAATGAAAATAAATTGTTGGTACTTATTTCCAGTGGATTTTTTTGTGGGAGGAAAACAGCCCTGGAATCCTTTAATCAGGTAAGGTAGGAAAAGGTTTTAAAAGAAAAGCATTTCTATGGAAATTCCATTTTAAAAACTCTCCTCTGTTTAATTTATGATTAAAAAGGGAGGCACATGGAGAAAAAAAAAATTCTTTATTAGATTTGTTTGTATAAAGAGTAACAAAGTGCTTCCAGATTAAATTCAGCTTCCTAAGTGACATACAGAAACAATAACACTGTAAAAATAAATCTGACCTCCTTAGAGCTCATAATTACCATTTTTATATATTTATATATATATATATATACCTCTTTCTGTTATTGCCAAAACTCGAGGATCTCTTCAGAGCTTTTTCCAGCTCCAGGTGTGGTAGGAAAAACGATGGCAGCAGAAGGTTCCAGTTAAACCACTCATGGGCTGAGTCAAAATGTTCCTTAAAAAATTTGTTGGATGGGTTCCCATCCCCTAGGACACCCCGGGGTGCTCAGGCCTTTTTTATTTCCTTTTGGATAATCCCCTCCAGGTTCTGGGCAGGGACTGGGTCCTTCCCCATCTCCATGAATTCCTTCCCTGCACAGGGATGCTCATTGACCCCTCCAGGCTGCTGGGGGAGCTCCAGGGGGAGGAATGTGGGAGTGGAGTTGGGAAAAACAAATTATTTATCCCAAAATCGGGGTGTTCTCACTGAAATGCACAGCTGTGCCCACCCCTCCACACTTCTGGGGGTGCTGTTTTTAAACACTTCTTAAAAATACCTCAAAGAGCTCAGGACTGGGGCCTGGTGGGTTAAAAAGAATTAAAAATTTTGCTTTCCCTCTATTTTTATGCCAGAATTGTTTTGTTTGTTATTAGGATCTAAGTGCACGTGAAGGACATTTTGTCAGCCGACTTTAAATCATTAATTGAGCCCTCTTAAATCCTGAGCTTTGAGCTGAGAAATGCAGTGGATTTTCCCAGCTCACATCAGGGCAATTCCAATTGTGGCACAACCAGAATCAGAGCAGGATAAAACTGCCCTGCAAGAACAGCAGCAAAGGGAGCTGGAGTTCATTTTGCCCAAACCTTTTAAATTCTTTTACTCCAACTCTTCAATCTGTTGGTAAAAGAATCCTTTATAATCACATCAGCCCAGCCAGAGCACAAATTACAGGAGTGAAAAAAACAAAAAATGGAATAGCCTTGGGCATAGATAGTTTGCTGGGCATTTAAAGTCCTGACAGGATCAAAAAAAATTAATTAATTACATTTTACTCATAATTGTTTCAAATCCTTGGATCAGGTTGTGGAAGGTGGTGCGTTCGTCGTGTTTGTAGATCCAGCACTTCCTCATCAGCTGATCCACCTGGCAGCACAAACAGGGACAATTTTAAAGGAGTGAAACATTTCTGTGGGGTTTGCAGAGCAGAGTCTGAGTCCTGAATGAACAGGAACAGCTCAGGGGTTGGGCCCTCTGAGCAGGGGACTTTGGTCAGTTCAGGTTTAAACCAACACAGCACTTCCACACCACAGGAATTGCCAAAATCAGAGGGATTCCTGAGGAATTTTTGTGGATCTGGGTACTACAGCAAGTCCTTGACCCCTCTGAAGGGACACCACGGACTTGGGAATGTTGATATCAAAAAACATCCTAAAAAAATACTTGGCAAACCTTGGAAATGCCTTTACCCAGCACTCCTGAAAGTTTTCCTACCCGAGTGGTCAGGCCTGTGGAACCAGGGAATTGGGGCTGACTCTGTGTGCAGACAGGGGCAGATGGATGGACTTTCTTTCTTTCTTTCTTTCTTTCTTTCTTTCTTTCTCTTTTTCTTTTCTTTCTTTCTTTCTTTCTTTCTTTCTTTCTTTCTTTCTTTCTTTCTTTCTCTTTCTTTCTTTCTTTCTTTCTTTTCTTTTCTTTCTTTCTTTCTTTCTTTCTTTCTTTCTTTCTTTCTTTCTTTCTTTCTTTCTTTCTTTCTTTCTTTCTTTCTTTCTCTTTCCCTCTTTCTCTCTTTTCCCTCCCTCCCTTCCTTTCCCTCCCTTTGCTTTCTTCCCTCCCTCCTTCCATTATCTGTCATCCATCCCTCCATCCATCCTCCATCCATCCATCCATCCATCATCCATCCATCATCCATCCATCCATCCATCCCTCCATCCATCCTCCATCCATCCATCCATCCATCATCCATCCATCATCCATCCATCCATCATCCATCCATCCATCCATCCATCCATCCATCATCCATCCATCCATCCATCATCCATCCATCCATCCATCATCCATCCATCCATCCATCATCCATCCATCCCTCCATCCATCCTCCATCCATCCATCCATCCATCATCCATCCATCATCCATCCATCCATCATCCATCATCCATCCATCCATCATCCATCCATCATCCATCCATCCATCATCCATCCATCATGGATCCCTCCCTCCATCCCTCCCTCACCTCCTCAGGGCAGGTTGGTGGCCGTGGCAGCCGTTTGTCATCCTGCAGGACCCTGACGAGCCGTGCCACCGTCATCTGTCCCTGCGTGGGGCCGATCATCTTCAGGAATTCCTGTGGGGACAGCGGGGTCAGCTGGGAGTCCCTCCCCACACTGCAGGGACAACCACCAGGGAAGTTCCCGGGATAAACCTGGAGCATTCCCTGAGGAAGGGGTGGGACAAGTTGAGCATTAAGGTCCCTCCCGCCCCAAATGAGCCCGCCATCTTCTGAGTCTTCCTCTTGTTGCCAAAACCAATAATAATTGTTTAAAATGATGGGATTGAAGCAGCTCTGGCTGCCAGCTCTGTCCCAGCCACTTACTGCCATGGGGCTGGACTCGGAGTCACAGTAGGTGAGGAGCTCGTAGAGCGTCACCCCGAAGGACCACACGTCGGAGGCGATGTAGAACTTGCTCTGCAGCAAACACTCCGGGGCGTACCTGGGGACACCAGGGGACAGAGTCACATCCCAGCCCTGCTCACGCACAGCCAGAGCCACTGCAGAGCCACAGCTGTGTTTGTGGAGCCCTTGCACATAGATTAAAAAGTAATAAACAAGGTGTGTTCCACCTTGTGGAAGGAGCTGTGAAACCAAGGAAACCAAACCCAAGCAGCACAAGGGGTGAGTACAGCCCACCAGGTGCCTTTTCCTTGCTCTCATGGTGAATCTTTGCTTTGCCCTCTTATAAAAGCAGGAAGGATCCTGGAAGGAATCCAGGAGCAGAGGGTGGCTGTCCCACAGCCTGGTGCCAGGCCCTACCAGAAGACGGGGCTGTCGCGGTCGTCCTTGACGGTGTAATATTCCTTGTCGGTCTCGATGGCCTTGGTGAGCCCAAAGTCTCCAATCTTCACCCTGTTCTCACTCTCCACCAGGACGTTCCTCGCTGCCAGGTCACGGTGCACGTACTGACAGGAGCCCAGGTAGTCCATGCCCTATAGAGGAGAAAATAAACCTTTTATTTCCTTTTCTTTTATTCCTCCAATACTTTAATCCATTTTCTTCCAGTTACTGCTTCACATGGCCTGACCATGCTCTGCACTCTCCATCCCTTTAGACTTCACCTTGCTCCTTTCCTCTTGCCAACACATTCCAAGTGCTGCCCTCCCTCCTGATCCTCCAAATCCTCCCCCAGGAACAACTTCCACAGCAAACTTTGCAACTTGGAACTTCATTATTCCCCCGCTGACCTGGTACCAGTAGCACCCAAAGCATGGGAGGGATTCCTTTAGGATTCTGATCCTTGGGGATAAAGGAGAATGGGTTTGTTTTTGATGGGGCAGAGGAGCTGCAGGCTCAGGGCCCTGCTCACCTTGCAGATCTGCACTGCATATCTGAGCAGCTGCTTGAGATTGATCTTGTTCTTGTTCCGTGGGAGATATTCCTTCAGGCTCCCCGAGGGAAGGAATTCCATGATGAGTTTAATCCCACTTCCTCCTAAAAACCAGAGCATGTTCAGTTTGCAGACCCTTCTCACACTGTACAACTTTTGTACAAGCCCAGAGCACCAGCAGGATTTTAAACATCCCACAGCTCATTCCCATCATCCACCCCTGAGCCAATCCACAGGAAAACCTGCTCCAGGCAGGACATTTATAAATTCTAAAGGAAAAACCACATATTTCTTAATATTCTGCAAGATTTACCATCTTCTGTGCAAATGCCCTTGTATTTGACGATGTTGTCGTGGTAAAGATTCCTCAGGATTTCAATTTCCTTCTTGAGGTCAGCGATGTGATTCCCTCCGCTCTCCGGCTTCAGGGATTTCACTGCCACCTGCTCCCCAGTGTTGTCACCTTCTGGGTCATACCTGCACAGCTCCACCTTGCCAAAGTGGCCCTGCGTGGGAGAGAAAAAAAAAGGAGCATCCTTGAGGACAATGCTCACACAGTGACACCCAGGCACTGATTTTGGTGTTTGTGACACTGGGGGGACACCCAGGCACTGATTTGGGTGTTTATGTGACACTGTGGGGACACCCAGGCACTGATTTGGGTGACTCTGACATTGTGGGGACACCCAGGAACTGATTTGGGTGTTCATGTGACACTGGGGGGACACCCAGGCACTGATTTGGGTGTTTATGTGACACTGCCCAGGCTGTGGGGACACCCAGGCACTGATTTGGGTGTTTATGTGACACTGTGGGGACACCCAAGCACTGATTTGGGTGTTTATGTGAAACTGGGGGGACACTCAGGCACTGATTTGGGTGTCTGTGACATTTTGGGGACACCCAAGCACTGATTTGGGTGTTTATGTGACACTGCCCAGCTGTGGGGACACCCAAGCACTGATTTGGGTGTTCATGGGACACTGCCCAGGCTGTGGGGACACCCAGGCACTGATTTGGGTGTCAGTGACACTGCCCAGCTGTGGGACACCCAGGAGCACTGGCTGTGTTCTGGGGTGACATTTCTCTTACCTCCCCTAAATCCCGGATCCTTTTCAGGAACCTCTTCTCGAACAGAGTGGGATCCACCTCGGTGACGGGTTTCTTCTCCGAGACAATATCGGGGTCTAGGAGGGGCAAACACCCCAGGTCAGATCCCTGCAGGGACACTCCCAGGGCACCCTTGCTCTGTCCCCACTGTCACCTCTTCCCTTCCTTACATCCACCTGTGTGACAGGGAATTCTCCATCCACCCGTGCCAGTCTGGCTCTGCTTCCACACCCAGGTTTCTCTTGCTGAACTTCCCACCCTGGAGCAGCTCCTCAGCTTCCCTGAGGCTGGAAGGAGCTGCTCTCCCAAACCATCCCAGCCCAGGATTCTGTGATCCCTTGTGGGCCTGATATTTCTGAGTCTGAGAGATTTCAGCCTGCTAGCAGCTTCTGACTTTTCCCAAGGGAAAACTCTCAACAAGGTTTCTTCTCAAAACAGTCTTGGCAAACAATTATTCTTTCTGCAAACATTTTTCCCCAGGTGCTGTTTTGCTGTTTCTCTGGTTTAACCAATGGGATTAGAGAGGTGTCGTTCCTATCCACCAACCATGTTAATTCTGTATTGATATACCTTATAAAAGGTGGTAAGAATTGGGCAATAAAGCTTTCTTTGCTTTCCCTTCTGAAGTATTTTGGGAGTCCTTCATTCCTTTGTGTCCTACAGCGACAATCCCTCCCTGCAGGTGCCCCTGGGCCTTACTCTGCTCCTCCAGTTTGTTGATGTCCCTCATGATGGCCCTGAAGAAGGGTCTCTGGTGGGGGTCGTAGTTCATGCACTGCTTCATCAGGTCTGCCAGCTCCTTGCAGGACGGCGTGGCCAGCACAAAGTGCCCCTCGTAGAACCTCTCCTTCTGTGGGAACAGAAATTACGGGAATTTTAACTTCCATGAGTCACATGAGCTGGGGAAATGGCTGCACTCCAGCATCTCTGAGGTCTTCTTCCATCCATCCATCCATCCATCCATCCATCCGTCCATCCATCTGTCCATCATCAATCCTTCCTTCCATCCATCCATCTATCCATCCATCATCCATCCCTCCATCCCTCCATCCATCCATCCCTCCATCCATCCCTCCATCCATCATCCATCCCTCCATCCATCCCTCCATCCATCCATCCATCCATCCATCCATCCATCCATCCATCCATTCACCCAACCACCCAACCACCCATCCATCCATCCAGGTTATTTTCTAACCTGTAATTCTACATCAGAGAATGTGACCATTAAATCCTTAACTCAGTGTGAACTTTCCCTCTTTTCAGCTGCAACTTGGATCTTTACAGTAGAGAATTCCAATGAGCTGGATCTGGAGCAACCACTTAACACTTTTAAACAAGTGTTTAAAAGGTGCTGAATATTTCCACTTCCAGGGTTCATTTCTTGCCAGGTTTTCCCAGTTATTTATGCATCAGAAAATGTTTACCAAGGGTACCCTGGGTGCTCCTCCCAGGTCCCAGCTCCAGGCCAGGACAAGGCTGGGATGGGCACTCCCAACCCCACAGGGCTGTGGCCATAGGCAGGCAGGGCACAACAATGTGGGCCTGATATTTCTGGGTCTGAGAGATTTCAGCCTGCTGGCTGCTGCTAACTTTTTCCAAGGGAAAATTGCTCAAGAAAGCTTCTTCTCAAAACAGTCTTGGAAAACAACAATTCTTTCTCAAAACAATCTTAGCAAACAACTCTCCTTTCTCCAAACAATCTTAGCAAACAATTCTCCTTTCTCCAAACAATCTTAGCAAACAATTCTCCTTTCTCAAAACAATCTTCCCCAGGTGGTGTTTTGCTGTTTCTCTGGTTTAACCAATGGAATTAGAGAGGTGTCATTAACTAATCACATTAAGTCTGTATCAGAAAACCTTATAAAACGTGGTAAAAATTAGACAATAAAGGTTTTTCTGTGCTCTTTGCCTTCTGAAATATTTGGAGTCTCTCATCTTTCTTTTGTGTCCTACAATGACACAACAAGAGTGACTCCAACTCTTTAAATTGCAGTGAACAGCAGCAGTGACCCCTGGGAGAGCCTTTGGAATCAATCCAAAAGAAACAAGAGATGTTTGGGACAATCTCACCCAGCTTCTAACTGGACACAGGGTTAGAAAAGGCTGGGAAAACTGGGATTGTCCAGTGTGGAGAAAGCTCCAGGGAGAGCTCAGAGCCCTTTCCAGGGCCTGAAGGGGCTCCAGGAGAGCTGGAGAGGGATGGGGACAAAGCATAGAGGGACAGGACACAGGGGGAAAATGGAAAGGCCCAAGAGGATGGATCCAATTTGTGTACCAGTTTTACCTCTGCTAAGGTCTTGTCCTTCAGTGGGGTTTCCCCATTGTAGCAGATTTCCCACAGGGTTGTACCAAAGCTCCACTTGTCTGCAGCAATGCTGAGGTTTTTGGAATCCTCCACACACTCGGGCGCGATCCAGGGGATCCGCTCAACGCGCTCTGGGATCAAACACAGGGGGGTCAATGTCACAGGGGGGAAAAAACAGCTTTGAACTGGGTTGTTCTTGTCTGAAATCAACTGCAGCTGCAGGATTTGCCCAGTTTCTTGGGTCTCAAATTCCTGATTTCAGAAGGAAATTCCTGCAGCTTTTACAGGAGGAGCCTGGAGCCATCCACAAACTGAGATTCCTTCTGTCTCACCTTACTGCACACAACATTGTGTGAGAGCAATGAGTGCTCTGAGCACCCCCTGTGTGCCTGCAGATCCATGAAAGCTGATTATTCCTATTCCAGAGCCAGTTGTGGCTGCTGTCAGTGACATTTTCCCCTTTCCCTGCACACACCTTGCCTGGACAGCACCGTGATGGGGATCCCTGGGTCGCTGAGCTTGATGAAAGGTCCATACTCGGTATCAATGCCCTCTCTGGCCAGCAGGATGTTCTTGGTGCACACGTTCCCATGCACCAAATCCTTGTCCTCCTACAGAGAAGCAGGGAAAGAACAGTCAGGGGTGCTCCAGGTATCCACATCACAGGGGATCTCTAGGATATTCCAAGCTGAAATCCAAAATTACACCCGGGAAGAAACTGGAGCTGTGCCAGTGCTCCAAGTACCCACACCATGAGGGATCTCTAAAACATTCCAAGCTGAATTCCAAAATAACACCTGGGAAGAAATTGGAGCTCTGCCAGTGCTCCACGTACCCACACCACAGGGAATCTCTAAAACATTCCAAGCTGAAATCAAAAATTACAGCCAGGAAGAAATTGGAGCTCTGCCAGTGCTCCAGGTATCCACATCACAGGGGATCTCTAAAAATTCCAAGCTGAAATCCAAAATAACACCCGGGAAGAAATTGGAGCTCTGCCAGTGCTCCAGGTATCCACACCATGAGGAATCTCTAAAATCTTCCAAGCTGAAATTCAAAATGACACCTGGGAAGAAACTGGAGCTCTGCCAGTGCTCCAGAATATCCACATCACAGGGGATCTCTAGAATATTCCAAGCTGAAATCCAAAATGACACCCAGGAAGAAATTGGAGCTCTGCCAGTGCTCCAGGTATCCACACCACAGGGGATGTCTAAAATACTCCAAGCTGAAATCCAAAATTACACTCAGGAGAAATTGGAGCTCTGCCAGTGCTCCAGGTATCCACATCACAGGGGATCTCTAAAATATCCCAAGCTAAAATCCAAAATTACACCCAGGAAGAAACTGGAGCTCTGCCAGTGCTCTGGGATATCCACATCACAGGGGATCTCTAAAATATTCCAAGCTGAAATCCAGAATTACACCTAGAAAGAAACTGGAGCTCTGCCAGTGCTCCAGGTACCCCCACCATGAGGAATCTCTAAAATACTCCAAGCTGAAATGCAAAATTACACCTGAGAAGAAACTGGAGGGAAAGAAGGAAAGGAGGAGGAGGGAAATAAGAGTGTTCCCACTTCAGCCCTTCTCCTGGGGGGAAATGTGTTCCCAGCCAGGCCCCAGTGCCTTTGCCAGGGTGTCCCTTACCAGGTAGCTCAGGGCACTTGCGAGTTGTTTGGCCACTTTGAATTTCCACGGGGTTGTGAGAACTTCACTTTTCTTGTGCATGAACAGATCCAGAGGCCCACATTCAACAAATTCCTCCACCATGATATCTGCAAAGGCACAAAGGGCACAAAGTTGGGGCTACAATGAATTGTTTGGAGTTGTTGGATTTGTGTTCCCACCTCCCAGCCTGGATGGTTGGAAAATGTTTTTATTTCCCCTTGGCCAAGGTTTATTTCAGTGCTCAGGGTCCAGATTAAAAAGCTGAGGGGCTTCAGGTGGTAAATGAACATTAAACCTGGAACCAGGCATGCCAAAGTGGAATTTTAATGCACAGAACAGCTTAGAAAAATAATCAATGGGCTGCAATATAACCGTGCTCTTGTACCAAAATTCCTTTAGCAAGGCCTTGTTTGACATCCCATAAAACTCAAATTCCTTTTCCTGAGTCTGGAGGAGCCAAGGCTGGGCTTGGCTCAATTTATCTTTTAATTTTCTAGAGCTTTGCTCTCCTTCTCGTGCCCACATCACAACATTAGGACTGTCTTGGGTTAAAAATTATATAAATTATATATTTATATATAATTTTATATACATATAAATTATATATATTTATTATATATATATATTTATACATATTTATATATTTATATATAATTATATATATATAAATTATATATATATAATTATATATGTATTGTACACATCTACATTTTTATCTGCATGTTTATATTTCATATGTACAAACATAAAATGCACATGTATAAATATATATACATAAATGTGTCCATGCTTTACATGTAGAATTATTACAAATAGACATTTATTTTATGCAAATAATTGCATATTGGTAATAAATGTCATACAAGATTACATGATGTTTCTTAATATATTTTTAAATAAAATTTTTAATTATGATAGTTATAAGGTACTTAAGATATAGTAAACTGTTAGAACATATTTAGGTAAAGTAAATAATTAAAATTTAGAGTGAAAAACTGATTAAATTACGTAGAAGCTTATTTTTTTTGAAGCTTTTTTAAGGATAGAGATATTAACTGGAAGGAATCATAAAATTTAGTAGTTTATAAAAGGTCATTAATGAAGTTCAGATTATTTTTTTTTTTAGTTTTTGAAAGTTTTTTTAATTTTGAAAGCACTTGAAAATTAAAACCCAGTAGTGTAGTGGGGATTTATTTATATAGAAAGTACAAGGACAAATTCAAGAGTTTAAATAGAGAAATGTCCAGGGTAGTTAGAGAATAAAAATGAAATCTTCAAATGAAATGTAGTTCAGAGAAAATTGTACAAATTGTACAAATTGCACAAATTGCTCTGCACTCCCAGCTGCCCTCTAGGAAGCTGCAGAGGCAGCAGTGCCAGCCCCTGTCCCTGTGTGCCTGTCCCCATCTCCCTGTGTCCCCGTCCCTGTGTCCCCATGTCCCTGTCTCTGTGTCCCCGTCCCTGTCCCCATCCCTGTCCCTGTGTCCCTGTCCCCGTGTCTCTGTCTCCGTGTCCCCATCCCTCTCCCCGTGTCCCTGTCCCCGTGTCCCCATCCTCATGTCCCTGTCCCTGTCCCCACCTCTGTCCCCGTGTCACCATCCCTCTCCCCATGTCCCTCTCCTGGTGTCCCTGTCCCCATGTCCCTGTCCCTGTGCCCGTGTCCCTGTCCCGTGTCCCCATCCCTTGTCCCCATGTCCCCATGTCCCAGTCCCCATCTCCGTGTCCCCATGTCCCTGCCCCTGTGTCCCTGTCCCTGTTCCTGTGTCCCCATCCCTGTCCCTGTGTCCCTGCCCCCATGTCCCCATCCCCCTGTCCCCGTGTCCCTGCCACTGTGTCCCCATCCCCATGTCCCTGTCACCATCCCCATGTCCCCATCCCCCTCCCTGTGTCCCCATCCCCATGTCCCTATCCCCGTGTCCCCATCCCCATGTCCCCATCCCTGTGTCCCCATCCCCATGTCCTTGTGTCCCTGTCCCTGGCCTTATGTCCCCATCCCCATGTCTTCATCCCCGTGTCCCTGTCCCCATGTCACGATCCCTATCCCTGTGTCCCTGTCCCTGTGTCTCTGTCCCCATGTCACTGTCCCTGTCCCCATGTCACCGTCCCTGTCCCTGACCCCATCCCTGTGTCCCTGTGCCCCTGTCCCCATCCCTGACCCCGTGTCCTCATCCCTGTCCCCCTGTCCCCATTTCCCTGTCCCTGTGCCCGTGTCTCTGTCCCCGTGTCCCTGTCCCGTGTCCCCATCCCTTGTCCCCATGTCCCTGTCCCCATCTCTGTGTCCCCATGTCCCTGCCCCTGTGTCCCTGTCCCTGTGTCCCCATCCCCATGTCCCCGTGTCCCCATCCCTGTGTCCCCGTCCTCGTGTCCCTGTCCCCATGTCCCTGTCCCCATCCCCATGTCCCCATGTCCCCATCCCCATGTCCCTGTCCCCATCCCCGTGTCCCCATCCCCATGTCCCCATCCCCATGTCCCCATCCCCATGTCCCCGTCCCCATGTCCCCGTCCCCATGTCCCCGTCCCCATGTCCCTGTCCCCATGTCCCCACCCCCATGTCCCCATCCCTGTGTCCCCATCCCCATGTCCCCATCCCCATGTCCCTGTCCCCATGTCCCTCAGTCCCCATCCCCGTGTCCCCATCCCCATGTCCCCATCCCCATGTCCCTGTCCCCGTGTCCCTCAGTCCCCATCCCCATGTCCCCATCCCCATGTCCCCATGTCCCTCAGTCCCCATCCCCATGTCCCCATCCCCATGTCCCTGTCCCCGTGTCCCTGTCCCCATCCCTGTGCCCCCATCCCCATGTCCCCATCCCCATGTCCCTGTCCCCGTGTCCCTGTCCCCATCCCCTGTCCCCATCCCCATGGCCCCATCCCCATCCCCTGTCCCCATCCCCATGTCCCCATCCCCATGTCCCCATGTCCCCATCCCCATGTCCCGGCACTCACTCTCCACGTCGCGGACGCAGACGCCGTGCAGCAGCACCATGTGTTTGTGGGACACCTGTCTCATCATGCTGGCTGTCTCAAAGAACGCCTGGGGAGGAGAGGGACACACACCCCGTCCAGCTGCTGCCCTGAGCACAGCCAGGAGCTCAGCAAACCCCTGGGTTTGCTCACAGGGCTGAGCTGCACCTGCAGCATTTCCCCATCCCCTCCCCTTTTTAACAAAGTTATCCACGAGCAGCACAACAAAAGGAAAGACTTGCCAAGGAAATGTCCCTGTGGCTGGGGTCCAGCACTTTGAGCAGCACTCGGATCTCCCTCTCACTCTGGTACCCTTCGCCCTCGTCGTCCTTGAGGCTGAGCATCCCCGAGTAGATCTGGGTCCTGGTGCCCCTGCCCAGGTGTTCTCCCTGAGATCAGGGAGCAAACAAGATTTACACAAATATTTATTAGAATCTGCACTTCCTTCTGTTTCAATCTGGTTACAGACTGAAATTACTCCAGTGAGAACCCAACGACAGTGAATTGCTTTTGTTTCAGTGAGCTCTGAGCCCCCTCCTCACGTGAATTCCTTGGATATTGCACCTTCCACAGCATCCCACAGCATCCCACAGCTTCCCTGGGATTGAGCATTCCCAGACTAAACAAATGAATCAACAACAGCTGGGGCTCCTGTTCACAAACTGCTGCTGAGGTGATCTTTCATGTGTTTCCAAAAGGGAGAGGAAGTAATATTTCACTGGCAGGCTTTGTTTGGGGAAGCAATTTCCTCCAAATTAACAGAGGATTCTGCCTTGGGATATTTTTGCAGGATGCTGGCTGTAAACACACCAACCCAAACCAATCTCTGTCTGCAGTGATGCAACTAAAAACCCCTCAACACCTCTTGATTTCACAGGAGAAGCCAAGTGCACCATTTAAGAGCTCTTGTAGCAACATTAAATCTGATTTAAGTGCATTAAACCTCAAGCATTGAGGTTTATTCAGGTGACCTGAATAAGTTACTGCAAACATTGGGAAATCTGAAAATTTGGGAAGGTTTCAACACAAGATTCTGACTGCTCAGAGCTTTTGAATATTTCACCTTTTTGTACTGTAGAATATTGCCTGAAACCTCTGTTTCTCTGCTAAGTCAGGCTTTAAAAAATAACAACTTCACCTTTTTTTACTGTAGAATATTGCCTGAAATCTCTGTTTCTCTCTTAAGTCAGGCTTTAGAAAATAACCAACCAGCTCTTAAAAAATAACAACTTCACCTTTTTTCACTGTAGGATGTTGCCTTAAACCTCTGTTTCTTTGCTAAGTCAGGCTTTAAAAAATAACAACTTCACCTTTTTTTACTGTAGAATGTTGCCTGAAATCTCTGTTTCTTTGTTAAGTCAGGCTTTAGAAAAATAACCAACCAGCTCTTAAAAAATAACAACTTCACCTTTTTTTACTGTAGAATATTGCCTGAAATCTCTGTTTCTCTGCTAAGTCAGGCTTTAAAAAAATAACCAACCATCTCTTAAAAAATAACAACTTCACCTTTTTTTACTGCAGAATATTGCCTGAAACCTCTGTTTCTTTGCTAAGTCAGGCTTTAAAGAATACACCCACAACCACCCAGCTCTTAAGACTCCCAAGGAATGACCTTAAATATCTTAAAATAAAACTTCAACATCAATTTCATTCCCAGTGAAAGGCATCACCCCCGAGCTCTTTGTCCACACAAACGTGGGGATTCTGCGAGCAGAGGCTGAGACCCCAATAAAGCTGAGGTTTGCTGAGGGGGCCTGGGAGAGGCAGCAGGGCTGTGGGTGTCCCCTGCAGGGCTCGGGGCACCCCTGGGTGCCAGGGCAGCTCACAGCACCCACCTGCACGATCTCCTCCTTGCGGATGCGGTGGAAGCTCAGCTGCCCCATGGAATATGCTGGCTGCCACTCCTGGGCCTTCTTGGTTGCCACCAGCAAGTTGGAGATTTCTGCAAGGCAAGGGGGAGAAAATATCCTTGAAGGTTTTCAGAGGAACTGCATTCCCCCTTCCCAGTAACAGCATGGATGGAAATGCATTAAAATCCAAAAAAAATAAGAGGAAAAAAGAAACTTGGACTTGACTTCTGCTACTTAGTCAAAAGAAAAATCACTAAAGCACAGGTTCATGTTTATATTTTAAATACAGAGTTATTATCAGCCAGATCAGGGTGATATTGAGCAACTGAACCGAATTTTCTGCACAAAGTTGGAAGAGAAAATCCCTGTGTTGTACATGGAATAAACTGGAATAAAATCTCCCCCGTCCCCTCCTGCCAGCAGGGCCATCTCCTTTTCCAGTGTGCAAGGGGGAATCTCCTTTCCTCTTCACCTCCTCCCAAATTCTCTCAGCTCTGGGAAACACCAACAGGGTTCCAGGGCACTGGAATTCAGCTGGGGAATGGGGAATGAGCAGAAGGAAGAGACTCAAAAATCCAGAGCTTCCCCCTCACTGCTGCAGGGCAGATGCAGAAGCTTTGCAGATGAATTCTGCCTTCCAGGCATTATTTTTGGGAGAGGATGGACTGGGATGTGTGTGGCCATTTGGGATTCCTCCTGCTGTGAGCAGAACCTGGGGCTAAATCATCATCTGGGATTCTGGGATCACCAGGAATAACCACACCCTGCCAAACTGCTTTAGCCCTGCACCTCCTGAACTTCCTTGTAAATATTTGTGATTAAATATTCAGAAAGGAGGAAAAAACCACCAGGGAAGGGACAGAACAGGGAACAAGCACTGAATCCTGCTGGAACCAAAGCCAGGGAGAAGCTGATCTGGGCAATCAACTCCCTGACCCTTTTTATTTTCTTTTATCCCAAATCCAGCCATCAAAATAACCCAAAATGTGCAACATCTGCACCTCCTGAACTTCTTTGTGAATATTTGTGATTAAATATTCAGAAAGAAGGAAAAAACCCACCAGGGAAGGGACAGAACAGGGAACAAGCACTGAATCCTGCTGGAACCAAAGCCAGGGAGAAGCTGATCTGGGCAATCAACTCCTTGACCCTTTTTATTTTATTTTATCCCAAATCCAACCATCAAAATGAACCCAAAATGTCCAGTGTGCTCCAGAGTGTGAGGCACATTCCTTGTGCAGGGTGTGAGCAGCTCAGGGACTCTCCCAAAGGCTCAGAGCAGCAGGTGATGGATGTGGCTCCAACAGGAAACCATTATCAGCTCAGCACAATCTCCCTGCTGTGCTTCCTCTCTCACACACAGCTTGGCTGCAAGGCCCTGAGAGTTCATAGCCACAGACCTCTTTTTTTTTTTTAAAGAGCTTCATAGGCACTAAAAACACACTTTAAAAGCCTCCTGTGCCTGGAATTTGTTCCTTTGCAACAAGAAAACCCTGCAGGGCCAGGTTACCTCTGGGTCTGGGCTGGCAGCACCTCTTCAGGGTGAAGCTGATGTTGTCTGTGCGCAGGATTTGGCCCTTCAGGTGATCCATGAGGTCCTTCAGGG
This sequence comes from Acrocephalus scirpaceus scirpaceus, assembly GCA_910950805.1. NCBI lineage: Eukaryota > Metazoa > Chordata > Aves > Passeriformes > Sylviidae > Acrocephalus > Acrocephalus scirpaceus. The sequence goes on along the minus strand of OU383779.1, from coordinate 1,922,618 downwards.
ATGCAAAGGATTTGTTGGAGCCATGCAGGAAGTATCCCCCTTTCTTCACCTCGATCTGGAAGTTCTTGTAGGGCCCTGAGTTATTCATCATTTGCTGTTGGGAGGGGAAAGAAAGCAAAGAGGATCACTGGGGTGAAGGGGTTGTTTGTAAAGCCATCAAAGCTTCCCCAAAATCTTGGCATCACACGTAGGAACAGCTCATTCCCTGCTCCTAAGTCAAGGTCCTCTAATCAAACTGCAACAAAGCAGAAAAAAACCAAAAATTCCTGGAATTTTCACTCCCAGGAAGGCTCAAAGAGAAGAGCAGCAACAGAAAGATGCAATCGTCCCCCAAGCCCAAATTATGGTTTGATTTTCTTTTTGCAGAGCATGAGAAAATGCAGTTCTGCCTCCTCTGGAGGAATTTTCTCTTCCTTTGGTCAGGAATTACAGAATCTGGAGCAAGGGTTTCAAAACCTCAACTTAAAAATAATAAAACTCCCTTTCCCACCCCAGACTTTTCAAGGAGATTTCAGGCTGGGGTTGGGATCTTCCAGTTTCACCCAGAGGTGCTGGGGAAAGGCTGAACTGCTGAACTGCCCCATCTCAAGGGCTCTCAGGGTGTCCCCTCTGCAGCTTTGGGTCACCTCTCCCTTCCCTCTTTTCCAAGACAAAATTCCATTTTTGTTTCACTGTTAAAAGAGAGAGCTGAGCATCTTTTATTTTTTTTTTAAATATCTACAGGAGATAAACCCAGTATCAAACATCCCTTCCTGACTCACTGCTGATTCCATGACCATTTTTACCTAAGAGAAGAATTTATGCTATAATCATTTATTATTTAGTATTTATGTATTATGAGTTATTGATTATTTATTATTATCTATTGTTTACTATCTATTGTTTATTATCTATTATTTATTATCCATTACCATTCATGTGTGAACATTTTAAATATTCTCCCAAACCACCAAGTCAGCTGCAGGATTCCAGCTGAGGCTGGTGTGGGAATAAAATCCATCAAGGGAATCAAATCCATGCCCAAAAAGACTCCAGGGAAGCTGAACCATGCTCAAGGTGAGGTGAAGTGACAAATTCTCTGTGTCACAAATTTCAAATGTTTCATTTTTATCAAGTTCCTGCCCAGTTTGATTGGGAGGAATGGAGCTGGTCTGGATCTAATCAATCCCAATTGGAAACACAGCACAAAGGGCTGGAAAAAACCTCCCCAGAGATGAGGGTGAGTGCCCCAAGGACAAAAACACCTCCCCAGGGATTCCAGGGAGTGGATTCCTGCTGGGAATGCCCAGCTGATTGTACCTCTGAGCCTTCCAAACACGTCACAGTCATCAGGATGTGGTTGAAGTTGGTGCAGCTCCACCTCAGCACATACATCCCCACCTCGTTCCCCTCCTGCCTCAGCTTGTTGATGGCATATTCCGTGCTGGAAGGGAAAGGACAGTGAGCAAAACCAACAGGGGAGCATCCAAAAATTGATTTTTGGGATGGAACACGAGAGCAAAGCTCTATTTGGGGTGTAGCAGCAACTTAGAAATATTTATATTATTGTTAAAATAGGGTTTAAGGGTGCATTGCTCTCGTTGGGCTGCACAGAGCAAGGGGGGAAGGATTTATTAAAGGGAATTCTGCATCCAGCACTGTGCAGGTGAACTCCTGGATTTCTACAGATTTCTACAGGATTTCTACAGCTGAAACATCAAGGGAAAAGCCACAAAGGTGGGTGGAGGGCAGAGAATTCCTTCAGGTGTTTAAAAACCCAAGGCTTCATCCCTCCATCCATCCATGGGTGAGTGTAGAGACACTCCCATTCTTAACCTAAAATATTCCCTTGTGTCCATGGAGAAAACTTTTGGAATAATCCTTTAGTGCAGAAACACTGAGTTTATATATGAGTAAGGAGACAAACATTGATTTTTTTTTAACAAAATTAAGTTTTTTCCAACCTTTCAGTCACCACCACCCATCCAAACCCCGCATCTCCTCAGCGGGAATTACCAAAACAAGGAGAATTCTCAATAAAAAACCCCTCAAAAAGCAGAATTGACTGACCAGATGGGCCCGTGGCAGCCGTTCTTGATGTTGTGCTGGATGAGGGGAGGAGCCACATCTGTGCACAGGTAGTGGTGGGCATCTGCTGTGAGCCTGAAGTAGCCATCGACCAGCGAGGTGAAGGACAGAGCCTCGGCGTGGGAGCTCAGCTTCAACTCCTGCACAGAGCACAGGGAAGGGTCAGCTGGGCCAGGACACCAAAAATGCTGTAATTGATGCCTCAAGTTTTATTTTCATGTATTTCAGGTTCTGTGGTGCCCAGGGTGCAGCTCTGAGCTCACAGTCAGGGTCACTCAGCTCTCTGCACACAGCAGGGACACAAAACAAATCCTTGTCCTGCTGCACACCAAGGACAACTTTCAGCCCAACAGCACAAACAAGGGTGGCTGGAGGGAGGAACAAGAAGGATGGGAGCTCACAGCCTGGAGCTGGGGTTGGACAATTCAACCCCAATGTGCAAATGGACCAAAACTTATAAAAATGTGAGACCTCGTGAGCAGTCAGACATTTTGTGTCTATTTTGTGACCATTTTGTGACCATTTTGTGACCATTTTGTGACCATTTCAGGACCATTTTGGGTCCATTTTGTGCCCATTCTGTGACCATTTTGTGACCATTCTGTGGCCATTTGGGGTCCATTTTGTGCCCACTTTATGTCCATTTTGTGTCCATTTTGTGACCATTTTGTGACCATTTCATGACCATTTTGGGTCCATTTTGTGTCCATTTTGTGCCCATTCTATGCCCATTCTGTGACCATTCTGTGACCATTCTGTGGCCATTTGGGGTCCATTTTGTGCCCACTTTATGTCCATTTTGTGTCCCTTTTGTGCCCATTTTGTGACCATTTTTTGACCACTTTGTGACCATTTTGGTTCCATTTTGTGACCATTTTGGGTCCACCTTGGGTGTAGCTCTGTCCTGCCCAAGGTGTACCCTAAGGCCCTTTTAATAAATCCCTATTTTATTCTCCAGCTCTGTCCAGTCTCAGTTCCAGCTCAGCCTTCCCAAGGCATCAGAAGATCCCTGGAATGTTGGTTTTAATGAAGCCAGGAATATCCAGCCATTTTTGGCTACAGCATGTTGGGATTTAGTGGCCATTCCCTGCCCAGACACTTTGCTCTCCACTGTCACAAATTCTGTAACTCCTCATGGAATTTGTGAATGAAAATTTAGTGCCAGTATGGACACAGCTGCTCTCATCCACTTTTAACATCACTTTTGCTCTGCCCAGTGCCAAGGGCAGCACGTTTTGTGTTATTGACACTCAAAATATCCCTCAAGGACTGTTGAAAGCACCCCCACACTTTAACAGATGTTCCCATATTAGGAAAGAGTTAAAGTTTCATCCCTGAACTTTTAAGGAGGAAGAACCAGAAACTTCCATGCTCTGCTCACCATAATTATCCCAGTGCCAGGACAAAGGCAGCCCTTGGACCCTTGAGCTGCTCCTCAAGGAATGTGGCTGGTTTCTGTTGGGCAGCAGGGCAAAAACCCCTCCTGGATCCTTGAATACTTAAGAGAGAGCCTGGAGATTCTCAGGGCATTTTTGGGGTGTCTTGTCAGGTACAAGAGACCTCCCTGCACTGTGCATGGCTTTTATCTTTTGTTTTGTACAGTTTGTTATTTTCTCTTTAATTAAAACCTTTTTACTTTTTCAAAACACCACTGATCAGCATCTCACTAATTATTTTTAAGTCATTTCTGAGAGGCTGCTGGCAACCCTCAGAGCTTGATAAACCTTCCTGGGGCTAAAATCACTCTGGCTTCACACAGAAATTCATCAAAGGACGTTGTCACCTCCTGCCCAACCCCACCCTGGCTCCCCATGGAAGGGAAATATCCACCAATCCATGTGGTTAAACAGTTGTAAAGGAACAACTGTTAAACAGGAACTATCCCTGTTCCATCCACTCCTCTAAAGCTTTAACTTTGCATAATTCCTAATTCTTTTTTGTGAAGTATAATTATATTGATTTGTCTCAAGCCTCTCTCAATTTTTTCACTTCATTAATTTTGTTCCTCTATTACTCAGACTGATTTTGACTGTCACAGAGCTTATTAGCAATGGGGACTATAAAATGAAATTAATTTATTTATAAATTAATTTATAAATTTATTAATTTATTTATAAATTTTATTTATAATTATAAATTGATAAATTAATCCCATAAATCACTTCCACGAGTGTTTTACTCTTTGTTGAAGGTGTCAGCCACAGCATTTTCTGCACAATTTCTAAGAGATATCCTGGCACTGTCATGATTTGAAATATTGTGATAACCAGAGAACAAAACTCCTAAACCTCAACAATTTAAAACAAAAAAACGGGGGAAAGAGGATAAAAAAGAAGAATGAAGATGTTTTCTGGGTGGATCTTAATTACAAATCTATTGGTGATCCATCAGGGACAGTCATTGTGTTTGTTCTGTGTTTAATCAGTATCTGAGGTGCTTGTTAAGGATGATTTCAACTTTGAAATTAATAATTTGATATTTGAGTTATGACTAAAGTCGTAATTTTGAGCTTGGGAGGAGAATTTATGGCAAAATTTTTTTTAAAGGAAGATTACACTTACCATTACAGTTTGTAATACAGGTGGAATTAAGATTTTTGAACATGTGCTGCGTAATAAATAATAAATAAATAAATAAATAAATAAATAATAAAAATAAATAAATAAATAATAAATAATAAATAATAATAAATAATAATAAATAAATAATAAATAAATAAATAATAATAAATAAATAATAATAAATAATAAAATAAATCCACGCTCAAGGGAAGCTGAAGTGACAAATTCTGTGTCAGGAATTAAAAATGTTTCATTTTCACCACGTGAAATCCTGCAGGGTTCTCACCATCCTTTTGTTGTCCTGTTTGTTGATGCTGACTGTGGCCTCCTTGATGACAATGTGGGTGATTTCAGGGAAATAAGAGAAATTGTTCCACATTTCCCTTAATTTGTGTTTTTCTTCCTCCTTTTTGGTTTTGCCATCAGATTTCTTCTTCTTCTCTTTTTCTGTCTGTACAGGCTGCAAATGTGTTTGGGATAAAAGCTTTAGTGACAACATGTTCAGCACAGTGTTTTTATTCTAAACCAAAAATTCATTCTAGAATAGTGATATAAATTCATTATTTATTGATTAGAAATTTATAATAGAGTCATTATATAAATTATAATATTAATATAAAATACAGAATAATATAAAATATAGAATATAATTTATTGTAATACACGTTTACTCTATACCAAAATTTCATTCTAGAATAATAATATAAATTAATTATTTAGAATTTTAATTATTTAGAATGTTATAATAGAGTTATGATATAAATAATAAAGTTAATATAAATTATAGAATATTATAAAATATAGGATATAATGTATTGCAATACACTTACTCTATACCAGAATTTCATTCTAGAACAGTACAATAAATTAATTATTTATTAGTTAGAATTAGAGAATAATCATAATTCTAATTATAAAATTAATAGATATTATAGAATAATAATATAAAGGATATAATGTATTGTAATACATTTACTCTAAACGAAAAATTCATTCTAGAATAAGGATATAAATTATTAATTAGAATAGTAGAATAGAATTATAATACAAATTATAAAGTTAATATAAATTATAAAATAATAGAAAATATAGAATATAATGTATCATAATACATTTACTCTATAGCAAAATTTCATTCTAGAACAGTAATGTAAATTAATTATTTGTTAGAATTATAGAATAGAATTATAAAACAAACTATAAAATGAATATAAATTATAGAATAATAATAGAAAATAAAGAATATTGTATTGTAAAGAAAATGTATTGTCATACATCTACTCTAAACCAAAAATTCATTCTAGAATAAGGATATAAATTATTAATTAGAATTGTAGAATAGATTTATAACATGAATTATAAAATGAATATAAATTATAGAATAATAATATAAAATATAGAATATAATGTATTACACTACATTTACTCTATAGCAAAATTTCATTCTAGAACAGTAATATAAATTAATTATTTGTTAGAATTATAGAATAGAATTATAAAACAAATTATAAAATGAATATAAATTATAGAATAATAATAGAAAATAAAGACTATTGTATTATATTGTAAAGAAAAAATTGTAATACATTTACTCTAAACCAAAAATTCATTCTAGAATAATGATATAAATTATTAATTAGAATTGTAATATGAATTATTAAATGAATATAAATTATAGAATAATAATATAAAATATAGAATATAATGTGTTGTAATAAATAGAATAAATCTCTTTAATTCTGGAATGTTTTTCACAGTCTTTCATTTTCCTGGATAAAGGGCTGCCCACAGAGGTTTTCCAGTGCCCATTCTTGGAATTTTTCAAGACAAAATTCCTGAGCCTGCTCTGGTCTCAAAACTAAAGCCTAAAAATGGGGTTGGGCTGGAAGTTCCTGAGCTCCCTCCAACCTGGATAATCCTGTAAAGCCCCTCCAATAAAATCTGCTCTGCACTGTGTGAAGACCACAAGCACCTTTTAACAGCTGTTACATCCCAAAAAAATCCTTTAAATCCCATTCATCAAGGGCTACTCACACTTGGCTTGAGCCTCCACTGGATGCCGTTGTTCCCTGTCACCATCACCTCGTACTTCTCATTGTCTCCACAATTGAATTTATTGATCTCATTCTCAGCAGAAATCAGCAAAAACGAGGTCTCAAAGATCTCTGCCCCGTAGTATTTGGTCAGGACCTCCATGGTGGATAAATATTTCACCTTCAGGTCCCGGGGGGAGACGCTGTTGTTGCAGATGGTTTTGTTGTTGAACTCCTTCAGGAAGTGCTTGAAGACGTTGTTGATGCGGATCCTGGTCAAGAAATTCCTCTGCCTGATGGTCTTGTTGAGGGACTCGGGGATGTAATGTTTGTAACTGGAAGGGAAATCAGGGTTTGTGAGAACGGGGTGGGATGGGATGGTGATGGGACAGAGACGAGAGATCTCTGGGGTCAGGGCTGGGTTTGGAGCGTGGGTTCATTGCACAGGGTGTGGGTGAAGGGCCCTGTATGAACTGCCAGCCACAGCTCAGAGCAGAGAGAGAGTGAGGAGGAAGAGGAGAAAGGAGAGAGTGAAGAAGAAGAAGAGGAAGAGAAGAGGAAAAAGAGAGCGAAGTTCCCGTTCCAATCCATTAAATCTTCTATACTGAATATTCCGATTTACACCAACCAATCCAGTACAGGATACAAATCCTTTAGGATTTACACACAGCCTATAAGAATCATTACATTGCCATGCTGTGTTATATTTTAAACCCTAAAAACTACAAATCCTACAGCATTTACACACAGCCTATAAGAATCATTACATTACCACACTGTGTTATATTTTAAACCCTAAAAACGACTCTTGGGACCCCTCCTGCCGAGCTGGCAGGGTCTGCTCTGACCCTTGGGCTCTTGGTAAGGAGAAGGGCATTGTTTAATTAATTAATTTAATTGTTTAACCATTCTTTTCCAGTTGTTCAGTAACTAAAGCTTAGAATCTTAGACATCAAAACTTGCCTTCAACTCTATTTCACTTGTATGTTTTATATTCTCTACAAATAAGCAGTCGTATTTATAAGGTTTTCCTGTTTCATCTTCCCCAACATTGGTTTAATTCCTCCTGGGAGAGCAGCAGAGCCAGCAGGGACAAAGGATGGATCCCAGCTCACCTGATGTCCTTGGGAAGCTCTGGCAGCTTCACATTCCTCTTGATGGCATCGTGGGAGATGGCCAGGACAGCCATGCCCAGACACTCGTTCTCAATCTCATGGACCTCCTGGTCGTTCTTGGGGTCACGGATGGGTGCCAGGCCCTTCACCAGGTCATACTGGCCCTGAAGGGAACAAAAAATCCCAAATTATCCATTTGGTATTTCCAGAGTTTGTACCTGAGCCAGGAGTTCATCACAGGATCTTTGGCCAAGAGAAACTCCTCCCCTTTTATTCATCAGCTCATCATAAATTCACTATTTTAAAAAATTAACTACATTAACTACATAAAATAAAATACATTAAATACAGTGGTGACTTAACTTCATCACTCCTGAGACAGTAAGGCATCCCAGGATCCTTGGGCAAGGAGAAGCTGGAATCTCCTCCCCTTCTTCTATTCATCAGGTCACCAAAATTTCACTTTTTAAAATATTAATTATAGAAATCATCATCCCTGAGGCAGGAATTCATCCCAGGATCCTTGGGCAAGGAGAAGCTGGAATCTCCTCCCCTTCTTTTATACATCAGCCCATCAAAAAATTCACTTTTTAAAAAAATTAACTACAGAAATCACCATCCCTGAGGCAGGAATTCATCCCAGGATCCTTGGATAAGGAGAAGCTGGAATCTCCTCACCTTCTTTTATATGTCAGCCCACCAAAATTTCACTTTTTTTTTAAATTAACTACAGAAATCACCACCCCTGAGACAGGAATCCATCCCAGGATCCTTGGGCAAGGAGAAGCTGGAATCTCCTCATCTTTTATATATCAACCCACCAAAAAATTCACTTTTTAAAAAAATTAATTATCAAAATCACCACCCTGAGCCAGGAATCCATCCCAGGATCCTTGGGTAAGAAGCTGGAATATTTTCCCCTTCTTTTATACATCAGCCCGCCAAAAATTCACTTTTTTTTAAATTAACTATGGAAATCACCACTCCTGACCCCTTTTAGAACCTTCAATATTTATTTTCTGGTCCACAAACCCAATTTTGTGTCTCAGCTTTATTTCTGTCCTTCCCATCCAAAGTCTCCATGAATCTCATGGATTCATCTCTAAGCCAAGCCTTGCCCTGGGACAGCCTGGAAATTGTTTGGTTATCAAAGAGCAAAGACATTTCTGTGCCTTGTTGTTTTAATATTTCCCTGGAATTCTCTTCCCTTGTGGTTTCCCAACTAAATAAGGATTTTTCTGAAGGGCAAACTCCTATTTCCAAGTGTGAAAATCCTGCAGGAATTCTACTCAGAATAAACAATAAATGAGATTTCCTCAGTGCATTCCATTTGTTCTTTCATCAACCTGAATTTTCCCCTTTTTTTTTTTTGTGACACCTGACAGCTTCTGGTTTGAAAAATCCTTTGGAAGGCACAAGAGGAGAGCAGAACTGCAGTGAGGTTATCAATCTTTATCACCACGGGCTTATCAGGAAATGTTTATCTTTTTTTTAACACCACCCAGTAAAAAAACCTCATGAAAAGGACCCAGCCCTGCCAGATTTTCCTCTGCTGCTGCTCCTCTCCACAGAATGTCCCAGCCATGTGGAAATGTCTCACAAAAAGTGACTGACAGAGTTTATAAACACAAATAATGCACTTTAGAATAAAATATCTATAAAAATAAAACCCTTTTTGGACTGGGAGAGCTTCTTAACACTTCTTTCATGTAGCAAATCCACTCCTCTCCACCAGGCAGCAGCAAAATGAAAACTCTTTCCAGTACTAACATCATACATAATGTGTATTTCAGGAGCTTAAAAAGAGATTTTTCAAGCAGAATCCTGTTGGAGCCCTGGGCACTGAGAATTCCAGGTTATGGAACCCTGGGCACTGAGAATTCCAGGTTTTGGAACCCTGGGCACTGAGAATTCCAGGTTCTGGAACCCTGGGCACTGAGAATTCCAGGTTCTGGAACCCTGGGCACTGAGAATTCCAGGCTTTGGAACCCTGGGCACTGAGAATTCCAGGTGCTGGAACCCTGGGCACTGAGAATTCCAGGTTCTGGAACCCTGGGCACTGAGAATTCCAGGCTTTGGAACCCTGGGCACTGAGAATTCCAGGCTTTGGAGCCCTGGGCACTGAGAATTCCAGGCTCTGGAACCCTGGGCACTGAGAATTCCAGGCTTTGGAACCCTGGGCACTGAGAATTCCAGGCTTTGGAACCCTGGGCACTGAGAATTCCAGGCTTTAGAACCCTGGGCACTGAGAATTCCAGGCTTTGGAACCCTGGGCACTGAGAATTCCAGGCTTTGGAACCCTGGGCACTGAGAATTCCAGGCTCTCTGTGCTCACAGGCACTGACCCCCAAGCAAACCCTGCACTGACCTGAGGCCGTGGAAAAGGCTCCCAAAATTGAGTGACAGCACTGGGATTGTGGGGGTGCAGTTTGGATAGAAGTGTGTGAGATCACAGGGTGCAAAACTGAGAGTTGAAGGGTTTAGAATGCAGGAATAGATAGAAAGCAAGGTGGAGGATTTAGGGCAGAGGCCAGTCCTGCTTTTTCACCTTCTTCTCCATGGCTCTGGGTGGTATTTTGTAATTGGGTAGAAAAATCTGCATTGCAGGCCAGGGGTGGTTGGTTATTGGGTTAAAAGTAAAAATAATTTAAGTATAATTTCTTAATTGGACAGTTTGTGCTTAAAAGGCCTCATAGAGAGAGAGATGTGGCTGCATTTTTGGTTTGTTAACCAGAAGTGCTGTAGAACTCACAGTTTGTGAGACTGTAACATAGATCAGAATTAATAAACATCTTGAGTCCAAACAAGAAATGCTGTCTTGAGCATTTAATTCCAACTCTGGCAGAAAAGAAGCTAAAACAAAACACCTGCCCAACCATCCAGGCTGTGTTTGTGTCCCCCCAAAAAATCCCCATTGCGGGCCAGGGGTGGTTGGTGATTGACTTTAAAAGTAATTTAAGTTTCATCTCATAATTGGACAGTTTGTGCTTAAAAGGCCTTGGAAAGAGATAGAGATGGAGACATTTTCACTTTGTTGGCTAGAACTCACAGCTTGTAAGTTTATACCATAGATCAGAATTAATAAACATCTCAGTCCAAACACAAACTCCATCTCTCGAGCATTTAATCCCAGCTCTAACAGAACAAAAGAAAATTAAAAAACCCCACAGAATCCCAGAGTTTTGATGGGAATGCAGCCTCAGAGGCAATTCCAACCTGTGCAAAGATGTATTCCAGGGAAAAGGCATCGAGGATGGGGGTTCCCTCTGGGGCCAGTTTCTTGTCATAGGCCTTGGCTTTCCTGGGGCAGTGTCTCCACACCGAGGGCTCGCTCTCGCTGGTCCCGTGCCAGTTGGTGAAATAGTACCTGGCAAAAAGAAATTAAAATAGTCAGAAACTTTAAAAGTTTCTTGGGAAAAGCTTCTGTTTCCACAAGAGAATTTGGGCTTTGGAAAGAAAAGCAGTAAGAAGGAAAAATTGATCAAACTTTTCTGCCTTAAGTTTAAGTGGTCCAACACTCCAAGCACATTCCTGGCCTGAAGGAAATTATAAAATTATTATGTGTTAATCAATTTTTTTTCCTTTTTTTTCTGTTAGAGAGATGGAGCACCTCTCCTGTGAGGAAAGATTGAGAGAATTGGGATTGTCCACCTGGAGAAGAGAAGGATCCAAGGATCAAAAGGGGGCTCCAAGAGAGCTGGAGAGGGACTGGGGACAAGGCCTGGAGGGACAGGACACAGGGAATGGATTCAGAGTGAAAAAGTGGAGATTTGGGTGGAGATTGGGAAGGAATTCCTGGATGGGCTGGAATTCCCAGAGAAGCTGTGGCTGCTCCTGGATCCCTGGAAGTGCCCAAGGCCAGGCTGGATGGGGCTTTGAGCAGCCTGGGATGGTGGAAGTGTCCCTGGGGTGGGATGGGATTTAAGGTCCCTCCCAATCCAATTCTGTCTGGAATTGACATTTATAAATCCCCAAATTTGCAGTGGTCAAGGCTGGAGTTTTCATCCTTGTAGGATCTTCAGCAAAATAAAACCAATTTTTTTAAGTTTGGCTCTTCTTAGGCAGGAACTCCAACCCAAAACTTTGCCAGAAACTCCTGACAAGAACCAGAAGAGCCTCAAGAACTCCTTGAGCTGGAGCCTGAAGAGCAGAGCAAAGCAAATCCTACTGAAATCCAAAGGAAATTACTTTGCTTCCCTCTTCTCCTGCAAGAAGAGGAGTCAGAATTAATAACTCCAATTGTTTTGTTATTTCCTGAAAATAATCACGGGCAAGGTATTGTGCATTGTTTGTGATGGAGAGGAGAATTTGCTCCTTTTCCTAATTAACTGCTCTGATTAACACAACACCGAGGAGTTACAAAAACAATCAGAGCCCCATTGTTTGAGGGAGGAGTAAATAAAGGAGATTTTTTTTCCTTGGAAAGCTCCGTGGATTTATGGGAGTGATTTTTGGTTTTTCAGTTCCATGACAGGAACAGGTGCACAGATTTTCCATGGGAAGGGGAATTTGGGATCACTTGGGAAGGTGAATTTGGGATCACTTGGGAAGGTGAATTTGGGATCACTTAGGAAGGTGGATTTTGATTTCAGCCTGGTCAGAGAGTGCTGGAAATGACCTCCAGCAGCTCCTTTTCTCCAGAGCTTCCAAAAAATTATCCCAGAATAATGGAATGGATCTGGAAAATCATCTGCTTCCCAAATCCCTCCCAAAGAAGGGAATTAAATCCCTTTTCCACACCAAAAAAAAACCAACCCAGCTATGGAGGAGTTAAATTCTCCTCCCCTGTGAGCCAGAGACTCCAGGATATTACAAAATCCTGGGGTTTCTCATGCTAGAGCTTATTTTTATTTAAAAAACAAAAAAAAAGAACTCGAGGCAAGTGTGAAAACCACAGGGTGCTCACAGAGTTTCTGTGCAAAGCCTTTTTTAAAAATCACCAAAAGTGCTGCAGCATCTGGCACTGATTTAGGGGGGAGGAGAAGTTCACACACAGAACAAAAAGCTCTCAGCAGTGGGAGAAAAGCCCTAAAATTTATTTATATTATAATTTATTTAATATATATTAAACAAATTAAATATATATTTAAATATAATATAATATAATATAATATAATATAATATAATATAATATAATATAATATAATATAATTCTATCTATTAATTATATCTATTTTAGAGATATAATTAAAAAGGACACCACCTAAAACCTATCAATGTAATCAAAAATATAAATTATTTTGTTTCTGGATGATCACATATAGTTAATCCACTGCTCTATTAAAAAAAAACCCAGACCAATTTTCTTTTTTCCAGGGGAATTCTGCCTCTGGCAGAGCCCAGAACAAACCAAACTCATTCATAACTCCAAACCCACAACAGAAATAAATGAAATAAAGCAAAACACCACCAGGACGTGAATGTATTCCTGGGAAAATGGGAACCTTTGGATTTTAGGGTTTAACTCTGTCTGAAATGCAGCTGAAATTATTTAAAATCCATCATTTTGGCCCAAAGTTTGTCAGTTTTCATTTGTGGACTACAAGGGACAAAAGGGATTCCCCTGCCAAATTTCAAATCTCAACTCCAAAGCTGAAAAAAATAATAAAATAAGAAATAAAAAAAAAATTAAAAAGAATTTTTTAAAAAGAAATAATAAACCACCAAAACTTTTAATTATGGAAAGCAGGGGCTTTTCCACAGCTTCATTCTACAAAACAATACCACAGAAAAAATACAGAAAAAATACAGAAAAAATACAGAAAAAATACAGAAAATAAAGCTCAGCAGAAATTTATTTTGTTCCTAATTATTTTCAGGAAATAACAAAAGAATTGGAGTCATTAATGATCTTAAATCACTTTTCTGGGTTATGAACAGGCAAAAATTATTTTTAACAGGGATCTTTGGGCAATTTTAAGGAAATTCCCATCATTCACCCAGAGCAGAAATATGAACAGCAAACACAGCAAAAACTGGGTTTTAAGAATTAAAAATTACTTAATTAATTAAATTTAAAAGGTAATTATTTAAAAATGAATTAAATTTAAAAGGTTTTAATTAATTAGAAATTCTTAAGAATTAAAAGGATTAAATCCCCACAACTACACTTGAAATGTCACTTTCTTTTACTGAGAAAAACAAAGAATTTCATGCTCAGGGGAATCCCCCAGGTTCACATCACACCAGAAATTTGTGTTATTCAGGGAATTGTTCCTGTGGCTGATCTCAGGGCACCCAAAGCTCTGTAAAAACATTTTAGAGCCCCTCAGTTCTGTAATTTTGTAATTTTGTAATTAAATTCTGGGTAAATCTGAGATCAGCCAGGGCTAAGGCATTAATAACACTAATTAAAGAAAAATAAGAAATTTTTTCTTATTTTTTTCTTATATTCTCCAGCATCCTCTTCCTCCTCCAAACCCAGGAATTATCATTACTTGAAAAGCAAAATGAGAAGTTTTTCCTTGCTGCAATCCATCCAAAAATAACAATTCCAGCCTGGAATCCAAGTGGAAACACCCCCAGTTCAAAATTCACATTGCAGAGGTCTCTCTCTGCATTTCCCTGCACCCCAAACTGCCCCAGAGTGTGGGAATTTTATTTACAAAGTGATTTTCTTACAGCTGTCCCTTGAAGAATCAAGAAATCTGTGGATTTCCTAAAGTTTCTGGATTAATTATTCCTGCAAGCCAGGTTTATTTTATATATTTTCTTCTATATCAAGCACTTAAAGTTCATATTGATACAAGGAAAGTCAGAATAATGATAATAATAATAATAATAATGACAATGATAATGATCATATAATGATAATAATGATAATGACAATGATGATGATATAATTATAGTAATAATGAAGATAATGAAAATAATGAAAATAATAGTAATAATGATGATGAAAATAATGAAAATAATAATAATGATGATGATTAAAATAATGAAAATAACGAAAATAAAAATAATAATAATGATAATGACAATGATGATGATATAATGATAATAATAATGGTAATGACAATGATATAGTGATAACAATGATAATAATAATGAAAATAATAAAGAAAATAATGAAAATAATAACAGTAATAATAATAATGATGATATAATGATAATAATAATGATAATGACAATGATGATGATATAATGATAGTAATAATGAAAATAAGGAAATTAATAATAATGATGATGATGATGAAAATAATGAAAATAACGAAAATAAAAATAATAATAATGGTAATGACAATGATGATGATATAGTGATAACAATGATAATAATAATGAAAATAATAAAGAAAATAATGAAAATAATAACAATAATAATAATGATGATGAAGAAGAAAATAATAATGAAAATAAGAATTAAAATAATGAAAATGAAAATAATGATAATGATAATAATAATGATAATAATAGTAATAATGTGCAGAATTAGATTTCTAACAAATCCTACAAGGATGAAAACTCTCCTTGCTCAGCAGAATTCCTGCCCTCATTCCCACTGTCAGCCCCAAATCCGCGGGCTGGATTTCCAGGATGCCACCTGGAATTCCCTGAGCCAAAGATCCTGGGAATATCCTGGCTCCTGCTCTGATTTTTTCCACGTTTTCCCACACATCCCTTGCAGCCCTGGAGAATTCCAAAAGCAAGAGCTTGCTGCCTTTTCCTTTTAAGAGTAAAATTCTCCATGATGGCAGTGGGAAGTGGAACACTTCAAATGGAAATTCATCCATTAAAAAACTGTGGTTTGGAGGCGATTTTCCAATTAACTTTGACCTTGCTCACTCCCAGATTTGTGAAAGCAACTTCTCGTGCTTTTTCACCTTTTTTGTCCCCAAAGTTAAATCCCAAAGATGATTTTCCAATTAACTTTAACCTTGTTCACTCCCAACTTTGTGAAAGCAACTTCTCGTGCTTTTTCACCTTTTTTTTCCTAAGGTTAAATCCCAAAGATGATTTTCCAATTAACTTTGACCTTGTTCACTCCCAGATTTGTGAAAGCAACTTCTTGTGCTTTTTCACCTTTTTTTTCCTAAGGTTAAATCCAAAAAATTATTTTCCAATTAACTTTGACCATGTTCACTCCCAGATTTGTGAAAGCAACTTCTCCTGCTTTTTCATCTTTTTTTTTCCTAAGGTTAAATCCCAAAGATGATTTTCCAATTAACTTTAACCTTGTTCACTCCCAACTTTGTGAAAACAACTTTTTGTGCTTTTTCACCGTTTTTGTCCCAAGGTTAAATCCAAAAATTGATTTTCCAATTAACTTTGACCATGTTCACTCCCAACTTTGCGACAGCAACTTTTTGTGCTTTTTCACCTTTTTTGTCCCCAAAGTTAAATCCCAAAGATGATTTTCCAATTAACTTTGACCATGTTCACTCACAACTTTGTGGAAACAAACAACTCCTCATGGTTTTTAACCTTTTTTGTTTCCCAAAAAGATGCAAAGAAATCAGGAGACATTTGAAGCTCCTGCTGCTCACCTCATGTCTAAGCTGCTGCTTTTGGTTTTGTTTCCCTGCCTCTTCAGGGAGCTCAGGAATAAATGAATAAATCTCATTTTTTTGGGTGTTTTCTCTCTTACCTCATGCGATAATGCAGCCTGAAGGATGATTTCTCATCCACCTTGAAGACCTGGTTTGGTGCATACCAGAGCTTTTTGTTCTCATCATACAGAGCGAAGAGGTTGTGGCACAGAGGGGACACAGCTGGCACAAAGAACACACAAATGGGTGAATCACCAGGGCACATCCACACCCCAAAACACAAATCCACAAAGCAAATATTGGGTCTGGAAGAGAACTTGATACTGGGATTAGTTTGAAATTGTTATTAGGGAGGAAAGGTTGAGGTGGGGCTCTCACCTCGGTTCAACCTGTGAGGTTTGGGGTGGATTAAAGAGATATTACTGTTCTCAAATCCTGGTTTTGCACAAGGGCTGAGCTTCAAGGAAATTAATTAAAAGCTTCATTTTGTCCAGGTTTTTGTCCTGAAAAATGGGAGTCCCATTTTGTCCCAGAAATAGGAGTTTTAGCAAACCCACAGCTTTGTTCTCAGCTTTATCTTATTAATAAATTTTTATTTCAGAGCTGAGATGAGGTTTTAGCAAACGAGCAGAAAGTTTTGGTCACTCCACAGAGGGGTTTCCAGACATCAATGATCTGCTTTAATTTTGCATTTACTCCATCCCAGATCTGTCTGAATTCCTTGTTTCAGTTCTGGGAGCACCATTGTGGGTTCACAACCCCAAAAGAGCAGCTCCTGCACACCAACATAAATAAGCAGGTTATTTATGGGTGAAAAAATAATATGAGGGTAAAAAATACCCCTCACTTTGCTTAAATCTCTTTAAAAAACAACATCAGCACTCATTTGAAAAGGTTTGTCCTGCAGATTTATATAATTTCACTCATTCCCATGGAAGGGGAGCAATCAGGCAAATGAGCTGAAGGGGATGACAAGAATCCAGGTACTTTTATTATTAAAATACTTATTAAATTAAAATACTCATTATTATAAGTATTACTTATAATAATAACTACTACTTAAAAATAATTAATTATTATATATACTTATTACCATATTATATATTATAATAAGACTTTTTATTATATTATAATACTTCTATTATATTAAATATTTATTTATTATAATTATTATAATATATATAATTATATATTATAATAATTATGTATTATATATATACTTCTATTATAATACTTCTATTATATTAAAATACTTATTAAATTAAAATATTATTACTTTTCTTCCAGGCAAAGCAAACATTGGAGAGCTGCAGGAGAATTCCTGAACAGGGGAACTCCTGTTCACACCCCACAGCAGCTGGAGAATATTTGGGGAAAAAACCTCAGGAGTGCAAATATAAAACCCACTGCCTTGTGAGATCAAACAGAGATTAAATCCATTTTTTCCTGTGGAATTGCAGGTATTTTGTGGTATTTTATGGTATTTTGGGATATTTTGCTTAGCTCCAGCTCAGAGGGAACAGCACAGCAGAGTCCCAGCCACGTGAGTGATGCACACGGGGTCAGAGCAGCTTTGTAGGGATTTATTGGGACAGACTGGCTCTTCCTCTGGCTGACACACAGAAGGTGCCTCACTTTGGGTGCTGCCAAGCCCCTGAGAGCTGAAATCAATCCAGATACTCACAACACCTCTGGGCAGCCTCGATGCACAGCTCCTCCGAGGTGAACTCGCCGCTGGAGTAACAAATGGAGGGTTTGTCCTGCAGGTAGAAGAGGATTTCCAGCCCTTGGTGTTGAGCTTCCAGGTTGAGCTCGTTTTTCTTGGTGCTCCTCATTTTTGCACAGAAAGCCATGGCTTTGCAATCTTCTTTCACGTTGAGATACTGGAAGTGGAGGGAAAAGAGCAAAAGGGAACGTGAGGGGGAGTTGGAATTATCAGGACATGAATCCATCATTGCTGCTGTGCTGCAGGCACCACAATTCTCAAATTGGGGATTTATTCAAAACCAATGAGGTGAAAAAGGGAAAAAAAAGAATGTCAGTGATTATTCTGGTTCTGGGAACTCTGCTCCAAATCATTCCCTTCTCTTCTGGTGGATCCACAGCTTTTCTGAAAGGTTTCTCTCCTGACAGCAAAGCACAAATAACTTTCCCATCCTTCAGCACCTAACAGGCTGGAAAACAACACTTGAGCTGAGTGATTTAAACAGCTCATTTTATGTTTCCTTTTCTTAAAGAAGTCAGCTTCTATTTTTACAGCCCCTTAACAGCAAAATACTTCTCATTGTTTTCTCCCCTCTCACCCTTCGTGTGTGAAACTCCTGATGCTTTATGAGTCACGAATGTATTTTATAAGATTTATTGGCTTTTATTTTTTTATGACTGCTTCTCTGTCTCTCTAAGAGGAAAGGATAGCATGGAGTAGGTTTAGTGCAGGAGCTTTTAAATTACCAAGGATGCACAACAGGGCAGCTCTGACTCCAAAGAAAATTGCATTTTATACCCATGCTTAAATAGAAAAAGCAGAAAGTTATTTGAGTTATTTGGGTTTTTTTTCCATGTTTTTCTAAGCATTAGCTCAATCAACAACAAAAGCCCAAACCATCAATTTTTTAGTTTATGAAATTAATCCTCCCACCAAAAAAAATCCAAATTAAAAATGAACCCCCAAAGCCAACACACCTGCATTTATGTGCCTGTAGGATCCTCTACACAACTGAAATGGGTCTTCACTCTCCTCAGGAGAAGCTTCACTCTGACTGAAAAAAAAAAGGCAAAAATAAACATTATAGGAGAGGCTTTGTACAGTGTGAGGCACAAATGAAATGGTCAGGCTGATCAAATTCCACCTGCAGTCCCAGGGAACCTTTATTAGAGCTGAGATCTGATCTGGTCTGAGCCAGAACCACTTTGGGCACATCCACGGATCCCTGCTGACACTTTGGGGGCACTGCCAAAAAAAACCAAGGAAAGCCTTGGTTATTCCCTGGATTTTCCCCTGTTTTCAGTTTGGAATTGTTCTCCTCATGAACCTCAGCTGTGACACCTCAGGAACGTTTTTCCTCTGTTCTTCACCTCCTCCATGCCTTCATTCCTCACCTTTTTCATTGGATATCAATTCCAATCCTCCCCTGCTCTCTGTTGTTCCTTCCCCTCCCAGCTCAGCATTTAAAACGTGTCCAGACTAAACCTGACGGTGCTTTTGGAAACCTCACCCATCACCCATCTGAGCCTGAAGGATTCCTTCCCTTCCAACCTCCACCCCCAAATCTGCCAAAACGTGTTTAAACTAAATGTGGATTTATTATTAATGTGACCTAGCAGACTTCAGCAAATATTGCTTTAAAAGCCTGAGGCTTGTCTGGGAAAAGTCAGACAGAGGCACACGACTTCCCTGGTGCTTGGGAAGAGCCCAGCAACCGTGATCCTATCCCCAAAAAAAAAATTATATTGAAGAGCCTGGCACATATTCCCAATTAAATTGCATTTTTCTGCTATCATTGCCACTTGAATGCTAAATCTGAGTTTCCAGACACATTCCTTTGGAAATAATATGGGGAAGAAGTAATTGAGAGCGTGATTTTTGGGAAATGAGGACAAGCTGGGAATTATTTCTGCACAGCACCATAAAAGTGAAATGCAAAAGGTGAAATATATTAACTCCAATCTCATTAAAACCACCCCTTTTTAAATTACACATCACTGAAGCTCGATATATTTTAGTGCCTGTGTGGGCCTGATGTTAAAAAGATTGTCCAGATGTTTTAAAATGTGAGGGGGGAATATAAAACCACTGCCTTTTACAGATTCATAAATCAAATTTCTTGTTTTTCAACAGAGCTGCTTTGCTTTGGTTAAAAGCTCCCACTCTTGGGTTTAGTCACAGCAATTCCCAGAATCCTAAAAACCTTTAAGTGCTGCTTCACTTACAAAACCTTCTGGGGATGAACCAAACAAGCCAACATCCAACTCTGATTTATGATTTCCTAATGGGTCTCCCAGACAATCCCAGACGTTCCCATTGTCAGGGATTCACCTTTGAAAAATGCATCTTCATCTTTCCAAAAAGTCTCCTTTGAGCCAGACAAATTCCTGCTCTGTCTGAGCATCCTGCACCAGACCCACACAACAGCAAAAGCTTCACCTCTGAAATGTGAAGGGGATTTTTGTCCTTTGTCATTGTCTCAGAGCCTCATAAATTGTTTTTTGTGTATTTTCTGGTCTCTTCTCTGCTCCAAGGATGACAGGGATGTGTTCAGTCCCTGCTGATGCACAGGACAGCATTTGCTTTTGTCATCATTTAATTTAAATCTACATTTTATTATCTATAATCTATATTAATTTAATAATTTAATTAATAATTTATTAAATAGTATTAATTTAATAATATAATTTCACTTCCATTTCTGTTTCTCCCAGTGGGAAAAACTCTTTGTGATGCAGCCTCCAAAGTATTTTTGGGAATGCAGCCTGGCTCTTCTGGAGATTCCACTGCCCCAAGCAAAAGCTTTTCCTGCTTATTTAAAATCCTGACCCAGGTACACACCCATGGCTGGCCAAGGAAAGCCAGGTCAGGTATTTTTTTTTTCTTCACACACAGACAGAGCCCTCAAAAACTTCTGGTATCAGAAAGAATTATGAAATAGGGGCAGGGAAGTCTAAAGGGTCCATCAGTCTGGCTATTAAACTATTAGGATATTTGGGAGACAATAATAATTGGTAAATTATTATTATGCACCGCTACAATGCACAAATTATTATTATTATTATAATACACAAATTATTATTATTATTATTATTATTATTATGCACAAATTATTATTATACACAATAGGGCAGCTCTGACTCAAAAGAAAATTTGCATTTTATACCCAGTGAGAACCAAGTCAAGTTCCTGACTTGATTAATTCCTAACCTGACATGAGAATCAAGTTAAGTTCCTTGACTTTGCTACATTTGAAGCCCAGCATTTTTAAGGAAAAAAATAAATGTACAATGGTATTTGTTAAACAACCCCTTTAGATTCAAAAAACTAAGAAAAGGCAGATGCAGAAATAACTTTTTTTTTTGAAACTCTGTGCAAATCTTCCTTGAACCAGAAGGATGCTGCTCCACCAACACCACACTTCACCATGAACCACGATCCTGAAGCCAAATGCAAACATTGCAAAGGCAAAAGTCCCTAAAAAATGAACACAGGAAAATCCCAGATAAAATCTGACCGACCCAAAACTCACTCTGAAGCACCATTTGCAACTTCTTCCTCTTTTTTTGCCCTCTCAGCCAATTTAGTTTCAGGTTTCCTAACCCCTCAGAGACTCACTGAAAATTTAGATATGTGAGCACGTGCCCTTTGTTTTCCACCAAATGCACATTTTATTTGTTTTATTCATTATTGTGGTTAATTTATGCTTTTATTCAGAGTGATCTCATCACACCAGAGTTAGTAATCCCCCTCGGGTTTTTCTGTGGAATCCATGCTGTGACATGACTGATCCACGCTGTAAAATGGTGTTTGAAAACAGGGTCAGGAGGGGATGGAAATTTTCACCAAAAACGATGTGCAGCAAAATTCTCAAGAACCGAAAACCAGCTTCATTCACAATATTGACAGCTCTTAAATATTTCCATTTTTAGCTCTCAGGCTCTGAAAAGCAGAGGAAGCCAACTCTGGTGAGTGCTCTGTGCCAACCCAGAGCTTCACCAACCCACCCAAGACCTGACCCTGCTCGTTTCCTCTGCCTTTCCAAGGTGCTTCAGCCACTTCTCTGAATTTCATGACGTGTCTACCACGTGGGAAGAAATTTCTCAGCCCTCTCCTTTTTTTGCCACCTTTATTGTAATGGCTGGGAGCACACAGACACAAAATCATATTTTTTTCTCTATTACCTGCTCTTTCCAGCCTGGTTTTCCTTTGGATGCAGACTGGGCTGCTATAATGACCAATTTCTCAGTGTCTGGTTTGGGTTGGAAATGACTTTTAAAGGTCACAACCCCTCTGCAATGAGCAGGGACATCTTCAAGTAAGTTTTTATCACTTATGTGTGCTAAATTCTCTTTCATCCCCAATTTCTGGTGTAGTAACTTGAAATTATACAATTCTTGGCGTTTACAACCAATTATTTTGTCCCTGTATAGTCAACCCCAAGCATTTCTCTGCTAAACCAGGATCAATTTCCTTGGAGGAAAAGGTCTCAAGCCTCAAGAAACCATCATGGAAACCTTCCAACAACAACCTGATTTGTCTGGAATTAGTTTTTCCTCACAACTATCCAAAAAACAGCTTTATTGCTGAAGGGGCATTCCAGTTTTAAAGCGATTTGCACAGACAATTTGTTTTTATTCCTGCCTGGGGCACGGTATTAATGATCTTTTTCCTTCCTTGATGTTCTCCTCTCTCATCCCCGTGCCCGAGGGGGTTTGGGGATGGAAGATGGGATGGGAATTCTCTGGAAAAAAGCCACGCCAGCTTCCCAGCAGTGGAGCAGAACTCCAGGAAGCGTGGCCTCTTCCCGGTGGCATTTCAGGGGTTTCCTGAGGAGCGTTTCAGCTCTGTGGAAAAACTTCCAGGGAGATCAGTTGTCCTGGCCAACACCTCGGGGTTTTTCTTGCAGGAGAAAGTGTTAAGGGTTGTGCTCGTAAGAGTTTGTTCCTGTGGGCTGACGCGGCAGTGACCCTCAGCAGGTCACCGGGGCAGGATGTGGCAGGGCTCCGGATGCGCTCCGGATCAAAGTTACAACTTCCATGGAAGTGAATTTAATGGGAATGAGGCACGGAGAGCGAGGAGGGCTCACACACAGCAACAGCCCCAGAGCTTCAGTCCAGCACTTGGGAAGAGCCAAATCCAAGGAATGGCTCTGCCTTTTCCAAGAGAGAAGAACACGCTGCAGCCACGGTACAGATCCATCAGAGTGGGAGGAATGAAAAAGAACATGGAATGGAAGAAAATCCAGCCCAACACGTGCCATTTCTCTGTTCTGGGAGCCAACATCATCACACAGCTGACCCTGCATGGACACAGGGCCAGGGCACTGCTGGAGCAGCTTTCCTGAGCAGGAAAAGCCACCAGGAAGGAGGTGAAGCAGTTTCGTGGTTCACATCTTCCACATGAAGGTCAGGAACTGGAGAATTCCTCCCCTCTTTAACTCTGGAGCAAGAGAGGTCACTTCATGCTGTTCTCCTGAGCCTTAAAATCTCAGAGACCCCACCACGCTGAAATGATGAATGAAGAAACCTCTGGGGACTCCTTATGCATCTACAGACATCTCTCAGAGCTCCAAGTTCTCCTAAAAGCCAAGTTTTATAAGGCAGAGTCCATCCCACCTCACCTTATCCATTTAACAGGATTCATTTACTCCACAGGCTGTGCACGTGGAGAAGGGATCATCCCCAGGTCCCAGATCCTGTCACCTGTTCCACTGGATAATTCCAAGGGAACTGTTTGTACCCCACTGCTGCAAAACAAGCCCAAAAATCATCTCCATGACCCACTGGTGCTCCTCAGCAAGAGAATCCCACATTTCACCAGTTTTTAAGGAAAAAGCACGGATTTATTACAACACCGTAATAAATTATTTATTACAGCACCCGGATTTCTGCCAGTGCCTTGGATCTTTGGTGTGAAACAAACCAAAACAAGCGACCAGCTGAGGTCTAGCAAAGCCAGGACTGGTGAGAAACGTTCTTAACACGTCCCCTCTGCAAATGAGAGATGAAATGAGCTGCTGAGTTACCCAGGAAATCAGTGCCAGCACTGCCCAGCTCTCCCTCACAGAGAGCTGGGATCGGTTCCTCCAAACCCCACCAGCCTGAGCAGGTGAGCATCTCACAGGCTTTGCTTTCTGAGAGTGTAAAACGTGCAAAGGGGCTGGGGCTGGGTGACCACAGAGCTGCTGCAAAGGTCCCACAAACCACACACGGTCACTTCCTGGAGAGCAGCTCCAGATGTTCCTCCTGACCTTTTTCATTTTCACATTTTAGCACGAAATGGAGACGCTCAGCCAGGTTCTCTCCAGCCCTTCTGGAGAGCAGCACTAACTGCACACTGCGAGCAAAACTCCTCACCCCCATCACAAAAACACAGATTTGGGGTTGGAAGGGACCTTAAAGATCATCTCATTGCTACCCCTGCCACCGCCAGCCACTGCATGCACAGAGGTCACCCGGCCTCAGAGAAGGAGCAAGCAACACGGGAGGGTTTGCAGCAGCAAAATTCCTTTTGAACAGAGTAAAAATCTTCCTTCAGGACACAGGAGCAACAAAATTCCTTTTGAACAGAAGCAACAAAATTCCTTTAAGGCAGAGGAGCAACAAAATTCCTGTAGGACACAGGAGCAACAAAATTCCTTCGGGACACAGAAGCAACAAAATTCCTTTAAGGCAGAGGAGCAACAAAATTTCTTTAGGACACAGGAGCAACAAAATTCCTTTAAGACAGAGGAGCAACAAAATTCCTTTAGGACACAGAAGCAACAAAATTTCTTTAGGACACAGAAGCAACAAAATTCCTTTAAGACAGAGGAGGAACAAAATTCCTTCAGGACACAAAAACAACAAAATTCCTTTAGGACACAGGAGCAACAAAATTCCTTCAGGACATAGGAGCAACAAAATTCCTTTAGGACACAGAAGGAACAAAATTCCTTCAGGACACAGGAGCAACAAAATTCCTTTAAGACAGAGGAGCAACAAAATTCCTTTTGAACAGAGCAACAAAATTCCTTTAGGACACAGAAGGAACAAAATTCCTTCAGGACACAGAAGCAACAAAATTCCTTTATTCCAGCACCATCCTGAGCTGCTGTGAGAGCATCCCAGCTCCTCCCATGGAATTCCTGAGGGCAAGGACCAAGCCCAACTTTCCTCAGAAGAACAAAGTGAAATATTGGCACCTCTTACACTCACAGCCTGGTTTCAAAATAAATGTCACCCAACTGCTGCCATTTAGATCCTTTCTAAAAGCCCCTAAAGAGGTTCTGAGTACGTGGTCAACATCTGTGAGAAGGGCAGAGCACCTGAACCCCCCAGCCCTGGCAGCCACGTGCTTCCTGTGGTGGCTTTGCACTTTAGTAAGACTTTTTTGATGGTTTGCCTTTTTCTGTTTTGTTTTTTTTGGGAGGGGAAGGTTGGGGATTTTTTTGTTGTTGTTTTGGGGGTATTTTTCTTTCTTTGATGTGGTTATAAGACACTGTTAAAGTTCACTCTGAAGGGCTCACCATTTAAAACGAGGCCCAAACAAAAATAAACAAAACTTCACCCTTTTTTTTCACCTGTTAAGAGCAAACCACCAACAAAAATATCCCCTAACCAAGAAACATTCTTGCTATAAGGGAGCTGAAAATCATGAAATTCCACATTAAACTTGCAATTTACCACTGACAACAATAGAAATTTCATCTTCAAAACCCCTCTCTGTGCTCTCTGCTCCTCTTGTATTAAAATTCTGGTAGCCCTCATCTGTATTCAGTCACAAAGGTGCACAAGATCTTGTCAGGATCAATGGAAAGTGGACAATATGGACTTTTCCAACCCCAAAAATTCCCAGCTGGAGTTGTTGGGCTGCACTGGTTTGGTGTGCATAGAAAAAAATATTTCCAGTTTAGAAAAGTGGGTGCAGAGTGAGCAGCTCGAGCACTCCACGGTAAAAAAATGGACAACCCAAGGAAGAACCAAATGCCACTGAGACATTGATTTTTAATAAAAGTGGGAAATACAATTATTTATTGCCCACCTGTTGGGATGAACACACCCAGCAATTTGTTTTTATTATAAACAAATCAACAGAGAACACCTGCATCATGGCTGGCTGTAAATTTATCCCACTCAGAGGAAGGAAATGGGACAGATAATGGATTTGTCTGGAGCAAAATGAGGTTTGCAAGTCCTCTGACTGAGAAGGGATCCTACATCTGCATCTCAACTCATCCTTTTAAACTGCAGGTTCCAATCTGGAGGAGTGAACTCTCCCCCAGGATCTGCTTTGGTTTGCTTGCAATTCTTTTGTATTTTCAGGCTTTAATGAATCCTTGTATTGCCCACTCTGAATTCTTATATTGCCACCTTCAAAAAGAGCAGCCAAGCCCTAAACACCACATGGAAAGATGACAAAGAAATGATGTGGTTCAGATCTCCCCCAAAATCGTTTTTCTCTGATCCCAAATGCAACAAAGATTGGGAAAAAAAAAAACCAAAAAAAAAACCAAACCAAAAAACCCCACTTTTCATTTCTCCCAGCTGAAGGCTCCTTTCTTCCCCAAAAATCAAACACAAGGAAACTGGCAGAAAACACTTGAACCAGGAGAAGCCAATCAGTGAGAGCCAAACGAAGCCTTTAGAAAGTTGTCTCAGTAAACAACTCGAGCTCTGCCAAAAGCCCTGGATCCTTGTGCCTCCCCTGGGTGGCCAAAAGCAGAACTCTGGGATGCTAAGGATGCTTTTCCCAAGCTTTCCTAGGGATTCTCCTTCAGAACACAAACAGCCAGCTGCTGCAGAGTTCAAGTCTTATCTCACAGCTGCTTTCTGCCTCGAGCAGAGGAACACCCTGTTATTTGTCTGCTATCAGTTTTATCTCCTGAGACAACCAAATTCTGTTTGAGCAGGGCAGGCTCTGCCACCAGCAGCAGGAGGGAACCTGTAAATCCAGTCCTGTCCCAGCACCACCCTCTAACAAACTCCAGCACCTCCAGACACCCTGCACATCAAGAAAGATTTGGGTTTTTTCAGCCACCCAAAGTTCTACCAAAATTCAGCCATGAATTTTCACTGGCCAGTTTGAATGCTCTGGAGGAGCTGCCACAATTCTGAGTTTGCTGGTGGGAGTCTCCTGTCAACCCTGAGCTGCAGGCCAGTATCACCCTGGCAAGCAACCCAAATATTTACCCTCCATTCATTTAATCTCTTGGACAAATACATCCACTATTTTTAACTAACTGGCTAAATAAGGAGTAAACTTCACGTGTTTGCATCTGAGAATTGTGTCAACAGTGGTTCAAAGGTGGTGGGACACGTGAGTGGTTTTGGTGTACAATGATGAGTGGTGGGGCTTTGTTTTCCTTTCCTCAGGGAGTCCTGCTGGGTTGTGGATTTGAAAATTTGTCCTGCAGCTTGCACAATTCTCCTTTCACTGAGGGTTTGGTCCCAGAATGCCCCAAGTTGCCTTTACAGCCATCACACAGACCCTGCCACACTTCACACCTGGCACAGATCTCACCCCAACAGCAATTCCAGCCTGGCACCCACAACTTTCCAACCCTAGGGAGCCTCACACCTCCTCCAGGCCAATAACCCAAATCAACTCTTCTCTACAGTTCTGCTAGGGCTGGACCAGCTCGTGTTTATTTACAATTCACTCATTTCTCTCTTTTTAGAAAACATTTGTGCCATTTCTGCAGTGGCTGCCTGGTAACTCCAGGTGGTCTTTAACTCCAAATTCAGCATCCTGTGAGTGTTATACCATGCAGGAGAGCTGAAAAGAACCCCAACTTTGAACATACACTCTACATTTCAGAATTCAAAGTCAAAATTTATGAGAGGAACATGAACTTCTACCTTTTGATGAGTCTATCTGCATTCCCAGCACTGCCTGTGTATTATGAAAACTGACAGTAGAACAATTTCTTGCTTTGGCCAAGAGCAGATTCATAAAACTTTATGGCCAGTTAATTTTTCAGTCCATTTATGATTTTATTTCAGCTCTCCAGAAACCCAAAGCAGCAGCAATTTTCCAGCTGCAGCTCTGCCTCCATCTCCCAAGAGAAGGAAAGAAAAGGGGAAGAGAGGAAAGGGGAGGAGAAGGAGGAGAGGGAGGAGAGGGAGGAGAAGGAGGAGAAGGAGGAGAAGGAGGAGAGGGAGGAGAGGGAGGAGAGGGAGGAGAAGGAGGAGAAGGAGGAGAAGGAGGAGAAGGAGGAGAAGGAGGAGAAGGAGGAGAAGGAGGAGAAGGAGGAGAAGGAGGAGAAGGAGGAGAGGGAGGAGAGGGAGGAGAAGGAGGAGAGGGAGGAGAAGGAGGAGAAGGAGGAGAAGAAGGAGGAGAAGAAGGAGGAGAAGAAGGAGGAGAAGGAGGAGAAGGAGGAGAAGAAGGAGGAGAAGAAGGAGGAGAAGAAGGAGGAGGAGGAGGAGAAGGAAAGGAAAAACACAAAATCCCCAACTCATGGCTACAACCCCTACCAGGATCCACCTTCTTGCACCTTCTCTGCCCTGGGCCAA
Source organism: Acrocephalus scirpaceus scirpaceus (assembly GCA_910950805.1). NCBI lineage: Eukaryota > Metazoa > Chordata > Aves > Passeriformes > Sylviidae > Acrocephalus > Acrocephalus scirpaceus. The sequence continues at coordinate 1,894,155 of OU383779.1, read as the reverse complement.
GCCCTCCCTCGCTGCAGTAAACAGGAAGCCACCGCTGAACTCGGTGACACAAAGGCACCCCAAGAAACCTGCTGGGCTTCCTCCTGCTGCAGCACAGCTGGAAAGGGGGAACAGCTGTGCCAGGCAAGGAGTTTCACCTTCATCACCATCACAGTCAGGGCAGCACCCTAAGGATGGTGGACATGGCAAACGGGGCTTTGCAACAGCAAAGTTGGGACTTGTTTATTCCATCCAGGCTAAAACCTTGGAATGTTTTATTCAGTTGTTAAACCACGGCCCTCTGGGGACAGAATTCCACCTGGTGAGGTCAAAAAAAACCTCTAGGTACTGTAAATAGCTTACAGGTGTTAAGTTTGGGCCCTGTCAAATTTAGGTTTAAGCTTAATTTTTTTTCTTAATTAACCTTAATTTTAAGCTTAATTTTTGGAAAAAATTAAGTAATGTTAGTTCTATTATGTTAAAATTCTATTATACGTAAGTTTTATTAAGTTAATACAATTTAAGAGTCTTTTTGCCAAAATTTATTCCTATTAAGTTTATGTATTGTTTAAATTTAAAATTATTCTAGGTTTTGTTAAAATATGCTTATCTAGCTTGCAAATTTAGTTAATTTTTCTTAAAAATAAGATAGCATCAACTGAAAGAGCTGTGATGAAACAAGCTGCTCCTGCTGGTTTTAAAATCCAATTTATCCCTGTAGGTCCAGAGGCAATCCTGTGAGCACTGCAGCACTCCTGGAAGCATCAAGCACAAGAATTACACCCAGACTTTAAAAGCTCAGAAAAACCAGGGCTGAAGTCATCACCCCCGATCAATTAAAGGAAAGTGGCTCTAAGAGCTCACTACAGCTCTTAACTACCTTTCCTGTAAAGAGCTTAGTACAGTAAATGTGAGTAAGCAAATATTAAAAATAGCTAAGCCGGGCCACTCTTGCTCAATGGCTTTGAGCCCTGACTCAGACAGCGGTGACTCATCCCAAAGCTCATCCCAAATCCCTCCTGCCCTATCTGCTTTCCCCTGTCTGGGTCTAACATCTCACCCTGGACACCACTGAGCAGCTCCAGGGCAGCAGGGTCATGTAAACACCACGAAAAATTCGTCAGGATTTGCTCCTCCTTCTCTCACCCTGCAAGGATCATTTTGAAGAAGTTCGTTGGTGAGTTTATGCTATTGAAATCCAATATTAAAAAGGACTTGAAATTAGGGGTTGTCATGCTAAAATCACTCGCCAAAAGTTCCACAGGCAACTCCCAAACATTTGGAGTCAGAAAATAATTTATTAACCCTCTCCTCCTTAACTGTAGCCAGGCTGAGCTACTGAGTTACCCTCTAAAACATGAAATTAATGAGTTGCCCCTAAAACACTGAATTACTGAGTTGTGCTCTAAAACATGGAATTACTGAGTTGTCCCTAAAATATTGAATTACTGAGTTGCCCCCTAAAACATTGAGTTAATGAGTTGCCCCTAAAATATCAAATTACTGAGTTGCCCCCTAAAACACTGAATTACTGAGTTGACCCCTAGAACATTGAATTACTGATTTGTGCTCTAAAACATGGAATTACTTGAGTTGCCCCCTAAAACATGGAATTACTGAGTTGCCCCCTAAGACATTGAATTACTGTGTTGCCCCTAAAACATTGAATTACTGAGTTGCCCCTAAAACATTGAATTACTGAGTTGCCCCCTAAAACATCAAATCACTGAGTTGCCCCTAAAACACTGAATCACTGAGTTGCCCCCTAAAATACTGGATTACTGATTTGCCCTCTAAAACATTGAATTACTGAGTTGCCCCTAAAATATCAAATTACTGAGTTGTCCCCTAAAACATGGAATTACTGAATTGCCCCTAAAACATTGAATTACTGAGTTGCCCCTAAAATATTGAATTACTGAGCTGCCCCCTAAAACATGGAGTTGCCCCCTAAAACATTGAATCACTGAATTGCCCCTAAAACATTGAATTACTGTGTTGCCCCTAAAACATCAAATTACTGAGTTGCCCCCTAAAATATCAAATCACTGAGTTGCCCCTAAAACATTGAATTACTGAGTTGCCCCTAAAACATTGAATCACTGAGTTGCCCCTAAAACATTGAATTACTGAGTTGCCCCCTAAAATATCAAATCACTGAGTTGCCCCTAAAACATTGAATTACTGAGTTGCCCCTAAAACATTGAATCACTGAGTTGCCCTCTAAAATATCAAATTACTGAGTTGCCCCCTAAAACATGGAATTACTGAGTTGCCCCTAAAACATGGAATTACTGAGTTGCCCCTAAAACATTGAATCACTGAGTTGCCCCCTAAAACATCAAATTACTGAGTTGCCCTCCAAGATCATCCCCAGCAATCCCAAAGTTGTGATCACACATTTTTTGAATGCAGATCTGTGCCCTTTATTGTTTGAACCCCACAAAAATCACAAAAAAACTCCCTCTTTGTCTTATTTACAGGAACTGCTGGTCACATACAGGGAATTTCCACAGAGCTAAGGTCGTAATTTTTATACTTTGACTGTACAGTTACCATGAAAACAGAGGAGAACAGGAAAACCCTTAAAAAAATCTTCATGACAGATGTAAAATTTGATCAAGATTAATTAAGCTAATCAGTTATCAGTGATGTATATGTGATCCTGTAAATTTTATATACACAAGTAGATCTCCAGAATGATTTATGTGCTTAAAATTTGTATAAACCAAAATCTTTGCCAGAATTGCAGTGATGTTGACTCAATAATTAAATTGTGATGCTCATGCCTTAAAAGAAATCATAAAGAAATGGCAAAGGGAAGAAAAGAGAGAGGCCAGTGGCAGCAAAGCAGAGTTAATGTTGTAATCATATCATTAATCCTCACATAAATCCTTCAGATGTTACATCAAGTTTTTATTGCACCTCCCCACTGCCAAAATAACAACAGTTTCTTTTGGGGCTGAGTGGCTTTTTTTGGACATCAAGGGGAAGAAAAACACAAGAGGAAAAACCCTGCAACCTTTATGAAAAATTCTTTATATCTTATGGAAATTGCTGATTATTATACTTGCACTGCTCTATTAAGTACCTATAAATGAATATTTTTTTCTCTCCATGAGGTTGTGCCAGCCATAAAAAATACCATTTTCTGCTCTTTTTTTTTTCTTTTTTTTCCAGAAAAAGCACAATATCCCTAATTTGGGTGAAGCTTTCACCTTAACTCAGTAAAAAGAGAGGCCAGATAAATGTTAAGCCCAGACTAACTCACTTATAAAGGACTAAAATCCATTTGCCTGTGTCCAAAACCAACAAAACCCAGCAGCAACAGAGTCCCAGCTCAAACTGTCAAGTCACAAAAACAGGAACTGGGCTCTGGAACTGGGGTTTTGTATTTCCCCTTTTGAACTTGATACCAGAACTAACAACACATTTTGTGCCTCCGAGACCATGAGACACGAAATTTTCTGAATTTTTTTCTTTTTTTTTTTTTTCTTTCTTTTTTCTTTTTTTGGGGCTTTTTTTTTGTTTTGTTTTTGGAGGGTAAATTTAGAATTCATTATTTGCTGCAAAAAATTTGGCTTTAATTTTAGCTGAGCTGTGAGTGCAGCTTTACAACCCCTCTGGACTTTTTGTTTTTTGGGGTTTTTTTTTGCATTCCTACAAATGAGAAAACTTCCAGAGGAGTGAACACAGCTGGAAAAGAAAGGTTCCAAAGGAAATTTGTGAATTCCACAGGCAGGAAATTTAGAAAGACAGAGGGAAAGGGAAAGAAAAAGAGGAGAAAGTCAAGTGTAAAGAACTTTAAATCAAAATTCACACCTCTCCTCCTTTTTTATCCACTGTGATGAAACTGGCTGGTTTCACAATTCATCATAACTCCAAAGCCTGGATTTCCAACCCAAAATCTATGGAAAATAAAGAATTTTATGAAGCACCTGGACATTTTTTGCTCAGCTCCAAACCTGCAGCCAATTTACAAACACAGTGCAGCTCTTCTGGGCAATAAATATTTAACTGCCCTGGGCAGCACCTCCTACAAATTCCACTTTGGGATGCAAATCCCCTTGTAAAACACACGGAATCCTGGAGAAAATAATGAGAAATAAAAGCAGAAGGTGCCCTGTGCATGCACAAAGCTGAGGACACCGCAGCCCTGAGGGGGCTTTCAGCTCTAAATTCTCTTCTCCATAAAGAACTTCCTTTTTTTTCTGGCCCTAAAAACAACTCAGAAATTGAATTGCAAGTTTTCCTGCAGGAATCTGAACAATAAAACCTCCAATTTGAGCTTGTTGTTGGTTCATCCCTTACAAAAACTAGCAATCCCACATCAGGCATTTCCATAATTTATAAAAACCTCTGGATTTTGGGGAGGTTCAGAAACCACTGCCCTGTCCCTGTAATTACCAGAGCGTTGTTATCCCATGAAAAATGACTCAAAATGCATCTGCACATTAAAAAAAAATTAAATTATAATGCTTGAATAGCTTCAGAATTCAAAGATCTGAGAGAATATTTTAATACACATTAAATAAATGTTGGGGACATGAAGCAGATCTCTGTGTTGAAAGGTTAAGCAGAAACAAAACTCATAGAAATCAGTTTTAGGAAAAAAAAAATCTGTAATTCCTACAAGAGTATTGTTTAAATTTAAAAAAAAAATATTTAAAAATAATCCAAGTAACTTGGATGTATTAACCCTCCTTAAGCAATCTGAGAATTGCCACATGCACCTCACAGAGGGCAAATATCTGATTTTTAAACCAAAATATTGCCCTGGAAATCTGGCCACCACCAAGCTGCATTTGGTTTTTATGTCACCACGTCAAACTGGTTTGTTTCTCCAATGGAAATGCACATAAATTATATTTAACCAGCTATAAAAAAGCCAACATTTGTTTTATGTATGTGACTTTTGTGCATAAACAGTGGTTATCTTTTATATAAAGGTTATTTGCAATTAAAAACTGCCTGCTGCGTGTCTCCACAAAATTCCAGACACATCTTTCCATGTAAATAGAAAAAAAAAGGATAATTTTCCTTATTCTTACAGGGAAATAAACTCAATAAATCCATCACTCTATTTTTGTCCCACTTCAGGGCTCACTGTACAATTCACCTCTACTGAAAATCTGATATTTTAGCAGAACAAGACATGCAGAAAACATTTTCATGAGCAAATTCACCTGAATTTAAACCTAAAACCCTCAACACATAAATCCTGTTCTACAAAATCACCACGAGGAGACTTCAATTCCCAAGACAGAGAAATTTGCATGGCACAATTTCCTCATCAATCAGGGCAAGGAAATTTAATTACACTTAGAACACTCGCTCTGTACATTTTTATTTTGATATTAAAATCCTTGATTTATTAAGCGCTAAACACTCCAGAAATACCATCCCACTTCTTATTTTTGCCTCAAGAAATCCAGAGCTCATGGCTTGAGACCAGAAGTCACTGAAATCAGGGCAAAGGGCTTCATTTGGGCTGCTTGGAACTCTGTTTTCTGCCAGTTCTCACCACGTGCTTGGCCTGGGATCGTGGAATGGGTTGGGTTGGGAAGGACCCATCTCATCCCATGGGCAGGGGCATCTTCCCCAAAGGAAAAATGCATTTCTTTGATCAAAAGCTCTGGAAAAGCCACCCTGTCATTCCAGCTGGGAAAGTTTCATTGAGAGTTACAGAAGGCAAAGCCACAATGTTAAAATCTTGTAAATTCTTTGGTCACATGAGAGCAAACAAAGGAAAAGAATTCCAAATATTCCAGGGACAGCCATTCCTCGCTAGTTATCAATAGGATTGAAACACACGCTTCTCATCTGGCAATAAATCCAATTAGAAGTTAAAAATGTGTGCCTGAGGTGGTAATTTTATTAGAAATTATTTATTATTTATTAACTAATTTTATTAGAAATTATTTATTATTTAAAGTGCTACATGAAAGATGTTCCAGCCTCTTAATGAGAGGGCTGGTGCACAAAGTATTTATTTTCTTAAGCATAAGATGACATTTTGTCTTATTAAAAACACATCCTGATCCAATTACCATTTTTCTCTTCCTAAAGCCAGGGCCTTTGACTTAGAACAAGACCACAGCTACAAAATGAAAGAGGAAAGAACACAATTATTGCATAATTAATTGGCCTGACCCCCCCAATTACTCATGCTCACAGATAAAAACCCACCCTGGTTGATATTTTTAGGTCCCAGCTCCAGGAAACAATCAGGATCAAATGCAAATAGAAGCAGGAAGACAAACCTGAGCTGGAAACTGAGAAAATGATGTAAGGCTCAGCATGAAAACTCCAACCAGAGCCAGCTCCACGAGACAATTCTGAGTCACCAGCTCTGCTGAAGGGCACCCAGCACCCTGGGCTCCTCACATCAGGCAGGTCAAACACCCAAAAAGGAACTTTTCACTCCTATCCCCATTTTCCAGCTCAGCCCCAGCACCCTGAGCTCCTGCACATCAGGCAGGTCAAACTCCCAAAAAGGAACTTTTCACTCCTATCCCCATTTTCCAGCTCAGCCCTGACTCTGGGTGAGGCTCAGACACATGGGGGGAAAGGGAATAATCCAATTTTATCCCATTTTATGATGGGATGCTCATAGAGCAGAGTCCTTACTACTTACAGAGACATGACCTAAACCTTACCCTTAAGAGTCTGATTTTAAACTAAATCCTGAATTTTAAGCTCTATTAACACAAAGATACAACACATAAAGCTGCTTCTCAAGCATTTTGGTTGGGGTTTAACAAATTAAACATTTCTGTTTCAGGCTGGGTCCTCGTGATGAGTACAGACACGTAGAAAAGATTTATAGGATCATAAGTGTGTATTTGTTCGAAAGATAAGGATCATTATGTCAGTTCTCCCTGCTAATTAACCACTCCCAACTTTCCCTGCCTATGGAACTGAGTGACAGCAGGTTTTATTAAATAAATAAATATCATGAAACAGCCTGGGAAAGCTGCTCACTCCCATTGATTTGGAAACTTCTAAACCATATTGAAGACAGATTATTATTTTTTATTTTAAGGATAACTTGGTGATTAGAACATCCCCTAAAACATTTCAAAAATTGCTGTGGCTGTCAGCAGATGAACACCAGAGCCTGGTGAAGGTGTCACTGTTTTGCTGGTGATTATCAATGTTTATTGGTTAAAAAAAAAGGAATTTTCCCACCCAGCAGAGCAGGAACAGAGGCATTTTGAGTGATCATGTGCACATCTGCCAGCTGGCCTGGCCCTAAATGCAGAACTAGCGCAGATTAAAGAACTTCCAAAATGTGAGCTGAAACAGGCAGTAAATCTTCTTTTCCCTGGTTTTGGCTGGAAAAAGTTGTGGTTTTAACAAAAACTTTTGCAATATCAGCAAAACGATCAGGAAGAGTGGTTTGCATCTCAGCTGTATTTCAAAGGCTGAACTTGCCACAAAGCTTGGAGAAATCCAGTTTTTTATGTAATAATTTCAGTGATAGGCACAGATCTGTGTGTGCAGAACTCAGGGGCCAAAAGGGAATCAGCAGAGTGTGCACACAAACACACACAGCAATTTCACTGCTAATTAAACTTCATCAAGCAGTTAAGCAACAAGGATTGAACAAGTCTTGAGGAGTTTGTTTATCAGACAAAACACGAAACAAAATCAATGAGGGGTCGCCTCAAGGGGTGAAGGAGAGGCAGGATGCAGATTTATAGGCTGGCAGGTCCTGCTTTGATCACATAAAATTAAAATTTTAAGTACAGAGAGAGAGGATGGTTTTATAGGAACGGGAAATGATGCACAAATGATGCACATGATACAGCAGCAGGGCTGTGGTGCAAGTGTGGGAGAATAATTCTGTGAACAATTGTGTGAATAATTGTGTGAACAATCCTGTGCCTGATGGAGCCAAACTGCTCCACCTCCACTGAGCTCAGTGTTCCTCACCCAGGATTTTCCCAAATTCCTACAGAGCTGAGGGGAAGCCTCAAGGACACCCCACAGCAGCTCTGCTGCCTCCTACAGGAATTACCCTCCCTCTAAAATAAAAAAAAAAAATTAAATTACAAATTCACTCTTTGCCCTTTCCTGCTCTTGATTTCTGCTGCCTTTACATATATGAAAAATATGTTCTTTAAATATATAAATATTTATATATTGTCTTTAAATATATATTAGATTATATTTTTTTTTCTACCTTTCTTCCTTGTCCTTAATCCAACTGAAGGAAGAGAAAGTCGCATTCGACTTCGGTAATGAAGTAACGCCACGAGCCAAGAAAAATTCTGGTTTTTTCTTCATTTAATTCAAAGGCAAACTCCTGAGAACACTCTGTGATTAAACCTGAAGGTACCACGCTCTTTAATTGCAAGGTAAACACGCAGTCAATCCCAAGCAAGGGTGAGGAGTTAATCACACAGCCCAGTTAATCTGATCAGCACCTCAGCTTTGAGGTGTTTAAGGCTGTGCTGGCACGGGCTGAGCGCTGGGGATTTAAAAGGTGCCTTCTTTTTAAGCCAAGCCTCTTTGCTGATGTATCTCACTTATATATCTGGAGCCCGGCTGAGTTGTCAGTCACATGTGCAGGAAGCTGAAAGGACTGTAAAAACCACAGGGTTTTTATTTTTTTTTTTAAACTTGGCAGAAAATAGCTGTTCTTTGGTAAAAATGCAGCCATCCCTATATGTCCTTTCACTTAGCCTGTATGGCTTTGACATCAAAATAAATTAAAAAAAAAAAAAAATCAGGTTTTCCTCTGTTAATCAACCCCCCAATTCATGGAGGCCATGAATTCCTCCTAAAACAATTGTTGGTGTAGAACAAGGCAAGTTTATTTTCCCCACGTGGTAAAACAAAGGCTTCAAGGGGAGAATTCCAGTTGGGAAAGCTCAATTTGCATTTCCAAGGGGATTTGTTCTGTATCATCAATAAAACAACCTCGATGTTCCCCTCAGGACAAGGAGCACAAATTTCCTTGGCAATGAATTGTTATTCAAGCAAAAAACCCAAAATCAGGGATTACCCTTGACTCTGAGCAGATTTTGGATGAGCTCTTGGCTATTCCTTGTCTTTAGGGCCTGGAATTATTAAGAGACTTCTACAAATAAAAGACATTGAAGCCAAGCCACTGAGGTTTCTAATAGCGAAGTTACAAGGTTGTAACTCCATTTGAGAAGCACCTGGTGCCCATTACCTGCAGAGCCCAAACACTTTTCCATCAGGAACACTGGAAGGTAGTGCTAAATCTGGGAATTAATTGCAGTTGTTACTTCATCACCAAAGTCAAATGCACCTTTCTTTTCCTTCAGCTTGAGGATTAAGGACAAGAAAGAAAGGTAGAAGAAAAAAAATTTAATATAAATGCAATACAAATCAAGAGCAGGAAAGAGCAAAGAGGCAAACAGTGAATTTGTAATTATTTTTTTTTCAGAGGGAGGGTAATTCCTGTAGCACAAAGTGACAGAGCTGGCGAGGGTGACAACACAAAGGTGTGATACAGCTCAGGCTCCCTGACCTCTGGTCCTTTATGAACTTTTAAACTCTCAACCCCAGCAATTTCAAAATTATTGGTGCCTGCACTGCCGTACTTTGAGGAAAAACGAAATACAGAAGTGTCCAGGAAGTGAAAGGTTATTTCTTGTGCATCCTCAGTAAACACGAAACGCTGAGAGCACAAGAAATCATCACACAAAGTGACCTGCAAATGCCACCTTCCAGCTGGGTTGGATTCAAAACCTCAGCACTGAGGGTGGCCACCCCTTTTTTCCATGCAGGAGGCCAGCAGCTTGAGAGAAGAGGTGAGAGTTTGATATCCTGGAGACAAAAAAATCCAACCCATGCAAAAGAGATTTAAATACCAAAAACTGAGCCTAATGCAGCACTTAAGGTGTTACTTTTAATACTTTTCCCTTAAACACCTGATGCCCTACAACTAATTTATCTTCATGAAGAGAAAAAAAAAATCAAACAGAACAACCCACACAAATAAAAAAACAAACTTGCTTTGCATTTGTTATCATGCTTTAGTAAAACCCAGAGGAGAGCAGAGCCAGGTATTTATGGATGGCAAGCACCAGGAAGTCATTTAGAATTTCCAAGTGCCAAGGTTTTTAAGGCTTGTTTTGTTTAATGTATCTCCCCGTGTTGCTGGTGGCTCAAAATGAACATAAAAGTCACCTCTGCCAAATTCATTTCCTGAAAATTTGAGTCCATACACAAACAAATTGTGTTCTCTCCTCTCCCTCCTGTCCCATGGCTTGAGCACTGCCTGCTCCATTTTCCTTATCTAAAAAAAAAAAAAAAATAAAGTGGAAGGTTTTTCATCCTTTTCCTGACAAACAAGGTGTTAAGGGTTTTTTTCCCAGATTTCCTAAATTGAACAACAATTTTTTCCTGTTCCAAATGACATCAGTCAATACTAGCTCAGCTTCCAGCCAGGAAAATGAAGTGGTTTCAAAGATCTGAAGTGAAAGCCCAATAAAGTCATTTTGAGAGAATATGCACCACATTGAAGGGTTGTAATTAGGAGTATCACTAAAGCAATTTAATATTTCAATATCCTGCTGAACTCCAGCTGGGCCCCCTGATGAGCAAGGCAGATTCCACTGAGTCTTGGAATAGCTGGAAGAGACAGGAAACACTCAAGGAACAGTCTAAACAGCACTTGGAGTCCAAAACTGCTTAAAAATTGAACTATATTCATATTCTGGGGCTTTAACAAGCCAAAGCCCCTCTCAGATCCATTCTATAAACAAGGGAGGAATGTGAAAATTCCCTTTAGGAATTTTCTCCTGGAAGGAGGAAGAGCAGTTGTCAGATTTTATGTTCAAGGGGAATTATGCCTTTGGGAACTGGGGCCAAATTCTTGGCTCACAGTAAATCCCACATGCTTCAAAAATTCAGAGAATACTGCATTGAACACTGGATTAATTCCCTTTATTAGCAGAGCCTCCCTGATGCTGCAGGCCTGCTTCAAAGGGGTAGCAGTAAAATCTATCATAAAGCAAAGCTACCAGATAAATGGATTTATGACAGCTCAGTTTCCCAAAGGCAATCCCCTTGTAAAATCTCCTTCTTGGTATTTCCAGAAAAAAAAACCTGTTTGCAATCACATCCAAGCAGGACCAACAGCAACATCAAACCACTTTAATTTAAATTTTTTTCCTACTCTCTGCTTATTCCCACCTTATTCTGCAGGTTGGTTCCTCCTCATATAAAAATTCCTTTTTTTCCCCCCAGGTTTTCAGAACCACCTTTCCCCACAGTTCGGGATCATGCATAAATCCTCTGCTTTTCCCTCAACTTCCAGCTCTTTTCCCTTATTTCCTAGATCACCTTTCACATCCCAGAGGGGGAGAAGGAAATCTAGAATAAGTTAAACAGAGTAATTTTATATGCCAGCAGTTTTAAGGCATAATTATAATCACATTACACACGGAGAACCACATTAATATCACTGTTATCAAACCTCCCACACTGTGTAAAAGGAATTATTGATACCCAGAGTAACTGCTCCAGACTTTACTTTTCCACGTCGAGGCTGCTCTCCCAGTTTCCTGTAGCTCGATTTTTCTGTCAGTTATGCAACTTATGTTACATTTATATAACCAGTTCAAGAAAAAGAAAAAGAAAAAACAAAAACCAAGAATTACTCCAGCCAGCAGAACTGTTTGCAGTTTTATAATGCCCTTCAGCATGAAGAAAATGGTCAGGGCATGTTCCTTAAAAATCCACCTGCCCTGCAACAGGCCAGGACATTAAAACCACTAAATTGTACTTCCTCCCCCTCCACTTTCAGTCAAGAGAAACTGCAGCCATTTTGCACAAGAAAACCATCAGCAGCTTCTGCTTCCAGTAGTTTTCAGCACTGTTTCAGTTTTTTGGAAGGTAAAACAAAACCTGGATGGGAGCCCCAGAGTGCTGCTAAAGAAATCAAGTGAGAGAACAACCCCCCTTCATCTGTCACTTCATGTCCTGCACAGAAACTACAGCAAGAGATGGAAGTAGCAATTGAGCTGCCAAAACCCCCAAAATGCTGATTTTTTTTTTTTTTTTAAGGCTCCACTTTCCTTCTTGACGAGGTTCAAGCATTTTTGACAGCAAAACTGAGCTGTAACAGCCCAGGAAAATCTTCACTGCAGGCAGGCTCTCAGCATCAACTGCCTGAATAATGTAAAATGTCCTTTTACCTGAACTGTAAAAGCCATTTTCTGTCAATTTAGCAAGTGTTTGCCATCACCAATACCTGAAATCTAATTGCATTCTAAGTGCTTCAAAGATCTGCAGCAACTCGGAGTGTGTTTACAGGAATAATGGCTGAATTGCAAACTGCTAGCCAGGCTGAAAAAGAACAACGTGAATATCGCCAGTTTTTCACCCAGAAGAAAGCGTTTTGTCGTTTTTAATTGCTGTTGGACACGAGACAAATCAGGAACCGAGCCCCAGCTCGGTGTTCCCTTCACAATCCGGCTCCTCAAGCTCCTTTCTGGGTCAGAAATTCTCACAACAACCCTTTTCACACCTCGCTAAAACCAGCCCTAAGGGTTTGCTTTTATGTGTGAAACCTTTGGCCTCTCCAAACACTTTCCTCTTTATGGAATCAGAGCAGCTCTTACTGCTGCAATTTCAGGATTATCCATCTGGGTGCTGGATTTTGTAGCTCCCTCCCTCATTTTAAGCCTCTTCCTCATGCCAGCTCAGGCATCACAAGGTGCCAAGGAACCTGAGGCCAGTTCTGCTGAAGAAAAAGGTGTTTCACCTCCAAACACAGGGAGCAGGGGCAGGTACAAGAGGTGAAGCTGTTGGGATGCTACCAGTGAAAACAGATTTTTTTTCCCCACCACACAAAATAGGGAAGCTGGTTTCTCTGAATTCTGTCTTTATTTGCAAGACTAAACCACTACAGAAATGTCAGCCTAAACTTCCTGAATTCATAGCACTTGTAAGAGCCCTGCCTTACCTCCAGCCCTAAAGAGGTAAGGCAAAAGAATTAAACTTGAAATTGCAGATTCTGTTTGACCAAGGGGAAAATGAGTTTAAAAGGAATATTGATTTTACCCCCTGAGTGTCTGTTCAGGTGCACTTCAGCTTTTTGCTTTGCAGCTGATACAGGTTTGCTTTTCAAAGTTTTTCCATTAAATATTCCTGATTGTTTTTCAACTAAAATAATTGAACTGACAATCTGAACATACAGAAACAGTTCAGCATTTACAGAAGCTATCCTTTAAAAAAGGGCCACTTTGTAATTAATTCTGAACTAACTGTGCACTGCACAACCTTCCAGGAGTTCACAAACTTAAAATTTGTTCCTGATTTGTGTTTATATTCTTGTGCAAGTTTAAACCCACTCACCCTGGCTTTTTACAAGCTTTTCACATCACCTTTCCCAAAGGCCAGAGACACACCGTGCCACGGGGCTTTAGGACAGCTTGCAGATACTGTGACACTCAGATGAGTAACATATTTAACAACTGAATCACTAAAAATCTACTGACAAAAATATTTGTAACATCTGCCTGCCACGACAAACTTTTAACATCTCGAGCCTGACGGGTTTGTTGGCTCAGCCAGAGCAGCACGTCCTGAGCTGACCCGCATTTCAAAGCACCTGCCTTGGTATCACCTAAAGCAGACCCAGATCAAGGTGCAACTTCCTGTGTGTTTTAAAAACAAGTGCCAGGAGGAAATGCCTCCCAGGCCCCTTATAAGGGCAAAACTGAACTTAATACCCAGCTCCAGCACCCGAACAAAGCAGTACCAAAGTACATCCACTCTGCTGGGAAATCAAACTGCAGGGAATCTTCCCCAGGCAAAGTTGGGTTCGGTGGAGTTTAGTTTAAACACTGACACGATTTGGAATTATTTCCATCTGCTTTCACCAACAAAAGAATCACCAAAAGAAAAAAATCTCAACGTTTTCTTGCACTGCATTTAGCATTCTGGACATGCCTCAAAATATGACTTCCCATGGCTAATCCCTCAGAACAGACACTGCATCCTCCTAAGCACAGGGTCAGTGTGTGTTTAAACAGAGCTGGATCCATCCTCTCCTACCACACTGAGCCACTGCTGAGTTGTCTTTCTATCTTCAATCTACATTATTCGCAACAGGCTTGATGTGCTTCACACTTGTCCTGGTTCTCCTCATCTGTGAATTTTAAAAATCCCAAATCAACACGATTATAGAACCATAGATTGGCTTGGGTTGGAAGCAACCTTAAAGATCAATCTAGTTCCGACTCTCTGCCATTATCCAACACAGCAATTATTTTCTCTCTCGCACACAGAGCAGAATTATGTTTTAGACATCTGCAGAAGGTGCACAGTGGGCACACCTTGCCCGCTGCCAGGTTCCCTACTCCGCATTCCTGCGTGTCCTTTGGGGTGATGGATATCCACCCACAGGTGACCTGGCACGGGAAAGGGCAAGGGGGGTGAAAGATGTCCCCAAGTGTCCCTGTGCCGTGGAGAGGAACAGCTGCCAGAGCCACAGCTGGACACCATCAGCTGTCCCAAGGCCGGAGAGGAAGGCAGCGGGGTACCCCCGACACAGAGAGCTCACGGGGGTCCAGCTCACCCACGGGGTCTGGGGGATTTTTAACTCCTCCAAACCCCCCAGAACCGGAGCTGTTTCATTGCTGTTCCTCCTGCCGCCGAGCCGGGGCCGAAACGTGGCTCTGACAGCCCTGCCCGGCCCCGCACCCCCGGCTTAAGGGCACCAGAGGCAGCGCTATAGAGGGGACTCAGCGGTTCCTCTATCCGCAGCCTCTCGGATCGAGGGGACCCAGCGGTTCCGCACCCTCCCGGATAAGGTGAACGCGGAGGTTCGGCACTCTCTCGGATAAGGGGAACGCGGAGGTTCCGCAGCCGCTCGGATAAAGGGAAGGCGGAGGTTCGGCGCCCTCTCCGATAAGGGGAACGCGGAGGTTCCGCAGCCGCCCCGCACCCCGGGCGCGGCCACCGCGCTGAGCCCGCCCGGGCCGCGGCCGCCGGGAGAGCCCCACGCCTCCTCCCCCGCGGAGCCTCCCCGGGAAAAGCGCCCGCCGCCCGCACCGCCCGCACCGCCCTCCCCGGCTCCCCACGGCCCGCCCGGGGCCGCGGCAGCCCCGGCCGGCCCCACTCACCGCTGCCGTGGCGGAGCGGCGCGGCCCCGCGGGGCGGCCCGGGGCGCTGGGTGCGGGCCGAGCGGGGCGGGCCGGGCCCGGCGGTGCGGACACGCTGCAGCCCGGGCCGGGAGCGGGGCAGTCCGGGAGCGGGGCAGTCCGGGGGCGGCCCGCGGCGCGCAGCTGAGGGCGGCGGTCCCGGCGCGGCGGAGGCCGCAGCGGAGCATGCGCGGGGCCGGGCCCGCCCCGGGGAGGCGCCTGGGCCCGGCTGAGGCGCTGAGGGCCGGGGGGAGGCGGAGGGGTGGGATGGAAGCGTTCGTGGGTGGGAACGGCCCCTTCCAACCCCAACCCAGGCAGGATCCTGCGGTCACCTCTGTCACCGCTCGGACACTGCTGGAGTTGCGGGTTCTTCCCCACCCCAGTGCCGAGGCTGCGGGTGTCGCCTCCTCAGATGCCCAGAGTTTGTCACGGTGGGGTTTGAGCCAGAGAATTACGGAATCGCAGAATCATTGAGCTTGCAAAAGCCCTCCAAGACCATCAAGTCCAACCAGTCACCGAGCCCAGAGCTCTGAGTGCCACCTCCAGTCCTTCCCTGGACACCCCCAGGGATGGGCACCCAAACCTCCTTACACAGCCCCTGCCAAGGCCTGACCACCCTTTCCATGGAGAAATTCCTGCTGATGTCCAATTTAAACCAGCCCTGGCACAGTTTAAGACCATGTTCTCTTGTCCTATTACTGCTTAGAGAAGAGGCCGACCCCCACCTGGCTACAACCTCCTGTCAGGTGTGTTTAGTTCATCTTTTACAAACCCACAATTTCATTTCCATTCTCACGCCGGTGTAAACAACTCGGTGAAACGAGAAGACGATCATAATCCTCCCATCTGCACAGAGAAGAAACCCGTCTCTTCGCTGCGGTTTCAAACTCTTGTCAAAATCACAGGAAACAGCACAAGTGGAAGTAAAACGAGTAAGAAGATTATTCAGTTCAATGAAATCACTCGCCCCTGCTTCCCACACACCACACGTATCTGGCATTTTCTTCTGACTGAAGAGCAAATCTGCTGCTGCCTTTTGGGGGAATTGTCCTAAAAGATGAACGGGGCATTAAAAAACCCATTCTGATAAATATTTCCATTCCATTTAGCTCAGGCTAAGCACACCGACACCATTTTATCAAGGTGTTCTCGCCTGTGGCAGCACCAGGTGTGAAAGGCCCCTTGCTGTTCTCAAGTGTTTACACACCACTGCAGTTGCTCTGCCCCAGCTCATCTGCCTTTCACCTCAACAATCCCAAGTTTTGATCATTTTTTTTTCCAGGAAATCCACTTGGGAGCAGCTGGAAGTCAGGTGCAGATGGTCTGGGAGTGCACATGTCCAAGTGGTTGTGATTAATGAACTAAAGAAATAATCATTGATTCCATTTTTCTCCTCTGCCAAGAGGAATCAAGCCAGCCCTTCCCCACCTGTTCCCACAGCTATCAGGGTGTAATTTGGATGATTTTGCACCATGTTAACATTTTCCTCACCTACAGGGTCTGGATTAACCATGCACTGAGAGAAAGCACTGGAGCCTCACCCTGTTTCCATCACTTTGGTAATCTCAAGATTAGAAAAGAGCCTGAGGCTGGAGGAAGAGAAGTTGAACACTGCAAGTGATGGAATCATAGAAGGGTCTGGATTGGAAAGGACATTAAAAATCATTTTATTTCACACCTTGCCACTTTCCACTGTCCCAGGCTGCTCCAACCTGGCCTTGGACACTTCCAGGGATCCAGGAGCAGCCACAGCTTCTCTGGGAATCTGTGCCAGGGCCTCCCCACCCTCCCAGGGAAGGATTTTTCCCCAACATCTAAGATATGTGTGGATGTACCACAGATCTCTCCTCTTGTTCCCTTTCCCCCACATTTTACCTGCAGGAGCTGCTTCCAACAATTCTCTTTCCTTCTCACCAGCCCTTTCCACAGCTTTGCCTTGATAAGGATAAAATCCATTTCTTGGTGGGTTTTCATGCTGAAAACCACCCCAGATCTGCACTATTTATGCCTTACAGGCAGGACTCATTTCTCAGCACAGGAACTTGTGCTGCAAAAGTCCTTAAATCCTTGGAACTGCCCAGCCCAGCCGAGGTTGTGACCAAGGATTGCATAAGGGGTTTAGCCTGGGGCTGCTGGTGGAGGAGAGCAGCTTTACCTCTGCTCCATCTAAATCCACCTCCAGGAATGACCCAGGCTCCCAAAGGCCATGTCCTTCAGCCAGAATTAAATTCTCACACACCTCACTTAAAAAACAAAAGCAAAACAAAACAAAAAACCCCAAACAAACAACAACAACAAAACCCCAGGGGCTGAGCTGCTCTGGAATTTGGATTTCACTGAAATTGTCTTGTCTGCTATGGAGCTTTTGCCTTCTTTTCCTTGATTTTGGGACACTGCTGATTTCTCCTGGTTGTTCTGTGACATAAACTGGGACGAAATCAATACGTTTCTAAAAATTCCTCTGAGAACTATGTTAATAACAGGGGGAGATTTCCAACCTACACCCAAAATTGTCTGTGTATACCACAACATTCCAGCCTATAGGAAGGATGTAATTTTGTATTAAAACTCTTAAAGTAGTTTTCTCCAAGGAATTAATCATCTGCATTTGTGGTTGGCTTTGTTTCTTGCTTAGAAAGAGAAGAGGCTTGCAAAGAGCTTCAGAAAAGTAAATAAATAAAAATAAATCTTTTTTTTTTCCCCTCTAAGTACTGTGCTGGGGTGCAGTGACACATCCTAAGAGTTATTTTGCATCTTATATCCTTCTTTATTTTGCATGGATATTCTCCACCAAAAAAATAAGAGGCAAAATACAAAAGACAAGATCTGACTGTCTTGGTATTTGTGATTTAAAAATCAAACTAAATTCCAACTAATTTCCTCTTGTAGCCTTTTTTAAAGAAGAGGCAGGGATGGATGCACAGATTATCCCTTTTTTGTCTACTCTGCAGTTTGATTTCAAGCTTCACCTTTCCCTCTGAAATGGGGATATTTCCACTCTACTTTAAACAGTATAAATGTTTTTAAAGATTTTTTTTTTCATTGTATTTCAAGGTACAGTGAGGGCCATACGGTAAAGTGCTTTAAATCACCGATGGCATCAGCTTGGGATTGTCAGGACTTTACATAAAGGTGATTTAACACTCTGTAAGTGGTTCCAGTTTGTCATTGATTTGTTCCTGGCAGTAACTCTGGGGCCTGGCTCTCCTCACTCACTCGTATCAGCAAAATTCAGGAGGACAAAATGAAGTCAGAGGCGCTGGGAGATGAGTAAAAGGAGATGTAAAATTCCTTAACCTGTTGTAGCATTTGAAAGCACTCTGAGAACAACTCTGCACCCTTGCACACTTCTACAGAATGCTGTAGAAAGTAGAAATAATTTTATGAATTATATTTTTGGTGTTAGAGAATGGGGATCAGCCAGGATGCAGAGTTTTGGTCAGCCAAGCATCCCTCCAGCTGGGTGTTGTGGGTACCCCTGCACCCCATCCCCACGGAGCACCCCAGAGCCCCTGAGGCCCCTGGCTGCTGGTGGGAGCTGTATAAATAGACACCCGAGTGCACGAGTCCTTCACATCTGATCTGTTGCTGAATTTATCTTCGGCTTCCTGTGCTCACGGAACATGCGTGAAACCCCGCTGCTGACACCGTTTTCAGAGGGCTCTGCTTGGAAAAGCAAGTGACAGAATTTATTTTGAGACACGAGGAAGGTGTGAATTGCTTCCGAGTAATTAACTACTTCTAAAGATGGTGCTCAAAAAAAAAATCCCCTTTTTTTTAAAAAAAAGCTAATAATCTCGGTTTGGGAAAGGAGAGTTACTTCACGTAAGGGTACTTGGCAAAAAGAAGATCAGATTTTGTGCACCCAGAACAGCGCTGGGTCCGAGGGTGCCACAGCCGGGCTCAGGGGGATTTCCTGGGCAGGACTGGAGCCAGCTGCCAGAGCTGTGAGTGGGAGGTGGAACAGGAGCTCAATTCCCGACTTTCCTGGCCGGGGGGATGGAGTTCACTCACTTTGCTCCGAGCTGGGGAGGGTGAAGATGCTGCTGGCTTGTCTCAGCCCTGCAGCAGGCGTGTTCATGTTGCTGCTTGCCTTCACCATCTGCTTTTTCCCCTTGCCATCTTTCTGGTTCTTCATTGTTCTTACACCAAACCAACAGTTTTATTTTCATTTTCTCCCCAGATTTCTCTGCTAAAAACATCTTTTCTGTTGCCTTGCTGGGAAGCAGAAACTGGGTTTGTGTAGAGCTCTAGAGCAGCTGCAGAGGAAGATGGTGATGGTGGCCAGCTCCAAACCCCAGTCCCCTGATCTCTGACTCCTTCCACCAGCACGTTTTTCTTGTTGACGAATAAAATAGATGAATAAAATACATCTAGACAAATCAATACTGCCCAGAAGCTCAATTGCATTTTCTTGAGCTCATCCACTTCCCAGCAGAGCCCTTTGCAGAGCTTGCTGCTGGCACAGCTCACAGGTACCACTCGCTGCCTGGCTGCCTGCCAGCCACACCACTGGAGCTAGACAATGCTCCTGCTCATAGACTGCACATCCATGGATATTTATGGATATATATGGATAATTTTTTCTGGGAGAGAGATATATATATCCTAAGCAAAGCTAGATGTGCAACAGCTGAGTTTTATAAGGGCCAGTTTAGCATGAACTGGAACTGGAGTGTGCTGGTGGGGAGGCACAAAGCAGAGCAGTGACCTCAACCAGAGCAATAATTAAATATTTTTGGACGGGAAATGCCACGTCTGTCACCAAAATCATCCAATATTGATCATGTCCCTCTCTGTCCACACACCCCAGAGTTTGTGTACACGGCATTTTTCAGGTCATGCCCAGCACTGTCCAGGGTCCCTGTCCCATTCAGGGGGACACATGTGACACAGAGCACGTAGCATTTCTAAAATCTTTAATGCTTGGACAAATTCCAAAGCTCACTCTGCTGCTGCTACTGCTGTTTTCCTCATGTGCTCTTTTGGAAATTACAATTCCACACTCGGAGTTATAAAGCAGCATTTTGACGTGGGGTTTACCATATTTTCCCCCTCCCTCTGTCATGAGGAGATTGGGAATTAAGGTTGTGTTTCCAGGGTGTTGTTCATAATGGCACAAAGGGTTTAGAAATCCAGGCAGGATGGCAAACAAACTCCAAATCTGGAGGAAAGTGGAGTTTATTCCCATTAAGGATGAGCTGAGTACCCCAGTCCTGCCATGCACTTGATTCTAATGCTTCAGGAGTTTAATCTTCAATGCCATCAATTTTGTACTAAAAAGCAATTAAATAAAAGCAAAAGTCACTGAGGTGATGAGTTTACTCTGTGTTAAAGTTACTAAATTCTGTCTTCTATTAATTTGTTTGTTCTTTGGATAAAAGCAGAAGTGCACAACTGTAAAGTGGGGCTGGTAGTTACAAAGAAAACAAAATGTTAACTATTTCAGCTCAGTTTACTTGTGCTGCATTACAAACAGGAGAATTTGGTTCTTAGGCACTTCTAGAACTTTTATGACCCCCAAGATTTAGTTCCATGTGCTGAAATAGAGTGCAAATAAAATATAAGGAGGAGAAAATGATGGTATAAAACGTGGCTATGATATACCACGTGGCTGATGTGGGAAGGGAAAAAAGAAAGGGTCAGGGATCTTAGAGACAGAGAAATGTGATGTTCTGGCTGATCTCTGTCACCCTGGGTCACCTTTAAATGGCACAGTCCACATTAAGAGGAGAATTGTCACAGTGCACTTGAATATGGATTTCAAACCTACTGAGAACATCCAGATTGCAACACAAAATCTGCTGGAAATAGCTGATGTTACCATTCCAGTCCACAAAACCTATGGAGGTGAGGAGCAGTGTAGGAATTTTCTCCTATCTCTCTGTTTTCCTCATTTCCTCTTGTATTTCAGTCAGTTATTTTAAAAGGCTGTGACATTTCCTTTAACTTAGCTGAGTTCAAGAGGTGAAGAAGTCTAGAAGGAACCAAACAGACCCTGTTCCTCTAACAATTTTCAGATAAAACCGCCACGAGTTTTCCTTTAATGGGGCTGCAAACACAACTGCAGAAGCTTGGCACATTTACATCCAAAATTAATCAGGCTTCATTAGCAATAAACCTCTGGAAATTTTCATTTCCAGAGTCCCTTGGATACATTTCAAACCAGGATGCAGCACGGCTTTGGATGCTGGAGATGTGAATGTTCTGCACAGGAAGGAGATTTTGCTCAAGCAACCACGTGAGGTTTTTATCATTCTGAGAATGTGAGCACAAGGGTTTGAGGAAACTGCTCACACATGGCACACACCAAATCAGGAACATCCTCGTGGAGCTTCTCACGTTGCCTCTGTGATTTGTGTCCACCTCATCCAGCCTCCATGGGAGAGGGATTGACTCCTCCTCATCCCCTTCCCTCTGGAAGAATCCTTTCTGCTCAAACTCTGACACTTTTTTTTGTGTTATCTTGAAGTCATGCTGTCTTTATTTAAAAAAAGCAAGAGGTGAGACTCCCATCACAGAATTCAGCTCTCCCTGTACCAATTAAACCACTGATGCTCCCTGACCTCCCCTGCTCCTTTCTCCAGAGCTCTTTGCCACCACCTGACCAAACCTGCCAGGGCTGGTGCTGCCCCTGTGAGTGCAGCCCTCAACCCATGGCCTTGAACTTCCCACCACCCCCAGCCCCAGGCTGGTCCCAGCAGCAGGGATGAGACCCATGGATGCTGCTGGGACCACCCATGGATGGGGTCTTGGCTGCTGGGATGGGGTCCACAGCTCCCTTGTCCATCCACCAACAACCTCCACCAGGAATCATTTGCTCTCTGCCAGGCTTATTTTTAGGCTGGAGGAATCTGAAGCTTGTGCAAATGTTTAAACACACGTCTCTCCTGAATTATTCAGTGTACTCTGCCTGCTCCTGGAGTTAATTCCAAGGGAGGGCAGTCGATAGAGCTCTGACATTCACCGTGGAGAGGAGGTGGCAGAGGGAGCACCGACAACCCCCTGCCCCCTCCACCCCTCCTGCCCCACAGGCTGCAGCTCTGGGCTCTCCTGGCACTGCTGTCCAGCACCAAATCTGAGCAAATTTACCTTAATTTAAGGCAAATTAAGATCCTGTGTGGCACAGAGCTGGGGACTGCTGTGTCCTGAGCTACAGGTGAGGCTGTAGAGCCTGACTTATGAAGATCCAAGGAAAAACCTGAACAGACTCATCTTTTTCTCCATTTTCTGCTCTGGTTGAAAGAGGCTTTTTCTAGTGCATCACAAAACTCAAAGTGCAGCTCTCAGCCTCTTGAAGTCAAAGGGAACTTGAGATTTCAATTCTAATTTCACCTATGAACCGAAGCACAGCTGGGAGCCAAAGCCCTCTGGAGCAGAGAGGTCTTTCCTCTGATCCCACCACTCCCAGAAAAATTATAACATTTTCCCAACATCAATTTCAGACCTTGTGTAAGAGTATATTAATACACACATGGGTCTGTGCACCTTTCCTGCTCCTGAGAAATGTTATGAAAAGCAAATTATGTACCAAATTGTGCAATCTTGGCATCCACATCTGCCCAAATACAGAAATTACAGCAGTAACTTTGATACTGCACCACACTGGAACACTCAGCTCCTGCTGAGTACTTTTGTCCCTGATCAGCCATCAAATAGTCACAGTTTCCCTTGGTGAATCAAGCTAATGACAAAATGCAGGGTTTACATATAATACAACAACTCAGCAAGCAGCTGCTTCCAAAATGTGAGATACAGGCAGAAATATCTCATGGAGAAAGGAGAAGAGATTGTGTCACCCTCTGTTCACACACTGCTCCTGAGCACTGCTTTTCCCAGTTCCAGGGAAAAACAGGACAGCACAGACAGACTTCAGCAGAGTTGGACAACATTTGTCCAACATTCCAGGCTCACGCTGAGGAATCAGACACAAACCCAACTTGCTTTCTGGTACATCTAATATTTGCGTGGTGACATTGCAAGTAGGCAGCTTGGTTTGCAAAGATGTTTAATCACGAAGGTCTGGGTTAAAGTGCAAGTTCAAGTGTCTGCACTAAGCTGGAGAAGATCTGAACGAGCAGCAATTAAGAGAGTCTGACTCATATGGGGCACTGCTGGACTTTGAAATGGCTGAGTGCCTGTAGCTCTGTGGGGAAGGATTCTCCTTGTTTTAGTCCAACAGTAACAGAGGGTACATTTGGGGAGAAAAAAGGCATTTTGGGGAAAGGCACCATCTTCACCTGGTGTCAAGGCCTGCAGACAATGGATGCCTTTAATCCTGCTGCTGTCAGAAGGGCCGGGCTGCTCCGAGCAGCAGCTCCCACCCTTAAAAGGCTGAGTTGAGGCTGGGAGCCAGGAGCAGAGCAGCCGTTCCAGTCACAGCCTCACAGCCCCGGGGAGGCATCACAGGAGCAGAACTGCTCCTCTCCTCACGCGGAACGTGGGTGGGAAGGCAGAGTCCAGATGGGAAAAGGGACTTTCCTGCTGCAAGAGCCTGAGAACGGCTGGGTAAGAACAGACCCGTCTGGAACGGCAGCTGAGACACGGCACGAGGAACTGCCTTGCCTTGGGATCAATCCCAGAAATCACAGACAGCTTTATCAGAGCATGGGCCTGGTTTCTGAGGCTCTGTCACTGGATGCAGGTTGTTTATGTCTTAACACGTTGGTGGGAGGAAGTGCTCCACTGGCAAACTCTGAGAGTTGCATTGTTCATGTGCAGCAGTATTTGGACAGCAAACCCACCAGTCTGTCCCGTTCCCATATCAGTATGAAGTCACAGGAAAAAGAGGTTGACTCTCTGTCCACTGTGCTAGAGAGGGAGATAAATTCCAGCAAATCTGCCTGTTCTGAGGCACAGCCAGTGCTTCAGTTCCTGTCCCTTGCCAGAGCTCGAGGCTGTGCTTGTTGTGACAGGAAATGAGAGGCACAAGTCTGGGGCGGGCTCTGTGCCCTGTTCAGCAGCCCCAGACGAGTGTCCCATGCACGGCTCCACTGCACATCCCCAAAAACGGCACGGGTTGGTCATTAACCTCTAACCTGAGCCATGGCCTGGCAGGTGAGCAACTGTAATCCTTGGATCTGATCCATAACAAACCTTTGATCTGCCTCTGAGCACTTCTCTTGCTTCTCATGAGCAGGAAAAGATCTCAATGGTTTCCCTAAGGAGTCAGCAGCTATTTCCATCAGGGAGCACCTGGAGCTGTCCCTGGGGCAGCACCGTGAGGACCTGGCTGGATGCACCTTTCTCCCAGGAAAGGGGAATGCACATTCCCTGAGCACCTGATGGATCCTAAAATAGGTAAAAAGAGAGCCCTGGGCAGCTTTCAAATGTGCCCAGGATCCCACAGCTCCTCTCTCCCGTCCATCCTGGAACTGGAATGTGGTACAAGGAAGGAGGAGCACGGTGGAGTTCCTGTAGCCCATACAGAGATGATCACTGCTCCTTTCTGGGATAAACACATTCCTGCCTCACCAAAAGGTGCCTGTAGCCTTCAGAAAGGGGAAGCTGAGGGTTGACTCTGCTCAGATTTTAATCCAAAGTTTAAGCTCTTGGTAGCAGGATGTCCTTTTTTTATTGTTTGCAGTTTCTGGTGAGGCAGAGCCCTCCTCCAGAACCAGCCTCGAGCCTCTGACACAACATCAGTAATAATTTCCCCTCTTTAAGTGACGCGGGTTGGCAAAATGTTCCATCACGGTTGCACAGCCCTGACCCCGCCAGGCCAGCCTCAAAAACTTCTAGTGAG
Source organism: Acrocephalus scirpaceus scirpaceus (assembly GCA_910950805.1). Lineage (NCBI taxonomy): Eukaryota > Metazoa > Chordata > Aves > Passeriformes > Sylviidae > Acrocephalus > Acrocephalus scirpaceus. The sequence goes on along the minus strand of OU383779.1, from coordinate 1,869,300 downwards.
CAGCAGGGAAACGAAAAATTATCTTCTTACCATCTCGGGGCTAATCGCTGTCCTCTCCCCCGAGCAGCAGGGAAGCACAGGGCAAAGCCCTGCTGGACATGAATTATCCAGCCCAGAAAGAAGAATTTCTAAACACCACTTGGGTCAATGACCACGCTGAACGTCAGGATGGAGAGTAAATAATGACCTCTGGAAAGTGCCGCATCAGTCTCGGAAAGAATGCCACCAGTTCCTCGGGGAAGGGCAGGAATCTGGGAAACAGGCACTTCACGGACATTTCGGCAGGGTTGCGGTTACTTTATGCAAAAATCTTGGGATTTCACACTGCCACCACAAGCCGGCCCGCGGGGCCCCTCTGCTGTCGTGTCCCAGCACTGCAGTTACCGCACACGGCACATGGATCAGCGCCGGCTCCTCTGAAAACAGCCTCGATGACATGGCTGTAAAAATGACCCAGGAAATTCAGTCTCCCACTCACAGAGCAGAGAAACCCCGAGGAAATCCTGCAAGGGACTGTCCTTGATACACCAGTAACTCACTGCTGAAAGAACCCATTTCCCACCGCTTATTCCTATGTAGAGATCTGTGAGTTACAGTAGCACGCCACGACTGTGGTATCATTAACAATATTAAAAAGTATCTTTAAAGGGCTTCATTTTCTCTGGTGCCACAGAATAATTTGTTCTGTTACCAAGTAAGCCCCGCTGAGGGCCCTGCGTGTTATTTAATATCCACCAGGCTGCACAGGACCCTGCTCTGGGAACCATTTCCGAACATTTCTAAAGCACAGCATTTCTAGAAGCCCTCCCAAGATGAAACAGCCAATAACGAGGCAAAACGTGTAATATTTTATTGAAATAAATATGTGCTTTTTATGCCAAGGGTTCCAGGTGAAAGGAGCACACTCCAGAGGAGCAGGACGCTGCTCGAGGTGGCTTTGGTGGCCCCGGGGATGCCGTGAAGCTCAGATGGCTGCCATCCTTCAGTTATCACAGTACTGTACCTTTACAAGAGACAGCATCAGCACTGTGATAACTGAGCCAGGGCAGCCTGGCAGTCATTGGCCCCTCCGTGTGGCACTGCTGAGTCCTCGGTGTCCTCCTCCTCCCTCCGTGTCCCCAAAACCCCGTGTCACCCCGCAGGTGAAAGCCTCAGGAGCTTTAACACGAGCGGCTTTGTAGCTGAGGTTCACTCCGGGAAATTATCCACGTAATTAGCGTCCTCTTAATGACCACGGCGGCTTCTGCAGAGCAGCTCCCAGTGGTTTTAAGCAGCAGCTTCTACTGGGCAAATCCACCCATGCTGGGTTTAATGGAGTAAGAGTAACCACCCCTGTTAAACAGGGCAGCCCTTCCTCCCCCTTAAATCCAGCCAAGCCAGCAGCACTTGGCTCACGCTGCACTAGTGTTGGGTGTCAGGGAGCACTGGGGACAGTGGCAGGCAGCCAGGAAAGCTGCAGGAGCCACGCTGGGACAGCAGAATCACCATGGGCACCGAGGGCAGCACCGTGCCCTGAGCCCGCAGGGCTGCTGCTGCCTGATTTTCCAGGAGCTGGGATTTTCCAGCCCAGCCCATCCCACACCTGCCCTGGGCTCCTCTGGAGTGTCTCCTGAGCCAGCAGGGCTGATCCCTGCCGTGCCCTGCCAGGGGAGCAGCTCCCAGGGCCAGCTGTGCTCACAGGGGCTGCAGCTGCAGCAAGCAAAGAGGGGCCTCGAGGTGTCCCAGTTGGCGTTTTTAGGTCATCAAATCCACATAAAAACATTTGAAATGCACAATCCCACTAATTAGTTAAATTACAAGTTTCCATCGACCTATATTTACTCCCCTCTGGTTTTTTTTCCTTCCTTAAAAACAGGCACTGCTGAAAAGATCATAGAATTATTTCTCCACCCCCCACTTTGTTGTGTATTCCTACAACTTTACCTCTTCCTTGGGTTTTTTATTCCCTAAAACCAGGCATTCCTGAAAACATCACAAAATTATTCCTCCAACCCCCACGTTGCCTGAGGGAATTGGATACATCAAGTTCCGAAATGAGTTTAGAAAAAACCACAACGGTTCCACGCTGCCAAAGTTAATGTGTTACCAAGTTTCCAATAAAAGTCCATTTATGATGTTGATGGACTCCAGCAGCACAAGAAACTTCCACGTTTCCATCAGGAGCAAGCAGAAACTCCAAAAATTGTTTTGTTTTGTTTTTTAACACTCTAAATAACTCACCTGGCAAAGAGAAGGTGCTGAGATGTTCCAGAGGCTGTTTTTTTTAAAAGAAAAACACAAAACACTCGGCCGGATCCAGCCGTGAAAACGCTGCCTTACAAGTTTGCAACTCCAGAGGGCAATGGAGAGGCAAACGTGGAATATCGGAGGAGCAGCACGCAGGGGAAAAAAAAACCAACCAAACATTTGTACATTTTAAAACAAACTCCAAACATACATTACATAAAAAGGGGACAGTCAACAGATTATGCAATGCTGACGTCAGGCAGCACAGATGACTTCAGCACGCATCCCCAAATTTGCAGATCTGCCACAGTTTGGGGATTAATCATTAAGGAATTGGCTGTTGCTAGGAAAGCACAACAAAAACTGGCTAAAAATATGAATGCATTCTGTCCGTGCAAGGGTGGGTTTTGCAAAGGGAAGGAGCTGCATGAGCAAGGAGCCCTTGGCTCTGGCTCTGAGGTGTTTTCACACCACCACTGGCATTCCAGGTGAGGAATTCTACTGATTCCAGCTTAAGTGTGGGATTGGGAATTCTACACTTCACAGGCTGAGGTGCTGAGAGAAGAATCGCTGCTTTGCAATTCAAGCATGCTTTGATCACCCCCTATCAGGATTTTACTCGTGCTCCAGCAGTTGCTTATCAGTATTAAAGGGAGAGGGTGAACAATTCCTCCCCAGCACGCTCTGGCACAGAACTGCTGGAGTCACACCCCTATTCCAAGGGCTGATGCCATTTTCCCTGGAGGATCCAGCTCTTTCCCCAATACAAATACAATCTGTTGTCTAGCATCTAACACACACTGATTTTAGCTTTGCTTCAAGCTACACAGATGTAGAAAGCTCAAGTAGATTCTCCATTTATCTGGAAAAAATCACCTTTCTTATGGCAAAACCCACATAAGTTTTGGAGTCCAGCACACATTTTTGTTCTTGTTATTGCTAAGGCCCTGCGAATTTCCATGCACTTTTTAAAAAAGCCCTCTAACTTTCCAGTGTTTGCTGCCAGTTCTCACCTTTGAAACCCGTTGAAGTTGGCCTGGTTGGTTTTTAAACTCCAGTTCCACCTCCTGCCCCTTTGGGGCCTGTGATATTTTTCCAGTTGTTTCGTAGGAACCAAAATTCCTTCAGCATCGCAGCGATGGGATTGGGGCCGTTCCCTGCCCACAGCCCCAGGGCTTGTCCCTCCCCACCCCTACGCACGGGTCGAGGATCTTCCAGCGCTGCGAGCTGCTCTCACCCCGCACGGCCTCACGAGGTGTGAGGGGAACCAACCTCGTCTCCATCCTCCCCGGCGCGGTTTGAACACAAATCCCGGCGAGCCTGAAGAGGGAAGAAAACAAACATCTCGTTACGGGGATACAGCGGAGCGACGGGCGGTGACACGGCCGCGCTGACGGGCACCGAGGCGCTGAGGGGCGGCCGAGCCCGGCGGGGCCCGGGCCGCCACCGCCGCTCCCTCCCAACTTCGCTCGGAGGGCGCTGCCCGAGGTTACCTGGAACGGGGGCGGGGGAACGCCGTGCAGCAGCCACGGGACGGGACGGGACAGCACGGGACGGGGACCCCGCCATCCCCGCGGAGCGCCCCCCGCCCCGCTCCCCCCTCAGCAGCGCCGGGACCCGCCCGGGGCAGGGGGGGCGGCGGCCCCGCCCGCGCAACCCCCGAAAATGCCAGTGCGCCACGGGGCAGCGCCGCTCCCCGGCGCCGCCGGCCCCGCGCCCTCCGCCGCCGGCCGCCCACCCCGCGGTGACCCGGGGCAGCGCCGGGCCGGACCCACCTGCGGGCGCGGCGGGGCCGGGGCGCGACATGACGCAGCACGGGCGGGCGGGCGGCGTGAGCGCCGCCATCTTGCCGTGTTTATGGCAGCGCCGCGCGCCCACGTGACCCGCGCCCGCTTCCGGGGGCGGCGCGGGGGCGCGCGCGCGGGCGGGGGCACGCGGGGAGGGGCGGGGGGGGGGGAGCGGCGCGCGCCCCCCTCCCCGAGCGCGGGAACGGCGGCACCCGCGGGGGCGCGCACCGGCCACGGCCGCGGTACGGACACGGGATGGACACGGGATGGACACAGGGATGTGCCTGCCGGGACAGCGCGGGGAGCGACACACAGTGACACACATAGAGTGACACACAGTGACACACGCATAGGGAGTGACACGCACACAGTGACACGCAGAGTGACACACATAGTGACAAACACACGGAGACACACGCACAGTGACATGCACATAGTGACATATGGACAGTGGCACACACACAGTGACACACACAGACACAGTGACGCACAGTGACACACATGGGGACTGTCACACAAACAGTGACACACACACAGTGGCACACAGAGACAGTGACACACGCAGTGACACACATGGGGAGTGACACACACACAGTGACATATGGACAGTGGCACACACACAGTCACACACATGGGGACTGACACACACAGGGAGTGACACACACACAGTCACACAGTGACACAGTCGGAGACAGAGACACAGTGACACGCACAGTGACACACATGGGGAATGACACACACACACGGTGATATGCACAACTGACACATGCACAGTGACACACGCACAGTGACACATACAGTGACACACGTGGGGACTGACACAAACACACACAGTGACACACACAAGTGACATACACAAGTGACACATGCACAGTGACACGTACAGTGACACACAGACACAGAGTGAGTGACACAAGCACCGAGGAAGGGACACACACACACACGGAGTGACACACGCACACACAAGGAATGACCCCCGTGGAGCCACACTCAGAGGGAGTCACGCACAGACACAGCGAGTGCCACGAACACACACAGTGACACACACAGGGAGTGACACAGCCACCCCCCGCGGTGTCACCAGCGCCGAGCAGCCCCTGGGCAGGGCGGGCAGTGCCGTGCCGGGCTGTGCCGTGCCGGGCTCTGTGCCGTGCCGGGCTCTGTGTGTGTGCCGCCTGTGCATCCACAGGTTGTTCCCTGCTGTGGTTTCCCAGCTCTGTATCCACATGTTGCTCGCCCACGGCCGCGTTTCCCGGCTGTTGGCAGGCGGGGCACCCACCGCTTGTCCCCGCCGGCCGCACCCGCCCCGGTAGGCCGCGGCTGCCCCGTGGGTTCCCTCCCAGCGGGCACGGCCGTGCCGGGCGTGCGGGACGTGCCCCGGGAGCCGCTTCCATGGGCGGCGCGGCTCGGGATGCACCGGAGGGGGATGCACCGGAGGGGGATGCGCCGAAGCCGGGATGTGCCGGAGCGGGATGCGCCGAACCAGGACGCACCGAGCGGGGATGCGCGGAACCGCGGGAGCCCCGTCGGGGCCGGGGGATGCGCGGGCGGCTCCGGGACTACAAATCCCAGGGTGCCGCGGCGGCCCGAGGGGGCGGGCGGGGGGAGCGGCCGCGGGGTCCCCCCGCCCTGCTGATGTGTCCGGGCGGTGCGGGGGGAGCGCGGCCGGGGCGGCTGACGCGTGTCCTGCCCCGCAGCGCTCCGGCGCCGGCAGCCGGCCATGGCTTCCAAGCTGCTGCGGGCCGTGGTGCTCGGTCCCCCCGGCTCGGGCAAAGGCACGGTGTGCGAGAGGATCGCCCGCAGCTTCGGGCTCCAGCACCTCTCCAGCGGGCAGTTCCTGCGGGAGAGCCTCGGCGGCGGCGGCGGTGAGTGCCCGCGGGGCCGCCCCGTCGGTACCGGGAGCGGGGGGGTCCCTGCTCCGGACAGGCACAGGGAAAGGGATGAGGATGGAGCAGCGGGTGGGATGGATCCGGTGATGGCCGGGGCTCCATCTCCGCGCCGGGTGCACCACAGGTTGTTTTCTTCCCTTGGATTTGGCACGGCTCATTCATCATCGCCTGCTCCCTGCAGCCGGAGCCGCTCGGGAAAAGTGGGATGTGAAGCGGTGGATGTGCCATGGGTTTATTATCGCCGTGCTGGGTGATGACGGCTCCGGAGAGCAGTGAAAAGCCTCACCGAGAGTCACCGGCGGTGTCCGGGGGGTTTGATGTTACAATAATCCCACCGTGCCCCGGGTGGTGTCCGGGGATGCACGGCAGATGGCCGGAACGCTGCTGCGCGCTCTGTGCCCGCCGCGGCGGGGATGGATCGGGAACGAGCGTTTATCCAGAGGGAAAACCCGCCGGGAATATCGCCGCGGGTCACCGGCCGCCCTGGCAGGGTGGCAGGAGCGGGGAGCTGCCGGAGATGGGTGCCAGCACCCACCTGGCACAGTCACCCCCGCAGACACGGATTTAACCCCCAGGCAGGGCAGTGCTGCCTACCCCATGCCCAAAATCCAAATCCAGCCCCCCGGGAGCTGCGGTGTGCGGTGCCCGTGCCCCTTTTGGCCGGTGAGGGGCTCGGGAGCGGCCGTGCTGAGCCCCAGCCCGGCTGCATTGGGCAATCCCGGCAGATTTCTCTTCCCCAACATTTCCTTCTGTCCTCTGCTAATGTGTGAAAGAACGACCCGGGGGGGAAGCTGACTCACCGGGCAGGGGAACGGTGAAACGGCAAAACAAGCCGAGAGGATTTACAAGCGATTTCTATTCTAGGATGGCAAAAACAAGGAGGAAAATTAGGGAGGGTGAAGTTTTGGAGAGGTGCGTGGTCCGGCAAGGGCGTTGCACACAGCTCATGTAAAAATATCCAGATTTCCTTTTGTAAATAAAAAAGGACAATAATATTTCCTTTAGAGGGAGGCTCAAAATTTGGAAAATCCCGATGAGGGCTTTGGCTGGGCTGAAAAGCAAAGAGAGGGGCAGCACAGTGAGACTGCCAACCCACAGCCAGGCTCGGAACCACCACGGGCTGTCCCCAACTTCACATTTCAGCTCCTGCTCTTGCCACAGAGCTCCTCTGGGCACACCAGAGGAGCAAGAAGAGTTCACTGAAGGTGCCTTGGGTACATTCAGAAGGAAACAACACAGAAAAAGGCAGGGAAAATTACTCAGGAGGAAACCAGCCGTGGTTTGGTTGATCTGGCCTGACATTCGGGTCCCACCTTTGACTCAGCCTCTGTAACAGCTCTCAGTGAGCTCCAGTTATTTGGGTTTTTTTGGTTGTTTTTCTCTTTTTTTTTCTCTGTTTGCTTTGGACAAGCTGTTGCATGACTGTGCTGCCGTGTGCCAGCTCTGGGGGAAACGAGGTGGAAGCAGCTCCTCTTCCCAAGTTTATCAGCTGCGTCACCGGCTTTGTGCTTTAGGGGAGCTGGGGCTCTGCAGAACCAACAGAGTCATTACAGGCTCACCATCCCAAAGGCAGCTCCGAATCCCGTGTTTGCACAGGGATTTCAGCCCGAGGTGTCAGTGCTCCCAGGGATTTTCCTGCTGGCCGTGGCTGAGCTTTGGGGCTCTGGGGCACGGGGCGCTCCTGCTGCTGAGCTCCCAGCCTGGAGAGCATTCCAGGCCCTGCTGGAGCTGGCAGCAGCAGTCTCAGGGAACAAAGGGTCACTTTTGAGGCAGGTGGAGCAGCTGAGTGCACGGCTGCTGCTGCTGAAGGGCTGCGAGTTGTGCCCCAGCACCCCCGGGTACATCCGACCCCACCTGGGTGTCTCCTAATGGGTGTCTGTCAGCGAGTGGCTGCTCTGCCGTAGGAAAAGGCCTTTGGAACACCTTGGAAAGCTCTCAGGCTGTGTTTTGGTGCCAGGCAGGGGTGCTGGAGGGTGGTGAGTTGTTTCCTTGGCCAGCACTTGCCCCGGAACCCAGGTGGTTGTTTCTGGTGTTGGCAGCAACCTCGGGTCTGAGCATTTCATTTCACTTCGTTTACCAAACAACAGAATTGCTTGTCCTGCCTTTGGCTGAGGGTCTGTGGGTTTGTGTCTGCCCCACTGCTCCCTTTCAGGTGCTCTGTTGGAGCCAGCAGTGCCTCCTGTCCCCTCCTGGAGACAGATTTCCTTTGTGAGCATCCACCAAAGTGTGCACAAAACAAAATTCCCTGGGGGCTGTGGGCTGTGCAGTTCCATATCCCCTTTCCATGATCGTGGTCTTTGCTGGCCACTCTGGCCAGGTTGGTGGCCAAAGCTGAGGCCAGGGGTGCAGCCTGCCAGCCCCCTGGTGTGTCCCTGTGGGTGGGAGCAGTGTCCTGGCCTCAGGGATCTCTCCCAGTCCTGCCTGTTGCCCTCCTGACAGACCCCACTGCCCACCCAGCAAGGCTGGATTTGGGGCCACATCAGCCTCCTGCTCCCTGAAATGACATCCTGGGGCTGAGGGCAGCATCTGGGACAGGAAAAAGGTCCCCAAACTGGGGTGACATCGGTTGAGGCTGAGCTCTGGTGGTGCACTGGGGCCCTATTCACTCCCAGGGTTTCTCCTCTCTGTCAGCTCCAGATTGCACTGCTGCAGCCCAAATAATAGGGAAAATAACTCCTGGAAAAGGTTTTGGATAGGGAGAAAGTCCAGGGTTGTGCTGCAGGCTCTGGGGGCTGCCCAGGGCTGGGTTTGGGAGCAGCTTCTCCTCCAGCCTGTCCTGCCTGGCCCTGCATGGCTGCTGGGTGGCCTCGGGGATGGGACATGTCCCTTGGGGCTGGGACAGCTGAGACACATCCCTTGGGTCTGGGACACTTTCCTTGGGGCTGGGACATATCCTTTGGGGCTGAGACACATCCATTTGGGCTGGGACACTTCCCTCGGGGCTGGGACATGTCCCTTACAGCTGGGGCCCATCCCTTGGGGCTGGGACATGTCCCTTGAGGCTGGGACACTTCCCTTGGAGCTGGAACACCTCCCTTGGGGCTGGGACATGTCCCTTGGAGTTGGGACAGCTGGGACACATCCCTCAGGGCTGGGACATATTTCTTGGGCTGGGACATGTCCCTTGGAGCTGGGACACTTTCCTTGGGGCTGAGACATGTCCCTCAGAGCTGGGACAGCTGTGACACATCCCTCAGGTCTGGGACATATTCCTTGGGGCTGGGACATGTCGCTTGGGGCTGGAACAATTCCCTTGGGGCTGGGACAATTCCCTTGGGACTGGGACACATCCCTTGGGGCTGGGACAGCTGGGACATGTCCCCCAGCGCTAGGACACTTCTCTTGGGGCTGGGACACATCCCTTGGAGCTGGGACACTTCCCTTGGGGCTGGGACACTTCCCTTGGGGCTGGATCCCTGCTGCTGTGATAAGGAGGGACAGACCAAGGTCTCTGGGGGAAGCCACAGTGAGCTGGGAGCCCCTGGGAGTCCCTGGGAGTCGCTGGGAGTCCCATGAGTTTCGGGGCAGATTAAACCCAGGGCCGTCAGATGAACAGGATGAAAGCAGCAGTTTGGAGGGCTGGGTTGGAGCTCAGCACACTAACAAGCCCTTTGCTACCTCGAGTAACTGCAGAGTAAAGCCTGCAGCCCCTCTGTGAGCCAGCCCCAGCAGTGGGATTTGGTTCTATGGGGTGAGCCCCAGCTCCTGCTGGGGTGACCAGGATCTCCCTCCCTGCTGGGGAAGGGCTCCCCAAACCCCACTCCCCTTTGGGATGAGGCCGGGGGGCTGCACCAGGGAGGTCTCACATGGGCCAGGCTAAAAATATTAAATATTAAATTTGGGGTTCAAACTGCCTGGAAGAAACCCCAAGGGCTGGGAGGTTGGGATGATGCTCTGCAGCACATCCTGGGGGTCTGGAGAGCTCTGCAGGTCCTCCCTGCAAATCCAGGGCCATTCCTCCTTGGAGAAGGGAGATGTGGCAGTGCTGTGGAGCAGGGAGAAGCTCCAGGAGCTTCACACACGGAGGGGACAGAGCAGGAATTGTCCGTGGGGAGCTGTCCGTGTGTCCTGGGGCCGTGGGAAAGCTGCAGCCTCGGGGCTGTGGGGCTCTGCTCTGTTCCCACACTCTGTTCCCAGCCCCAGCTGGGATTTTTGGGTATTTCTGGCCTGCAGCTCCAGCAGCCCTGCTGAGCCACAGCTGGTCCCTGGGATGGCCATCTGTCCTCAGGTGACAGCCAGACTTTGTGTGGCCTCTTCCAGCTCGTGGGACGTCCATCCCTCCTCGGGGTGACAGCCAGACTTTGTGTGGCCTCTCCCAGCTCCTGGGATGTCCATCCCTCCTCGGGGTGACAGCCAGACTTTGTGTGGCAGCTCCCGGGATGTCCATACCCCCTCAGGTGACAGACAGACCCTGGTTGGCAGCTCCATGTCCCCTGGATGTCCATCCCTCCTCAGGTGACATCCAGACCTTCCCCAGCAGCTCCTGGTCCCTTGGATGTCCATCCCTCCTTGGGTGACAGCCAGACCTTGCCCAGCAGCTCCTGGGATGTCCCCTGGTCACCAGGGGTGACAGCTGGACTTCATGTGACAGCTCCAGGTCCCTTGATGTCCATCCCTCCTCAGGGTGACAGCGAGACCCTGTGTGGCAGCTCCTGGTCCCCTGGTTGTCCCTCCCTCCTCAGATGACACCTGACCTTGTCCAGCAGCTCCAGGTCCCTCAGATGTCCATCTCTCCTTGGGGTGACAGCTGAATTTTGTGTGGCAGTTCATGGTCCCTTAAATGTCCATCCCTCCTTGGGGTGACAGCCAGACCTTGCCCAGCAGCTCCTGGTCCCCTGACCACCAGGGGTGACAGCTGGACTTCATGTGACAGCTCCTGGTCCCCTGGATGACCATCCCTCCTCACGTGACATCCAGACCTTGTGTAGCAATTCCTGGTCCCTCGAATGTCCATCGCTCCTTGAGGTGACAGCCAGACCTTGTGTGGCAGCTCCTGAGATGTCCCTCCCTCCTCAGGTCCCCTGGCTGTCCCTCCCTCCCCAGGTGACACCAGACCTTGTGTGGCAGCTCCAGGTCCCCTGAATGTCCATCCCTTCTTGGGGTGACAGCCAGACCCTGTGTGACAGCTCCTGGTCCCTTGATGTCCATCCCTCCTCAGGTGACACCAGACCTTGTGTAGCAATTCCTGGTCTCTCAAATGTCCAGCACTCCTTGAGGTGACAGCCAGACCTTGTGTGGCCTCTCCCAGCTCCTGGGATGTGCATCCCTCCCCTCAGGGTGACAGTCAGACCCTGTGTGGCAGCTCCTTGTCCCCTGGATGTCCATCCCTCCTCAGGTGACATCCAGACCTTCTCCAGCAGCTCCTGGTGCCTTGATTGTCCATCCCTCCTTGGGTGACATCCAGACCTTCCCCAGCAGCTCCTGGTCCCTTGAATGTCCATCCCTCCCCTCAGGGTGACAGCTGAACTTCGTGTGGCAGCTCCTTGTCCCCTGGCTGTCCCTCCCTCCCCAGGTGACACCATCCTTGCCCAGCAGCTCCTGGGATGTCCCTCCCTCCCCAGGTGACACCAGACCTTGCCCAGCAGCTCCTGGTCCCCTGGCTGTCCCTCCCTCCCCAGGTGACACCAACCTTGCCCAGCAGCTCCCGGCTCTCCCCGGAGCAGCCCAGCGAGCTCATTCCCTGTGAGCCTCTGGCTCTGTGCAGACCACGTCAATAAACATTAAAAACCCCACAAAAACCCCAGTTTTTATAAAATCGGTGCCCTCAGGACTCCGTGCTCCTTGCATAATCCTCAGGGTGTTTTTTCCATCCCCACGTCCCTCTCTTTCCCATTCAGCGGGAATGCTGCCACGTCTGGGCAGTGACAAAGGAGCTGTCATTGACAAAAGGTGTTTTCTGCTGGAATTCCTGCCGGGATGGGAGGGTGGGATGCGATCCAATGACTCAGCCCCGTGAGTCAGCGCTGCTGCTGCCCCGCTCCCAGGCAGCTTTGGATGCCGAATTCCAACATTTCTGGCCCTGCTCCAAGGAGAAAGAGGCTGGACTTTTCTGGTGAGGGGAGAAGGGCTCGTCACACACAGCAGGGAAAAATCCGTGCGTTCTCCAAGCGGATTCTTTGGATTCTGGGTTTGATGCACGAAGTTTTATTTTCATGTTTTTCACATTCTGTGCTGCCCAGGGGTGCAGCTCTGAGCTCACAGTCAGTGTTAGTCAGTGTTAGTCTCTGCACAGAGCAGGGAGACAAAACAAATCCTTCTCCTGCTGCACACCAAGGACAACCTTTACAAGTTTTCAGGACCAAAAGCACAAACAAGGGTGGCTGAAGAGAGAAAACAAGAAGGATGGGACTTCATTATCTGAGGCTGGAATTGGACAATTAACCCAAATATGCAAAGGGACCCAAACTTATAAAAGTGTGAGACCTCATGACCAGTTGTCCATTTTGTGTCCCTTTTGTGTCCATTTTGTGACCATTTTGGGTCCATTTCGTGACCATTTTGGGTCCATTTTGGGTCCATTTTGTGACCATTTTGTGACCATTTTGTGTCCATTTTGGGTCCATTTTGTGACCATTTTTGGGTCCATTTGGGTCCATTTTGTGTCCATTTTATGACCATTTTGGGTCCATTTTGCAACCTTTTGGGGTCCATTTCGTGACCATTTTGGGTCCATTTTGAGTCCATTTTGAGTCCATTTTGTGACCATTTTGTGCCCATTTTGCGTCCATTTTGTAACCTTTTGGGGTCCATTTTGTGTCCATTTTGTGCCCATTTTGCATCCATTTTGTAACCATTTTGGGACCATTTGGGGTCCATTTTGAATCCATTTTGCGACCTTTTGGGGTCCATTTTGTGACCATTTTGTGACCATTTTGGGTCCATTTTGTGACCATCTTGGGTCCACCTTGGGTGTAGCCCTGGCCAGGCTCTTGTGCTGCCCAAGGTGAATCCTAAAATCCTTTTAATAAATCTCTACTTTATTCTCTGGCTCTGTCCAGTCTCAGTTCCAGCTCAGCCCTCCCACGGCATCAGTTTAACCCTGGGAGTGTGGCTGGTGTGGCAGCCCCACCTTCCCAGCTCCCCTGGCAGGCCCCATCCCCACGCTCCCAGGAGATGTGTTCAGGCTGGTTCTTCCCTTAGACCACAGAAATTCTCTCCAAGAATTATTTATCTCACCAAAACCCCTCCTACAGCTGAGGAATTCACCCCCAGCCAGGTGCAGGTGCTGCCCACTCCGACATCTCGAGCTGCCTCCAAATGCAGGATCCTGGGGGTTATTTTTAGAGAGGACTGGTGCTTGGAGAGGGCTGAAATGTGCTGTCCTCATCAGAAGGGGTGCAGAAAATAGATCAGGGGATTGTTCATTTCTGGTGACAAATGCTATTTCAGCTGCTGAGGGAAGACAGCACGAGAGGTGTCCACAGTGTCCTGGTCCAAGAGGAAAGGGGCTGGGGCAGGAGCAGGACTTGTCACACACAGGGACAAAGAATATTTGCATTTTCCAAAGGTTTTCTTCGTGTTTCTGAGGAGCTGAAAGAAAATCAGAGCAAACATCAATCCTGGAATGGTTTGGGCTGGAAAGAACCTTAAAACCCACCCTGTGTCACCCCTGCCATGGGCAGGGACACTTCCACTGTCCCAGCTGCTCCAGCCTGGCCTTGGACATTCCAGGGATCACAGCTTCTCTGGGAATTCTATTCCAGGGCCTCCCCACCTTCCCAAGGAACAATTCCTTCCCAAATCCCATCCATCCCTGCCCTCTGGCAGTGGGAAGCCATTCCCTGTGTCCTCATCCTTGTCCCCAGTCCCTCTCCAGCTTCCAGAAGCAGCTGAGGGATGTGGGAGAGCCAGGCAGCAGCCCAGGAATGTGCACTTACCTTGCAATTTCCACAATTACATTCTCAAGGATGTGATCTGGGGAATAATTTTCTTATCTGAGCTTGTCTGAAGTGGAGACTCTGAAATCTTTCAGTGCTGTGGATGGGAAGCAGGCTCATGTCCTTACATGTGCCAGCATCACCTGTGACCACATCAGGGCCATCTCCTGAACCAAAGAGCTCCCAAACCAAAGGAGAACATCCAGGGCTTCTCTCTGCAGCAGCTGAGGGCTTGGCTGAGCCCCAGCATCTTCCTGTGGTACCTCAAGTTTGAGCTTTGCTGTATTTCATGTTCTGTGGTGCCCAGGGTGCAGCTCTGAGCTCACAGTCAGGGTCACTCAGCTCTCTGCACACAGCAGGGACACAAAACAAATCCTTGTCCTGCTGCACACCAAGGACAACTTTCAGCCCAACAGCACAAACAAGGGTGGCTGGAGGGAGGAACAAGAAGGATGGGAGCTCACAGCCTGGAGCTGGGATTGGACAATTAAACCTCAATGTGCAAATGGACCAAAACTTATCAAAGTGTGAGACCTTGTGACCGGTCAGCCATTTTGTGACCATTTTGGGTCCATTTTGGATCCATTTTGTGTCCATTTTGGATCCATTTTGTGTCCATTTTTGTATCCATTTTGTGTCCATTTTTGTGTCCATTTTGTTTCCATTTTGTGACCATTTTGGGCCCACCTTGGGTGTAGCCCTGGTCACGCTCTTGTCCTGCCCAAGGTGAATCCTTTAAGGCCTTTCAATAAATCCCTGCTTTATTCTCCAGCTCTGTCCAGTCTCTGTTCCAGGTCAGCCTTCCCAAGGCATCTCCTGCTCTCAGATACCTCAGGAATTCCCATTCCTCCAGCCCCAATAGTCTGTGTGTCCTTTCCATCACGAGCAGAGCCACGCTGCCAAAAACCCCCCAGACAGAGGAGGCCAGACAGAATTTGAGGGGGAGTGATATAAAAAATATCACGAATATTGAAAATGTCATGATTTTTTTTTTTTTTTTCATCTATTGCTTTTGGGTTTTCCTTTCTTGTCTGGAGCAGAGGCTGGAGCCCTGGCACAGCAGTACCTGGAGAGAGGACTCCTGGTCCCTGACCACGTTATCACTCGTGTGATGATGACAGAGCTGGAGAAGCGGCGGGAGCAACACTGGCTGCTCGATGGTGAGTCCAGAGAGGGGAAATCCCCAGCCCCCTTTGGAACATTCCTTTGTTCCAGGAGAGGGAAAAGCCAGGAGGTGCCTTGTTGTGTTTTATCTTCTTTTTTGCCAGGGTCAGGATTAAATGCTCAGATGTATTTCTTGTTGGGACTCTGATGTTGATTAATTCTGATCTATGTTAGAGTCTCACAAACTGTGAGTTCTACAGCACTTCTGGCTAACAAACCAAAAATGGAGCCCCATCTCTCTCTCTAAAGGCCTTTTAAAGATAAACTGTCCAATTATGAAATGACACCTAAATTATTTTTACTTTTAACCCAATAACCAACCACCCCTGGCCTGCAATGTGGATTTTTCTACCCAGTTACAAAACACCACCCAAACCCATGAAGAAGAAGGTGAAAAAGCAGGACTGGGCTCTGCCCTAAATCCTCCACCTTGCTTTCTATCTATTCCTGCATTCTAAACCCTTCAACTCTCAGTTTTGCACCCTGTGATCTCACACACTTCTATCCAAACTGCACCCCCACAATCCCAGTGCTGTCACTCAATTTTGGGAGCCTTTTCCACGGCCTCAGGTCAGTGCAGTGTTTGCTTGGGGGTCAGTGCCTGTGAGCACAGAGAGCCTGGAATTCTCAGTGCCCAGGGTTCCAAAGCCTGGAATTCTCAGTGCCCAGGGTTCCAGAACCTGGAATTCTCAGTGCCCAGGGTTCCAAAGCCTGAAATTCTCAGTGCCCAGGGTTCCAGAACCTGGAATTCTCAGTGCCCAGGGTTCCAGAACCTGGAATTCTCAGTGCCCAGGGTTCCAGAACCTGGAATTCTCAGTGCCCAGGGCTCCAGCAGAGCCTTTGCTGGAGGTGGGAGCAGAGGCAGGAGCTGACCTGGTGTCAGGGACATCTTCCCTCTGCCCTGGGCATTTGTGTGCCCAGCTGAGCCCTTGGCAGGTGGCTGGGAAAGGGAAGGGCAGGGAGAGTAGCTGGGTGCTCCAGAAAGCCGAGCAGGGTTGGAGACCTGCCAGGAAAAACTTTTTCCCTCCTTCAGGTGCCTGTGAAGCAGCTCCTCAATCCCAAAAGCTGCCTGAGGGGGAGGGATGGGAGGTGCTGGGGGCAAACAGGCACAGCCTGGAGTCCCTGGCCATGGCTGGGATGAGAATCAAAGAATCCCAGAGTGGTTTGGATTGGGTGTAAAGCTCATCCAGTGCCACCCCTGCCATGGGTGGGGACACCTTCCACTGTCCCAGGGTGCTCCCACATGGTTTTGGACATTTCCAGGGATGTGACAGCCACAGCTGCTCTGTGCCTGTGCCAGGGCCTGCCCACCCTGCCAGGGAACAATTCCTGCCCAAGATCCCATCTGAACCTACCCACTTTCAGCTTAAAGTCATCCCCTGTGTCCTGTCCCTCCATCCCTTGTAAAAGATCTCTCTCCATCTTTTTCATGCGCTCCCTTCAGGTCTATAAAGTCCCTTCCTATCCAAACCATCTGAGATTCTGGAATTCCCTGCTCCAGCTGCTCAGGGGCTCTCCCAAGGAGGGCAGGACTGTTTTACTGCAGCATCCTTGATGCCCTCCACACAAACCAGCACTTTGTCCCCAGTCTGTGCACAGCACTCTGTTCCCTTCACATTTCCCCTCATCATTCCAGCATTTTTCCCTGTTCTGCCATTCCCTTTGTCCCTCTGCCTGCCCCCAGCCCTCCCTGCAGGCACAGCAGCCACAAACCCGAGCCCTGGGTGTCACATTTTGGGATCTGCTGCTGCAGGAGCTATTTTTTCCTGGAGCCATATGGCAGCGTCTGCCTCACACCGCAGCGGGGCCGGGCCTGGAGCTGCCTCAGGGATGAGTTTGGCTCCATCCTCACTGCTTCCCTCTCACTGTGCCATCCCTGTGCTGCTCTCTGAGGTTTCCCTCGGACACTGGGGCAGGCCAAGGCTCTGGATGGGATCTGTGAGCTGGACCTGGTGATCAGCCTGAACATCCCCTTCGAGACGCTGAAGGATCGCCTGAGCGCGCGCTGGGTGCACCCGGCCAGTGGCAGGGTCTACAACATGGACTTCAACCCTCCCCACGTCCAGGTAAGAGCCCTGGACCTGCCCTGGGACTTGCACAGGAAGAAAACATTGGAGGAGTTTTTTTTTAAGCCCTTTTTGTTCAGGATGCTGAGGAAACACTGGGGGTGCCATCCTGGCTACAAGCGCTGAGCCCCTAAAATATTGATGAGCAAAGCGGGGTTTATGTGGACAGCACCAGAATTTTGGCAGCTGCAGGGTGGGTGATGGGGTTGGTGACATCCCTGTGTGGCTTTGTGTCCCCTCAGGGTGTCCCTGTGTGGCTTTGTGTCCCCTCAGGGTGTGGATGACCTGACGGGAGAGCCGCTGGTGCAGCGTGAGGAGGACAGGCCCGAGGCCGTGGCTGCGCGCCTCAGGAAGTACAAAGATGCTGCCAAGCCCGTGATCGAGCTCTACAAGTGAGTTGGGCAAGGGGAGGAACCATGGCAGGGCTGTCACAGAGACCATCAGGGTTGTCACCATGCAGGGCTGTCACCATGGCAGGGCTGTCACCATGGCCACCAGGGCTGTCATCATGGCAGGGCTGTCACCACGGCCACCAGGGCTGTCACCATGCAGGGCTGTCACCATGGCAGGGCTGTCACAGAGACCACCAGGGCTGTCACCATGCAGGGCTGTCACCATGGCAGGGCTGTCACCACAGCCACCAGGGCTGTTTGGCACAGAGTCACAGAGTGACAAGGTTGGAAAGGACCTCCAAGATCATCAAGTCCAACCCAGCCCTGACACCTCAACTAAACCCTGGCACTGAGTTCCACATCCAGGCTTTGTTTAAACACATCCAGGGATGGTGACTCCACCACCTCCCTGGGCAGACCATTCCAATACTTTATCATCCTTTCTGTAAAGGCCATTCCAGTATTTTATCACCTTTTCCATAAAAACCTTTTCCCTAATATCCAGCCTATATTTCACTTGGCACAGCTTTAGGCTGTGTCCTCTGGTTCTGTCAGTGCTGCCTGGAGAAAGAGCCCAAGCCCAGCCGAGCACAGGCACCTTTCAGGGAGCTGTGGAGAGTGATGAGGGCACCCCTGAGTCTCCTTTTCTCCAGGCTGAACAAGCCCAGTTCCCTCAGCCGTTCCTCACAGGGTTTGTGTTCCAAGCCTTGTCCCATCTCACATCCCAAAAAGCCCTGGCAGAATTTTGGGGCCGAGCCTTGAGCCTGGACAAGGCCCTCCTTGGAGGAAGGAGGGTGATCCAAAGAAATTCCCAGCTCCTGTTCATCCTGCTGGGCTCATCAAAGGGTGACCCAGGCCTAGATCCAGGGTGGGACAGGCCATGAGAAATCCATCCAAGGCCCTGAGGGGTTTGGGGGAAGCACAGGGAGGTTGGCAAGAGGGCAGGAGGAGGGAGAGACCCCAGGGCTGGCTCAGGTGGATCTGCTGGGAGCACAGGGGGGCTCCAGGGCTTGTTCCTCTTGTGGGGCCATTGTCCCCTGGAACTCTGGGACTGGAGCTCCCTGGAACTTTGGGACTGAGCTCCCTGGAACTTTGGGACTGTTGTCACCTGGCACTGTGGGACTGTTGTCCCTTGGCACTGGAGGACAGTTGTCCCCTGGCCAGCTTTGGGATGATGGATGGCTGCAGGCTGGCAAATCCACTGCTCAAAGGGAGTAAAATCCCAGGAGGGTTTTAAAGCCAAAAATCACCAAAACTGCCCTTGCAGAGGAAGGGGGAGAATTGCAGAACCCCAAAATGGTTTGTGTTGGAAGGGACCTTAAAGCCCATCCCATTATGGGTTGGACTTGATGACCTTGAAGATCTCTTCCAACCTAGAAATTCTGTGATTCTGTGATCCTGTGATCCTGTGATCCTGTGATTTTCTGATTCTGTGATTTTCTGTGATTCTGTGATCCTGTGATTGATTCTGTGATTCTGTGATCCTGTGATTTTCTGATTCTGTGATTCTGTCATTATGTGATTCTGTGATCCTGTGATCCTGTGATCCTGTGATTCTGTGATTGTAATTCTGTGATTCCATCCCACCTCCACTACCCCAGGCTGCCCTGTCCAAGCTGCCTCAGCATGGGCTGGCCCTGATTTCTCCCACCTTTTTTTTTCCAGGAGCAGGGGCATCCTTCACTCCTTCTCTGGCACGGAGACCAACAAGATCTGGCCCTACGTGTACTCCCTGCTGTCCAGCAGGATCCCACCCATCCTCCCAGCTGAGGAGCACTGACCAGGACCAGGATCCCATTCCATCCTGGATTTGGCTCCCAGCTCAGTGCCAGGGCTGTGGATGATGCTGAACTGGGTGATGCTGGTGGATACTGGTTACAGCCAGGAGCAGATCTTTGTCTAGAAGGTCAAATCTGCTGGAATTAGGGGGTTTTTTTTCCCTTCTTTTGGGGCTATGGAGTTTTCCAGCCCGTGGTCCATCCCGGATTGGTGATGCTGACCAGGGTTTTGGGCATTCCAGGTTTACACAGCTTTGCCATGGTGTCCTTGCCATCCCTTTCCAGCCCCCAGCCCCTGGCTGAGCCCACATGTGCCATCCTGTTGCTCCACAGGACCTTTTACTGCTGAGGACTCTCTAGGCTGAGGGGGGTTTTATTTCCCTATAAATTATTTTCTATTAAATGTATTTCTCAGAGAAATAAAGCTCCAGAAAGCAACGCTTAGCCCAGTGGGAATTTTGGGGAAGCAACGTGGAAAAGGTGTTTTCTACAAAGCTGAGAGACGTGAGGATCACATTTCCAGAGGCAAAACATGGGAGGTGAAACACTCCCTTGTACTCTTTGTACTGAATTCCCAGCTAGAAAAAGCTGCTGCACGGGTTTTTTATGGAATGCTGTGAGGCTGAGCAGGGCTGAACTGCACTCCTTCGTGCTTTCCTGGTTCCCAGCTTTGAAAACTATGAGATAACGACGTCCTGAGAGTTTCTCCCAAAGATTTATCTCTGTGTGTGTTTGGGTTTTGGGGAGAAATCAGCTCATTCCATCCCCTGTGCTGCCTTTGTCCCCTGGGTCCCTTGGTCAGGGAGTCCCTCCAGCTGCTCCTGCTGCCTTCCCCAGCCAAGTGCTTCCCTCCCGAGGGAATCCCAGAGATCTCTCCTCCCCTGGGATGTGTTCCAACCCTTCCAGGTGTTTTCCCGTGATTTACAGCATCCCTGGATTGTGTTGGGGTCGAGTTTTTCTCAACTGGAAGTGCTGCCACCCTCATTTTGTACAGGATGCAGTGCCCGAGCAAAGGGGACAATTCTGATCTCCTGGAGTTGCCTTATTTTATAAACTGTATATTTAAGACTAAAAAAAGAAAAAAAAAATTAAAGAGCTAGATGTGTTATTTGTAAAGATTTAAACAAAAAAAAAAGAAACAAAAAAAGTGTTTTAGCATTACCTTGTGGGAATTGTGCATGGAGCTGCTGGATCCACAGGGAATGCTCCTTCTGCTCACAGGACCCTGGCACTGCCTGGCACCTCTTGGGTTAATCAGAGCAGCCTGGGCACCTTTCTGCTGGATTTCCCTGGGTTCATTTTTCCTTGGAGAGTGGCCCACAGCAGCAGGGAAAGGGGAATGATTGGAATTTTTAGGGATTTTTTTAGGATTTTTTTTCCCCACGTGTGAAACATCAGCACCTGCCTGGGTTTATTCATCCCTCGTGCTGACCAAGGATCCCCTAAAATTTGATTTATCCTGGTGCTGTCCCCAGGCCAAAGTGAGAGGCCAAAGTGCTCCCAACCTGCTCCAGGTGGGAATTTTCCAGCTGGGAACAAAGGGATTTGTTCTGTCCCAGGAGCCCTTTCCATGCCCTCCGTGCTGGGAGGCTGCAAATCTTCCAGCCGGCGGTGAAATCCTATTTCAGAAAAGATTTTGGGATTTTCCCATGACCCCGGCATGAAAGTCTGGGCTGGTTTTAGACACAAATCCAGAAATAGCCAAAACTTGTGTGCTGCTTTCTTTGGAACAGCTTTGGGTAGGAGGGGAGGAGGTTTTAGTTGTTTTTTTATTATTTTTTAAGCTATAAAAGCAGCTGAGTGCCAGGCAGAGGGGCTGATCCCTGCTTTGCCTTGTCCTGTCCTTCCCTCCTGCAAAATTCCTCCTGAATTTTGAGGAGAGAGAGAAAATTCCACTCAGCTCAGCCCAGGACAGGTCTGCAGATGCTTTTTCAGACTTTGAGCCCTATTAAAGGCATAAAAATCCCATGGCTGTGCATCCATCCAGCCCTTGGGATGGATTTTTCTACCAAACCCATTGCATTTTCCAAGACCAAATTCCAGCAGGGACAGAATTTATCCCTGGCTGTTCCCCTTTGGTATTTTACTGTGAACCCCAAACCTTTTGTAAATTTTGTACTGACCCGAGATACTGTGTGGAAGGAGGGAGGGAGGGACGAGTTTCTCTTTCCCCCTGGAATGTCACGCCGAGTTTTCCTGCTGGAATTTTTCTTCCCGGAGTTTTTCCTCCTGGTGAATGGCTGCAGCTGTGTCACTGCTCTCCAGATGTAAATAAAGATTTTTTTTTTTTTTCTTCTCTCTCTCTCCTGCTGATCCCTGTGCTGGCAGAGTCTGTGTGGGGTTGTGGAGGAGCTGAGGAGGAGGAGAGGGGAGGAAGAAGAATCAGAGCATCCCTGCCTGAATGTGGAAAACCCCTCAGATTTTGGGTTTGGATACAAAGCAGATCCTTGGGTCCTTCATCTGATATAAAAGATATTTTAAAAAAAGAAAAAAAAGGAGCCAAACTTGCTTTTAAACCAATATTTTGGATTATATCCGATTATTTATCTGATATAATCCAAAATATTGGTGAAAAATCCAATCTGGATGCAGCCATTTTCTCCTGCCCTCCCACCCTTATCCCAGAATCCCAGACTTTGGTTTGGGTTATCCTAAACTTACCCTAAAGTAAAATAAAATACAAAATAAATAATAAAATACATCATAAATAATAAAATACATAATAAATAATCCTAAAGTAAAGTAAAATACATTAATTTTCATAAATTTTTACACAAATTCTACACATGTAACTCTACTTATCTAAAAATTTCTAACAAAATTACATTATTTTTATTATAACTAAAATTTAATTAACTTTGTAAAAAACTATCACTGAACTATAAATTAAGTGTCTAAACAATAGACTATAACGATAAACTATATAAACTATAAACAATATCACTAATTATAAGTATTAAATCTTTCTTATTTCCTAACACAAACTTTTATTTTTAAAACACTTAAAAATCCTCCATTTATTTAAAACTACACTCACATCCCTACTTTATACCTAAATAAATTTATATCTCTTAATTTCTCAAAAAAAATTTTAACTCTTTACATCCCTAAACACCCCTGGGCCCATCTAAATAAGGCCCAAAGAAATTTAAACCCCAATAGGGAGGGTCCTTAAAACTCATCTCAATTCAAACCCCTGCACATAAAGTGGTTTTAATTTCTTTTTTAATTTCTCTCTGATAAAAATTCCTTAGGATGGGGAGGTTCTGGATAAAAATTCCTTAAGATAAGGAGGCTCTGGCAGTGTCCTGTGTCCTGGGAAATCCATCCCGAGTGTTTGGAATTGGGAATTCTGCTCCTGCCTCCTCCCAGTTTTTTGTTTTTATTCCCCAAAAACAGCTCGGGGCACTCCCTGAGCCTCGGGAATGATGGGGAGAGTGGGAAAACAAGGTGATAAAAAGGGAAACTGCTGTCGGGGAGGTTTGGTGAGAATCCCAGTCGCGATTTAGGGTCGTGACAAGGTGGAGGAGGAGCGGGCAGAGAGATCCAAGGAGGAAAAATATCAACGTAAGCAGAAATATAAACTCAGAAAAAATATCAGCGGAAGGTGGAATATGAACTCAGCCTGAAAACAAAAGTTGGGAGGGGAAAAAAGGAGAGGGATGTGAGCCAAAATCCAGCCGGGATCAAAGGCTTGGCTCCCCCCGAGGGCCAGCGGGGAGCTGGGAGGGCACAGGGGACACGGCCCCACCCCGCATGACCTCGGCTAAAGGAAACGGCCCCAAATCGCACCGGGGGAGGCTCAGGTTGGAGATTTTGGGGAATTGGGAAGGGTTATCCAGCCCTGGCACAGATGGATCAGTGTCAGTCCATGGGGGGATTTAAAATCCCTGAGGATGTGGCACTTGGGGACATGGGGAAGTGCTGGCCTTGATGGTGCTGGGTTTTTTTTTGTTTTTAAGAGGAGTTTTCCAGCCCAAATGATTCCAAATATTCCATGTTTATGGCATCGCTTTGGTGTTTGTGTGCCTGGGAAGTGCCCCAGGTGTGCCTGGATCAGCCCCGCTCCCGGGGCTGAAAAACTTGGAAAAATCCTTGCTGAGTCCATCCTGCAGATAGCATTCTCCAAGAAAAAAAACCCCAAAAAACCCAAACAAACAAACAAAAAACTCAAAAGAAACAAACAAAAATGGAAAAGAAAAAATATCAAGGAAAAGGAAAAAAAGAAAAAACAAAAAACCCCCTTACCCCAAAACAACAAAACAAACAAACAAACCCCCAAAATACCAAAACAAACAAACAAAAAAGGTAAAGAAAAGAAAATCAAGGGAAAAAAACCAAAAAACCCTCCCCACCCCAAAACAACAAACAAACAAACCAACCCCCAAAATACCAAAACAAACAAAAAAAAGAAAAGAAAAAAAGGAAAAAAATCAAGGAAAAGGAAAAAAACCACCCCAAAATCCCCCTATCCCAAAACAACAAACAAACCAACCAACCAAACCCCAAATACCAAAACAAACAAAAAAAAAATGGAAAAGAAAAAAAAAATCAAGGAGAAGAAAAAAAAAAAACCCCAAAAACCCCTCCTACCCCAAAACAACAAAAACCAAACAAACAAAACATGGAGAAGAAAAAAAAATCAAGGAAAAGGAAAAAAAAAAACCCCAACACCCCAAACCAACAAAAACCAAACAAAACATGGAGAAGAAAAAAAATCAAGGAAAAGGAAAAAAAAAAAACCCAATTCACCCCAAAAACAACAAAAAGCAACCAAGGAAAAGGGAAAAAATAAAGGAAAAAACCAAAACAAAAAGAAAAAAACCCACAACCAGAAAAACAACAGAAAACCCAGTAAAGGGGAAGAGGAAAAAAAATCAAGGAAAAGGAAAAAAACCCAAACCACCCCAAAACAACAAAAAACAACCAAGGAAGAGGGAAAAAAAATAAAGGAAAAATCCGAAAAAAAAGAAAAAAAACCCCAGCAGAAAACCCAGTTAAGGGAAAGAGGAAAAAAAATCAAGGAAAAGGAAAAAAAAAAACCCAAAACAACAAAAAACAACCAAGGAAGAGGGAAAAAAATAAAGGAAAAAACCGAAACAAAATAAAAAGAAAAAAGAAAACACAACAGAAAACCCAGTAAAGGGGAAGAGGAAAAAAAAATTCAAGAAAATCAACAACAACAACAACAACAAAAACCTACAAAAAAAAAATCCCTGCTGAGCTTCGCGCCGCAGACTCCAGATCCCCACTCCAGGCCACATTTTCGACGGGTGTGCGATATGTCTGCCTCCATCCCCATCCTTCCCTGAGTCTCTGTAATCCCAAAAATAACCCGGGAGCGGCTGGCGAGGGCGGCAGCGGCGGCGGCAGCAGCAGCGCCCCAGCCGGGCCGGGAGCGGCCCCGCCGCCCATGCCGGCCGGAGAAGCGGCGTGCGGGACACGGCCACCGCTCCCCGCAGCCCCCGGCAGGATGCACGGGGCAGAGAGGCAAGGTAAGGAAAAGATTTCTTGGGATGAAAAAGAAAAAGCGGGAGGGAAATAATTTTTTTGGGGTTTTTTTTTTTTTTTTTGGGGGGGGGGTGTTGTTGTTTACGGCGCGGTTTGTGCTGAGTAATTGGGGAAGGCGCTGCTGGGATAAAGAGGATTCCTGGGGTTTTTTGCAGCTGGTTATGTAATAGAAAAGGGATTGCACCCCCAAACCTGCTGGGGGCTTGAGGAGCTGGGATTTGGGAATTCCAGCTGGGTATGGAGTGCTGGATAAGCGCCGGTCCCCTATAGGAGCACGGAGATCTCTACCTGCACCCCCAAAATTTGTGCTTTTAGGGCTGCCCGGGAGCTCTGCGGGCTTGTGGAATGAAAAGAAGGGGATTTTTTTCAGGCTTAAAATAATAAGTGTAGCTCCTGTGCGGCCGGAGCTGCCGCGGGAGGGGGATTGGCGGAGATGTCAGCGCACACACACGAGCGCTGCCATCCAATGCTGATCCCAGCCTTTCCCTGCCAATCCAGCGGGAAGCTGACCTTCAACCCCCCCCTCTCCGCCGTGCCGAGGCAAACACGGGGCTGCATTCCCTTTAAAAACCTGATTTCGGGCCAAAAAAGAGCTCAGAGCAGTGGGTAAATGCGGATGTCTCCTCCTCGGTTTGGGCGCTGCTGAGGCGGCCCCGGGCCGGTGCTCCGGGAGGGTTCGGAGCTGCCGGGGCTCCCCACGGCTCCAGGTAAGTGTTTGTCCTCCCCTCGGCATCCCCAGGGTTGGGAAACAGCCCAAAATTCCCGTCTGGCTGCTGCGGATGTGCCTGGCGTTATCACCGGCTTGTTTTGGGTAGTGCCAGGGAGAGGAGGAGGAAGGAGGAGAGGGAGGAGGAGGAAGGTGAGGAATGTTTTGGGCGAACCCCCAGGGATCTGCAAACTCCCGACTTTATTCTCCCTCCGCAGCTGGACCAGGGCCTCCATCTTCTGCTACCCCTCCAAGCCGTGAATTTCTCTTAGTCATAGCCTTCCCTGAGGAGAAATAGAAGGGAAAAAAAAAAAAAATTAAAATAAATCTCAATCCAAGCAGCGTCCGGAGCGATTCCGGTGGCACAGGCGGCGTGACGGCAACACCGGTGCCTCTAAATTTAGCCAGCCTCGTTCGCCATCCCGGGAAGGCTCCGGGCCCAGGGATGCAGCATTTTGGGGAAGCTGCAGCCCTTAAGGAGGATCCGGGTTTGTCCTTGAGCCGCCGATGTTGAATTGCTGACCCGAGTAATCCCCGCCGCAGCCTGAGCCCGCGGCCTCCCGCTGCACCGCCCGCCCGCCCCGCCGCGCTCCTGGGGCTGGGTTTGCTCCAGTCCCTCCTGCTCGGCTGGGAAAAGCTGCTGGGAAAGGGAGGTGATGGGTTATAGGGTGGAGAGGTTGGTACCCAGAGGGGTCACACAGGTTTTGGGATGGGGATTGGGATGGTGGGGCTCAGCAAATGGGATTGGGTTTGAGCAAAAGGCTGGAAATGCCCTTGGGAAGGGAATTGGGATGGTCAGCACAAGATTGTAGGGTGGAAAGGTTTGTACCCAAAGGGGCCACCCAGGTTTTGGGATGGTTTTTGGGTTTTTGGATGTTGGGGCTCAGCCCTGCAGGGTTGGGTTTGAGCAAAGGGCTGGAAATGCCCTTGGGAAGGGAATTGGGATGGTCAGCATAAGGTTGTAGGGTGGAAAGATTGGTGGCCAGAGGGATCACGCAGGTTTTGGGATGGGGATTGGGATGGTGGGGCTCAGCCCCGCGGGGTTGCACATGCCCAGTTCTGCTCAAAGGGCTGGAATTCCCCTTGGGAAGAGAATTGGGATGGTCAGCACAAGGTTACAGGGTGGAGAGGTTGGTACACAGAGGGGTCACGTAGGTTTTGGGATGGAGATTGGGATGCTGGGGCTCAGCCCTGCGGGGTTGTGCTTGAATTCTCCTTGGGAAGGGAATTGGCATTGTCAGCACAAGACTGTAGGAGAGGTTGGTGGCCAGAGGGATCACGCAGGTTTTGGGACAGTTTTTGGGATTTTGGATGTTGGGGCTCAGCCCTGCAGGGTTGGGTTTGAGCAAAGGGCTGGAAATGCCCTTGGGAAGGGAATTGGGATGGTCAGCATAAGGTTAAAGGGTGGAGAGGTTGGTACCCAGAGGTGCCACGCAGGTTTTGGGATGGTTTTTGGGATTTTGGATGTTGAGGCTCAGCCACATGTGGCTGTGTTTGAGCACATGCCCAGCTCTGCTTAAAGGGTTGGAATTCTCCTTGGGAAGGGAATTGGGATGGTCAGCACAAGGTTGTAGGGTGGAAAGGTTTGTACCCAAAGGTGCCATGAAGGTTTTGGGATTTTGGATTTGGGGCTCAACCCTGCAGGGCTGTGTTTGGGCACATGCCCAGCTCTGCTCAACGAGCTGGAATTGCCCTTGGGAAGGGAATTGGGATTGCCAGCACAACATTGTAGGGTGGAGAGATGCCACACAGGTTTTGGGATGGGGATTGGGATGCTGGGGCTCAGCCCCATGGGGTTGTGCTTGAATTCCCCTTGGGAATGGAATTAGGATTGTCAGCACAAGACTGTAGGGTGGAGAGGTTGGTACCCAGAGGGACCACGCAGGTTTTGGGACGGTTTTTGGGTTTTTGGATGTTGAGGCTCAGCCTCGCAGGGTTGTGGTTTAGCACATTCCCAGCTCTGCTCAAAGGGCTGGAATTGCCCTTGGGAAGGGATTTAGGATTGTCAGCACAAGGTTGTAGGGTGGAGAGGTTTGTACCCAGAGGGATCATGCAGGTTTTGGGATGGGGATTGGGTTTTTGGAGGCTGGGGCTTGGCCTTGTGTGGTTGTGTTTGAGCACATGCCCAGCTCTGCTCAAAGGGCTGGAATTGCCCCTGGGAAGGGAATTGGGATTGTCAGCACAAGGTTGTAGGGTGGAGAGGTTGGTATCCAGAAGGATCATGCAGGTTTTGGGATTGAGATTGGGTTTTTGGATTTGGGGCTCAGCCCTGTGGGGTTGTGTTTGAGCACATGCCCAGCTCTGCTCAAAGGGCTGGAATTCCCCTTGGGAAGGGATTTAGGATTGTCAGCACAAGGTTACAGGGTGGAGAGGTTGGTACCCAGAGGGATCATGCAGGTTTTGGGATGGGTATTGGGATTTTGGGGCTCAGCCCTGTGGGGTTGTGTTTGAACACATGCCCAGCTCTGCTCAAGGGGCTGGAATTCCCCCTGGAAAGGGATTTAGGATTGCCAGCACAAGAGGGATGTGGCAAAGGATGCAGCTCATCCATGGCAAACATCTGGATTCCAAGGGGTGGCTGCTCCTCTCCCAGAATCCCAAAGGTGGGAAAAGCCCTCTGAGATCATCAAGTCCAACCATTAATCCAGAGCTCCAGGGATGCTCCAGGAGATGCTGGAAACCACCAGAGCTGCCCATGGAATCCCCCAGCTCCCAGATTTTTGGGAACAAGGCCTGGGAATTCCAGAATTCCACGGATGTAGCAGGCAGAGATGCTGAATTTCCCATAAAAATTGGATTATTGATGCTTCTTCAGGGGTGCATAAAACAGCCCTGGGAAACTCTCCAATTAAAATGCCATAAATAGGAGTTCATTATTAATATGGAATCCTAAATAATTAACGGTTCCCAGTAATATTTCTATATGTTAACTTTTTACAAGAGGTTTAGTATTTTATTACAAGTTTAAATATTATTATGCTAAACTAGAAACTGCATTTTGTGAGCTCTTACAGTCCCAAAAGTGGATGAGGCCCTGTTTGATGGGCACAAACAACATATGGAATTCTTTCTCTTGAATAACTCCTTGCCTTCAGCAGCCAGGAATAATCAGGGTGGGAATTGGTATCATTTAGATCCCTGAATTAAAGCTGGGAAAGGCAGAGATGGAGAAATTGGGGGTGCAGGGCAAAATCAGGCAGGGAGAGTGAGACCAGGGGCAGGATCTGCTCCAAATCCTCTGAAATGGGACTTTTGCCACGCAGGAAAATCTGAATTTATTTCCTTCCCCAGACCATGATTGGAAGCAAAAAAAAAAAATTATCCAAAAAAACCATTTGAATTCCTTTTCCAAGAAAGAGTTTTCATGGAAAACTTTGCAGGAAGAGGAATTTGCTGTGGGGCAGCAGAGGTTTCTCTGATGCCTGTGAAGGGTGGGGTGCTCCAGGCTCTCCCTCCCATTCCCTCCCGGCGTTGCTTTGCCACCCTGGCAGCTTTGGGAAGGTTTTTAATCCCCACAGAGCTGCCAGAGCTGGGGAATTATTTCAGAGCCACGTGGTTCAGAGCTGAGTCAGCACTCCCCAGCTCCCTGCCCGCCGGCGTTTTCCATGGAGTTTTCCGTGGATTTGTGTCCTGGAGGTGTCCCAGGGGAGCGTTCCCAGCTGGGAATGCTGAGGCAGGCAGTGCTGAGGGGGGTTTGTCACCTGTCCTGGTGGAAAAAAACACCCAGGAGAAGGGTGAGGGACAATCCCAGCCTGATCCTGCCCGGCTTCACAGAGATGGGATGTCCCCAGGGATGTCCCCAAGGATGTCCCCAAGCTGCTGGCTCCAAATTTTCATCCAAAGCCACGGAATTCTGGAATGGTTTGGGTTGGAAGGGTTTAAAGCCCATCCAGTGCCACCCCTGCCATGGGAAGTGACAGCTCCCACTGCCCCAGGCTGCTCCTGGACACTTCCAGGGATCCAGGGGCAGCCACAGCTCCTCTGGATGATCTGTTCCAGCTGAAATTTGCTCCCACACCAAACTGGGAGTGTGTCCCTTGAACAATATCCCAAACCTCAGAGCACCACATGGATTAAAACTGGGAGGATACACAAGCAGCCCTGTGGAGTCTGTTGGAGGAACCCTTTGGAAATGATGATAATTTATAAACCTGAACCCAACCTGCCTCACTCAGGGGTGATGCAGGACCTGCAAGCCACCATAAAATGATACAAATACAATTTAAAAATGTTTTATATCAGCCAGAGTAACAAAGCTTTAGTAACATCATTTCCCCTGTTAGTTTTAGGTAAAAACCTAACTCCTGGCAGAAGGCAGAACCACATTAATGGGGTCGTGTTGCTTCTGGACAAATTTCCTGAGCTTCCAGACCCTTCTGTCCCTTCCTGCCCTGGGCCTCTCCTCAATATCCACCCGGGATAATCCATCCCAGTGAGGCCTGGATTGGGAATCCATCATTCCCTCAAGAAACCCTCACCCCATCCACCCTGAAGTGCAGGGATGGCAGTGGGTGGCAGCCCCCAGCTGTGATTTCCCTCTGTTTTCATGGAAAAACCGATTTCCCTTGGTCAGAGCTACCTGAGAGCCACAGCCTGAGCATTTCCATCCAGTTCTCTGCTGCTGGAGCCTGACCCTGGGCTCTGCAGCTGCAGCTGATGCAACCCCACGGTGACACTTGGTTGTATAATTTTCCTCCCTGTTTTCCCCACCAGCCATTTCCCAGTGCAGACAGCACCCAGTGCCCAGATTTTCCTCAGGATTTAACCACTCACCTCACACTGAGCGGGAAATGATGAACAAACAGCACTTAGGCCACAAAATATCTGATTTTTAACTGAAATACCTGACGGTGAATGGCTGTGCAGCCTCTGATTTTCCAACATTTTGCAGGCTGGGGACTTCCTGAGCCAGCATTTCCTATTTAATGGCCTCTTATGGATCCACTTCCCATCCCTTTCTCCTCTTCCTTTGTGAACCATGCACATTTTTAGCAGCTACAACAGCCCTTGGCAGGCAGCTCAGCGCTGCTGAGGAGCCAGGCAAATCCTTGAACACTCCAAAACCCAGTCCTGGGCTGGGATGAGTAAATTGTGGATCATCCCTGACAGCTTTTTAACGAGGCTGAAAGGCAAGAAATAAAAGATGTGCTGACCCAGCAGTGTGTGCCCTCACAGGGAGGAAAGGATGAGGCAGAAAGGGTTTGAGAGTTGAATATTTGTCACATCCTGTGTCATCCTAAGTGCCCATCCTCGGAGGGAACACTCCAGCTCTGAGAATTGGGCTGGGTTTCACTGCAGCAAGAGCTCAAGGCTTCCTCTGATGAAGGTTAAATCGAGTTTAACATTTAAACCCAACCCAAACCTTCTCAGAACCCCCTTTGCTTTTTGTTAGGTTTGAACGAGACAGGCAGAGCCAGTTTGGAAGTTCCTGAAAGTCCCAAGTGTCCATCCTTGGAGGGAACGCTCCAGCTCTGAGAATTGGGCTGGGTTTCACTCAGCAAAGGCTCAAGGCTTCCTCTGCTGAAGTTTAAGTCAAATTTAATATTTAAACCCAGCCCAAACCACCTCAGAACCCCCTTTGCTTTTTGTTAGGGATGAACAAGACAGGCAGAGCCCGTTTGGAAGTTCCTGAATGTCCAGGGGGTTTAGAAGGGGTTGGATCATTTGGTGCCCCTCTCTCCACCTGGAGCCCCACCAACCATCCCAGTTTTTCCCTGGAACATCACATCCCAGGCTGGGAATGTGCTCTGCTGCCTGAGGAGCCACCGCTCCGGGGCAGGCTGTGACAGCTCTGTGCTCCAGGCAGGGACACACCATTCCCTCATCCAGAGGGAGGAACCACATGGCCATCCCTGACTCCAGGCCAAACCTCACTTTTTTATCCCAGCACAAGTCTGGAAGCTGCTTTGAGATGGAATTCCTGGCTCTGAACTCACATCCTGGGATTTTTTTTGCTGCCACATTCCCGGAGCAGAGTGGGGAATGAATGCCCAAAGAATGAATGGAGCTCAGGTGAGGGGCAGGAAAGGTGATCCCAGTTCTGCAGGTCACTGCTGGGAGCTCTCCCTGCCCTGGGAGAGGAACTCTGAGGTCCTTCCCAACCCAAACCATTCCAAACCAACCCAAACCATTCCACAATCCCAAGATTTTGTGGCTCCACACCCTGGCTTGGCCACAACTCCCCTTTGTGCAGGGGGAGCTCAGCATTCCCAGGGGAGAAACTTCAGAACAAACATTTGGCATGGGCACTTTTAAAGGTATTGCTCCAGGTATTAAATTAATTTTCGAGCTCTATTTGCAATTCTAACCACGCTCCCCAGTTTAATTGTGCTCCTGAAGAATTCAGGGTGTAATATTTCACCTGAGCTGTGCAGCTGGTGGGAGGAGAGGTGCAGAAAATGGAATTGCACCTCAGGACCGTTGGGGCTTGATTACAGCTACAAAGAGAGACTTTACCCAGGAGAGGCTGCGGCCCAGACAGAGAAAAACAGCCAGAGGTTGGCAAATCAATTTTTTCCAAGGTCAGGAACAGGGAGAGTTTGTCTCTCTCGAGGCTTGAGCAACACAAAATCCTCCTTAGCACGTCCTGAGCACCTTCCCAGCCCTCGTGGCTCCTGCCAGCCTCGCCCCTCAGTCAGGGCATCTCAAATCTGCCACCAGCACTGCTCAATAAATGAATATTCCTGAGGGGCTCATTCCCTGCCTCTTCCTTTTCAGTTTTGTACAATTCAAAATGTACAATTCAAAATTATTTGATTTTGGTTAGGTTTTTGTTGTTGTTATAGCACTTTTTATACTGTAGTTTTCCAAAAAACAGAGAAACCACGTGGCCCTGGTTTAGCCCAGCTCACAGGGAGAGGGGAGGGAGAGGGGAGGGAGAGGGGAATTTTGTTTTCTATGTTCTTTTCAGCTAAAATGGATGAGTGCAGCTTCACCTGAACCCCACAGGATTCCCTAACCCCTTCTCCTTGTGTTTGTACAAGCAAGGCTGGGACTTTGGGGTTGTTTCCTCCTCCCCCTCTGCCACAGGATCCCCTGGAGTGGCTGCTCTGTCCCTTTGTGCTTTGTGATCCTCTGTGTCCAAAAGCTCAGGCAAAGAAAGGAATTAATAACAGATTCAACAAGGAGGACTGTTTTTTTTTTTTTCAAAAAAAAGCTGAGGCAGACAGACCTTGGCAGCTCCGCAGTGAGGGAGTGGCTGCTGGATTGAGGATGTGGAATTTTGTCCAAGCTGAGCCTCTGGAGCTGATGGATGCAGGGTGGACACCACGGGTGATGGGGTTTAGGCTCTGCAGGGTTTGTGTCGTGCCAGGTTCCCCAGCTCAGGGTTTGAGCCCTCCTGGAAATGTCGCAGAGCCTCCATGTGCCTCCTCCAGCTGTTTTGGTGTGTTTGGGCTTTACCTGAGCAAGGAAAACAAATGAAAATTCACCTCCACCCCCATTTTCATCCCAGAGCACAGGAATGGTTTTATCCTAGACTGACCAGGAGAGGCTGGTAAAGATCATGGAATGTGATCCCTGGTAAAGATCATGGAACCCTGGAGTGGCTTGGGTTGGAAAGGACCTACAAAACCATCTCGTTCCAACTCTCTGCCACAGGCAGGGACACCTCCCCCTAGCCCAGGTTGCTCAAAATCCACAAAATGGCTCAGAAAACGCGTTTATTTTTAATTTTATTGACTTGCTGCTTGTGGGTGCCAAGAGGGAGGGCCCCACCCCTGCTGGCCAGTGTTGCAATCCATGGATTGCTCCACACAGACCAAAGTATGGAGAGGTAAAAACCACAACCCCAACCTTGAGTTCAAGCTGTTCCTGCTGCTGACAGGGACCTGCTCGTTGTCAGGTCAGTTCATTCTTGGTTTGCTGCTTGTAAATCTGCCGGGGTTTGGGTTTTTTTCCTTTTTTTTCTGGGGAAATTCTGGGTCACAGATGTACCTTGTCTGCTCCTTGCCACGAAATCACAGGGGTTACATAAACAGCAGCACATGACAAGGTATGGCTGCAGCAGATGTCTGCTGCCCCGGAGTGTTCAGCAGGAAATTTCAGCCAGGTGCCAGTGATATTTCAAGGCTTGGGTGTTGCTATGCAAGTGATTGGAGTCAGAGAATCCCAGAATTATTTGGGTTGGGAGGGAACTCAGAGTTGATCCAGTCCCACCCCTTGCCATGACAGGGACACTTTCCCCCATCCCAGGTGGCTCCAGGGCCTGTCCAGCCAAAACAAAGCAATTATTGATGTCATTGCTTTAGAAACAAAGCTGGGCTATTTTTATTGAGCAGAGAACTTTCCTTCCTGCACCAGTTCAAAGGCATGCTCACTTCTGCTTGCTAGGGCTTCCTCCTGCCTTTAGTTTTCCTTAAATTGCAAAGAAATCCACTTAGAAGAGTTTAATAGTGCTCATTTCCGTTGGAGCATCCCTCGGCCCCTCTGTTCCGTGCCAAATGAAATTACCACGTACAAGGCCCGGCTGGAAACGGCATCTGAGCGAGGCACAGCTCATCACTCGCTCAGGGCCACGCTCTGCCTCGGTCCACAGTCTGTTTTCATGGGAACAGCTAAAAATAGATGGGTGACAACAACAGAAATGGCTTTAGCAATCGGTGGCACTGCTGGGAGGCAGCAGTGGCACAAGCCAAGGCTGGATCGCACCAGGATCAGGGCGCTGGGATCCCTCTGGGTGTTCCAGGGACGCTCCCGAGGGTTTTGGGGGCTCGGTGCAGCAGTGCTGTGCCCACCCCTCCTCCTGCGGGCTGCAGGGCGGGCTGTGCCAGCCCCGAGCGCGGTGCCCTTGGCAGGAACGCAGCTTTTGCAAAGGTCTCGGTGTCAGCCACCGCTGCCAGAGCCTCCCCAGGGCCGCGCATCCTGGGATGCGCCGGGATGAGAGGGCTCCTTGCCAAAAAACAGGGATAGCAGCCTGGAGAAGGAAATGGTGCCCAGCCAGCACTTTTTCCCTCTCTAATGGCTCGCAGCAGCCGGTGCTGGGGGAGCGCGGAGCCGCTTGGCCCAACTCCCCCATCCCTCCATCCATCCATCCATCCATCCATCCATCCATCCATCCATCCATCCATCCATCCATCCATCCATCCATCCATCCCATCTCTCCATCCCTCCCATCGCACGCCGCTCCTGCCGGGCGCCGCGTTCTCCCCGCCCGCTTCCGGCGGCGGCGGCGGGGGGGGGCGGCCACGTTCTCGTCCCGCCCTTCCCCTCCCCTCGGGGCGGCCGGAGCGCTCGCCGTGCCCTCCCCTCTATCCCTCCATCCCTCCCTCTATCCCTCCATCCATCCCTCCCTCCCTCCCTTCCTTCCCGCGGCGCCGGAGCCGCTCGCCCTTCCCGGCTCGCCCATGAGCCTGCTGGGGAGCTACCGGAAAAAGCCGGGCAGTGACGGCTATGAATCCTTGCAGCTCGTGGACAGCGGCGCTGAGCGCGGCGGGGCGGCCGCGGGGCCGGGCCGGAGCCCCGGGCGGCAGCAGCAGCAGCAGCAGCCGCAGCCCCGCGCTGACGGCAGCGGCGGCAGCACCATGGACAGCTCAGGTACGGCACGGCGGGGATGGGATGGGGCTGCCCGCTCACCGGGAGGGACAAACAGCGGCCCTTTGTCCGGGCATGGAAGGGAGGCAGCGCCGCAGAACCCTGGGTGCTGGCTCCTCGTCACCCCCCCCCCCCACTCCCTGCTCCAAGCATGAGGGAAAATGGATGGAGCGCTCTGGGATCTTTTCCCTCCGCCACGGGTTGGATTCTCAGCATTGTCTTAAGGGGTTTTTTTTTTTGTTTTTTCCTCCCCCCTCTCTGCCTCTCCTCTAAAAGGCACTCATCAAAGTGAGTTGGATTAATTCTGATGGATGATGCGCTGCGTGCACCATTTTTTTTTTTTTTTTAATCAGGGAGTGAGGGACCAGATGGTCTTTATGGCTGGTAATGGGATAGAGAGCTCTTCACCTCGAAAGGTTCAAATTTGTCTGGATAACCGGGAATGGAGAGTGGCCATGCTTTGAAGGGAATCCCTCTGGTCCTGGTTCCTCACCTGTGCCCATCTCCAGGAGCACCCACAGCCTTTGCAGGGAACTTCTGGAGCTCAGACTGGCGAAGGGAAACACCCCTGGGTGTTTGGGAGGGACCACGTTTATGTCTGCCCATTATTGCAGCATGGAACCATGGAATCATGGAATGGTTCGGGTTGGAAAGAACCTTAAAGCTCATCTCATTCCAAACCTCTGCCGTGGGCAGGGACACCTCCCACTGTCCCAGGCTGCTCCAACCTGGCCTTGGGCACTGCCAGGGATCCAGGGGCAGCCACAGCTGCTCTGGGCACCTGTGCCAGGGCCTGCCCACCCTCACAGGGAACAATTCCTTCTGTAAATCTGACCTAAATTTCCCCTCTTTCACTTTGAACCCTTTCCTCCTTGGCCCATCACTGTAATTCCCACTGAAAACACCTGCACTGTTCCGTGAAAGGCAGGGCTGGGCCAGAGGCACTCCATAAGCATCTTCTTTTTAACCTGCTAACCTCTTTTTGAGGGAAAAAAACAACCCTAATGAGCCATGGCTGGGCTTGGGCAGGGAGAGCCTTATCCTTGATTTATTTTTTTTTCCCCATTTTCTCTGATGTAAAAAGAGCCATAAAATCCTGGAATGGTTTGGGTTGGAGGGGCCTTAAAACTCATCCAGTGCCACCCTTGCCATGGGCAGGGACACCTCCCACTGAGCCAGGTTGTTCCAAGCCCTGTCCAACCTCCTTGAACACTTTCAGTCATATTTTCCTCTTCCCCTTGGCCATCTGAATTTGCTTCCAAGCCTTCCTCTTTTAGTCTGGTGTTTGTTTTTCTGTAACTTCTCTTTTTTTTTTTTACACTCCCGAACTTCAGAAACATCTCTGAATTTGCTGCTACAACATCTCTGCTGCAATTGCTCATAATCACAGGCTGTGCCAGCAGCTCCTTACTCACAGTGGGCTGCTGTGTTAGAATGATTTGGGTTCTTACAGCTGCTGGGATGGTGAGATGCTGCAGGCAGGTTAATATCTATCATCAAGGCCATTATCTGGATGAATTTCCTGGAAGGGCAGGGACCAGAGGCAGAGGTGCAGTGGTGGCACCCAGGCAGGTGTGGGCTCCTGCTGGGGGCTCCTCTCCAGCCTCATCCTGGGCTATCATTTGAGTGCAGCTCAATTTGGTTTCCTGGTTTTGCTGAGTAAAAAAAAAAAACCACCCCAAACTGCCTGTGGACAGCCAGACAATGCCTTTATTTACAGGTTTTCTGCAATATTCAGCCATTTCCACTCTGCAGCTACTCTGATTCTAGCCCAGAGCATTAAATTGTATTAATGGCCTCTACCAGGTTCCAGGATGTTCTTCCCAAGCACATGGGCTGGATCAAGGGCTGTCTCTGGGATTTGGGAGCTGATTTTTAAGGGATCTGTCTCAACCAGAGTTTTCTCCTTTCAGTTCAGTTTTTGGTTTTCTCACTGCCTCAATTTTACAGGTGCTCTGAACAACACACCTGGCACTTGAGCAGCAAAAAAACCTCAGGTCTTAACATGGCCCTTGAATTCTATTTATAGGATATATATTTATTTTAAATAACCTCTTTATTTAATAAGGACTCTTTGGTGGTTGCTCCAAAACAAAATTTAAAAAAAATTCTGTGCTGAGTGTGATGCTCTGTTCCAAACCTGGACTCCACACTTGTATCTCTCCTGTTCATCTGAGCACTTCAGGCTGATAAATCCCTAATTTCTCCCAGCTCACTGCAAAGCCATTTTTCTTTGCCAACTATGAAATTACAACAGCTTAAAGAACCAAATCCACCCCTCAGGTGTGCTTGTGATTCCGAGTGATTTGGTAATTGAAGTTGCTCCTGAATTGGGGGACATGATTTATCTTTCAGGCAGGCTGCCATGGATAACTGGGGACAAGGATTAGGGAGCAGTGTAAGACACAGACAGGAAAATAGGGTGGTTGAATTTTGGCTTAATAGGAGCAAGGGAAAAAAGCCACCACCCACCTCCTGTGCATGTTGTTGTTTTTTTTAATTGAGAAAATATACATATTATAAGTATTTCAGACTCCTCCCAATAATGCCAAAGTTGAAACTCCCAAGGTGGGCAGTGGTTGAGAATATTTTAGTTAGGAAAAGAGATCTGAATTCCTCAGGAAGGAGGAGGGTGGGGTAAAATCCATCTCAGGGAAAAGAATGTGCTGCTGGGTTCTGGTGGGGCAGGGGAATCTCTTGTCTGTGAAATTCTGTGCCAGACCCTGAAGGTGAAATCCTTGAAGGTACCAAGCTCATTATGTCCTTCCTTCTTTTTTTCCCCCGATTTTAAATGATTGTTTCCTGTGGGGCAGAGCAGCTGCTGTTTGCAGACGAGGAGGGAACAGTCTGGATGGACAACCCAGTGCCACCAGTGACAGGGGATACTGGGGCAGGCACTGCCCTGCTCCTGCTCCACATCTCTGGGTGCAGGGAAAGACCATTTCCAATGAAGTTTAAAAGCTGAATAATCAAACCTTTCTCTTCTTTCCCCTCATATTGGATTTCCTCTGGACCTAAGAGTAGAAAATGCCCTTTGTTCTGTGGAATATTTGTGTGTGGGTCACTGGTGAGCAATTGCACATGTTGGATGGGTGAGGATTTGTGCTGAGGGGAAAATTTGGCAATTCTGGGGCAAATTACTGCTGGCTTCACTAACGAGGCTGTGTTTGCTGTCACCAACTCCCAGGAGCTGAGGAACTGGGCTCCTGTTTGGTTTTTCTATTAATTTCCTTAAACTAATGCAGAGTATTAGATCTTCAAGCACCCTCTCCTAATGCAGATTTGCAGCCTCATAAACACCTTCTTGCAAGGAAAATAATCAGTGGTTGCAGCTTGGCTCCAACTCCCAAGTGCTTCTGATTATTGGCTTAATATTTTTTGTGGTTTTTTGGACTGGTGTTGCTCAGTGTGAAAAGAGAAAAGAAGCAAAAGCCAGGAAGTAGCACAGGGCTGCTGCTGGAAGGCAGGAGCTGGCACAGAGGAGCTGAAAGGGGCTCTCTGAATCCTGAAGAGAATTCTGGAATGGTTTGGGTTGGAAGGACCTTAAAGTTCATCCAGTGCCACCCCTGCCATGGCAGGGACACCTTCCACTGTCCCAGGCTGCTCCAACCTGGCCTTGGACACTTCCAGGGATCCAGGGGCAGCCACAGCTGGTCTGGGAATTCTATTCAGGGCCTCCCCACCCTCCCAGGGAACAATTCCTGCCCAATATCCCACTTTTTCAGTTTGAAGCCATTCCCTGTATCCTGTCCCTCCATCCCTTGTCCCCAGTCCCTCCTCTCCAGCTCTCCTGGAGCCCCTTCAGGCCCTGCCAGGGGCTCTCAGCTCTCCCTGGAGCTTCTCCTCTCCAGGTGAGCACCCCCAGCTCTCCCAGCCTGGCTGGAGCCCCTCTGGTTCATCCCAAGCACAGGGATGGGAGATCTGTGTGTGCTGGGAAATTCTGTGGGATGATGCAGGATCACAGCACACAGCTCCAGCTCCTGTTAATGGATGGTTCCTCCTGCAGACACCCTGGACTTGGGATGGAGGTTTGGGAATAGATGGAGGTTCAAAGAGAGACCTGAGCTGAACCTCACAGGCCACAAAACGCTGGAGTTCAAAAACCAGATTCCAAGAAGAGAATCTACTCAGAGCTGCTTCTGTCTCTTTTTAAGTTGCTGCAAGTGCTCACAAGATGAGAACCAGGCAGTGAAGAGGCCAATTTATTTGGGTTTTTGCTGTGGCATTCAATTCTGCTTTCTTAGCAGCTGGCTGAGCACTGAAAGAAGAGGTTCTAGGAAATAAGATGTAAAAGTTACAGCAAGAATAGTTGTCATGAAAGGGAAAAAAACCCTTTTCTGTGCTGTTCTGTGGTGTTTATAATCTAGATAAGATAAAAAAGAGCTTTTCAACAGTTAGGGCACAGCCTTGCTTGTGCTCTGTGCTTCCTCAGGCAGAGCAACCACGAAGCAAAAGCATCTGAAAGAAACTGCAAAAGCATCTGAAAGAAACTGCAAGTGGTGAAATCGAGATTTCTTGAGCCGTTTCACACTTGCAAGCACGATGTCTTGTGCTCTGGTGATTCCTTTTCACTGAGTCAGAAGAGAGACATCTCCATGTCACTGGCAGGGGGACAAAGGCCTGGCCTGACAATGTCTGCCTTGTGTTCTGCCTTTTCAAACGGGGAGCTGGGCTTTAATGACTCCTTTGTTTGCTTGGTGTGTTTTTGGACACTTGAATGATTCGGTGTTGGCAGGAGTCTTGTCTTTTTTTAGTTGTTTTGACAAGGAGGAGAAGCAGAGCAAATGTCGATCAGCTTCAAAGACGATTTCACGCTGGTGGCTCGGGTGTCGGGCCTGGCCTGCGGCCTGCTCGCTACAGGAGGACTTTCATGAGGGGAAAATTTTAACAAATTAAACAAATCTGGCGGGTACTGGGTGGCAATTCCCCCCTTCCCCTCTCAACATTGTTTTTTTTGCTAAAAAACCGGAGTAAACCCCCTCTCTTTGTGGAAATCCTCCACATTTGTTGGTGCAAGCTGAATTCCTCAGTTTCCATTTCTCAAGCAAACCAGAACTACCTTAATTCTTCAATTTTCCATGAAGTTTACATTTAAGCAGCCTCAAACGAACCTTTGGATAAAAAGGGGCTCATGCAAATGTTAGTTCTGGGATTTTATCCCAGCAAAGCACAAAAAAAGAGGTTTTAGAGCAGCTCTACCCCAAAGTTTGCTGCCAGGGGCTCTGAGTGCTTCCCACAGGAGGTCAGGGACCCTCTGCTGCCCAACAAAAACACAGAATTATGGAATTATTCAGGTTGGAAAAGTCCTCTCAGACCATCCAGTCCAAGCATTCCTCATGTCCCCAAGTGCCACATCTTTAAAGGTTTTTAAATCCTTCCGGGGATGTCTCCTACCAGGGCTGGGTGACACTTTTGGGGGATAAATTTTCCCAATATTTAATCTAAACCTGCCCTGTTTTGAGGCATTTTCCACATCTTTAAAGGTTTTTGAATCCTTCCAGGGATGTCTCCTACCAGGGCTGGACAACACTTTTGGGGGAGAAATTTTCCCAATATTTAATCTAAACCTGCCCTGTTTTGAGGCATTTTCCATATCTTTCAAGGTTTTTAAATCCTTCCAGGGATGTCTCCTACCAGGGCTGGACAACACTTTTGTAAGAATTTTCCCAATATCCAACCTCAACCTGCCCTGTTTTGAGGCTTTTTCCACATCTTTAAAAGTTTTGGAATCCTTCCAGGGATGTCTCCTACCAGGGCTGGGTGACACTTTTGGGGAAGAAATTTTCCCAATATCCAACCTAAATGTCCCCATGTTTTGAGGCATTTTCCACATCTTTAAAGGTTTTTAAATCCTTCCAAGGATTCTCCTACCAGGTCTGGGTGACACTTTTGGGGAAGAAATTTTCCCAATATCCAATCTAAACCTGCCCTGTTTTGAGTCATTTGCACAACGCTACAATTTTCCACATCTTTCAAGGCTTTAAAATCCTTCCAGGGATTCTCCTATCAGGGCTGGGTGACACTTTTGGAGGAGAAATTTTCCCAATATCCAACCTAAACCTCCCATGTTTTGAGGCATTTTCCACATCTTTCAAGGCTTTTGAATCCTTCCGGGGATGTCTCCTGCCAGGGCTGGGTGACACTTTTGGGGAAGAAATTCTCCCAACATCCCAGCTAAACCTGCCCTGTTTTGAGGCATTTTCCACATCTTTAAAGGCTTTAAAATCCTTCCAGGGATTCTGGGTGACACTTTTGGGGGAGAAATTTTCCCAATATCCAACCTAAACCTCCCATGTTTTGAGGCATTTTCCACATCTTTCAAGGCTTTAAAATCCTTCCAGGGATGTCTCCTGCCAGGGCTGGACAATGTTTTTGGGGGAGGAATTTTCCCAATATCCAACCTAAACCTGCCCCGTTTTGAGGCATTTTCCACATCTTTAAAGGTTTTTAAATCCTTCCAGGGATGTCTCCTGCCAGGGCTGGATGACACTTTTGGTGGAGAAATTTTCCCAATATCCAACCTCAACCTGTCCTGTTTTGAGGCTTTTTCCACATCTTTCAAGGCTTTTAAATCCTTCCAGGGATGTCTCCTACCAGGGCTGGATGACACTTTTGGGGAAGAAATTTTCCCAATATCCAACCTAAATGTCCCCATGTTTTGAGGCTTTTTCCACATCTTTCAAGGCTTTAAAATCCTTCCAGGGATGTCTCCTACCAGGGCTGGGTGACACTTTTGGGGGAGAATTTTTCCCAAAATCCAATCTAAACCTGCCCCGTTTTGAGTCATTTGCACAACACTACAATTTTCCACATCTTTAAAGGCTTTAAAATCCTTCCTGGGATTCTCCTACCAGGGCTGGACAACACTTTTGTAGGAGAAATTTTCCCAATATCCAACCCAAACCTCCCCTGTTTTGAGGCATTTTCCACTTTTTCAAAGGTTTTAAAATCCTTCTAGGGATTCTTCTGCCAGGGCTGGGTGACACTTTTGGGGGAGAAATTTTCCCAATATCCAACCTAAATGTCCCCTGTTTTGAGTCTTTTTCCATATCTTTAAAGGCTTTTGAATCCTTCCAGGGATATCTCCTGCCAGGGCTGGACAATATTTTTGGGGGAGGAATTTTCCCAGTATCCAACCTAAATGTCCCCATGTTTTCAGGCATTTTCCATCTCTTCCAGGCAAAAGGCCTGGATGGGCAGAACCAGTTAACTGCTGAAAAGCTGCAGTAAAAAAAACCAAACCCCAAACAACAACCTCATAAGCAATAACTCCCTGCTCAGCTGAATAAATTATTGAAGGTATCTTGATGCTGGGGATGCTTCTGTGCCTCATGATTGTCTGCTTAGGAGAGAAATATTCTGGCTTTACCCTTTGGATGAGGGTCTGGAGTGACAGGAGAAGGGGGAATATCTGGAATATCCCAGAAAAAGGGTTAGGTAGGATATTGGGAAGGAATTCCATGCTGTGAGGGTGGGGAGGCCCTGGAATAGAATTCCTAGAGAAGCTGTAGCTGTCCCTGGAAGTGTCCCAGGATGGGGTTTGGAGCAGCCTGGGATAGTGGAAGGTGTCAGGATGAGGGAAACCTGGGCTTGGAGGGGGTCTCAGCACTGATTTTATTAAATGATCAGAGCCTCTTCTGCTGCTGTGGTCCTCCAGCTCTGCCCTGCACATGTTTCCCTGCTTATTTTTATGGAATAACACTTTAAGGTATCTGTGCTCAGCCTCATAGGGAACCTAACTCTACCAGGAATCTGGGACAGTGGAGGAGGAGGAGGGGACAGATGGGACTGGGAGCAAAAAATCAGGTAAAAAATCATCAGTGTTTAGGGTCTGTGTGAGTCTGAGGAGCTTCCCAAGTAATTTCTGCAAGTTTTCCCCGTGAATGTCCCTTTATCACTGCTTTAGCTGCCTCTGCTGGTGGTGATTTCTCTCCCAAACCATCACCCAGTGACTGGGTGATGTAAAAAGTTGATGTAATTCTGACACTTGGGTTCTGTCTGATCCAAGGCAGGATGCAAGTGCCCAAAACAGCATCCATGCTTTAGTCTTGGCTTAAATGTGGTAAAGCTCAGCTCTGCAGGTGAGAGGTGCATGCTGGAAGGGAGGTTTGGCTTTCAGGATGTGATTTTTGTGCCCTTAAAACATCTCTAGAACCAGAGGATCACAGATTATTTGGGTTGGGAGGGATTTTAAAGCCCATCTCCATCCAAGCCCTGCCGTGGGCAGGGACATTCCACCACCCCAGGTTGTTCCAAGCCCAGCTGGCAGATGAAGGAGAGGCACAAAAATCTCCACTGGTCATTATCACTGGGGGCACAGGAAATTTGCTTTCAGGAACTCCTGACACCCTTCCCCTGGACAGAGAAGTTTAAATTCCTCTTTGCAATCCTCTGAAAGATGGAATAGGGGGAACAGCAGGAGCTGGGAATGCTGAGGGCACCCAGGGATGTGGATTCCCCCCACACTTTAACAGATGTTCTCATATTAGGAAAGAGTTGAAGTTTCATCCCTGGAACTTTTAAGGAAGAAGAACCAGAAACTTCCATGCTCTGCTCACCATAATTATCCCAGTGCCAGGACAAAGGCAGCCCTTGGACCCTTGAGCTGCTCCTCTAGGAATGTGGCTGGTTTCTGTTGGGCAGCAGGGCAAAAACCCCTCCTGGATCCTTGAATACTTAAGAGAGAGCCCGGAGATTCTTGGGGTGTCTTAGCAGGTGTGAGGGACCTCCCTGCACTGTGCACAGCTTTTATCTTTTGTTTTGTATAGTTTGTTATTTTTTCTTTAATTCAAACCTTTTTGCTTTTTCCAAATACCTCCAATCAGCCATCTCACTGATTATTGTTAAGCTATTTCTAGGAGGTTGCTGATACATCTTGGTGGGGCTAAAACCACTCTGGCCCCACACAGAAATGTATCAGATTCTCTGCTCTGCCTGGCTAGGACTGCACCCAGCACGCCTCCATCCTCGATAAACCCTTCAAAGGATGCTCCAACCCTGTTGTTGCAGGAATTTCTGCTCCAGGGCTGCTTCTTCTCCCCTGCAGACCCTTCCACACCACAGGATGATCCTGGAGTTGTAGCAGCCTGGCTTTCCTCACTGGAGCCTGGTGGGAAAGCACGTCCTACATGAGGCAGGCTTTGCTGGGTGTGGGAGGAACGTGAGCTCTGCTGCTGGGGGGGGTAGGAGAGGCACAAAAAGCAGCTTTTTTTTTTTTTTATTTTGCTGAGTGTTCCTTCAAAACAATCCAGGCTTTGTTGCTGAAGCCACAACAACAGTGGCTCGACTCCTTTCAGTGCAGGGAACTTTAAAAGGGCCGTTCCTGCCCAGGCACAGGGCAGCCTCCACCTCTCTCTTAGGGGATAAAACAAGGAAAAATCTCTTCTTTCTCCCAAAAAAAGGCTTTGTGGGGAGGAAGAAGGCTGCAACAAGCAGATAAAACCATCTAGAAATGGGGAATTTGGGACACAAACACAGGAACAATTTTTTTTTTCCCATTGTAGTGCCAGGCTCTTGTGGTACCATTGGAAGAGAATTCAGAGGGGATTTAATACTCCCAAACGTCTTTTTTTTTGTGGGAAGGTGGGAGATGAAGCTTTAATGCTTTTTCTATGTGGAATGGGGAGCTGGAACGAGATGGTTTTTCAGCTCCCAAACCATTCCCTGATTCCACGATGAGGAACAGGGAATATTGAGATCCTTCCTCACTCCACCCCTAACAAAAGCACAAACAGCAGCTCCCTGAGAAAAAAAAAACCAAAACAACAAAACAAAACAAAAAACATTTCATTTGACATTGAAGATACTTTCAGACAAAATCTGGGCAGACTGAGGGAAACCTGCTTCTTTCCCTGTGGCTTCATGTCTGCTTTTTTCCTGCCCTTT
This sequence comes from Acrocephalus scirpaceus scirpaceus, assembly GCA_910950805.1. Taxonomy (NCBI): domain Eukaryota; kingdom Metazoa; phylum Chordata; class Aves; order Passeriformes; family Sylviidae; genus Acrocephalus; species Acrocephalus scirpaceus. The sequence goes on along the minus strand of OU383779.1, from coordinate 1,824,488 downwards.
CCAGGCAAAAAGGATCTGTTCTCTCCTGCTAAGTAACCTGGGAAAGGCAGCACTTCTCTGCCCAGCCTCGATTTTCTTCCTTTCACCTCCCCTCTCTCAGGCTCAGAGTTGCTTCATCAGCGTAAATATTCTGACTGACAGAGTCTTAAATGCCTCTTAAATGTCAGCTGGTTTCCCCCTGGCTCTCTGGGGAGCTGGAATTCAGGCCCTGTGGTTGGGAGGGTTTGTGGCTCTGTCTGGGGGAGCTGCTCAGGGAGCTCCCCAGGCAGACCAGGCCTCCAACCATGCCGATTTGGCAGGGAAAGGTTCCAAATCTGGAATTCTTGGCTGGTTCCAGCAGTGAGCACCTCCCTCAGCTGGTGGCAGGGTGTGACCCTCTGCTGGTGGCCACCTCTGGCTGCAGGTGCTGAAGTGTCCCCATCATTCCAGGTCACATCCACCCATTTCTGCCTCCAGACCCCCACATTTAAAGCAGGGTTGGTCTAAATGTCTTTGTCTTTGGGAATAAGCACAAACACTGCTCGTGGCTCTGCAGGGGGGATATTTAACTATATCTGGAGGGATATTTCCTTTCTGGATTTGTGGTTTCTTTCCCCTTCCCTGTGTAGGAATGAGTTTGCTGGCTTGGCTCATCCAGACATTGATGGTTTTGCCACCCTCAGCTGCTCCTGCACTGAGCACATCCCTCTGAGCTCCCCTGGATCTCTGTTCTCTTCCACAGCTCTCTCTGCCTTGGGAGGAGAAATTCTCCTTCACGTCCTTCTCCTGATCCTCTGTAAAATCAGCACTTAAGTGCTTTAATTAAGCTTTCCTCACTCTCCAGCTCCCATCCTGTTCAACACCAGGCTGGTGCTGTCAGCAGGGGCTCCTCCAGCTGAAATCTCACTGCTGGAATGCTCCTGCCTGAGACATTTCACTTTTGTAAGGAGGTGCAGCAGCTTGTTGCTGTGTTTGGGATTTCCTTATCACTCTCCAAAACTCCCTGAAAGTGGTTGTATCAGGTAGGGGTTGGGCTCTTTCTCCAGGCAGCACTGACAGAACAAGAGGACACAGCCTCAAGCTGTGCCAAGGGAAATACAGGTTGGGTATTAAGAAAAAGGTTTTTACAGAAAGAATAATAAATAAAAAAATAAATAATAAAAATTTTAAATTAAAATAAAATAATAAAATAAAGACTATTTATTTTTTATATGTAAAATTATATATTTTAATATATATTACAGAAAAACAGAATAGAATAGAATAGAATAGAATAGAATAGAATAGAATAGAATAGAATAGAATAGAATAGAATATATATTTAATAGAATATATATTTAACGACAAAAATATATTTAGTAATAAATTAATAAAATAAAAACTCCCTTCAATAAACTACTGGAATGGTCTGCCTGGGGGCATGGTGGAGTCACCATCCCTGGATGTGTTTAAAACAAGCCTGGATGTGGCACTGGTGCCATGGTTTGGTTGAGGTGTTGGGGTTGGGTTGGACTCGATGATCTTGGAGGTCTCTTCCAACCCAGTGATTCTCTGATTGATTCTGTGATTGGTGACTGCTGGAGATTTATTCTGAACACAGAATGGTCCAACCTGGCCTTGGACACATCCAGGGATCCAGGGGCAGCCACAGCTGCTCTGGGAATTTTCTTCCAGGGTCTCCCCACCCTCCCAATTCCTGCCCAATATCCCATCCATCCCTGCCCTCTGGCAGTGGGAGCCAGTTTTTCCTCAGCCATCCTTTCTGATTCTCTGCTTTGGGGGACACAGGAAACTTGGAATTGATTCCTGCTGCTTCTCTTAGGCATACAGTGAAAGTCTCCTTCTCTCTGTTTCTCCTCTTCTCTCCACTTTTGAAATCTTCACATTGATTTCTAAAGATTTTGAGTTTTCCATACTCTCAGAGCCTTTCTGTTGCTCTCCTACAGCAATTCCAGCTGTAAGAATTTGCCCAGTGCTGTCGAACCTCTGATTTTTTGTCTCCTTTTCCCTCTTCCAAGCTACCACTTTTCTACCTTCCCTTCCTTTAAAAGCTGACCTGCAGAACTCAAAGCCCCTTTTGAACATCTCCTCCTTCCACCCCTGGATCTTCCAGCACAGAATAACATGAAAACAAACTTTTTGATGGGAGATCAAACACTGATTCCATGCTTGGAGGCCAACAAGCTTCTTTGATTTTTTTTTCCTTTCTCCTTTTTTTTTTTTTTTTTTAAATCATACTCACAGGAAGTTTGGAAAAGAAATCTTCCTGTGCCTTGAGGAGGCATCTTCTGTTGTGAAGCTGGCAGAGTGTAGAGGAGAGATGGCTTTTAATTTTTCCAGTCTAGGGCCAGGAGCAGGTGCTTGTGGATCACTTTCCCAATGGAATCTCCATTTAAAGATTTATGGATAACTCACCATGGGTGAGGCTGCCTGAGCGTGGGGAGGGGTGAATTGGCAGTTCAATTTTCATTTTATCAGGGAATTATAGAACAGTTTGGGTTGGACAACCTTCAGTCAAGGGATGGCAGCTGGGATGGCTGCCCTGAAGGATGTCCCAGGGAATAGGGAGGGTGTTTTTTTCCTCATTCCTGAGGTTGTTGGTGACAAAGAAATCAGCCAGGTTGGGTTGGAGGTGAGGGAGCTTAGAACCATAGAATGGCTTTGGTTGGAAGGGACCTTAAAGATCACAGAATCCCAGAATTAATTAGGTGGAAAAGCCTTCCCAGACCATTGAGCTGGGCCCAGTCTCCATTTTGTCACTCAGGAAGGCCCGGACACCTCCAGAGGTGAGGATTCCAACCCTCCCTGGGCAGTTCCAATGCCTGAGCACCCTTTCCATGGAGAAATTCCTGCTGATATCCACCCTGAGCCTCCCCTGGCCCAGCCTGAGGCCGTTCCCTCTCCTCCTGTCCCTGTGTCCCTGGGAGCAGATCCCAAATCCCCCCGGCTGTCCCCTCCTGGCAGGGAGTTGTGCAGAGCCACAAGGGACCCCTGAGCCTCCTTTGCTCCAGGCTGAGCCCCTTTCCCAGCTCCCTCAGGAATTCTCCAGACCTTGCCCAGCTCCCTCAGCTGATCCTGGTTCTCCAGACCCTCTCCCAGCCTTTTTCCCTTCTCTGGCCACTCTCCAGCCCCTCAGTGTCCTTTTGTCCTGAGGACTGGACACAGTAATAAATTAATAAAATTAAATTTTAATAATTAGGAGGTGTGACCTCACCAGAGCCCAGGACAGGGGGAGAATCCCTTCCCTGCTCCTGCAGCCACACAATTCCTGCCACAGCCCAGGTGCCACCTGGGCTCACCTGGGTGATGTTCAGCTCACCCAGTTCCAGCCCCCAGTTTGTTGTCCTCACTGCGCTGAGGCTGAACATCCAACCCGCAGTGCTGAGAGATCTGAGCCCAGCTGGCAGGAACGAGCCATCCCTCATCCCTGGAAAACCATGGATTGAGGAGGAAAACCAATTTTCCTCATGCTTGACATGCAGCAACTCATGGGAACATTTGGGGTGGGCAGAGGGTTTGTTCCAAAGGAACAAATATATAAAAAATATAATGTAATATAACATAACATAACATAATACAATACAAATTACATTAATTATATTAATTATATTGGTTATATTATATTATATTGTGTTAATTATATTATATGGTGTTAATTATATTTATTATTTTAATTATATTTATTATATCATGATTGTATTAATTATATTGCATTATATTATAATAATTATATTATATAAATTATATATTATATATATTATATAATATATAATTTATATTTATAAATTTACATTATTATTTATATTATTTATATTATATAAAATATAATATATATTTTATTTAATATTTTATATATATTATATATAAATTATAGATATTAATATATTATATTTTAGATATATTAAGAGACATAATTTTTAATACAAATAAAAATTAAATATTATTTTATTTTTGATGTGTTGAAGGTGCCTCATCACCAGACATGGAGTCCAGCTACGGGGGAGGCCTGCTGGACATGGTGAAAGGAGGAGCAGGGAGGCTCTTCAGCAACCTGAAGGACAACCTGAAGGACACCCTAAAGGACACCTCCTCCAAGGTCATGCAGTCTGTCGCCAGGTACAGCACACCTGGAGCAGGGAAAATCCAGGAGCTGCAGAGTGCTGGTGCCACTGAGCACAGCACAGCTCACAGGGATTGGGGAAGGAGGGGGAAATCCCAAATGAGTTCTTTGGTTCTGTCTCATAATTGGGGTTTGGCCTCAAGGAAGTGAGGAAAACTGAAGTAAAACATAGTGAGCACCAGCACCCTGAAATCTGGGAAATGCCAGTGAAAGTGGAGCAATTCCTGGAGGATTCCCTGTGGGATCCTTCCAGTGATCCACCACTTGAATATTTCTTCTGTTGCTGGGGTTGATGCCTCTCCTTGCTGTGTTCCCATCCCTAAATCCACCTTGGAATGGAAGAAAGGATGAGGTGACTTTGCTTTGGGGACTCTCCTGGTGTTGTCCCCTGTGCCCAGCTCCAAGGGATAGGGGGCTACAAAAAATTGAGAAAATTCAATGCAAGACCCCAGAGGGTTTGAGGGATCTGCAAAGTGCAAACTGCTGGAGATTTCTGCTGGAAACTGGCACTAAAAATTAATGACAAAAGGGAAAAGGGACCTTCCTTGCAGGTTTTGCATCCAGTTAATTGCATGTGGAGAGGGGGAGGCTGGGTCACTGTCTGCATCTTCAGAATTCATTTTGAGATGGTTTTTCCTTGTGTGATAAGTAGGTTTTTCTGGGCAAACAATGTGCTGCTGAAGTGCCTAAATCCTGTCTCCTGCTTTGTCTCTTAGTTACACCAAGGGAGAGCTGGATATTTCCTACATTACCTCAAGGATCATAGGTGAGTATTGCTCTGTGGAGAAATACAATTCCTGTAGTGGTTTCACATTCACCAATTTCTGTTTCTCAGAGTCAGTGTGGTGGTCTGAGTGTCCACCAGAACCATTCACTATTTTTTCTGCTTTGAGATAGGATTAGGAGAGAAGCAAAGCAGGCTCAAACTTAAAAGGTATAAAGATTAAATCACAGATAAAGGTATAAAGATTAACACGCACTAAAAGAAGAATGAGAATCAAAATGAAACCCTCAAAGCACTTTTCTCTCCCTACTAAAGGTTCACTTTTTTACTAACAACATAAAGAGACAAAACCTGTGACTTTCAGTCAGTTTACTGCCCATAAAATAATTTTTCATCAGTGAGACCAAAGCTTTCACCTTTACCAAACCACCACAATCCCAAAGTCTGGAATTCTGTAATCCCCCACTCATCCTGGCCTCTCCTTGCTTTGGCAGTGATGTCTTTTCCTGCTGAGGGCGTGGAGCTGGGATTCAGGAACCACATCGAGGATGTCAGGACGTTCCTGGACTCCAGGCACCCCGACCACTACACCGTGTTCAACTTGTCACCCAAATATTATCGCAGTGCCAAGTTCCACAACAGGGTGAGTGCCTTCCACGGGGGAAAATTCCTCAGGGAAAGGGGCAGCAGCTCCTCTTGTATCCAGAATTTAATGGGATTTAGGAGCTGGAGGTGTTTTCAAGCTGCTGGGGTGGGTTTGGGAGTTTTAGCTGGATGAAAGAGCTGGAAAGTTCAGGGATAATGTTCATGTGAGGAGCCTGGGAGAGTGAAAGGCACTGCAAGGAGTGGAGCCTGGGCTGCAGGGAAAGAAAGAACAAACCAGAGTTTCACAGCTGCTCCTACAGAGTGTTGGAGCTGCTGCAGGGAAAGAATAAAACTCAAAGCCTTTGGAAGAAATTACCAATAGAGGAAGGGAGATGATTTCCTTGCAGTTGGGCTTTAATCAAGCAGGGAAAGTGCAGGATGGAAACGGGATCTGAGGGGCATTTTGGCTCTGGTGACTTTAAAAAGCCACCTGCACTGCCTGGCCCAGTTTCCCTCTGTAAAACCAGAGCAGCATCAGGGAGCACTGCGAGGCTTTTAATGGCTTTTAGAGGAAAATCTCTATGAAATGCTGCTGCTGAAATGCAAGATTAGATTTAATCTTTCTGAAAACTTCCTGTTCTTTTCCTCTCCCACAAGGGAGTGCTGTGTTTTGGTGGTTTTTTTTAATTTCTAACTTTTTGGTGCTTTCAACCCAAAAGGCAACAGCAGTTGCCAGGCTTAACCCTCAGTTAGAGTAAATGAATCTAATCTAAGCTTAATTTAGTTTTAATTTGAGGTGTAGCTGATTTTATCTTCAGTAATTCTGATCACCAGAAACCACTCACTGACACTTGAAGCAGATTTCTCTGTGGCCATCAGTAACCAGACTTCAAACAGCAGTAAATGAACAGGGAAGACTAATTAAGAGATATTAAGGGCTCTGAATCTTCAGTCTTGATTGATTTTGGTGCATCACCGATGCTGTTTGTGGGTGGAGAAACATTTATCTCCTTCTAAAAGCCCAGCATTAAAGATCTATAGCTGTGTGAGCTGGCCATAATTCCTGAATCCCTGGAATTATCTCCCACCCTACCCAACACCTCAACAAGTGACTTTTAACGTCACTCTCAAAGGACAGCTCGGTGCTTTGGAACCATTGCCTTGACTCACACAGGAAGGAACTAAAATTATCTTGTAATAAAATGTTGTGCTTTCAGTTTATGGGCTGGGAAGTCCTGATTCCAAGTGTTTTTCATGAGAAAGGAGCATGGACCACACAATACATGAAATAATCACCAGGCTGAGCTTCTTATATCCTGCAAAAAATACTACAGGGCTCTCGAGGAGGTGAAATCCCAGGGAGATTTCTGCTGGGATGAGGATGTCAGCTGAGCTGCACTTAGATCCACACTTGCTCTCTGACAGGAAAACCTTTTGAATTCCTGCTTTCTTTAAAACTTTCTGCTCCTGAGATCCAAGTAGGTCACTGAGCTGCGTGGTGGCACAGCAGGGAGGTGAATCCCTGTCCTGCTGGGCCATTTTCTGCCGAGGTGTGGCTGAGTGGGTCAGCAAGCCCCAGGTGCCCAGGAGGAGAGAGGACTGGGAGAGTGCTGAGGCACTGGGAAAGCTTTTCCAGAGGAGCTGTGGCTGCCCCAAACCTGGAAATGTCCAAGGATAGAGCTGGGAGCACGCTGGGATAGTGGGAAGGAGGAGAGGAGAGGAGAGGAGAGGAGAGGAGAGGAGAGGAGAGGAGAGGAGAGGAGAGGAGAGGAGAGGAGAGGAGAGGAGAGGAGAGGAGAGGAGAGGAGAGGAGAGGAGAGGAGAGGAGAGGAGAGGAGAGGAGAGGAGAGGAGAGGAGAGGAGAGGAGAGGAGAGGAGAGGAGAGGAGAGGAGAGGAGAGGAGAGGAGAGGAGAGGAGAGGAGAGGAGAGCTCCCCTCGGCCCGAGAGCAGTTTCAAAACACAGAACTCCAATCTAACATTAAACAAACCCAAACTTCAAAGCCCCCCATGGGTCACATTCCTGGCAGTTGCTGCCCTGCTGCTAAAATCAAACAAGTGCTGAGTGCTTATTCCCAGAGCTGGAGCATTCCAGTTGCTTTTCCCTAAGGTTGTCTGTGCTGAGTGCTGGCGAGGTTCTGTTTGATAGAAACACCAAGCACACATTTAATTTCCTAATTGCAAACCATCAGGCAGATGTGTAATTAGAGGCAATGTAAATATGTAATTATGGGCTGGTGGGAAATGTATATTATTTACTAGAGGAGTGATAATGGCTTTTCCAGATGCTCCTTTGCAGGGAGGTCTGCTCAGAGGATTGTCAGTGGAAGGGTCACTGTAGGAATTCTAACAGGGAAAATCAAGGATGTACAACAGGAGGAATGAAACAAACTCTAGAGAGGGGAGAAGGTGGGGAAGGTAAATAGGGAATGGTCACTCCCTGCTCTCCAAACTTTGAGAACTATTTGATTTGTTCAGTGGATTTTACAGCACAAAGCCACATTTGCTCAGAGCAGGATATTTTGAGATCAGAACTTTCACAGATCTGAAAAGCAATCAGACAAGTATCTAATTTGCTGTGAGACAAAAATATAATTTGCCAGCTTGGCCTGGCCCTGCATCCCATGTGAGCCTTTGGGATCCTCGTTGGACACAGCACAGCCTGGTTCTGGTTGGGATCTGGGCGCCTGTTTCTGCTCCAAGATGTTGTGCAGGTGTCAGACAGAACCTCAAGTGCAAGTTTTATAAAACCTGGAGCATTTCCTTCCTCTGAGAGATGAAACAGTTCTGGGGATCATGTGGCTGTTTAAGAACATCTGGCCAAATCATCTCCTTCCTTCCCCGTTCCCATTAAGCAGCAGCCAAATGTCAGCTGAGAGAGAGAGAGAGAGAACCAATTCTTCAGCTGAGGACAAGCCTCGGGATATTTCTCCTTTAAATTCCTTCTGGCCAGAAATGCCTTTTTATAAAAAGATATTTCAATTAAAACCAGATGAAAGGGAGATGTCTGTCGAGGGCTATTTGATGTGCTTGGGACTGCAAGGACTGACTCAGAAGCAGCACACTGAGGAATAGGAACCAGACATACTTTAGGATTTGTGGGGTTTCAGCTCTAAGGAGCCATTCATTTCCCTGGCTCATACATTAACATACTTACTCAGATAGGATTATTTTTTATTTCTTCTTTGAGCAGAAATTTCCCTTTCATCAGTTTAATATCTGTCACACAGGGCTTGGAAATCCTGTGCCACAGAACGATTCAGAACAACAGATGCTCAGTGCTCTGTGCAAATCAGAGCAGTTTTTAGGGACACGTCGTACAAAGGCTTCAGAAATCAATGCAAGACTGGAGCGTTCTCGAAGAGCCCCTCCAGATAATCTGATGTGAAATGGAAATGTTGAAAAATGTGCAGTCAGGAACAACACGTCAGCCCGATGTGATTTCATTGAGAAATTTCATTTTTTGTCTGCCTCCTTGTAACTCATGGGAGGCACGGCGTGGAGTTACGCAGGAGGAGAGCTGGAGTAGGCTTCCAGCAGTTACTCCGGGTTGTAAAGGGCAAGTAGGTTTCTTGGCAGGGAGAATTTGTAGAGCAGGGTTTGTTTAATGCTCTGTCTTGGTTTGGAAAGACAGGTGTTTGCCAGGGAAAGCTGGAGCTTCCCTTGGAATGGAGAATGTAACTCCCCTCCCTCCAAATTATTATAATTTTGAAATTAAGGGGCTTTCAGGAAAAGATATGGGGATAGGAATAACAGTTACTAGGAATATTAAAAATATAAATGTAGTAGTACAAAAAAAACCCCAAAAACCCCAAAAAACCAAGCAAACAAAAATAAAATCCTAGAAACCCTGACAGAGTCAGAACACAGCCTGACCCCCTGTTGGTCAGGGTGTTGGAGCACCCAAATAAATCCTCCTGCAGTGCCAGGTGTGGCTCTGTTGGAGCAGAGATGATCCTGGAGCAGGGCCCAGGGGTGCTGAGATGGGTCTGGTGTTCCTCTGGCAATGCAGTGCAATTTGGTGTTCCAAATCCCAGATTTTATCCAGCTGGGAATGCTGTGCTGGTGCTCCAAATCCCAGATTTTATCCAGCTGGGAATGCTGGGCTGGGGCTCCAAATCCCAGATTTTATCCAGCTGGGAATGCTGCGCTGGTGCTCCAAATCCCAGATTTTATCCAGCTGGGAATGCTGGGCTGGGGCTCCAAATCCCAGATTTTATCCAGCTGGGAATGCTGGGCTCCTCCCCCTGGGCGGGGCCTCTCCCCATGGGATGATGGAATTGGATCAGCCCTGCAGTGAGCCTGGATGGCCCCTGGACAGCAGAGATCCCCTGCAGGGAGGGTGGGTCCTGGAAGGGATAAAGAACAGTGACCCAGCTGGTTTAACAGCAGATATCCCCCAGAGTTATCAGGGATGGGTCCTGGAAGGGATAAAGAACGCTGCCCCACCTGGTTTGAACAGCAGAGATCCCCCAGAGTTATCAGGGATGGGTCCTGGAAGGGATAAAGAACCGTGACCCAGCTGGTTTGAACAGCAGAGATCCCCTGGAGGGAGGGTGGGTCCTGGAAGGGATAAAGAACATGGAGGTTATGAGGGATGGGTCCTGGAAGGGATAAAGAATCCTGCCCCAGCTGGGTTTAACAGCAGAGATCCCCCAGAGTTATGAAGGATGGGTCCTGGAAGGGATAAAGAACGCTGCCCCACCTGGTTTTAACAAAAGATATTCCCCTGGAATTATAAGGAATAGGTCCTGAAAGAGATAAAGAACACTGCCCCACGTGGTTTAACAGCTACCCATTAACAGAATGCACCTGCCCCCTCCACCCTGGAGTTATGAGGGATGGGTCCTGGAAGAGATAAAGAAAAACACCTCAGCTGTTTTTAACAGCCAGCAGATAGAACACACACTTTGGGTTCCATCTTGCCACCCCGACATGCTGTCCCAAAGCTGATTTTTGTGGCTGCTGCCATCCCTGCAGGTGTCCGAGTGCAGCTGGCCCGTCCGGCAGGCGCCCAGCCTGCACAACCTCTACGCTGTCTGCAAGAACATGCACAACTGGCTGCAGCAGAACCCCAAAAACGTCTGTGTCATCCACTGCATGGTGAGTGCAGCCCCCTGCAGCAGCCCGGGGTGCAGGAGTCCCAGGTCACACTGCCCGGGGAGGGTCTGGGGTCTGTGTGCGAGTGTGGGAGCTTGGGATGTTTGGATAACTAACTGATGTCATTAAGTAGAAGCTGTTCATTGTTTATATTAAGTTATATTTATACATTTTAAAACTTTTATACAATTTATACATTTTTAATGCTATTTATACATTTTAAGTTTTTTATTGTTCATGCAATTACTTGATTGGTGCTTCTATTTTGTTCACGTGTTTAGTACGAACTTTTTAGGAAATATGATTGGTTACAGTCCAGTGTTTCATGGCTTTTATTATTTTATTATTTTTTTATTTTTTTAATTTTTTTATTTATTTTTTTTTATTTTTTCACTTTTATTTAGTTCTTGCAGTCTTGCTATTTTGTTTTTTTCAGTCTCTTCTTTCTTATTTTGGAACAATTCATGTCTTAGTAACTTTGATGATTTCTGGAGGGTTCTGATAAGAATGACTAAAGACTTTATTTGGTTTGGAGACTAAAGACTCCAGGTCTGGCTGGAGCACACTGTTGGTTAATTTGTTCAATTGCATTGCTACATGTGAGCATGGGGACAACTCCTGAGAGAGGAGGGGTGGGATGGGACTGACCCAGAGGAAGGGACACCATCACCCACAGCTCAGCTGGAAGAGAATCACTGAATGAGGAGCAGGGATGCAAAGCAAGAGAGATCAAAATCATTCTCTGGGAGAAAGGTTTGAATTTCACCCAGAGTTGTCAGCTTGCTGTGACCTCCCCAGAGCAGCTGTGGCTGCCCCTGGATCCCTGGAAGTGTCCAAGGCCAGGGTGGGACAGTGGGAGGTGTCCCTGTCCATGGCAGGAGGTGGCACTGGTTGGGATTTAAGGTTCCTCCCAACACAGACCATTCTGTGATTCTGTGATTTGCATTTTAATCTGAGTGGTCACAGGAGAAAATGCAGCCTTTAGACTAAAGGGGCTGGAAATTGGGCAGAAAACACAGATTCTGTCCAACTGAAATGGAGATTGTTGAAGTCTCTGGCCATCAGGAGTGGCCAGGCCTGGCTGAAGGAGCTGCCTGTGCTCTGGGAAAGCCCCACAGGGATTATCCAGCACGGGGCAATGCTGGGCTGTGTCAGGGTGCTGTGATCCTGGGTCACTCCTGATTTATCCCATCCAACCTTTCACAGTGACAGCAATGCCCACAGCAGAGTCCTGCTTTGCTCCTGGAACCCAAATTAAATCTGTCAGCCCTGATCAGCAGAAATGGGGGGAATGGAGGAAATGACTGATCCCAAATTGCACACAGCTCCCACGTGAGTCTGGCATTTCTGCCTTGCACAGCACAGCCAGCGCCTCCGGGACGAAAATTCCCTTCAAACAGAGAGGAGGAGGCACTTGATGCCTCCAATCCTGGAAATCCAGCTCAAAAATCCAATTCCTCTCCTGTCCTTTGAGCAATGATATCAGAATAATGTGATAGAGGACAGGGAGTCCTTTCCAACACTCCCTAACAAGGCTGCAGAAACCCAGTCTAGTTTATATGAACCTGAGAGATGTCAGAAACAACTGACAGGGGCTAAACTTGAAAAAAAGCAAACAGCCTGTTCATGTCAGCAGGTTCTTGGGGTCTGGATCAGCTCCAGCACAGAAAATCCTACAGAAAATGGCTGGAATGCCTAAAAGGTGCCTGAAAAAAAACAATTGCAAGGAGCAAGAGTGGTGAGGCCTTGAGGAGCTGTGGATTCCTCATCCCTGGGATTGTTCAAAGGGTTTTGGAGCAACTTGGGATAGTGGAAGTGAATATCAGGAACCCAGGGCACTGGGAATACATTGATTTTCTCCTGCTCCTCCTGTATTTTTGATCTATCAGTGTGACTCAGCAAACTTTCCCCCATATTCACCTTTAAAAAACCCCATCAGGAGCAATCTGCAAGCTCAGAGCTGTGGAGGTGTTTGGGTGAGGGAGCCTGGGGCTGGATTTTTTGATTGTTCATCCTTTTCCAGGATAAATTTCTATCAGAGGGCTGCCTGCAGCTGTAGGACTGGTGCACTCTGACCCCTGTGGTCACTTCCAGGCCAATGTTTGAAATAATTACAGAATTACAGCTGGGGAGCAGCCACAAAACACCAACATTTGCAGCCAAAATGTTCTTGTGGGCTTTCCAAACAAGTGTAAACCACCCTCAGCTTTGGCTGCTCCCTGGATTTTATCTTAGCTTTGATTGCTCACTGGGTGTTGAACAAATGACACAGAACTCAAAATTCCCCATCAGTTTGTGGTTTCAATCCTAGCCTTTCTGGATAAATTACATTTTGTGATTTCAGGAGGAGCAGAGAGCTGAAATTTAAAGGATCTTTCTGACGCTCACAGTTTTTCCTCTCTGCCCCTTTTCCTTACCAGGACGGCCGTGCAGCCTCAGCAGTTCTGGTCAGTGCAATGTTCTGTTTCTGTCACCTCTTCTCTCATCCCGGCCCTGCTGTGCAGCTGCTGAACACAAAGAGACCTGGGATTGTACTGTGGCCATCTCACAGGAGGTACAGTACCCTGCCTCAGCACTGGGAGCTCCATTCCTCGTGCCCAAGGACCTGTCAGGTGTGATTGGGCTCAGACAGGTGTCCAGATCCCTCAGAAATGGGTGGGGATCAGGTGCTGGAAGAGCTTTCCCAGAGCAGCTGGGGGATTTCTTTCCTTGGAGATCCTCCATGGGGTATTGATGTCTTAGGAAGGCTGAGCTGGAACAGAGACTGGACAGAGCTGGAGAATAAAGCAGGGATTTATTAAAAAGCCTTTAGGGTACACCTTAGGCAGGACAGGGCCTGGCGAGGGCTGCACCCAAGGTGGACCCAAAATGGTCACAAAATGGTCACAAAATGGACCCCAAATGGGCACAAAATGGGCACAAAATGGGCACAAAACGGACGCAAAATGGTCTCAAAATGGTCACAAAATGGACAAATGGTCACAAGATCTTATATTTTCATACATTTTGGGTTTTGGTCCATTTGCACATTGGGGTTTAATTGTCCAATCCCAGCTCCAGGCTGTGAGCTCCCATTCTTCTTGTTCCTCCCTCCAGCCACCCTTGTTTGTGCTGTTGGGCTGAAAGTTGTCCTTGGTGTGCAGCAGGACAAGGATTTGTTTTGTGTCCCTGCTGTGTGCAGAGAGCTGAGTGACCCTGACTGTGAGCTCAGAGCTGCACCCTGGGCACCACAGAACATGAAAAACATCAAACTCAAACTTAAGGCATCATTTCCCCCCTTTTGGCCTTTTCTTTGTCAAGTCTCTATTCTAAATATCTACTAATAACAGGTATTAACTTAAGGCATCAGTATCACCCCCAGCACAAAATCAGGTTCTGAGACAGAGCTGTGAAGCTGCTCCTGCTCTGAGCAGACAGCAGGTGACCTTCAGATCTTCCAGCCCGAATTATTCCATTATTTGAGATGTCCCTGCTCCTTGCAGAGGGTGGGATTAGATGACAGCTGAAGGTCCAACCTGAACCTGTGGTTAACAGGGCCTCAGTGAATCCCTCTCCTGAGCCAGCTGCAGAAACAGCTGGAAGTGCAGATTCTGTGCCTGGTTCAGCTGCAGGGATGTTGGAGCCCATGGAAACTCCAGCCCTGGGCCTCTGCAAGAATGGCCCTGCCGCTGGATTTTGAGGCAGATTTTGAGTGTGAAATGCAAGAAATGGAGCTTTCAGCCCTGTTTATCTCTGCCTGCAGGTACATAGGGTACATCTGTGACCTAATAGCAGACAAACCTGTCATCCCTCACTGCAAACCACTCACCATCAAGTCAGTCACCCTCAGCCCCGTCCCCTGCTTCAACAAGCAGCGCAACGGCTGCCGGCCCTTCTGCGACATCCTCAGCGGGGAGACCCGGATCCTCACCACCTCCCAGGAGTACGAGAGGATGAAGTGAGTTCCTGGCACCCCTGCCCTCCTCAGGAGACACCTGTGCTTTGCTGGGGAATGTCTGAGCTGCAGTCATTGCCTGGCTGCTGATAAATGGAGATATTTATTGAGAGTTGGTGCCAGGGGTTGGAATAAATGGCCACAGGGAGTTTGGGGCTGGCAGGAGTGGGATAACTGCGCAGACATCAGGATCTGAGGTTATCTGGGATGGGATAACTGCACACACATCAGGATCTGAGGTTATCAGCGATAGGATAACTGCACCCACATCAGGATCTGAGGTTATCAGGAGTGGGATAACTGCACACACATCAGGATCTGAGGTTATCAGAGATGGGATAACTGCACACACATCAGGATCTGAGGTTATCAGCAATGGGATAACTGCACACATCAGGATCTGAGGTTATCAGCAATGGGATAACTGCACACACATCAGGATCTGAGGTTATCAGGGATGGGATAACTGCACACACATCAGGATCTGAGGTTATCAGCAATGGGATAACTGCACACACATCAGGATCTGAGGTTATCAGAGATGGGATAACTGCACACATCAGGATCTGAGGTTATCAGGGATGGGATAACTGCACACACATCAGGATCTGAGGTTATCAGCAATGGGATAACTGCACACACATCAGGATCTGAGGTGGGCAGGAGATGGGATAACTGCACACACATCAGGATCTGAGGTTATCAGGAGTGGGATAACTGCACACACATCAGGATCTGAGGTTATCAGGGATGGGATAACTGCACACACATCAGGATCTGAGGTTATCAGAGATGGGATAACTGCACACACATCAGGATCTGAGGTTATCAGGAGTGGGATAACTGCACACACATCAGGATCTGAGGTTATCAGCAATGGGATAACTGCACACACATCAGGATCTGAGGTTATCAGCAATGGGATAACTGCACACACATCAGGATCTGAGGTTATCAGCAATGGGATAACTGCACACACATCAGGATCTGAGGTTATCAGAGATGGGATAACTGCACACATCAGGATCTGAGGTTATCAGGGATGGGATAACTGCACACACATCAGGATCTGAGGTTATCAGCAATGGGATAACTGCACACACATCAGGATCTGAGGTGGGCAGGAGATGGGATAACTGCACACACATCAGGATCTGAGGTTATCAGGAGTGGGATAACTGCACACACATCAGGATCTGAGGTTATCAGGGATGGGATAACTGCACACACATCAGGATCTGAGGTTATCAGAGATGGGATAACTGCACACACATCAGGATCTGAGGTTATCAGGAGTGGGATAACTGCACACACATCAGGATCTGAGGTTATCAGCGATAGGATAACTGCACACACATCAGGATCTGAGGTTATCAGCAATGGGATAACTGCACACACATCAGGATCTGAGGTTATCAGGGATGGGATAACTGCACACACATCAGGATCTGAGGTTATCAGGAGATGGGATAACTGCACACACATCAGGATCTGAGGTTATCAGGAGTGGGATAACTGCACACACATCAGGATCTGAGGTTATCAGAGATGGGATAACTGCACACACATCAGGATCTGAGGTTATCAGGGATGGGATAACTGCACACACATCAGGATCTGAGGTTATCAGGGATGGGATAACTGCACACACATCAGGATCTGAGGTTATCAGCAATGGGATAACTGCACACACATCAGGATCTGAGGTTATCAGGGATGGGATAACTGCACACATCAGGATCTGAGGTTATCAGCAATGGGATAACTGCACACACATCAGGATCTGAGGTTATCAGCAATGGGATAACTGCACACACATCAGGATCTGAGGTTATCAGAGATGGGATAACTGCACACACATCAGGATCTGAGGTTATCAGGGATGGGATAACTGCACACACATCAGGATCTGAGGTTATCAGGAGTGGGATAACTGCACACACATCAGGATCTGAGGTGGGCAGGAGATGGGATAACTGCACACACATCAGGATCTGAGGTGGGCAGGAGATGGGATATCTTCCTCAAGATCATCCAGTGCTCTGTTGGTTCCCACTGTGGAACATTTCTGTTCCAACCAAGCAGAACACTGAATGCTCCTCCTTGCTGGGCCTGAAGGAGGTGAGAGCTTTGATGTGGGCACGTGTCAGAACGGAGTTTAACCCTTCCACCTTTCCTCCTGTTCCCCTCCAAGGGAATACCGTGTGCAGGAGGGGAAAGTCCTGATCCCCCTGGGAGCCACCGTCCATGGAGATGTTGTTGTCTCTGTCTACCACATGAGATCCACCATCGGGGGACGCCTCCAAGCCAAAGTAGGAGCTGCTTTCACTTCTCTGTGGGGAAATAAGAGCTGGCTAAGCATGGAATCCCCATCATTGCCCTGAGGGTCTATTTGAAACTTGAATATTCAAGTGGCAGAGTGGGCAGTGAATATTTTCCTCCTCTCCACTCGTTATTGGTGCTCTTTGCTGTGTAGATGACATTTCCCTGAGGCCTCGACTCCAAGTGAAATGGTTTTGTATTTTTTGGGACACAAACCTGTTGCTCCAATGTATTCAGTGGGAACAGTTTCATTTCACTGCAAAACTGGTAAGTAGATCCCAGAAATAAAGAGAAGCAGGGAAAGAAGTCCTGTTCCTGAAGGTTTTCTGCAGTACAGAGGCTGCAGCAGCAGGGTTGAAGGCAGATGGAAATATTGGGAATATTTGGGAATATTGAGAAGGAAATATTGCCTGTAGAACAAGCAGAATGAATTCAGTTCAGATTAGGGTAGACTTAACTAACTCCTGTATTTAAGCCCTTGTTCAGTCTGGTTCTTTCTGCTTTTTTTTCCTTTTCAGATGACCAACACACAAATATTCCAAATTCAATTTCACACTGGATTCATAGCCCTGGGAACAACCACTCTCAAATTCACCAAGTGAGTGTCTGAAGCTGAACATAAATCAAACCTGATGCATAAAAGCCTGATGAAGGCTGAGGGAGAACAGTCACAGATGAAATATGAAAAGCCTGAATATACCGAAAGCCTTTTTATAGCTTTCCAGAAATACTCTTCCCTTTTAAACTGGACTGAATTTAAGCTCTTGTCCCCTTTAGGCCTGAGCTGGATGCCTGTGACTCCCCAGACAAATATCCTCAGCTCTTTCACGTGATACTGGACATAGAAATACAGTCTGCAGACAGACAAACTGAATTAACTCCCCCGTGGGAGAACTTCACGACAAAAGACATCAACCCCTCCATCCTCTTCTCCTCCCACCAGGAGCACCAGGACACTCTTGCTTTGGCAGGTAAGGGAGTTTGGATTTCTTGCATGGATTTATTCCCTTTCCATGATTTTTTTCATGCTGAGCTGGGTTTTGTTGAATCCCACCTCTCCACTGCTCTGTGCTGCAGGTAGAGGTGCCACGGATTCCCCCCCGGATAACATCAGGAACGTTGGGCAGAGTGCATTCTTCTCCTCTCTCAGCTGGCAAGGTAGGCAAGGCTTGGTTCTTAGTGAAATCTGCCTCAGAGAACACAAAGAACTCCTGTTCTCCTGCCTGGAGCACGGAGTGAGGCTGAGGGATCCCACTGGGGCTTTGCTGTCAGAGCACAGAGCTGCTGCTGGGCACACCCCGATGTTGCATTGGGGTGGGGATTCCTGTCCTACAACATCCCCTTCAAACTGTGGGGCCATGACTGACACAGTTCTAGGGTGAACCTTCACCTGTGGCCTCTTTCATGCTAAAACTTGAAATAAATAAGCCTTGATGAGAAAATTTAGGTTAATCTTGGCAAAGGAATCCTGGGATCATTTAGGCTGGAAAAGACCTTTAAGGTCGAGTCCAACCATTCCCCAGCACTGCCAAGGCCACCACTGACCACGTCCCCAAGTGCCACATCCTCCATGGATGGGGACCCCAGCTGTGCCAGGGCTGCAAAACCCTTCTGGGGAAAGAAATTTACCAGCTTTTATTTTAAAAAGCAAAAAAAAAAAAAATATTTTAGCCAAATGCTGCTGTGCTATTCTCAGCTTTCTGTTCTGCTTGCGAGCTGATTTTTTTTTTTTTTTTTACGGGACCTTTTTGTGATGACCAAACTAACAGCTGCCTAATTTTATTTTCAATCATCATTTAGATCAGAAATCTGACAAAAGTAGCTCTCACCCCACCTCAGAGGATCGAGCAGCGTTGGTGCATGAGGAAAGCGAACAGTCAGATGACGAACTCTTGTCCCTTTCCAGTCAGCACAGCAACGCCAGTGACAAGCCCCACGGGACCCCCAAACACAGCAAAAAGCAGCAAGAGCCCCCAGCAGCAGCAGCAGCAGCAGCAGCACCTCCCCCTGAAGACGTGGACCTGCTGGGCCTGGATGGCAGCCCCATGAGCAAGAGCTTTCCCTCGCAGCCCAGCGCTGCCCCCTCCAACTCTGACCTGCTGAATGATTTGTTTGGGGTGGCAGGGCCCAGCTCCTCCCAGAGCCCCGCTGGAGCTGCTGCTGCCGAGGAGGTTTTCCCCGGATCCGTGCAGTCCACCCCGCGGCGCTCGGCAGCCTCGGCGTCGCCGTCCCCGTCCCCGAGGGTAGGAGAAGGTAATGGTGGCTTGGCCCACAGGGGGGACTTGGGCTTGGAGGATTCCTTGTTGTAGTTGGACACAAAATAAAGATGATTGACTCTAGGATAATTCTCAGAAGGCAGAGAATCAGAAGGCTTTGTTTATAACTGATTAACTCTAGAATATTGACTGTAGAATATTGACTCTAGAATAATTCTCAGAAGGCAAAGGATCAGAAGGTTTTATTTATAATTGACTCTAGAATATGATGATTGACTAGAATAATTCTCAGAAGACTTTACTTATAATTGATTGACTCTAGAACAATTCCCAGACGGCAAAGAATCAGAAGGCTTTATTTATAATTGATTGACTCTAGAATATTGACTCCAGAATATGATGATTGACTAGAATAATTCTCAGAAGGCTTTATTTACAATTGATTGACTCTAGAATATTGACTCTAGAATATGATTGGCTAGAATAATTCTCAGAAGGCAAAGGATCAGAAGGCTTTATTTATAATTGATTGACTCTAGAATATGATGATTGACTCTGGAATAATTCTCAGAAGGCAAAAAATCAGAAGGCTTTGTTTATCATTGACTGACTAGAATACTGACTCTGGAATATGATGACTGATTCTAGAATAATTCTAGAAGGCAAAGATGATCGACTCTAGAACAATTATCAGAAGGCAAAGAATCAGAAGGCTTTGTTACAATTGTTTGACTCTAGAATATTGACTGTGGAATATGATGATTGACTAGAATAATTCTCAGAAGGCAAAGATGATTGACTCTAGAACAATTCCCAGAAGGCAAAGAATCAGAAGGCTTTATTTATAATTGATTGACTCTAGAATATTGACTCCAGAATATGATGATCGACTAGAATAATTCTCAGAAGGCAAAGATGATCAACTCTAGAAAAATTCTCAGAAGGCAAAGGATCAGAAGGCTTTATTTATAATTGTTTGACTCTAGAATATTGACTCCAGAATATGATGATCGACTAGAATAATTCTCAGAAGGCAAAGAATCAGAAGGCTTTATTTATAATTGATTGACTCTAGAATATTGACTCTACAATATGATTGACTCTAGAATAATTCTCAGAAGGCAAAGACTCAGAAGGCTTTATTTACAATTCTTCTTGGTCTTTTATAAGTTATTCCAAAACAAAGGAACAGGATTGGTGCATAGGAAGGACAAATTCTTTCAAATTCTATTGCTTAAACTACAGAAATAGCAAGCACCAGCTGGGCAAGGTTGTTATGAGAAAAGGTAGTTATTTACACAAGGTTGTTTTGAGAAAAGAAAACTGTTGAAAAGTTTCCCTTGGGAAAGAACTGGCAATTGTTAGCAAGCTGAAAAATTCTCTCAGGCTCAGAAATATCAGGCCCACAATTCCTCTGGGGGATCTGCTCATGTGGGGGATCCCAAAATGTCAACCAGCTCCTCTGCTCTAGGCTGGCGCATCCCCACCAAACCACTTTGGGGTTTGGAGGCTCCTCACACCAACAGCCACTGGAGAGCCTCAGTTTTGCTCTCATTATGTGTCCAACAGGAGATGATGAATTTTAAAAACAATCCTCTGGGGGTTTGAGTAGACCTACAGCAGCATGAATTGAATTTCTCTTTTAACTTAGGGGGTTTGGAGCTGTGAGAGGGATCCTGGACTAGGAAATAGAGAATTTCTGTTTCTTCCAAGACCAGGCTGCAGGAGTAGTTGGATAGATATTAGGGAGAGGGATCTTTTGAAGCAGAACAAGTGCAAAGAGAGGGGAGAAGAATCCAAGTTTGAGTGGAAGAAATTGGTCACTGGTACCTGGAGAAGGTTTCTCTTGTGGCTGTTGTAGGCTCAGTCTCAGAGCTCTCACCCAGGGGAGATTTTGCAGACACATCACACAAGATGTGTCTGCCAAGAAAAACCACATTGCTGCTGTGATGCAGCAACAGATCAGGAAAAGACTGAGGGATTTGTGAGCTCTGCAGAGCCAGAATCACACAGCTCAATTGTCCCAGGCCAGGAAAACAAGGATGAGAGCTTGGGAAATGAGTGAAGAGTAGTGACTGAGTAACATAAGTAATGAGTAGCATCATTAGCACAGAGCTTCTAGGGATTGTACCTTTCAGGGTGCCTTTAACCTTAAATTTGTTGACAAGACTGACTTCATAGGAGTTTGTTTTTGTTGAGTTTGTTGGAATTTTACATGAAAGAGAAAAGACTGAACAAATTGATCAAAAATGGAGCTGGAGAAGAACTGGATTTTTGTAACAAGTGATGTAGGAAAGAGATCCATTATTTTCTAAAGCTGTTTCTGAAAGTCCTTTTATCCCCAGCATGGATAACCTTTGCCAGCCTGAAATCATCTTGAGAGGAAGCAGCAATGGCAGCAATTGCACCAGGGCAGTAACTCCAAGCTCCAGACTGTCTTCCACTCTCTACTGGTAGTTCAAACTCCATCAGAAGTGCCTGAACACTTTAATTCTCACTTTGCCTGGCTCTAAACTCAGCCTCCCTTAGGAAACAAGAGATGGGGTCAGTTTGCTGCCATGACCAAGTTGTGGGGCTCTTTAGGTGCCCAGAATTTGGGATATTGCTGCTCCCCCACAGTCTCAGGCTGTCTCCCATTTGCTACCTGCAGCTCTCAGATTTCCTCTCCCCACAGCATCCCCTTTACCCCGAGGCACATTCCTGGTGCAAGTTAATGATTTCTTTTTCTCAAACATGTTTTCACAGCCGCTGCCTTTGATCCATTTGGGAGCAGCCCCAAGCAAACTGGTCCAGACCTCCTGGGTTCCTTCCTTGGCTCATCAGCTGTCCCTGGGGATCCTTTCCTTCAAGCCACAAGGAGCCCTTCACCAACTGTGCACAGCGATCCCTTTCACATGGGTAGGGAAGGGGAGGCTCTTCCAGGCTGTTTAAATAAATGTAAAATGTTGCTTTGGAATAGAAATGGAACCATTAACTACAAACTGATGCTTCCCACAAAACGACTCTAAACCACAGAAACCCCATGAAACAGGAAAGAGCTTTTTGTCTCAGGACTTAGAGTGTATTCAGCATGTGAAGTGTGATGGGATGAGCTGAGTTTTGCTCAGGTCTTAGATTTAATTAATAGGCTATTTATATAAATAAAAAGAGAGGCCATGAGGAATGTCTGCCCACATACTCCTGTGGTTATGAGGTCTCCTTTGAACCAAACTACCATTAATTGCACCCTAAACACAGCCATATTTAGAGAAAACACACATCCTTTGGTGATTTTAGTTGCAGGCACCAACTTTTCTTTAGCTCCAGTACTAACCCTAACCAAATTCATAATTGAATTTGACAGAAGAGAAGGAATTTTCTTCTCTCTGTTTAAAAGTTCCCTAATTTCCTCCTTCTCACACCAAAATTTAATGTGTAAATTTTGTAAAAAAACTGTCTGAAGCACATTCAGTCATGGATTTGTTGGTGCTTGATCATCTAATATGTGGTCCATGGGAATATCTCCCTGGAAAGTTGGAAAGGATCTTAAAGATCACCCAGTTCCAGCCCCTGCCATGGGCAGGGCCACCTCCCACATGAGGTTCTTGGGCTTTGCAGAGTCCCAGTGGCTCCTGGTGGGCACTGGGCCATGCTGGTTTTGCTGGACTCTCTGAGATACTGATATCCATCTTTCTCTTTAGCTTCGAGCACTCCGACAGTTTCCATCCAACCAGATGTTTCCAGTGGTTGGGACTGGCCCAATAAAGCAGGTATGTGTCATGAAATTCAGGGTGGTTAGCAAAAAACCCCCCCAAATCCAAACCTTTAAGGAGCTCTGAGAGGGGAGAGGCAGAGGGAAAATGCTGGCAGTGACTGCAAAGAACAGTTCCCTCTAAAGATTTCCATATTTAAAATAAAATCTGTGTTTGTTTCCTCCAGAGCAGTACAGGTGAGGTGAGAGTATCCAGAGGTTGTTTCATTCCATGTAGAGCCATGGGAAAAACCTGGGAAGTGCTGTGCATTCCCAGGATGCCACTAAATGATTGCAGGATTCTTTCTAATCTTGGGAGAGTGTGGATGGCCTCCCAAAGTTGATTCTGAAGGCTTCTAGTTCTTAAAATACACCAGTGTGTCACAATTCCTCTGGCAGTGCAGACAGACTGGGAACACTCCTGTGCTGCTGCTGCTAATTGGGAGTGGGAGTGCAACAAGTCTGAGGCTGCTGAGGAACCTGACAATGGTACACTCAATTTTAATAGCAGTCTTCTAATATGTGCCTGAGCACTGGGGAAGAGCTGCACTACATCAAACAGGAGGAAAATGTTCTTTTTTCTTTTATATATATGTATTTTTTTTTTATTTTTTCTTTTTAAGGTGGTCTAGGAATGGGAAGTAAATCTGCTGCCACCAGTCCTACAGGATCCCTCCACAGCACTCCCACTCATCAGGCTAAACCCCAAACACTGGATCCATTTGCTGATTTGGGAAGCCTTGGAGCGAGTTTAGCAGGTTTGCATCCCTTATTAAAAAAGGAAGATAATAAATCATCAGCATTCTTTTAGGGAAATAGGCTGAGCAGCCTGGTATGTGTGGGGCCTCTCAGCCCACCTGCCTGCCAGTGCTGCTGCCAGGCTTTCCTTTCTGCCTGATTCCCTGTAAACTCTCACTAATCTGTGCTTTTCCTGATCCCTGGTCAAAAAATGTGCTGGCAACATGCAGGGAGCTCAGCACGACTGCAAAGCACAACCTCTGATAAGTCCAAACACGCTCTGGCTGAGGATGCTCTGTGCTCAAGTGCTGCCACAGGCCTGGGAGGAGAATTTGGCTCTGCAAAGCTGCTGGGGTTCTTGAGGAATTGCTTCCTTCTACGCTTGACTCATTTTCCTGCTTTGTGAGAAAAGCTGTGGAATTGATCTGCCTCTAATTTGCAGTATTGTCTAAAGGAGGGGTATTTACACCCAGCTGCAATGTTTGACTGCTTAGAAAAACCTTTTCCCCTTGTTTTACGTCATAAAACACTCAGCAAACGCTCAATTCCACTGTTTAAAAGGCACTTCTGAGAAATTATTGAAGCTTTCCTTAAAGCCCAGCACTGTCTGAGCGTGGTAAATAGATTTTTCTTGCCTTTGTTGCTGCCCTCAGCTCCTTGCGAGCCCTTGTGGTTTGGTGCGATGTTTGTTTTCCCCTTTGCGTCAGCCCCAGCATGGGTCTGGAATTCGGTTTCCCAGTTCCCTCTGCTGGATTTCAGGCCGCTCTGCAGGAGCAAAACAAAAAGGCTGCCAAGCCCCGTGTCAGAGGCACCGAGGTCCTTTAAAACACGCATTCCGTAGGAGAGTGGTGGGGTTTAAAAACAAACGGCTGGGATATTTAAGCACATTTTTGTTGGTCGTGACTAAATCAAAAGCACTTCATCCAGTTTCCATGACACATTTCTGAGCTGGGAGCTTTGTGTGGATGTCAGTGTGAAATAACAAAACATTGACACTGGTACCTCCCACAAACACAGCCAGAGGAGCATCCCCTAAAGCAGTGAAGTGCTGGGACACATCTCTGGGGATGGTTTTAATCAGCACAGAGTGAGGAGACACGATTTCAACAACACCAGCTCGGTGTTGGCACTGGCACAGGCTGCCCAGAGAGATTCCTCATCCCTGGAAGTGCTCAAGGCCAGGCTGGATGGGGCTCTGAGCAACCTGGGCTAGTGGAAGGTGTCCCTGCCCATGGAACTGGGTGAGCTCTGAGGTCCCTCCTGATTTTAACCATTCTGTCATTCTGTGTTGCCACCATCCACACAGAGCTGTGGCTCCTTGTTAGTGACATCCAGCTTTCCTTGTTTCCCTGAGCCACCTCCAATTCCTCAAATCACAGAATCACAGAATCACTGGGCTGGAGGAGACCTCCAGGATCATCGAGTCCAACCCAGCCCTAACCTCAACTAAACCATGGACCAGTGCCACATCCAGGCTTTTCTTAAACACATCCAGGGATGGTGACTCCACCACCTCCATGGGCAGACCATTCCAATACTTTATCACCCTTTCTGTAAAAACCTTTTCCCTGATATCCAGCCTGTATTTCCCATGGCACAGCTCGAGGCTGTGTCCTCTGGTTCTGTCAGTGCTGCCTGGAGAAAGAGCCCAAGCCCAGCTGAGCACAGGCACCTTTCAGGGAGCTGTGGAGAGTGATGAGGGCACCCCTGAGTCTCCTTTTCTCCAGGCTGAACAAGCCCAGCTCCCTCAGCCATTCCTCACAGGGTTTGTGTTCCCAGCCCCTCACCAGCCTTGCTGCCTCCTCAGGATGTGCTCAAGCATGTCAATGACCTTCCTGAACTTTCTAAACTTCCTAAATCCTCAAAGCTCAGCTACATCCAGCTTTCCCTGTTTCCCCGAGCCACCTCCAACTCCTCAAACCCTCAAAGCCCTATAAACACCTTACAGAGCAACCTGGGGCCAAAAGCGCAAAAATTCAGAAAAAACAGCAGCCAGAGGGGAGGGTGGGGGGGATTAATTCCCTGTTCTCATTCCCGCGGTGAGTCCCTCCCGTTGCTCTCCGCAGGTGGCCCCTCGTTCGCCAGCAAGCCGACCACGCCGACGGGCATGGGCGGGGGGTTCCCGCCGTCCCCGCAGAAGCCGCCGCCGCAGCCCATGGGTGGCAGCGGGTGGCAGCAGGGCGGGGGGTACGGCTGGCAGGGGGCACAGCCCAAAGCGCAGCCCAGCGTGCCCCACGCCTCCCCCCAGAACAAACCCAACTACAACGTGAGCTTCTCGGCCACCGGGGCGCAGGGCGAGCGGGGGAAAGGACCCGCTAATGTCGGTAAGAGTTTGGGATTCAGCCCCTTCCCACCTCGATATTCCTTTGGTTTGCGGGTTAGGGCTAAGCAAGGCAGGCACGTTGATTGTTTGGTGCTTTGTGCTGTCCTAGATGCTAAATTGTGCTGTTTAGGGAGTCCTGTATTTCAAATGAGCTTCCAAAATAATCCTGGAAGTGTCCAAGGCCAGGTTGGATGGGGCTTGGAGCAACCTGGGATAGTGGAAGGTGTCCCTGCCCATGGCAGGGGGTTGGAACTGGATAAACTTTAAGGTTCCTTCCAACACAAACCATTCTGGGATCCTATAATAATAATAACAACTTAAAACTAACATTAAATAACGTATTTCATAGAACCTGCACGTTCATTAGTACTAGGAGATTGTTAGTGTGATTAACTGAGGGATGTATCTTATGTAGAAAGCCAATGTTAAATGATAATGAGATAATAATAATTTCAAATCTTCTCGGTTTTCAAGATTCCAAGCCAAAAGTGTCTGCAGATTTCGAAGATTTATTATCTGGTCAAGGGTTTAATGCTCACAAGGACAAGAAGGGCCCCAAAACAATAGCTGAGATGAGAAAAGAAGAAATGGCAAAGGAGATGGACCCTGAAAAACTAAAAGTAAGCAAAATTCTTGGTGATGTTCTGCCAGTCATTCAATGTCCTCAACAGATTTAAAACTCCAAGGTTACATTTCTGTCCCCAGCCAGACCACATCAACAATGGCTTGCTCAGTGTCACTGTCTGGGCTGCTCTCTTCCACAGCTCTCCAGCCCTGATTAGCAGGCACAGCTAATTGAACTAATCCTCTGCCTCATTAATCCTGACTGCTTTGGAATTCTCATCTCTCCTCCATAAATTGCCAAACTGCAGATCTCTTATGAAAGGGAAGGGAATTCAGCCTGTCCTGCTCTGTATGTGAAATATGAGACCACAAACTGGAATTACAGAAGGGGAGAGAACTCTGAGGAAAAGCTGCAGCAAAAGCCAAGCAGAGTTCTAGAAAACAGAATGATCCTCTCAAAATTTCCTGGTTTTAGCCTTGTGGAAAGGCTTTAACCTTTGGGAAGTGACAGCAACCATGCTGAACACCACAACAGCTGGACAGAGCTCAGGCCATGGAGTGAGCAGGAATTTTCCCAGCTCCCATTTTTATCCCCACAAAAGCTGTCGAGTCACTGAAGCTCCCAGCTGATTTGGCCTTCCCAATATAATTCTCTTTGCTCTGATGCATTTTTATTTCATTGAGGCAGCTCAGCCTGGAACTGTAAAATCTATTTATGCTTTGGTTTTCACATTTACATTTTAGCTTAGCTGAGCTTGGTTCAGGTGTGCAGTTAACCTTGCTAAAGAAGCAGACGGTTGAACACTTAATTTGTCTTTTGACTATTCCATCAGCATTACTAAATGAGTGTTTTTAGCAGGGATGTTGATCAAAGTCTGTCTTAACTTCCAAGCAGTGATATAAAAATTAATAACAATCAGACAAAGGTTTTCTGAAGGTTTTCTAAAGCATGGAAAGAAATTTAAGACGTTCCCCATGGTCACAGCTATTCAAATGAAGAAACTTTGTCCTGGTGGAATAATGTGAAGCATAAATAGAGACTCCCACTCCTTTCTGCAGGTGCTGGAGTGGATCGAAGGGAAGGAGAGGAACATCAGGGCACTGCTGTCCACCATGCACACGGTGCTGTGGGCAGGGGAGACCAAGTGGAAGCCCGTGAGTATGGCAGACCTGGTGACTCCAGAGCAGGTGAAGAAGGTGTACAGGCGGGCTGTGCTCATCGTTCACCCCGACAAGGTAAGGCTGGGCTGCCTCCACCTCGAGGGGAAACCCTCGATTAGAAAGTGCTGGGTGGGATTGCTGGGTTTATTGCTGCAAACAGCTCTGCAGAAAGCGGGAGCTCAATATTTTTGCTGGTTTCTGAAAGTTGTGAACTCCAAGCTCACCCCTGGAAGTGTTCAAGGCCAGGCTGGGGCAATCTGGGACACTGGAAGGTGTCCCTGCCCATGGAACCATTTAATCTTTAGGGTTCTTCCCAACCCAATCCAGTCAGGGGTTTTGTGAAACCACTCCCAGCCCCAGGACTGTGCCTGGAACCTGCTGCTTCAAGCAGCAGAAATCCAGAGCTTTTGTCACCCTCACTTTGACCCTCAGCTGTTCAGCTGCTGGACAAGAGTTCCTGCTAAAGGAGATCCAAATCCAACCCCTACAAAGGAACTATCAGCTTATTTGGTTGCCCAGCCTGTGGCTGGTGCTCTGGCTGTTGCCACTTGATGACCAGGGAGCCACGGCTCCATCTGGGACACCCCATGGGAGGAGGAAGCTTCTACCTGGCAGGGAATAGAGACTCTGAGAGTCTCAAGCTTGGGAGGACGTGGGCTGCCCGAGGTTTGCAGGAATTCTGATTTCATCCAGGAACTGCATCCAGTGGCTGCTCTTCCCCTGCCATGCAGGTAAAACTCCTCTCCCAATGCCAAGGTTATATTTATTAGAAGGTTACATTTATTGTGCCCATGGGACAGTGCTTTATCCCACTCTGGGGTTTGTCAGCTCTGAGGAGCAGCTAAGCCAAGAAATTCTTAAGGACAGCAGCCCCTCAGAGCAGCTTATTTTTGTCAAGGAGAAAGTGAAAATTCATGGAACTGCTCGGGAATCTGCTCACGTGCCAGCTGCTGTGGTTGGGTTTGGGAGCTCTGATATCCCTCTTTTCTCTCTGTTTTTATTCCAGGCTACTGGGCAGCCATATGAACAATATGCAAAGATGATATTTATGGAGCTAAACGATGCCTGGTCAGAATTTGAAAACCAAGGACAAAAACCCTTGTATTAGGTACTTTCTCAGCCTCCACTCCAGACCCGTGCTAGTGCTTATATAGTCTCTTGTCACAAATGTCACAGATCAACCAAACTCTGGCTGGAAATTCAGAAGTTTCAGAAAACAAAGAACCTAATACTTATCATGAAGAATGCAAGAAAGGTTTCCTAACATTTGTCTCCAGAATCCTGAGCTCAGAGGAACTCTGGCCACCTGGCTCGCCCTACCAGAGCCACAGGGTTGCAGTTTCTGGCAACTTTTCTATTTTATTTTGGATTCCAGTGGGACGAGAGAGAACACATACTGGGAAAAGGTGGAATTGGTCTGTCTCCAACAAAGTGTAGCTGGTGAATTTCCTATTTTTTTTTTTTTTTGTGAGGTGTGATATGGCAACACTTCAGTTGTGTTCAACAACTGCTGGTGAGGCCCAAACTTCGATGTACGTTTATTTTTTTTTTCCTGGGTTTGGATGGAATTATCCAATTGAAGTGCTCAGCTGTGGTTTAGGCACACTCCTAACAGTCACCATTTGCTGCTTAATTGCTCATCTAGTGTAGTCTGGCTGAATAGAGCCAAAGCTGAATCCTGGGCTGGGTCAGTGTGGCAGCTGCCCGCTGCTTTTTTTGCATTAATGCTGTGCTTCACCTCACAGCCCCGCAGTGAAATGTGCAGGCTGAATTCCTCAGCGAGTGCTTTGGGAAGCAAGCAACGAGTCCTTGATTCAACAGCCCCTTGTTGGTTTGTTAAGCAGCAGTTTTGGGGAGGAAGGGTGAATCCACCTTGTCCAAGTGAGGAATGAGCACGTGCTGCATTTCCCATGGTTCTCATCAGCAGCTTGAAACCATCCAAGAAATATCAACCACTTAAAATTCTGCTGGAAAGGTTTAGAAACTTCCCAGTTTCTGGGTAACACTTCCCCTCCTGAGGATTCAGAACTTTTTCCAGCCCACTTGTATCACCTTTATGCCTTGATCAGCTCCAGAGCACTTGGCCAAGGCTCTTGGCAGGCTGAAACCTGTTGCAACTTCATTTTTCAGATCATGGTGTACGAGCTGTCACACAGACATCCACAGACCAGGTCTGATTTCTGAGGTCACTCCAGTGCAAATTGATTATCTTAAAAGTTTATATTGGACCAAAGCAATAACATCACAAGGAAATCTCTCTGTTGCTGAAGCTGAAGCAGCTTTCCTAGTTCAAAAGCGAGTAGAAATTCAAACTTCACCCCGAATTCTGGCGTTCTTTTGTAGAGTAACTAAAGCTAGCAGTTTATTTACCAACACCTATCTGTATTTGAGGGATACTCAGAAGGTGGGCAGGAATTCATCTGTATTTACTGCCTCAGGAACAGGTTGCCATCGGATGTGAGTCTTTAAGGCTGGTGGTTTTTCAAGACAATCCACTACTTGTTGCACTTACATTTTCAAGTGGCAAAGCTATTACTGCAAAGAAAGTGTGTCAAAGTACATGGCTTTCTGTATAAAACTCATCCTTTTGTTGTACTGGTCCATTATTTACTGCCATTAACTGAAAAATGTGAAACCAACACATAGGTCTCCTTTTATATAAAAGACCTTAAGATAATAGTAACAAACTGGATGTTATTTATTAATGTTTTGATCCAGTATGTGCTCGTCTTATTTAAAGAGATAACTGGAATGTGAATCATGTTCCTGTGATTTGTTGGTTTATTGTTTCTCATTCACATTTGTAGATATTGTGACCTATGCCTATATAATAAAAAAAGGATCTCATTACTATAACGTACTTTTTTTAATGATGAAAACCTCATTAGCTTTGTATCGAGTTTGTCAGAGCACATAACTCTGGATACTCATCCATTCACAAAATACAAATCCACCATTAAACTTTACCAAAAAAAAAACCCCCTCCCAACCCTCTACCCCACTTAAGCTTTGATTACTTCCATCCCTAATGTTTTTATGGATGCATGAAAGTATTAGG
The DNA here is from genome assembly GCA_910950805.1 of Acrocephalus scirpaceus scirpaceus. Classification (NCBI taxonomy): domain Eukaryota; kingdom Metazoa; phylum Chordata; class Aves; order Passeriformes; family Sylviidae; genus Acrocephalus; species Acrocephalus scirpaceus. Next base: position 1,793,936 of record OU383779.1, on the reverse strand, counting down.
ACGTATGTATATCCAAATAGTTAACTAAAAAAAAAAAACAAAACCCATTCTTGTCATATCTGGTAGTGACAGAGGTTATCAATGTTCAGGTTTACTGTTTGACTAAATTATTGTAATTTTTGTAAATACGGTATATACTCGATGAAATTGTGACTGGTCTAAAACATTTGTATATACATTAAAAAGCTCAAATTAACATATTCAGGTATCTTTTGTGCTTGTGACCACGAGGTTTAAATCACACTGAGCCCTGACAGGGTCAGTTTTGTCACTGTCATTATCCCCAGGTTGGCATTCCAGGTGCTTTTCCCAAATTATTTGGAAATAACTTGGCATTGCTGTTCTTAGGCTACTGCCTTCAGAGACCCACAGCCAAAAAAGTCAGCAACCCCAAATTTTTCAAAATTTTTTGAAGCATTTAGTGCATTAAGCCTGTTTTACTACATCTTCTGGGCTCAAAGTAATTTAAAATAATGAAAAATGGGGAAAAATACAAATCAGGGAACACATAAAGAGAAGAGCTGAGGAGGGAAAAAAAAAATCTGAAAAAAAGCTCCCTGGGGAGGGTTATTGAAAAAGTTGTGCAAAAACTCCCTCTAAAAGGCATTTCTTGGGACAGAAATGCTGTTGTTGGGTCAAAAGGGTTGCTTTTTGGGGAAAAAATGCAGTTCTTGGGGGAAAAAAGTTCTTTTTGAGACAAAAAGACCATTCTTGGGGCAAAAAGGCCATCGCTGAATTAATAAGGCTGTTCTTGAAAGGCCATTGTTGGTCAAAAAGGGAAGCTCCAAAGAGTCATGTCAAAATAACCAAAGCTTGAAAAACACGGCTTTAAAAAAAAAAAGCTGTGCCTTTCTTAGTGTGGATCAGCAGAAGTGTGGATGATGCAGGCCCTGAGGTGGCCCTGGTTGAGGCAAACGAGGCTCTCGCTCCATTTTTTGGGGTGAAAACAGAGGTTTTCAGGAGTACCCACAAAACAGCACCGCCTGAGGGGCGGGGGCTCTTTAAAGCGGTGTTTATGGATTCAAATCGCGGCTGCGCACAAATACACGCTTCTTACGCACATATATTAATTTAATGCGCACGCATATACATTGATTACACTCCTACAGGGCTTACATATTAAAACAAATCCGTTTATTTGAGAGGTTAAGCCCCACCCCGGGGCCGTCCCCTCAGGACGCCCCGCCCCCTGTCGCGGGCGCGGGCGTGGCGAGAAAATGAGCTCCCGCCCACCGCCCCGCCCTTTTAAAGCCTCGGTCACGTGACGCGGGGAAAAGGGGCGGGGCCGGAGGGCGGAAGTCGCGCGGTGCCAGCGGAGCCCGGACATGGCGGGCGTGAAAGGTACCGGGGGTTCCCCGTGAGGGAGCGCGCCCCGGGCAGCGCCTCAGCGCGGGGCGGGCGGCCGGGAATGGCGGGGAGGGATGCCCGGCACTGAGGGAGGTGGTACCCTCGCTGAGGGATGCCCGGCCCCGCGGTGAGGCGCTTGGCGGTGCCCCGGGAGGGATGCCCGGTGCTCGGTGTGGCGGCCCCGCCTCACCGGCCGCCCTGTGCCGTTGCAGCTCTCGTGGCCCTGTCCTTCAGCGGAGCCATCGGGCTGACCTTCCTCATGCTGGGCTGCGCCCTGGAGTACTACGGGTGAGCGGGCCGGCGCCCTTCCCAAAGCTTGTGCTGTTTAAATCCATTAATCGCGGGGTTTCTCTCGTTTAATGGAGCTGTTCGGCTCCTCCCGCAGCCCCCTCACTTCCAGGCTCTTGGCACGTGGCACTGTTGTGATTAAACATCACTTCCTTAGGCGGTATTTGCATTTCCATTAAAATAAAAAGCCTGCCTCAGGAGGAGCGGTGCCACCTTGGTAAATTGTTTTTAATCCCACCCAAGCGTTTTCCTGAATTTCCTGTTGCTTTGAACAATCCTCCTCCCTTAAATTTCCATTTGGGATGTCCCCTGGATGAGCTTTGGGTTCCCTCCCAGCCCAAACTGTTCTATAATTCCGTGATTCTGTGGCTGTTTATAAACGCTTTAACAATCCCGAGGAGGCTGGTGAGAGCTCTGACACACAGATGAGACGCCAGGGTGTGCCTGCTTTATCCCTGGAATTTGGGAAAGCCGCTCCTCTCCTGCTCCAGTGCATTTCCTGCTCCCTCTGTGGTCAGAGTTGAATCAGCAAAATGGTTCAAAACTGAGTGCAAAAGTAAAATAAATCAGCATTTGCTCCTGTGAGAGGGTGGATGCTGCTCTATCAGCACAGGGAAAACGAGGTGGAATCTTCTGATGAATCAAACCAAAAAAAGTAGGATTAGGAGAATTGCACCAACTTTCTGACTGAAATATCTATTTTAACTGATGATGCATTTCTTTTTTCCCCCCTGCCCAGTGTGTATTGGCCCCTGTTTGTGTTAATATTTTACTTCATCTGCCCCATTCCCCACTTCATTGCCAAGAGAGTGGGTGATGACAGTGATGCAGCCAGCAGTGCCTGCAGGGAGCTGGCCTATTTCTTCACCACAGGAATTGTTGTCTCTGCCTTTGGACTCCCCATCATCCTGGCACGGGTGGAAGCAGTAAGTCCTTGCTGATTTTTTATTCTCAGACACCACTTACTGGATGTCATCCTCAGTGCTGCTTTCATGTCGTTGTTGTGCTGTCTCCAGGTGAAAATAATCCACTGAAATTTGCCTTTTTGAGCTGAAAAAAAAAAAAAACCTCACATGACTGAAAAGTTTTTAGCTGGGTTTTTTCCCCCCTCCAGCCTTGTTTTGGTCCAACACAGATAATTAAATTTAAAAAAATCTTCTCCACCTCGTGCCTCTCTGTCTCATGACCTTTGCATCATTTCTTGCTCTAACTTCCCTTATTTTCCTCTTGGAATGTCTGCTTTCTCCATTAGGATGCTGCAAACTTGGGGAGTGTTAGGAGTTAAAATATAAAAGGCCAAACTTCCAGAGCTGCCCTTGTGGCTCTCAAATCATTTCCCAAACTTTGGCCCCTCACAGCCTGAGGAAACTCTGCTTAAATTCTTTCCTCTTTGCTTTCTGAACTTCTCTCTGTGTTGACATTTTGGTCACGTTTGAAAGGCAAAAAATTCCCCCTGTCCATGTCCCAACCACCCAGTGATGTTTTACTGAATCCTCTTGGTTTTCCCCTTCACTTTCAGTCCTTTAAGTCTTGTGTGAAATTTGCTGTGAATTTACTTGTAATGCCCAGTAATTCCCCTGATATTTTTATTTTGGACTTGTGGCCTGGCAGCAGCAGAACAACCACGAGAGGGAACTCTCAGTCATGTATTTAAGGAGTAAATGTTGCTTATTTAAATAAATTACTTGTGCACTCATTAAAAAAAAAAAACCTTTACTTTTAAATCCACGTTTTCCATGCTTGTTACTTATTTAAAAGGAAATCTTTTGATTTTGTTGCCTGGCAGTGAAAGGAGAGCACCAATTTCACCAGATTTCTCTCTGATTTAGGTGTGTTTTAATGATTTGTAAGGCAAGTCATCATTTTCTTCTAAATCCTAGCAGTAGCTTGGCTGAAGTGTTTATTAGTGATACCAGTGGCTGCTAATTGAATAATTAGTCACACAAATTGAATTATTTATTGTTTGCTTTTCCCGCTTTTAGAGTCTTTCTGTAGTATTTTGATTTTTTAAAATTATTTTTTAGTATTTTAGCTGATCTAATGCCTAGAATTAACTGCCCTGAGCATCTCTTCCAAGAACTGCTTTGACTGTTCCATTTCTTGCATTTCAGATCAAATGGGGAGCCTGTGGCCTGGTGCTGGCTGGCAATGCAGTCATTTTCCTTACTATTTTAGGCTTTTTCCTTGTGTTTGGCAGAGGAGATGATTTTAGCTGGGAGCAGTGGTAGGAGCTCGCTGTGGTGCTGGTAATTTGGAATATTTTACAGCTTTTTTTTTTGTCCCCCTCCTCGTGTTCTGTGTGTATGTATAGATATTATAACGTGTGTGGTATGTTATAAAATCCACATTATCTCACTTAATCATTTGCTTTTTTTAAATGCACTTCAGCCAAAGGGACCTTGCTGGCAGTTGGCTTGAAGTAGTCACTAAAATCTGGAATTATTGTGGATTTATCCTTGAAGAAGTTTACAAACCATGAGCAGTTTTCCCCATTTTTCATTGTATTTGCATTAATTTTTGGTTTAGTTGCAGTGTCATTGAGCCATTGGTCACTATTCCTGTTGGGTTTTTAACCATATAATCAAAGAATAATATAAAGATTCTCCTAATTGGGGTTGTTCAACTCGATCAATCTTTCTGCTTTAATTAGGATGAGTTTGTATTTCATTTTCATCTCATTAATTGTAATTGGGAGAAAAATTGTAATTTTTTAAAATGTTTTAAAGCCAAATGTAAATGATGTCAACTCTTACTGCCTAATGAAAACAAAAGAAAATAACCCTGGTTAAAAACCCTTCCACCTATGTTTGTTTAAATATAATTTTATCCCCACAAAGGTATTTTCTGTCCCTATTCAGTTCAAAAATTGTGGCTGTATTTGGGGGAATATTATATTTTAATGCATCTTAAAGCTGACATGACTTCTATGAAGGTTTACAAAAGGAAAACTACCCTCAGGACAGTTAAAATCACAATTTAGTGTTCAACTGTATTTTTATGGGTGTGAATTGCAAGAATGAAATGTTCTGCTGGGTAGGATTTTTTATTTTCTCCTTGCTTTTAAAAAACACTTCTTCAGCTCCTATTTTTTTTATCTGGAAGAAGATTATTATTACATTAAAACACTATTTTTAAATAGCATTATTCTAGTCAACATTTAAATAATTACACTTAGGCAAATCTAATTTTATTACTTTAGTTTTGTAAGAACAGAGGGAATGGTCAGTGATTAATTACATGAGCACTCTGAAATGGGGACAGAAATAATTTTGTGGTCCCCAGCCATGGGCTGTGGCTCAAGCAAGGAATGAAAAATGGAGTTTCAGGAAGGTTAATTCTGTATTTTCAATGAAAATTTCAGCTGTGTGAGAAGGAAGAGTTGAGCAGCTGCATTTTATGTTGAAGGGTTTCCAGGTTGTCTCCTGCTAAAAGAGGAATTAACATTAAAGGACATTTTTTTTTCTGGATATTAATCTGAAACATAGCAGGATAAACTTATAAAAATCCTGGGAGTAACAAATTATCTGAGAGTCTTCTTCCTGCTTTTGAGGAAATCACTTGTTTAAATGATAAACCAAATTTTTCCAGATTAAACATCATTTTCATTTTTAAATCCTGCTTTGATTTTAAAGAAGATGCCTTTTTTCTCTATACAGTGGCATTTGTCACTCAATAATGAAGTAAAACAGTGAAATAAAACCCAGTCAGTGCCTGATGATAAATTCTTAATACCATTGCTAAGAATTCCATTGAACTCCTCATGGATTGGGGTTGGATCCTGGAATCCTTTTACTCCATTTATGTACCAAAGGCTGCAATAGAAATCTACAAAACTACTCAATTACTGATGGAGTTTTGGGGAGGAAAACCAGCTGAGATGGAATTTTTCTTTAAAATAAATCACTCCTTGTGGGCTCTGCTGTGGTGTGTGACAGGAGCAGTGAACAAGGACAATCTGAAGGGACCAGGAGGACCAGAAAATGCTGTTTTAAATTGCTTTTTGCCAAATTTTTCTGTTGTACTGTATCCCCTTTGGGCTGTGGTTGGTGGGTGTTGAGTGGAGAAGGTCAACGCTTTTTTATTATTATTATTTTTATTATTATTATTGTTTGGAAGTAGTTAAGTGCACTAATCCCTGCTGTGAATGTCATGCAGTTTTCACATGGACTTTACATTTAATGTTGCAAATTGTGTTGAAATCATGGAGCTCTCCCTTAACCTCTGTAAAGCAAATTTAATTTGTTATCAAATACGATAAATAATATTTCAGTGGGGTTTTTTGTTCTCCAGAGCTTCATTGTCACTGAGCTCTGCTGGTCTGTACTGGGAATTGTGTCCCATCCCTGCAGTGGGATTTACTGGGCTTTCTCTGGAATGGTTTTCCTGTGTGGAAGTGAATGTTGTGTATCCCAAGTGCCTTAACTTCCACACGAGGCTGATTTTGGTGATCACCTGGTGAGATCAGTGCTCCAGAATCAGCTGCAAATCTGGGGCTGCATTTTCCAGAGTTTCCTTGTGGATTAATCCTGTTTCCTGTCCTTGGGAAATGCAGTTTGGACCTTTTGTAAACAGTTTTTTATCTCCTGTGATTGCCGTATCCTCGAGATCATGAAGTATTAAAACACGGACATTTAAATATATTCTACTTTTCTTTCTGAGTTGCCTACTAAAACTGACTTCTGGAATTGTCTAATAAACATATCTGATGCTTAAAAGATTTGTCTGTCTTAAATTTCAAGAGGTGACAGCAGACAGGTGTGAGGGGGAAAGTGAAACAAGTCCAGTGCTGCATTCCTGATGCTGGAATGGACAATTCCAGGAGCCATGGATGTGGAATTAATGTAAAATGTGGTGGAAAAATAAAGGATCATCACTTATGATGATGAAGTGGTGATTCTGGGAGGTTTTTAAAACCATTCCATAAAAAAGATGGGATGTAAGGTGGTGCTTGAGCTTTCCCACATCCCTTTCTTCCAAGGAGTTTGGAGTAAAATCCATTCTCTGCCAGCAGGGCAGGGATGCAGAGGGCAGCAGAGCTCTCCTTCTCTTCCAGGTCACTTCTCCTGCTGTTAAGGTGATGAAAATATTAAAGTGGGGAATTCTGATCGCCCCAGGGCTTGGGAAAATGGAATTATTGAATCCCCCACCATCAGGAGGAGTTTGTGGTTCTGTTTGGAAAAGCTGGAGCATTTCAGGGCAGTGCCTTGAGTCCAAGGCTCTGGAGAAGGTGAGTGTGGCTCAGAGCTGCTGGCTGTGCACTGGGAATGTTTGGGAATGCTGCTCACCTTTGGCAGAGTCACTTCAGCCCCAGGCTTGTCCTGAACTCCCCAGAGCTTGGGAGGATGGAGTTATTGAATATATTTCTGAAAGCCCCCACGATCAGGAGGAGTTTGTTTGGAAAAGCTGGAGTTTTCAGGGCAGTGCCTTGAGTCCAAGGCTCTGGAGAAGGTGAGTGTGGATCAGAGCTGCTGGCTGTGCACTGGGATGTTTGGGAATTGCTGCTCACCTTTGGCAGTCACTTCAGCCCCAGGCTTATCCTGAACTCCCCAGAGCTTGGGAGGATGGAGTTACTGAATCCATTTCTGAAAGCCCCAACCATGAGGAGTTTGTGGTTCTGTTTGGAAAAGCTGCAGCTTTTCAGAGCAGTGACCCTGAAGTCCAAGGCTCTGGAGAAGGTGAGTGTGGCTCAGAGCTGCTGGCTGTGCTTAGGAATGTTTGGGAATTGCTGTTCACCTTTGGCAGAGTCACTTCAGCTCTAGGATGGTCCTGGGCGCCCCAGAACTTGGGAAGTGAAGTTATTGAATCCATTTCTGAAATACCATGAGTCTGTTTGGAAAAGCTGGAGCTTTCTTTTCACAGCAATGTGTTGAGTCCAAGGCTCTGGAGAAGGTGAGTGTGGCTCAGAGCTGCTGGCTGTGCACTGGGAATGTTTGGGAATGCTGCTCACCTTTGGCAGAGTCACTTCAGCCCCAGGCTTGGTCCTGAACTCCCCAGAGCTTGGGAAATGAAATTATTGAATCCATTTCTGAAATACCATGAGGAGTCTGTGGTGTCTGTGTGGAAAAGCTGGAGCTTTCTTTTCACAGCAATGTGTTGAGTCCAAGGCTTTGGAGAAGGTGAGTGTGGATCAGAGCTGCTGGCTGTGCTTGGGAATGTTTGGGAATTTGTTTGGCTGTGCTCTGCTCACCTTTGGCAAAGTCATTTCAGCCCCAGGCTTGGTCCTGAGCTCCCTTTTTTAACCTGCTGCTGGATTTGGGGATGGTGTCTGTGTGGGGTAACTTTGATTTCCTGTCCCTCCCACCCTTGTTCAGGTGTTTTTCTTCGGTTATTCTCTGTCACATCCACTGAGTTGGATTAAAAAACCCAGTCTGGCCCTGGTTTTGTGGGTTCTTCAACCCTCTCAGAAGCTGGTAACCTTCCTGAGCAGTTGTTGTGACCTTGGGTAACTTCCTAAAACCTTTAAACAGCCTTTAATCCCATAAAATGAATGCAAGCTGGTTAACATCGGGGTGATACCCAAACAAAGTGTCCTGGTAAGACACTCCACCCAGAGACCCCAAAATTCACCCAAAATCCACCCAGAGACCCCAAAATTCACCCAAAATCCACCCAGAGACCCCAAAATCCACCCAGGGACCCCCAAAACCCCCGTTTCAAACTGTGGTGTTGAACTGCAAGTGATGGAAAGCTCCAAACTGAATTTTGTAACCCTGCTGTCAGTTCTGAGCACAGCAGGATTTTCAGATGCTGCACTGTTGGCTCTGCAGGGATTGTTTCTCTATAAAGGATGGACAGACTCTCTCATTAAGCTGGGTGCTCATTAATGAGCCATTGATTGGTTTAAGTGGCCCCTGCAAACCATGACCAGTTCCTACTGCAGGGCTCACCAGGGAAAATCTGATAAAATGGGTAAGGAGGAACTGGCTGCTGAATTGGGATCACATTTTAAAGATCAGCTGGAGACATTTTCCTCCGAAGGCCTGTTGTGTATTCAGCTTGTTTTATTGGTTTGCTTTTGCCCTTTATTTGGAGGTTTGCTTCAGCTGTTTCTGGGTTACATTAAAAATGGGTTACAGGTGTTTATTCCCTATAATTGGTACTTTTTTAAAAATGGAATTATGACTTCTCATAGAATAGTTCTAGATTGTAACAAATATTCTGGATATTCATATTTCTGGATATTAATTTTTGTCCTGCATTTTGAGGTTTGGTTCAGCTGTTTCTGGGTTATATTAAAAATGGGTTACAGGTGTTTATTCCCTATAATTGGTACTTTTAAAAAAATGGAATTATGACTTCCAATAGAATAGTTCTAGATTCAAATATTTCTGGATATTCATATTTCTGGTTATTCATTTTTGCCTTTGAGGTTTGGTTCAGCTGTTTCTGGGTTATATTAAAAGTGGGTTACAGGCGTTTATTCCCCATGATTGGTACTTTTTAAATGAAATTATGACTTCTTATAATTCTATACTGTAACAAATATTCTGGATATTCATTTTTCTGGATATTCATATTTCTGGTTATTCATTTTTGCCTTTGAGGTTTGGTTCATCTGTTTCTGGGTTATATTAAAAATGGGTTACAGGTGCTTATTCCCCATGACCAGGACTTGTTTTTTTTAATGGAATTATGACTTCCAATAGAATAGTTCTAGACTGTAACAAATGTTCTGGGTATTCATATTTCTGGATATTCATATTTCTGGTTATTCATTTTTGCCTTTGAGGTTTGGTTCAGCTGTTTCTGGATTATATTAAAAAAGAGTTACAGGTGCTTATTCCCCATGACCAGGACTTATTTTTTTAAATGGAATTATGACTTCTCATAGAATAGTTCTAGATCATACCAAATATTCTGGGTATTCATATTTCTGATTATTCATTTTTGCCCTTTATTTTGAGGTTTGGTTCAGCTGTTTCTGGGTTATATTAAAAATGGGTTACAGGTGTTTATTCCCCATGATTGGTACTTTCTAAAATGAAATTATGACTTCCTATAGAATAGTTCTAGATTGTAACAAATATTCTGGATATTCATTTTTCAGGATATTCATTTTTGTCCTGCATTTTGAGGTTTGGTTCAGCTGTTTCTGGATTATATTAAAAATGAGTTACAAGTGTTTATTCCCCATGATTGGTACTTTTAAAAAAATGGAATTATGACTTCCAATAGAATAGTTCTAGATTGTAACAAATATTTTGGATATTCATATTTCTGGATATTCATATTTCTGGATATTCATTTTTGCCCTTTATTTTGAGGTTTGGTTCAGCTGTTTCTGGGTTATATTAAAAATGGGTTACAGGTGTTTATTCCCCATGACCAGGACTTATTTTTTTAAATGAAATTATGACTTCCAATAGAATAGTTCTAGACTGTAACAAATGTTCTGAGTATTCATATTTCTGGATATTCATATTTCTGGATATTCATATTTCTGGATATTCATTTTTGCCCTTTATTTGGAGGTTTGGTTCAGCTGTTTCTGGGTTATATTAAAAGTGGGTTACAAGTGCTTATTCCCCGTGACCAGGACTTGTTTTTTTTTTAATGGAATTATGACTTCTTATAGAATATAAGATAACAAATATTCTGAATATTCATTTTTCTCATGGAAGATGAATGTCCCACCCCTTTCCTGCCTGTGCAGAACTTTGAGTTCCCTCTGGCCACTTTGGAGGGAGACAACAGGGATTATTAAAACATCCCTCTTTTCCTTTAGAAAATTCTTCGATTGTTTTCCAAGTGAACCTCAACCCATGGCTTTCTTTAGTAGAAAGAAAGGAATCATTTAGAAGAGTAATTTAGATGTAATATCTTTAGCAGAGTAATTTAGATGTAGTGAGCATAACTGTGCAAAATGACACATAATATTGGTGATAAATGCACATAATGCTAATAATAAATATGGATTATATGTGATAATAAGTCTTCCTTTTGCAGTTTTGCATTCAGGGAAGAATTCTGTGAAATGGTTATAAGAGGAATTTCAAATCTGCCCAGGTGTTGGGATCTGAACCCAAATATTTTTTTAGTTCTTTGCCTTCCCACAGCCAAACTCTGGTGGGAATTCCCTGGTGGGAACTGCCTGTGTTCCATATTTTTAATTGCTTGTTTTCTTGGGGAATGCTGGGAAAATGAATTGCTCACTGTTGTGGAGTTAAAAAAACTAAAGCAGAAATCACATTCAGGCTGGAATTTTGTGTTATTTGAATCCCTTAAAAGGAGAATAATGCTGAGGTACAGACAGCAGGGTTGGTGTCTCTGGTGGGTCCAAGGGATCATTTCAGGTTATCAATATTTTGAATTTTGATTTATCACTGCTTGGAGCTTCATTTTCCAATCCCCTGACTGTGCTGCTTTTATGTGAATAAATGGCAGATGCTGCTTGGGTGTTTTTGGGTTTTTTTGAGGATTTGGGGACAAATCAAGGGTGTTTAAAGTGCCTCTGAGAGCAGGACTTGGAATACGAGGACTGAGGGTGACATTTGCATGTTTTGCTCACCCTCTGTTGGGACTCTTTGATCTGGGGCTGTGATTTTGCTGCTCTGGTATTTCCCAGTATAACAGGAACCTTTGTTCCCAATTTTCCATCTTTAAAGGGAAATTAAAAAAATAAAAAAATCAACAACAACCCTTTGCAGCACCCAGAAACAAAAGCTGCCATAGTTGTCACTCTCTGGCTGCTGCTCAGATTCCCCCTTGGGGAGCTGATGGGAATTTGGGATGGAGGAGGGATGAGGAAAAGCTGCTGCAGTTGGGTTGGTGACCCTTTAATGTGAGTGGGATCATCCCTTGGCTGAGCATTGCTGGCTGTGCCTCCCAGGAATGGGGTGTTGGATCCACAAATCCCTGCTTTAAACACGGGGAGGGGATTTACCAGCTGGTCCTTGTTCTAGGAACACTCTTTGATTTATTTATCAGCAAATAAATAATTGCAGGGAGGCATTCAGATGTTTTAAACAGCTCCAGGGTGATAAAACCGTTTCCCATATAAAAAATCCCAAAAGAAAACCTTGCTCTGTTTCATTTTAACAGATTCAGAAATGCAGAATATTTTACAGGAATTACAGAAAATTAAATTTTAAATTACAGAAATATGTATTATATTTTAAATTACAGAATTAAAATTTATCTTTTAAATCAGATTATGCAAACTAATATAACTTAGCCAGTCCAGAGTATGCTGGATTTTCTTCCCATTTAAAGATTGCATTCCTAACAAATATTTTGCTGCTTAATTAAAATCTACAGCAGAAAATAAATGAGTTTTCATGGATCTCTTAATAGCCAGCCAGTCATTAGAAACAATTTCCAAATGCCCAGCCTTTGTCTGGGAGCCACAGAGGTGAGGGATGTGGGAAGTTAATTAGGATTCACCAATATCCCCAATTAGGATTGGGATTATTCACTTCCCTTTGGACACTTGATGATGGTCACAGGTATCTCAGTTTCTTTGCTCTTTTACAGGGTGGGTTTGTCATATTTGGAAGGTTTTTAAAGTCAGAACAATTCTTACAAAACATAAACCCCTCATCAGTGTTAGTAATTTTTGAAATGTGTTTGTTTAATGTGTGATGTTTTTCTTTGTGGGCTGTGAGGTATTTTTAAAATGTGGCCTTTGATTTGATGTGAAAAATGGCCCAATTAACTTAATTTTAGTCTCATCTTGTTGTTGATGCAGTGATGCTTCTGACAAGTGATGGAAAGCACAGTGAGTGACAGCGCTGCTCCCTTTTAGTGATGGGAATAATTAAAACAGAAATAAAGTCAATTTGAGGGGATCATTTCCAAAACTTTTGGATTCTTTGTGGAATTTTAAATAAATCAAAGGGCAAACCCAATTTTCTGCCACCTGCTTGTCTGACACTGAAGTGTTTTTATTGCCCACAACTCTGCAGTTTTGTGTGAGGTGCTCCAGGTTCCTGCAATAATTGTATTTTCTGCTCTGTAATGGGCAGGTAATGAGGTAAACTCATTTTGAGGGTCAGTCAACAGCTGATTTCCTGTAGCACTTTTAGTGAGCTCATTAATTTAATAGTAGCCAATTTTTAAATGGCAGTAATAGGTCATTCCTTGGGGCTGTATTTTTATTTGGAGACTGAGTGTGGCAGCAGGATTTAGGCTGGTTTGCTCTCATTTAAACTTCAAAACTGCTCCCAAATGAAACCTTTTGAAAATTAACGTTATTAATCAAGTTTAATAGTCAATTTTATCTCTTATTAACCCATGCACAAGGAAATTGGAGTGGTGATGTGGAAGGGAAAGGGCTGATGTTGAACTGGGATGATTCAGGGGTGCTCAGATATCCTGCAGGCAGATCCAGGATGGAATAACTCTGCATTAAATAAATAAATGTAATAAATAAATGTGACCTTTCTGAAGAGAAAACCTGTCTGCACTGAGTAATCCAATCAGCTTTGTGTTTGGCAGCCTTCGAGGGGAGATTTTTTGCCACCAATTCCTGATCAATAGGGGAGAGTTTGGAGGTGAAGAGAGTCCCTAAAAGTCCCAAAATGACATTTTAAAGCTGCAGGGCCTGGGATGTGAGCAGGGACAGGAGTGTGGTGTGTGTGTGAATGTTCTGCTCTGGCCTGGTGTGCTCTGAACAGCTCGGGGTGTGGAAGGGCTGGAATTCCTGCCTGATTTCCTTGGAATTCTGCTTTTTGGGGAGATTCTTGCTGAGTGTGGGAGAGCTGATCCCTGCCCGGCTCATTCCCACCTCCTCCAGCCCCAGCAGTGCCCTGGCCTCTCCCTCTGCTGCAGGAGCAGCAAAGGAACGTTCCCATGTCTGGGGGAACATTCCCGGGTGGAATTCCTGGGGGAACGTTCCCAGGTGGAATTCCTGGGGGAAAGGCACAGGAACACAGAGCAGCCCTCTCCATGTGCCAGGTGCTCCCAGCCTGCTCCAGAGGCACCAAAATCTGGGAATGGCTGTCCCAGGCAGTGCTGCTCCCAATTTTCTTCCAAAATCTGGGAATGGTTGTCCCAGGCAGAGCTGTTCCCATTTTTCTTCCAAAAATTGGGAATGGCTGACCCAGGCAGTGCTGCTCCCATTTTTCTTCCAAAAATTAGGAATGGCTGTCTCAGGCAGTGCTGCTCCCAATTTTCTTCCAAAATCTGGGAATGGTTGTCCCAGGCAGAGCTGTTCCCATTTTTCTTCCAAAAATTGGGAATGGTTGTCCCAGGCAGTGCTGCTCCCATTTTTCTACTCAAAATTAGGAATGTCTGTCCCAGGCACTGCTGCTCCCATTTTTCTACTCAAAATTGGGAATGGCTGTCCCAGGCACTGCTGCTCCCATTTTCTGCCAAAAATTGGGAATGACTGTCCCAGGCAGTGCTGCTCCCATTTTTCTTCCAAAAATTGGGAATGGCTGTCCTGGGCAGTGCTGCTCCCATTTTTCTGCTAAAAATTGGGAATGGCTGTCCCAGGCAGTGCTGCTCCCATTTTTCTGCTAAAAATTGGGAATGGCTGTCCCAGGCAGTGCTGCTCCCATTTTTCTGCTAAAAATTGGGAATGGCTGTCCCAGGCAGTGCTGCTCCCATTTTTCTGCCCAATAAAGATGGAACAACTTCAGAATCCAGCATCCAAGTGTTCCCACCATCCCATAAATCCGAGGGCACAGCATCCCTGCCAATCCCTCTCATAGATTTCACCCCTTTGTGGTGGGACTCTGTGTCCTTGACCCTTTTCCTGCTGTCAGAATTCCAGGACCATCCCTTCCCTCACACTTGCTCCATGCCAGCACTATCTGGACACATCATTCCCACTCCAGAAGGATCCATCTGCTTCTTGTTCTTGCCTCTTCTCATATCTTCCCTCCCTAGCCCAGTTTTTCCTGTTTTCCCACCACACATTCAATATCCCGTTTTTTTTCCCCCCTCATGCAATTCCTTCTCATCTATTATCTAAAAAATAAGCAGAAAATCAACGTCTCTGCAGATGGATCCAGCCATTCCACACTCCAACTAAACAGGGATGAAATTCTGCCAAATTTTGGACACTGAACCCCAAAACTTCCAAGGATTTACCCCAGAATTAGTGCCCAAACCTGTGCTTAGTAGGAGCTAAAAACTGGATACTGCTCCAGCACTTAGGTGAAATAATCTGATTTTTGAGAGTAAAGCAGCTGAAAAGAGCAATGAAAGATGTGTGAGGTTGTCTCTTACTTAGGAATGAATTTTTTCCCCTTTTGGGATGAAATATGTGTGAGGTTGTCTCTTATTTAGGAATGGGTTTTTTCCCCTTTTGGGATCAAAGATGTGTGAGGTTGTCTCTTATTTAGGAATGGGTTTTTTCTCCTTTTGGGATGACAGATGTGTGAGGTTGTCTCTTATTTAGGAATGAGTTTTTTCCCCTTTTGGGATCAAAGATGTGTGAGGTTCTCTTACTTAGTTTGGGATGAAAGATGTGTGAGGTTATCTCTTATTTAGGAATGTTTTTCTCCCTTTTGGGATCAAAGATGTGTGAGGTTGTCTCTTATTTAAGAATGTTTTTTTCCCTTTTGGGATGATAGGACAAGGTGGGGGAGGATCCTTGTACCAGTTGTCAAACTTCCCCTGCTCTACTGAAAAACTGGTGGCATTTTTAAAAAAAAACTTTAAAGCCCCTTCCAACCTTTCCATGATTTTAATTTTTTGTGGGCATGAGTGGATGGGGTTTCTGTTTCATGTTGGATGAAACTCATCCCTGAGATATAAACATTTAAGTAAAATCCTTTCTCCATAGCCAAAACCACAGAAGTGGCCTCAATTTGGATTAAACCACCCATTTGATATTTTTTCTGAGTCTGAAAAACTATCACAAACCGAATTTTTGACAGATTTAGAAACACTTAAATTGATAAAAAGCCTAGAATTTTAATTTTTTTTTTAAATGAAGGCATCTATTTAAAATACCTTCTCATTTTCTGCAGCATTTCTCTCTCTGCCAGCTCTGAATTCCTGGCCTCTGTGTGAGATGCCACTTGAGAACCCAGATTGGTGCCAGCTTTGCTGAAGTGCTGCTGGAAATAGATTCCCACCACAACCCCCTGAGGGAAAGAGTCGTGGTGTTTACTTTCTGCTCCCCGAGTGTGTCATCCTGGCAGGGGCTGTGGGGATAACAGACCAAACAAGCTTTGGAATCTGAAGTAAATCCTGGCTTTTTTCATGATTATGATATCAGCAGAGCTGGCTTTACATGGCCAGCAGTGTTTGGGTTGTTCCACAGTCCCATCCTTGCATGTTTGCACTGAAATCTGATTTTAAGTGATGCACATCAGGAAGAAAAATAGAAGGAAAATCGAGTGAAGCTGTTGGAGAGGTGATGGCTCTAAGTTTCCTTCATTCTTCCCGTTATCCTTTTCATTTTCCAGCTGCTAATTCCTGCTAAGGACATGCACAACTAAAAACTCTTTTTAGGGGAGCTGAGAACCCGGGATGGTTTCATTTCCTCATCTCAAGAGGAAATTTCCACATGTTTTGCTGTGTAAATATTCTGGTGCTGTTCAGTGAAAGCTGAGTTGGACCAGGAAAACCTCATGGAGGAGCAGAAAAGCAAAATTTGTCTGATTTGGTGGAATTGTGGAGTCCTGGAGTGGTTTGGCTTGGAAAGGACCCTAAGCCCATCTCATTACCATGGCAGGGACACCTCCACTATCCCAGATATCCAACCTGACCTCGGACAATTCCAGGGATCCAGCATGGATTTCCCCACGCTGCAGTTCCCTTTTTATGCAATCCTTGTTCTCCCTGTCACCATGAGTGCTGTTCCCACACACGGGGCTTAGTCACTGCAAAGCCAACCAGCTCAAACACATCCTCATTTCCAAGCCCAGAAGGAAAATACTGGGAAAAAAAGGAAATTATTTATTAGAAAACATGGTTTGCCATGTAAAATACTGGCGTGAAACACAAAGGTGAGCAGAGCAGATTGGTTTGTGTACCTCAGAGGCAGCGTGAGCACAACCTCTGATGTAAATGTTACTATAGTAACAGTGGTTTTATTTAAAAGCCCATTAAATAGACATATCAAACACATCCAGCCTGTCAAAATCAAAGTTAAACTGCACAGCCTGCTGCTTCAAGGATCACTTTTTTTTTCATGCCAAACTTGTGTATTTTGCTGCAATTTCCCCCTTGGATGCACTCAGGATCCTCTTCTTGCCAAATGACACTGTGGCACTTGGGAAATAAGCAGCACTAATGGTGACAGCACTAATTATCTGGGACCTCTCGTGCTTTAAAAGGGATGGAAAGGCTTTAAAAGGGGTGGAAATTCCTTCTGGGGAATTTGCTGTAGATCATTCCCTGCTGCCTCCCTCAAAAGCTTATTCCTAACAGAGTTTAACTATTAAAAAACCCAAAGAATAAAAAATAAAATTAAAAAATAGCTTAACTATTAAAAAAATAAAGAATATGACAGCAGTAATTACCTGGGACCTCTCGTGCAGCCATGTGAAGGCTTTAAAAGGGATGGAAATTCCTTCTGGAGAATTTGCTGTAGATCTTTCCCTGCTGTCTCCCTCAAAAGTTTATTCCTAACCAAGCTTAACTATTAAAAAAAATGAGTAAAAAATAAAAGAATAAAAAATAGCTTAACTATTAAAAAAAAAAAGAATATGACAGCACTAATTACCTGGGACCTCTCGTGCTTTAAAAGGGATGGAAAGGCTTTAAAAGGGGTGGAAATTCCTTCTGGGGAATTTGTTGTAGATCATTCCCTGCTGCCTCCCTCAAATGCTTATTCCTAACAGAGTTTAACTATTAAAAAACCCAAAGAATAAAAAATAAAATAAAAAAATAGCTTAACTATTAAAAAAATAAAGAATATGACAGCAGTAATTACCTGGGACCTCTCGTGCAGCTTTGTGAAGGCTTTAAAAGGGATGGAAATTCCTTCTGGAGAATTTGCTGTAGATCTTTCCCTGCTGTCTCCATCAAAAGTTTATTCCTAACCAAGCTTAACTATTAAAAAAATGAATAAAAAATAAAATAAAAAAATAGCTTAACTATTTAAAAAAATAAAGACTATGACAGCAGTAATTACCTGGGACCTCTTGTGCAGCTTTGTGAAGGCTTTAAAAGGGATGGAAATTCCTTCTGGAGAATTTGCTGTAGATCTTTCCCTGCTGTCTCCCTCAAAAGTTTATTCCTAGCAGAGTTTAACTATTAAAAAATAAAGAATAAAAAAAATTAAAAATTAGGAATAAAAAATAGCTTAACTATTAAAAAATAAAGAGTATGTTATGAAATATTATCTATTCATCTGGTTCAGCTGAACTTCCCTTGGGAAGCCAAGGGTGTTTGGTGCCATTTGGTTTTCCTCCCTTTTTTCCTTCTTCCCTCTCCATGAGCAGCTGCTGTGGCTCTGCCCCTCCTGGCCCAGTGTTCTGCCTCTCAAACTGTGCTTTGATTATAAATCAATTACAGATTTGCTGGAATGAAGGGTCCTATCTTGTCAGTATCCAGGGTTTTATGGTTTTTGTGCTCATATTTCTCATTTTGGAAACTTCCCTGTGCTTGCTGTGGTGTAAACTCCTGGTGTTCTTTGCCTAAAAGATGAAGAGTTTTGGGCAAGGGATGGAGGGACAGGAAAAGAGGGAATGAAAGAAAATAGATTTGGATTGGAGACTGTGAGGGAATTCCAGGCTGTGAGGGTGGGGAGATCCTGGAATAGAATTCCCAGGGAGGCTGTGGCTGCCCCTGCATCCCTGGAATTTTCCAAGGAGCAGCCTGGGACAGTGGGAGGTGTCCCTGCCATGGCAGGGGTGGCTCTGGGTGAGATTTCAGATCCCTCCCAACCCAAACCCAGCCTGGCCTCTCTCCTTAGATAATCTATATGGATGTAAAAGCAGGCAGGAGATTACTGACTCAGGAAAGCTGAGCAGGGGATCAGGAGTTTTTATTTGTAAGAGATCAGGGAATTATGATGATCTGCCACACAGAGGCTTGGTGACTGTATCCAGCATAATTGGTGGAAGGAATTGCTTTAATGTCACATTTTTAAATAAATAAACCCTCAAGGCTGAAGTTTTGTTCTGTTGGAGAACAGTTCTGTGTTTCTTGCTCACACTTGGATTCAAAACATGCACATAGGTCACTGAAATCTTCTCATGTGCTTTGCAAAACCACTCAGGGCTTGGTATTTTTTTGTGTTTTGTTGTTTTTCAACATGAAACTCGTTGAAAGGCTTCTGGCCCCTTGTTATTTTTGTAATGCTTTGAGGGAGAAAATCTGAGGTGAAACGTGGAGGCTGAGAGAAAAAAACCCAACATTTCCTTGTTTGTATTTATAATAAAAGCCTCTCCAAAAGTTGTTTTAATTCCACAAAAAGAGGAGGCCCTGAGCAGGGGGGATGCTGTGCTGAGGCTGGAGAACATCCTGGATCCTGGGTTTCCATATCCCAGTGAATAAAGCACGGAGAAATTGAAAATCCTGGAGTCAAAGTGGCACTGACAAAATAGAAACTCGGTGAGGTGATTCAGACATGAAGAGAAACAACAGGATAGGGATGAAAATGTTTAAGCAAGAAGATGTCAATAAAATAAAAGAATTCCAGAATTATTTAAGTTGGTAAAAACCTCTAAGGTCAATGATCCTCACCTTGTCCTCAGCCCAGAGCTTTGAGTGGCACCTCCAGGAATTCCTTGGGATCTCCAGGGATGGGCACTCCAAATCTCCCAGGGTCTGACCATCCTTTCCATGAAAAAATTCCTGCTGATGTCCAACCTGAGCCTCCTGAATTGTCCTGTCCCCATTCCCTGACTCCCACCTGGCAGGGATTTGTGGAGAGCCAGATCAGCCTTAGGAGAACACCAGGAAAGCTGATCTATAAAGAAAGACAGAATAAACTGGAATTGGAGTTTACACAAAGGATGATCAGTATGAAACAACAACATAGCACACGTCAAAGAACTCTGAAAAGAGGAATTACCTGTCTTCTGTCTGCCTCAAGAGGATTAAGCTCAAGGAAGTTTTAGTTTAGGTATTATGGGAGGGGAAGAAAAGCCTTCAAAAATAAATAAATATGCACTAGTGGAGGCTTTGTAGGGGATTTTTTTTCCCTGGTTGGCTGAACAGCAGTGGCACATGGGAAAGTGAAAGAAAAGTCTGTCAAATGTTTGTCTCAAGATATTCTAAATAAAAAGGATTTTCTATTGGCAGCTTTTGACAGCTTTTGCTTATGCTGTGAAAGGCTGGGATGAAAGCATCAATGGCTTCCTAACCTCAGACACGAGTTGTATTTAGTCAGATTTCCCAAACTGCCATATCAGAACCAGGAAATACTTTAAAAATAGAATTTGTCAATTACGAGAGGCTTATTTTAATAAGGAGCGAAATTGGCTGATGCTGCTTTGTGGAAATGGATTGTGAATTACAGAAAGTCAATAAATAAATTAAAGCAAGTCACTGGGTTTGCTCATGGGAAAAGTGTTTACACCACCCAAAAGATAGTTCCAGTCTGGTTACTTGAGAAGAGCTTGCAACAGAAAAAACAAAAATATTTGTCTTCATACCCTGAAGCAGAGATAGTGGGTTTACATTTCTTTTAAAATAATATTGCTGAAAAGAAAAACCATTGTATAAAACCCTCAGTTGGGCCTGGCTGGGACTTTCCAGTCTCTGATTCACTGGTTCTAAAGTTTTGCTGCCTTTTACAAAAGGATGAGCACAAGCAAAATTAAGAGTCCATCTTTCCTAGCAGGGCTCAGTTCTTGCTTGAAATTCCTTGAAATATTTTTTGGTGTTGTTTTTTTAATTGCAAATTCCTGTTAAATACATGGTATTGCTTTAGATCTGTCAACTCCTCAAACGCTGAAGCACAAAAGGGTCAAAAATATGATTTAGTCCATTACTTGTGGAGTAAATGGTAATTTCTGTCAACTGCTCTTACATTAGAGCCAGCAGATAATGGATATGTGCATTATAGCACAACCAGGTCTTGAGATATTTGAATTAATTAACATCATTAAGAGGCGCCCGGCCAGGTTGGATGAGCCTTGGACAAGCTGGTCTAGCGGAAAGTGGCAAGGGTGGAACGAGATGGGCTTCAGCTCTTCCAAGGTTCTCCCTCCTGCTGTGTCTGTGGGAATTTTAGTTTCGTACTCCCTTCTTATCCTTCCTGCTCCTGGTCAACAGGTTTTTATGCCAAAGGGGAGACTCTGATCGAGCATGGGGAGCAGATCCCAAATCCCCCCGGCTGTCCCCTCCTGGCAGGGAGTTGTGCAGAGCCACAAGGGCCCCCCTGAGCCTCCTTTGCTCCAGGCTCAGCCCCTTCCCAGCTCCCTCAGGGATTCTCCAGCCCCTTCCCAGCTCCCTCAGGGATTCTCCAGCCCCTTCCCAGCTCCCTCAGCCTCTCCTGGGGCTCCAAACTTTCCCCAGCTCCTTTCCCGCTATCCCGTGTGGGGGTCCCGGTGCTCCAAACCCTTCCCAGCTCCTTTCCCGCTATCCTGTATGGGGGGTCCCGGTGTTTCAAACCTTCCCAGCTCCTTTCGCGCTATCCCGTGTGAGGGTCCCGGTGTTTCAAACCTTCCCAGCTCCTTCTCCGCTATCCCGTGTGAGGGTCCCGGTGTTTCAAACCCTTCCCAGCTCCTTTCCCGCTATCCTATGTGGGGGGTCCCGGTGTTTCAAACCTTCCCCAGCTCCTTTCCCGCTATCCCGTGTGGGGGTCCCGGTGTTTCAGACCTTCCCCAGCTCCTTTCCCGCTAGCCCGTGTGAGGGTCCCGGTGTTTCAAACCTTCCCCAGCTCCTTTCCCGCTAGCCCGTGTGAGGGTCCCGGTGTTTCAAACCTTCCCAGCTCCTTCTCCGCTATCCCGTGTGAGGGTCCCGGTGTTTCAAACCCTTCCCAGCTCCTTTCCCACTATCCCGTGTGAGGGTCCCAGTGTTTCAAACCCTTCCCAGCTCCTTTCCCGCTATCCCGTCTGAGGGGCCGGGGCGGGCGGGGCGCTGGGCCGGGGCGGGGCGGCGGAAGGGTCGGGGCTGAGGGGAACCGGGGGAAGCTGAGGAGAACCGGGGGAAGCTGAGGGAAACCGGGCTGGGGACGGAGGGATCGGGGCTGAAGGGAGCCGGGGGAAGCTGAGGGGAGCCGGGCTGAGGGAAGCGCCCTTCGGAGCAACACCGTGTGAGCGTCGCTTCAGCCGCCAGTCGGAACCCCGAGAGCAAGGAGAAGCAGGTTGGTGAATTTACTTTCTATCTCCTTTTTTATCCGCTTTTCCCCCTCTCTAATTTCCCCAACCATCCCCCTGAACAGAGCCCGCAGCCGGTTCCGCACCCCTCTCGCAGACCCAGGAGGTTTCAGTGTTCCCCAATCAGCTTTATATTTTATATTCCCTGAGATTCAGTGGCAGCAGCAAAAGAAAAATAAATCTCGGTGAATGTGGGCTGTGAGTCCCCGATGCTGCGGGAGCTGTGATAGAAGAGAACTTTGGAAAGTTACTGAGTGGTACAGCATGTATAAATGGAATTTATAATGAACACGCAGAGAGCCCTTAATTTCCAAGTGTGCCTATAACATGGATAAAACCTTTACGTTCCAAAGAGTCCCAGGAGCTCTGCACGTAAGGAAGGACAGATCCACAGCATGAATGAGGATGTTTTCACTACAAACAAGAGAAATTCCACCATCTGGAGAAAGTTCTTTGAAGAGTCCGGGACGTTTTGCTGTCGAGTCTTGGGGGAGAGGCTCCACCAGCAGGTTTAGGGTTGGATTTGTTGCTCTGCTTCTGCCCAGCTTGGGTTGCCTTTATTAAAACTTTAATATTAGCAAAATTATTCCATGTGGATCATACCCATTTCTATTTTGTGTGTGCCACTTACTCAGAACTCTTTATTGAGGATTATTTTTAGTATACTCAGTGGCAAATGGAATTCCACTCTCAGATCAACAGGACTGGAAAGCCCTTAAAGAACAGGTCAGAAGATGCTGTGCATAGACATTATTACTAAAATATTTTTATGCTTTCTAGAGGTTTTTAATATTTAAAAATAGCAGTAGTGCAGTGCTTGCAAAAGTCAGGGATGGTTTATATGGTTTTCCATGCCCAGAGCAGGTGTTTGTGGGTCCTGCTCATTTCAGGTTGTGCTGAACCTGTTTCCCATGCTGATAAACCAGGGAATTCTATGATTCCTCCCCTGTCCCATAAATAAAAATGATCTTATTTCATTGCTCTCCTCCTTGCCTGTCATATCTGTTGTGTTTTGGTTTCAATCCCAGCTCTTGCTGAGCTGTTTTGTGATTCTGTGGTTGATATGGAGAGGAATATAGTAGTTACATAAGAAATCAAAAATTTCTTGTACAGAGCAGCAGTAAGTCAATGATTCCAGAATAATTTAAGATTGTTCAAAATGACCCCAATTCCTTCCTTTTGTATGGACACTTCCCCAGCCACAAATAAACCAGTTTGTGTTAATTTATTCTTTCTAGGACAACACTTAAAAGTTTTAATAATTCTCTTTATTTTACTTCTTGCTCCTTGTAAATATTCCTGTAAAACGTGTATTCTTTCTTAGAAGGGAGTAAGGAATTGCTCTGCCTGGCCATTTTTATGTCAGAACCCCAAAATTATTAAGGTTGGAAAAGCCCTCCAAGGCCATCAAGTCCAACCTTGTCCCCAGCCCAGAGCTCTGGGTGCCACCTCCAGGAGTTCCTTGGACACCTCCAGGAATGGGGACTCCAAAAACCTTCCTGGGCAGCTCCTTCCAATCCTGACCAGCCTTTCCAGGGAGAAATTCT
Source organism: Acrocephalus scirpaceus scirpaceus (assembly GCA_910950805.1). Taxonomy (NCBI): domain Eukaryota; kingdom Metazoa; phylum Chordata; class Aves; order Passeriformes; family Sylviidae; genus Acrocephalus; species Acrocephalus scirpaceus. Next base: position 1,770,583 of record OU383779.1, on the reverse strand, counting down.
CCCTTAATTTTTTTCACTTCCATCAGGAAATTAAACCAAAATTTTTAATCAAAAATTTTTATTAAAATATTTTTATTAAAAATAAAAAAATAATTTACTAAAAATTCAATTTACTAAAAATTCAATTCAATAAAAAATTACTAATTCTTATTAAAATAAAAAATAAATTAATTTAATAAAAATTAATTTATTAATTTTTTTATTTTTTTAAAAAAAACCTTTATCTTCACTAAACTACATATAAATTATCATTTTCCTTCCCTGTGGGGTTCTGTGGTTGTTTTTTTCTCAGTGTAAATGGGTATTTCATGGGGACAACTCTAATACCCAGGACCTGTGGATAACTTTATAAATTTTGGAAATGGATGTCCAGTTTTTTTGGAAGAGATCTCTGCCAGTTTCCTGCTGGGAAGTGATTGAAGGATGGACAGAGAATTTTTGTTTCACCTGTAAAAGAGGAACATGGGCTGTTTCTCATTAAACCATTTAATAGTGTGGATAATACAAATTTTTGTCAAATAAACTCTTTTAAAACGTACTTTTTACTACTGAAATCAGGGAAAATCTAACTGATTTCAATTATTTGGAAATAATCCCTGCCTGTATCTTTGTGAAATGACCTGATAGCTCCAGAATTCCTCTGGGCCTCAAATGGAAAAGGAGCAGGTAAGGTGGGCACCTACCAGCTGTGCTGAGAGCCAAATTATCTCCTGAAACGGGCTGGGAAAATCTGAGATTCCCTCTTAAATTGCTGGAAATGGAGCTGAAAAAGCACCCAGTGGATGGGGAGAGAAGTGGCTGGGATGGGCCGACCCTGCAGAGCTCAGAGCTGCAGAAATTCAGCCCCAGCTGCACCGGTGGCACAGCAGGCAGGGACACAAGGCTGTGGGAATGGTGGCTTCCCTGGCCTGCTGCTTCAGGTGGATGTGGGATATACAAATAAATGGATTTTCCAGCCCCAAACTGCAAGGCCAGGGCATTACATAACCTTGGCAGTGCCTCTGTTGCTCCAGGGATGTTCTCAAGGAAAATGTCCTCAGAAATATTTCAGGAATGGAACCCTTTGGAGGGATTCCCTGACTCGAGTTTCTCGCCCTGGCATTTGCTGCCTGACTGGAGCTGTGGGTTTTACTCAGCACTCAGTTCTTGACTACTACAGCAGCCAAGCACTGCTCTGTGGAGCTTTAAGTATAAAAATATATTTAGATTTTAGCAGAATTTATGTAACTCTTGGATGAAAATAAAAAAGAACAGAGTATCTGAAATGAAGGAACAATAAAAATGTTGCTGTAAAGTTTAGTGAAGTCTTCACTGTTGACATGGGTGAGGGCTTCTGTGTATGCTGCACTTGGAAAATTCTGATTTTTTTCTCCCTTTCTGGCCTGTTCTTCTTTTCCTGGTGTAGAGAGCAGTGTCTGTCCCCATCCCAGAGTGTTGGAATGAGATGATTTTTAAGTTCCTTTCCAAACCATTCTGGTTTTCCATGATTCTGCTTACAAAATCAAATGCATCAAATGAACTGAAATGCACCAAAATGAAATAACAGACTGATAATTATTATTATTAACTGACTCCATTAATTTTCTGTGTGTTTTTCAGGTCAGCTCTACAAAACAAGATGTGTTGGCAAATCATCCCAATCCTGTTTGTGCTGATGGGTAAGTCACTAAAAAAATATCCCAAAAAACACTTTGTGTTTTTCAGATCAGGAAAAATCAGTAAAAAATATATGTGTTGAGTCAGGACACATCCAAATAAATGCACTGATGAGATAAAAATTTGTGGGGAGTTTGTTTGGTTGCCCTAAAGTGCAAGGAAAAATCCTCTGCTCCTGGAGGATGCTGCCATTCCTGCTCCCATGGGCACGGGGCTGCCAAAGGGTGCTCAGCTCACTGCAAATGCTGCATTAATAAACTGGGAAATGCCTCTGACAATATTGGCATCTGCTCTGCAAGGACAGCTGGTATTTGCCTTTCTTTTTTATTTTTTTTTTTCATTAAAATAAGGACTGTTTAAAGGGTTTTGATGATGGTGCTTAGGGAGAAAGCAAACCCTGTAACCCAGTGGAGTTACTGTGAAAGTTTGTGCCATCTTTACAAAATATGAATCAAAAAGATGAATAAATCATTAGATTTAGGTACCTTTTATATACATAACCCCCTTTTTATCTTGCTCTTTATGTACTTTTATCCACTCAGTACCAAATATTGCGTTGTTGGAATTCTTGTAATTACCTTTGGTGATCTGAACACATTGAGTAGCTTGAATTGGAAAACCTGGGTGCTCCAGGGAGGTTTCCTGGGATTTCAGGACAGTTTGATGGCCCTGCTCATCCCCACGCTGCTGCTCTGGGGACAGAGCTGCAGGTCAGGCCCTCCTCTGGGTCATTTTAAGTTCATTTTTTCATTTCTGAAGAAGGGGGCTGAGCACATTTTTGACTTTATAAGCTTTAATTAATCCCTGGAGATGATCTGTGATACACAAGTGGGGAATCCCTTAGAAAAGGAGGTGAGCTGGGGATGCTGCTGGTTCTCTGCCCTGCTCTGTGTCACTTTTTGGTCCCTTTTTTAATCATGGATTATGGCCTGGGAGTTTGTTTGCTCCACTCCTCCTGCTGGAGGCCTAATGAAGCTGGGATTTACAGAGGCACAACCTCTGCTCGGTGGGGAAGGAGGGAAGAGCAGAACCCTGCAGGGCTCTGGCACCACAAAATCCACGTGGAGAGAAAGCAAAGCCCTCTGCAGAACAACACTCTGCATCTTCTGCTTTTAACAGCTTTTTCTAGAGCTCTCATCTCATATTTTGGTATTATTTAACTCACACTCCGTGCTGGAGAATTATGATTTTCTATTAATCAAACAGCACCAGAGATATCCTGGCATTTCTTATTTGGTCTGTTGCAAGGCATGGAGCATCAATTAATTTCTATTTAATGACCTGCTTAAAATTTCTGCCCTTCCTGAGCAAAATGTGAAGGGCACCAATGCCCCTGTGCCTTGCTGCAAGCAGAGCTTTAATCTTTAAATTCACAGAGTTTTACAAGAACTTGTTCCCTGCTCATCCTTCTCTAAACCATTGTGAGCACAATTCAAGCTATGACATCAACAAATGTGCTCAGAGGGGTTTTATTTTAAATCTGATGGGAAAAAAAATGACATTTTCCTGCCTCTCACTTCCCAGAGAATGCCCTGGGGTTGTGCAGTGGCACCCACAGCAATATTGTCCTTTTTTATTTAAGAGTTACACTGGGACTGTGTTTTATATTTACAACAGGATTATATTTTTATTGAAATGGAGCTGTTTTAAAAGAGCTGGAGGGGATCTGTTCCAGCACTGTATGGGAAGATGAGACTCGTACCCAGTTTAGGATTCACTTTATTTTTGTTTAATAAAAGCCAATTTACCCCAAAGAGATGCTGCACCTACAACCTTGGCCTTGACTTTTTTCAGGAGATTGAGAAAACAAAAGTCCAGGTGCAGTGAGGTTGGGGTAAAAGGCTGTGACACCATTCAGAGAGGATGTTTTTAGTAATTTTGTCTTTACCTAGAGGGGATCTTTTTATTCATTTTGTCTTTACCTCAGGGAACAACCCCTGGAAACAACCTGATTTTTACCTAATGAACGCATTTCTGTATCACATCAATTTTAATTGTTTAAAAAGATGAACTTTTCCTTTTATTTCCCATCCTTTTCCATTTATATTTGCAGATTTCCTTCAGATGGCAGCTGCCCATTGCATGGTTCATCCAGTTCCTCCCAGGAATTTCACCCTGCCCTGTGTGCTGCTGAACGAGACCTTTTTGAGCCCTTTCTCAGCTGGGAGCTGGTCTGGAATGAGGAGAGAACTTGGAGCACCCAAAATCAAGCCTTTAATGAACGAAGAAAATTTTCTGTGTTGCCTCTGGAGTGCCAGCAGCATTGATTGTTCTTTGTACAGAGCAAGCATGCAGGCAAGGAAGTTTATTCCTTCAGAAATAAATCTCTCTGCTCCTCAGCAAATAGGTGGGTTTAGCACTCAAGGGCACAAGGAGTGAATTCTTCCGAAAATATTTAGAGTTTTTTGTTGTTTGGGAGGAGAGGGGTGGGTTGGATTAATGAGGATTCACTTTTATCCTGGGCAGGCAACAGAGTGTGGTAAAATCCTTCCTCAATGTGGTAAAATCCTTCCTCAATGTGGTAAAATCCTTCCTCAATGTGGTAAAATCCTTCCTCAATGTGGTAAAATCCTTCCTCAATGTGGTAAAATCCTCTCTCAGGGTGGTAAAATCCTTTTTCAGGGTGGTAAAATCCTTCCTCAAGGTGGTAAAAGCCTTTCTCAAGGTGGCAAAATCCTTCCTCAGAGAGGCAAAATTCTTTCTCAGTGTGGTAAAGTCCTTTCACAATGTGGTAAAATCCTTTCTCAGTGTGGTAAAATCCTCAATGTGGCAAAATCCTTCCTTAGAGAGGCAAAATCCTTTCTCAGTGTGGTAAAGTCCTTTCACAATGTGGCAAAATCCTTCTTCAATGTGGTAAAATCCTTTCTCAGTTTGGCAAAATCCTTTTTCAATGTGGTAAAATCCTTTCTCAAGGTGGCAAAATCCTTTCTCAGTGTGGCAAAATCCTTTCACAATGTGGTAAAATCCTTCCTCAGTGTGGCAAAATCCTTTCATAATGTGGCAAAATCCTTCCTCAATGTGGCAAAATCCTTCCTCAGAGAGGCAAAATTCTCAGTGTGGTAAAATCCTTTCACAATGTGGCAAAATCCTTCTTCAATGTGGTAAAATCCTTCCTCAGTGTGGTAAAATCCTTCCTCAATGTGGCAAAATCCTTTCACAATGTGGCAAAATCTTTCTTCAATGTGGTAAAATCCTTCCTCAATGTGGCAAAATCCTTTCACAATGTGGCAAAATCCTTCTTCAATGTGATAAAATCCTTCCTCAATGTGGCAAAATCCATTCACAATGTGGCAAAATCCTTTCACAATGTGGCAAAATCCTTCTTCAATGTGATAAAATCCTTCCTCAGTGTGGCAAAATCCTTCCTCAGAATGTGGTGGAAGATGGAGGAATTGCACAGCCCAGTTTCAAAAGGGAAAGAAGGGTTGGCTGCCTTTCCAGGGGAATTGTGAATAAAATATGGAGCACTGCATAAGAGGACATAAACCCAGATCTTCAAAGGGGTTTAGACACTGTGAGGAATATTTTAAATATTTTTGGTGGATGTGGGCTTTAAACTCCATCAGCAGGCAGGGGAGATGGAGAGCACATGGCATCATTTCCACATGAACTATGAGGCTTTAAATAATAAATGTACAGCAAATATCAGTATATGGATTAGGATTTTTTGTTTCCCAAGGTTTTTTTCCTCCTCCTGTTTCTGAGGAACACAGAGCTGGTATCCTGCCAGGAATCTCATTGACCTCTCACTGACACAGCAAACACCATCAATTCCATTTTTCTTCACCCTGCAGCCTTGTCCCTAAATCCAGGTGAAAAATATTCCTTCTTTAATCATGACAGAGCAGAAGCACACAGATTGTGAGCCTTGGAAACATTTAAGGTGCCCAACTCAGAATATTCATAAATATTTTCCCATTTGTGGTGCAGCCTCACATTCAGGGATATCTGTCCTTGTCCTCTCCTTGTCAGTGAGTTCTCTCCAGGTATTTTTTTTTTTTGTTTTGATGCAGTTCAGGAATGTGTGATCCTTTTCTTTTGTCCAGATTGGAGCTGGAACATGGAATGTTGGATTAGAGGCAAGCTGGACCTGCTGGTTTGTAACCTGCAGCTTTTGAAGCTGGACCTGGGAGCTGACCTGAAGGTGAACCTTTTATACTCTGGGTAAGTACAGACCCTGTTAAATTTGTCTGGAAAACTGAAAGCTTTTCCCAAAACATCAACATTCCACCTTCCAGCATGGAGGGAGCTTTAGCTTTGTAGATTTTACCTTGTCCTGTCTAAAAGTAATCCTGGATAATATGGAAAAATTGTGGGGTTTTAAATGAAAAATGGTTGGAATGGAGAGTTCTCCTTCTCTGTCCTTCCCATGTTTCTTCAAATATTTTCATGAAATCAGCATTGACTTCTTAGAGTATCTTCATTGTTAGAATTTCTTAATTTTAAAGTCTTGGTTCTGCTTTTTATTTCTTTTTGACCATAATATTGTCTCTCCTGAGGTAACTGTGGTACTTAATGTGACACAATGGCAAATGCTGCTCTCATCTCATTGTCACTGTGGTGAATATTCCCTGGAATGCTGAGAGGTGGAATCATCCTGGCTGTGGCATGGGCAGGCCTTGTATAGAGTGGTTACAAAAATATCTGGTTTTTTTCTGAATTATTGATAGGTTTGAAGGATTGGTATAAACATCCAGACTTCCTTTCCTTATGAAACAAACTGAAATATTTGAATGGGCTGAATTTATAGGGGAGGGCTTCCTGAACAGCCAGAGATCATTGGGCACAAACCATCCCTGCAGTCAGAGTAGAAACCAAGTGTGGTATTTATTATTTAGGAATAAATGTGGTTGTTTAGCTGACACAATATTTTAATCCCATTTTGGTGAGGTGGGTTCCCATTTCCAATGTTCCTCATGACTCTGATTCCTGAAATACCAATTCCATGGCTGTTTGTGGGGGAAGCAGCTCTGGCTTTGCTCTGCTCCATCCAGGCTCAGCTGCACAGGAAAAGCTTTGCCAATGATCCCAGAGCAGAAATCTCTAGATTGGAAATTTTTTTGGGATGGCACCAGACTGGAGCCCCAGCTGGGCTGAGGAGGTTCCTTGTGCTAGGAAGGGAATTCAGTGAGTGCCATGCAATTTAGGAGAGCAGGCCCTGTGGACTCACCAGAGTCTCTGTTTGATTCCTCTTTGCTGCAAAGATGAGAAACGAAGCAAAACCTTGGAGAACTCATTTCCCTCCCCACATCCCATATTAATATTTTCCTTTTAGTGTCCCTCTGTTCTGAGGGAACAGCAAGCACAAGCATCTCAGCCTTTGGGAAGGTGACAGCTTTCCCTGTTGGCTCTCTGATACCTTAACATTTTATTCCTGAGCCAAAATACCTTGAAAACATTCCCAGTTTTAAAAATATGCATTCCTGGCATGTGCTTCTCCCTGGGAGTCTGGAGATCCAGCCAGGATTCTCACATACAGGGCAATGCACAAAAATAATGACACAGGAGAATCTACAACAGAAAAGCTTGGGTCTCTCACTGCTTTGGTTTTGGGTTTTTTCTTCTCAGCATTAGAGAAGTCTCCTCTTATTTATCACATCCACAGCTTTCCTGCTTGGAAATATCAGGAATGGGAATGTTCTGTCCTGCCCATGGCAGTGCTGGGTGGGGATTTGGGAGAGAAAAGGTTATTCCAAAAGAATAGGAAAGAAAAGAAGAGAAAAGGTTATTCCAAAGCTTCATTAGACAAGTTGGGTTAATTGTCTACCAAACATCTTTGCACTGTCTGATCCCAGGAATGCTGTGAAATCCATGGTTTAGATGGATTTAGAGCTGGAATCTTTAGCCTCAGGGATCTCCTTGGTGAACGCTCCCAGTTTCATTTTGAGCACTGATTCTCATTTGTCCTTTGAGCTCATGAGGCTGTATTCATATTTTGACTTATTTCAAGTACCTGGGAGGCTCTCCTCTGGTTCTGGGACTAAATTCCTGTGTTTTTTAAGGATAAATCATGCAATTTGCCTCAAGTGCATCAGTTGTGCATTGAGCCTCTCCAGACAGAGAAAATCAACCTCTCATTAGAGATGGATGAGCTCAGCAGCCCTCAGATCTGCTGCAGCTTAACGAGGCAGCTTCTTCAAATAAGGATTTTTCTAGAGCTGCCATCGGTCAAAACCATTGGAAAATATTCATGGAAAAATGCTGGAACCCCCAGGCAGCTTTGCTCCACCCCTTCCCAATACTCTTGGAGAGGATATAGGAATAATGTGACAGCAGAGTTACAGTGGGGACCCTATTTCACACCCACCTCATTGGGATGGACCTTTCCTGAAAATTCAGGTAATTCTTCCTTAAAAGAAGTTCTACTTTTTATCTTTTCAATTGCAAGAACAGGATTGAAATTCAGCCAAAGCATTTTGCAGCATCTAATTGAAAGTGTCCAAGTCCCCCATGGGGCTGCAGATGAATTTAGCAGGAGAAGCATCACCTTCTGAAGGGGGTTGAATATAAATATAAAACATTTAGGAGTTCCTAAATTGTTTTTTTTCTGAGGTTTTCCAAGGTGTTGGCTAAAAGAACTCTCTGTGACAGGATTTGGGTGGAGGAGCCACTGACCTCTCCTCAGCTTGTGAGGTTAATAAATCAGGAGAAGAGATCTGTAGCATTTTTCTCCCTTTACACTGCTTTTTTTTTGGTGCAAACAAGTTCAATTGGATGGTTAAAAATTGAAATAATTATTAGGAATGATGAGGGGCTGGTGTGGTGGTAACAGCTTTCCAGCTAGATCAGATCAAAGCGATGGTTTGAAGAAAAAACCTACATTTTCATGGATTTATTGTGGCTTTTGGAGAGCAATAAAATCTGTGAGCAACAGGAGAAGGCAAGGAAGCTTCAAAGAAAATTTTGCGAAGCCTTTGAAAGGAAATTCAGGAGAAAACAGCAGAGCCACATCTAGAAAAACAAAATTATTCCAAGTAATTTCAGAGCTCTATGTCTGCCAGACACCACCAGCATAATTCCTGTGTCCCAAAGTCTGCGAGTCCTGGTGAGAATTATTTTAGGAATGTCAGGATTGGCAGTCTGGAGCATTAATAAATGTAAACCATACCTTGATGTGGACCTGCTTGGGGTTGTTCCTGCAGAGCACAGGAGCTGGGAGGGCAGAGCTGCTGAAATTCCATGTTTTTTCCAGCCTCAGAGCATCCCAAGATGCAGAAAGATCAGTGAGGGATGAGAGGAGAGGGGCTGGGATGATCCAGGAGTGATTTCAGTCCCAGCCTGAGCTCTTCCCATCCTCCATAATTCTCCTCAGGTCTTTTTTTGACCTTTTCCTCTCTAAGCAGGGCAGGATATGGAAATGGAATTGGTGAATCATGAACACTTCCCTGTGCTCTGCTCTCAGATAAATGGAGCAGATAACAAATGGACTAAACCCCAAAAATAAAGCAGCAAATCTCATCCTTCCCTCTCCTCCAATGCACAGATCTCTGCCCTCCCTGAATCCAAGTGCTCCAGTGACTCATGCCAGCTACAAAACCATTGGAAAAATGCACAGAGAGGCTCTTATTCCATGAATTTCCATTGCTTTCTCTGAATCAGTAAAACAAAACCCTTGCTGGACAGAAATAATTCCAAAAACGCTTCAGAACAATTCCAAACAGGAGCTTTTTTTTGGGTAAGGATGAAACGTGAAAAGCAGGAAAGAATCCGAGGTGATGGAACTGTCAGGGTTTGTCTTGGCTTTGCTGCTGGGAGGAATTCGGCCAGCACAAATTATTTGCACTATTAAATTCCCAACCTTGGGAAGGCCTTAGTCACTGGATACCTGCAGAATTCCATAAATGTGGGTTGCTGGAAGAGCCTGAGGAGTAGAGAGGAGAATGAAGAATCCTTTGGGAGCTGCTGGATCCAAAGATTTAGGTGGGATAATGGGAAGGGGAGGGTGAATGGATTTCCCTGGGATGGATTTTCCAGAGGAGCTGTGGCTGCCCCTGGATCCCTGGAAATGTCCAAGGATGGAGCTTGGAGCAACTTGGGATAGTGGGAAAGTCCACAGCAGGGGTGGAATGGGATGGGATTGAAGGTCCCTCCCAATCCAAATTCCATTATTATAATATTCCCTGAAATGCTCAATTGCAGCAGGAGCTGGAGGGAACATGAAATTGTTTTGGCATTATTTCAGTGCCTCACGAGTGGGAATGAGAAATTCATCTCTTTTGGGATGGCAGGGAGCTGCCATGGGAAGGTAAAACAACACTGTGTGTGCCTAAAGAAATCTGGGAATGCTTTAATGGAATTGTGTTCATTACTTGAGAACCATTTAGAAAGGGAAAAGCAGCAAAATAAAAGGGATTGGTTATAATTATTATTTTTCTCATTAATTAATTTAATTTTTTCATCAGTAAATCGTATACAGATGGCCAAACCTACTGAGATACAGGAAAAAACCCAAAATACTGAATTGTTTTGTTTGGTGGTTTGTTTTTTATTTTTGTTTTTGTTTTGTCCCGTCTGCAGATCAGAGCTGTCCCTGGGAGCTGCATCCACCAGCTCCCTGCAGGGGACAGTGAGGGTGGCTCCGTGTGACTGCGGGGACCAGGCCACCTGTGAGTGCCTGGTGGCCTCCCCGAGCCTCAACCACACCTACCTGCTGTGGCTGGAGGTGGTGGCAGGGGTCACAGCCCTGGTGTCACCTCTGATGTCCCTGCAGCCCTCGGACATAGGTGAGTGGCACAGCCTCACACGTGGCCAGGCTGGAATGAGCTCCCTGAAGATGTAGCAAGTCTGAGGGTTCTCAAGACCCTCAAAAACCTCTGGGAGTTAGCAAGAAATCCAGTTAGCAAGAAATCCAGTTATCAAAAAATCCAGTTATCAAGAAATGCTTTTTGACCCCCCCTTGTATCAAGTTCTGAAGGTTGACCTGCAACCTCCCAGAGTGGCAAACTCTGAGAGATATCAAGAAATCCAGTTTTCAAGAAATCCAGTTTTCAAGAAATTCAGTTATCAAGAAATCCAGTTATCAAGAAATGCTTTTTGATCCCCCTTGTATCAAGTCTGAGGGTTGACCTGCAACCTCCCAGAGTGGCAAACTCTGGGAGATATCAAGAAACTCAGTTAGCAAGAAATCCAGTTAGCAAGAAATGCTTTTTGACCCCCTTTGTATCAGGTTCTGAGGGTTGACCTGCAACCTCACAGAGTGGCAACATCTGGGTGTTTTCAAGAAATTCAGTTATCAAGAAATCCAGTTATCAATAAATGCTTTTTGACCTCCCCTTGTATCAAGTTCTGAGGGTTGACCTGCAACCTCACAGAGACAGTTCCTTGGGTGTGTTTTGTGAAGCAAAGGTTTTAATAAAAGAGAAAATAATAAAGGATACAGAAACAAAGGAACAAAGCCATGTGCAGATGCCAGAGAAGCATCTGACATCTGGTTAAGACACCCCAAAAAGCACTTGAGCACCTCTGTGCTCCTTCTTAAATATAAAATGATTAAGGAGGAATAATCTGCCCTATCTGAGGGCAGATTATTTCTATTTTTCCCCAAGGGCAGATTATTTCTATTGGCTTTGCTGCAGGTTTTGAGAAACATTTCCAAAGCCCAGTAGGTGCTGATGAGAAAAACATGGAAGATTCTAGCTCAGCTTCTTTATATGTTCAATGGAATCAAAACTAAAAATCAAACCTTTTTTCCTTAGATAGAATCATTTGCTTGGGTGTGGAGATGCCCTGCTCCAGGTGAGCCCTGTGTCCATGGAAAAGCAGCAGCAGGGTGGCTCTGCTGGGGAAAGGGGGCACAGACAGGGCAGGAAAACTCCCTAATCCCTGTCTGGGCTCCAGTGCAAACCACACTGAGCAGAGCCCAGGCACTCAATAAATTGGTTATTTCTCATTTTTTCCTTTTTAATCAGGACCTCTCTGTGCTCAAGGCTGGCCCAAGTGGTGGAGCTTGTTGCTGTGGACTTGAACTAAATTTAAAAAGCTGTTCCCAAGGTTGCTAAGCTAAGAATCCCACCCATTTTCCCCTTCAGCTCTCTGATCCTGATGTTTTCTTCCTCACCCATGCTGGAAGAACATTCCTGTGTGTTTGATCAAGCTCAAACTCTCCTGACATGATGAATTTGATATGTGTTGCTATCCAACGTGCCCAGTTATTGCAGATTTGGGCAGATTTCATAAAGGCAGGAGCTGTCAGCTGCAGGGAAAAAAAATTAAAGTTTTATGAACATCTTATTAACTTAAAAACTTGGGGATTTTATGAACTTCCTCCTAACTGATGTGCTCTGCAGACAGAACCAGTTAAAATCTCTGGGTGGGCTTGTTTGGAAGATGAGAGGTAGAATTTTTCATCCTGCTGGTTTGAAATGATGCTGCAGGAAGAAATTAAAAATTCAGCCTGGAGCCTGCCAGTATTTAAAAACGACACAATGAATTAGCTCTGCTCAGTGAAGCACGTTTTTAAAAATGCACAATATTAATATATGTTCTGCCAAGATTTAGCTCAATTAAAACTATTTTGAATGTAAAACTCTCGGGTGCTTGTAGCACGTGGATTTTATTTGCTGATTGTGGAGCAGGTGGCATCAGAGCCATCATTATCTGTGGGATCTGAGGCAGGGAAATGTGATGGAAAAGCCACTGGCTTTTGTTTGTCTCCTCCCCAATGGCTCCCTGCTGGCCTTCATGAAGTTAATTGCTTTGAGATGGTCTAGCTGGAGAAATTAAATAAAATCTGAGTTGGTGTGGTGGATTTATACTGAAAATAATATAAATAGAAAAGAGAATTTTGATATAAATAATGAAATAAAATTTCACTTGGCATGGTGGATTTGTACTGAAAATAACAAGAGATTTTTGATATAAATAATGAAATAAAATTTACTTAGTGTGGTGGATTTATACTGAAAATAATAAGAGAATTTTGATATAAATAATGAAATAAAATTGACTCCATGTGGTGGATTTATACTGAAAATAGTAAGAGAATTTTGATATTAATAACAAAATAAAATTGACTTAGTGTGGTGGATTTATACTGAAAATAGTAAGAGAATTTTGATATTAATAACAAAATTGACTCAATGTGGTGGATTTATACTGAAAATAGGAAGAGATTTTTGATATAAATAACGAAATAAAATTGACTCAGTGTGGTGGATTTATACTGAAAATAGGAAGAGAATTTTGATATTAATAACAAAATAAAATTGACTTAGTGTGGTGGATTTATACTGAAAATAGTAAGAGATTTCTGATATTAATAACAAAAAATTGACTCAATGTGGTGGATTTATACTGAAAATAGTAAGAGAATTTTGATATTAATAACAAAATAAAATTGACTTAGTGTGCTGGATTTATACTGAAACTAGTAAGAGATTTTTGATATAAATAATGAAATAAAATTGACTTAGTGTGGTGGATTTATACTGAAAATAGGAAGAGATTTTTGATATAAATAATGAAATAAAATTGACTCAGTGTGGTGGATTTATACTGAAAATGGGAAGAGAATTTTTGATATAAATAATGAAAAAATTGACTTAGTGTGCTGGATTTATACTGAAAATAGTAAGAGAATTTTGATATTAATAACAAAATAAAATTGACTTAGTGTGGTGGATTTATACTGAAAATAGGAAGAGAATTTTTGATATAAATAATGAAATAAAATTGACTTAGTGTGCTGGATTTATACTGAAAATAGTAAGAGAATTTTGATATTAATAACAAAATAAAATTGACTCAATGTGGTGGATTTATACTGAAAATAGGAAGAGATTTTTGATATAAATAATGAAATAAAATTGACTCAATGTGGTGGATTTATACTGAAACTAGGAAGAGATTTTTGATATAAATAATGAAATAAAATTGACTTGGTGTGGTGGATTTATACTGAAAATAGGAAGAGATTTTTGATATAAATAATGAAATAAAATTTACTTAGTGTAGTGGATTTATACTGAAAATAATAAGAGATTTTTGATATAAATAATGAAATAAAATCTGAGTTGGTGTGGTGGATTTATACTGAAAATAGTGAGAGAATTTTTATATAAATAATGAAAAAATTGACTCAGTGTGGTGGATTTATACTGAAAATAGTAAGAGAATTTTGATATAAATAATGAAATAAAAGTGACTCAATGTGGTGGATTTAGACTGAAAATAGGAAGAGAATTTTTGATATAAATAATGAAAAAATTGACTTAGTGTGCTGGATTTATACTGAAAATAGTAAGAGAATTTTGATATTATTAACAAAATAAAATTGACTTAGTGTGCTGGATTTATACTGAAAATAGTAAGAGTTTTTTGATATAAATAATGAAATAAAATTGACTTAGTGGTGGATTTATACTGAAAATAGGAAGAGTTTTTTGATATAAATAATGAAATAAAATTGACTCAGTGTGGTGGATTTATACTGAAAATAGTAAGAGATTTTTGATATAAATAATGAAAAAATTGACTCGGTGTGGTGGATTTATACTGAAAATAGTAAGAGAATTTTGATATTAATAACAAAATAAAATTGACAGTGTGGTGGATTTATACTGAAAATAGTGAGAGAATTTTGATATAAATAATGAAAAAATTGACTCGGTGTGGTGGATTTATACTGAGAATAGGAAGAGAATTTTGATATTAATAACAAAATAAAATTGACTCAGTGTGGTGGATTTATACTGAAAATAGGAAGAGAATTTTGATATTAATAACAAAATAAAATTGACTCAGTGTGGTGGATTTATACTGAAAATAAACAGAGGTATTTGATATACCTGAGTAACATTGCAGTAATGAATTTAAATGGGACACTTGGAGAGCTGGACACCAGTGCAGATGGAATTTGAAGGGAACATTTGCCCACGGCTCAGGATTTTTGGGAATGTTTTCCCTTCAGCTCCTGCATGTGGTGCAGTGGTTTGGAGCAGGGTTTTTACTCTTCCATGGGAAAAACTTGGCTGTGGATGAGGAAAAGGCCAGCCAAAGTCTCAGCACAGGTAAAAGCAGGGCCTTGATTCTTTGTCATTGTCCAAGGAATGGAATCCCAAGGATTTCCCATCCATTCCCCACTCCAGAGCTCCCTTCCTCCTCATGGGAATATCCAGACTCTCCTGAGACCTCCTTTCACAGCCATGATCCCTGTGGAAAGATGGGAATAGTGAGAAAATCCTTGTAAGGAGCAAATTGATTCTCTCAGCATTCCCATCCCTCTCTTCCTCATTCCCTCTTCCCAGCAAGGCAGGGCTTGGCTACTGGGAAAAGTTATGGCCAGAGGGAAGAAATTCCTGCAGATTTGAGGGAAATGGGAGGTCAAACAGCATTTCTTGATAACTGTAACAGCACCAGGGTGGCTTTTCCAGGGATATAACACATCACTGCCACGCAGCAGAGCAGCTCCTGAAAGCTGAGTTTAAGAGAACTGAGGAGGAATTCCCTTCCTCCTCATGGGAATATCCAAACTCTCCATTTTTACTTTGCCCTCACATAACTCTCCTTTCACAGCCATGATCCCTGTGGAAGGATGGGAATATTGAGAAAATCCTTGTAAGGAGCAAATTGGTTCTCTCAGCATTCCCATCCCTCTCTTCCTCATTCCCTCTTCCCACCAAGGCAGGGCTTGGCTACTGGGAAAAGTTATGGCCAGAGGGAAGAAATTCCTGCAGATTTGAGGGAAATGGGAGATCAAACAGCATTTCTTGATAACTGTAACAACTCCAGGGTGGCTTTTCCAGGGGTATAACACAACATCACTGCCACGCAGCAGAGCAGCTCCTGAAAAATGAGTTTAAGAGAACTGAGGAGGAATTCCCTTCCTCCTCATGGGAATATCCAAACTCTCCATTTTTACTTTGCCCTCACATAACTCTCCTTTCACAGCCATGATCCCTGTGGAAAGATGGGAATATTGAGAAAATCCTTGTAAGGAGCAAATTGATTCTCTCAGCATTCCCATCCCTCTCTTCCTCATTCCCTCTTCCCTCTTCTGAAAACTGAGTTTAAGGGAACTGAGTTTAGGAGAACTGAGTTTAGGGCCAGAATTGTGACTCAGTAGAACACAGCAGTGAGGTTGGAGTTAATTGTTGATTAATTTGTGTGCAGTGAGGCCTGAAGCCCCCGTGAAGCTGCACCTGGAGCTGGCTGAGAGGGGCCAGGTGAAGCTCTGCTGGTCCAGCCCTGCAGTGCTGCCCTTCCCCCTGCAGCACCAAGTGAGGATCTCTACTCCCCCGGGACACGGGGACAGCCAGGTGAGGCAGCTCCGGGGCATTCCAGGGTGGGGCATTCCCAAATCCCTGCATTCCCACCATCCTCATTGTCCTTGCATTGAGTGTGTGGCTGCTCTGGTGGAGCTGGGCTTAGCACACTGCTTTTTCCTGGAAAATCTGGGTTTAGAACCTGCTTTTCCAGGAAAAAGCTGGGCTTAACACACTGCTTTTTCCTGGAAAAACTGGGCTTAACACACTGCTTTTTCCTGGAAAAACTGGGCTTAGCACACTGCTTTTTCCTGGAAAAACTGGGCTTAACACACTGCTTTTTCCTGGGAAAGCTGGGCTTAGCACGCTGCTTTTTCCTGGAAAAGCTGGGCTTAGCACACTGCTTTTTCCTGGAAAAACTGGGCTTAACACACTGCTTTTTCCTGGAAAAACTGGGCTTAACACACTGCTTTTTCCTGGAAAAACTGGGCTTAGCACACTGCTTTTTCCTGGAAAAACTGGGCTTAACACACTGCTTTTTCCTGGGAAAGCTGGGCTTAGCACGCTGCTTTTTCCTGGAAAAGCTGGGCTTAGCACACTGCTTTTTCCTGGAAAAACTGGGCTTAACACACTGCTTTTTCCTGGAAAAACTGGGCTTAGCACACTGCTTTTTCCTGGGAAAGCTGGGCTTAGCACACTGCTTTTTCCTGGGAAAACTGGGCTTAGCACACTGCTTTTTCCTGGGAAAGCTGGGCTTAGCACACTGCTTTTTCCTGGAAAAACTGGGCTTAACACACTGCTTTTTCCTGGGAAAGCTGGGCTTAACACACTGCTTTTTCCTGGAAAAACTGGGCTTAACACACTGCTTTTTCCTGAAAAAGCTGGGCTTAACACACTGCTTTTTCCTGAAAAAGCTGGGCTTAGCACACTGCTTTTTCCTGGGAAAGCTGGGCTTAGCACACTGCTTTTTCCTGGGAAAGCTGGGCTTAGCATGCTGCTTTTTCCTGGAAAAGCTGGGCTTAGCACACTGCTTTTTCCCGGGAAAGCTGGGCTTAACACACTGCTTTTTCCTGGAAAAACTGGATTTTACATCTATCCATACTGAGAGAAGCTCCATCTCCTGCTGGCCTTCACAAACTCCCATTTTTCTCCTTGGGTGAAATCCTAATTCTGTGAAGTCCAAACCCATTTTCTTTCAGCGTTCTATACGTTCTCTAATACATCTTTGTTTAATATTTATAAGTTTTAGTATAAATAAGGGTTTTTTTCTGTTCCTACCACACAAGTGGCTCTGGAATAATAAGCAGCTGTTAATTAGCAGCCCATAATGAAACAACTCATTTCTACAGAGTTATACAACTTCCACCACTCTCAAATTGACAGTAAATTTAAAGAAGAAAGATTTTTTACCCAACTTGCTACCTAAAAACATAGAAAATCTTCCTCTGTCTCCTGTCTCTTAAGGAGCAAATTGATTTACTCAGCACTCCCAAAACCTGAGTGTAAAGAGAAGGCATGAAAGGGAACTCCAGGAATTCTGACTCCATACAATTTATTTACATTCCCTCTGTCTCTTTTCCTGTCTCACTTTGCACCAATGATGGATTTGGATGATCCAACAGGTGCTCCAGGTTGCTCTGGAGAGCTCAGTGACCATAGACAATTCCCTGCTGGATTCTCCAGCCTCAGTGCAAGTGAGGAGCAGGAATCTCCGTGGTCCAGGATTCTGGAGTGACTGGAGCTCACCCTACAACCTCACTGTGGGAGGTAGGACACCTGCAGGATTTGGGAATAAAGCTGATTTTCCAGTTGGTTTTGTGGGTTTGGTGTTGGAGGATTTGAGCTGGGATGAAGGAATCCTGTGGAAGCTTTTCCTGCCTGGCTTTGCCTGAGGCTCAGCTCCTTCCCTGTGCCAGGCTGGCATTGGGAATTCTGGAGAACACACCTCTGTGGCTGTCACTCCCTCAGCACCCCTACAAAAACCTCTTTTCCTCAGAGCTTTTCCATTTCCAGTTCCAGCTGGCAGCGCTGAACCTCCCCTCAATTGAAGATTTTTCTCCTGATGCTTTCTCTCATTCCTGGTTTTGGTTTTGTAGCTGAACTGAAGGCCCAGAGCAGAACCAAATGTGCTTTTTGTACAGTCCAGCCTGGTTTGTAATGCTGAGCCCTGTGCAAAGCTGAATTTCTGATGATTTTGTTGTGTTTTTTCCATGCTCTGCTCAGAATTCCCTGGGAATATTTTGGTCTGTGCTGCCACAGGAATTCTCTGCACTCTGTGCTTTTCCTGGGCCTTTATATGGGCACCAGAGAAAGAATTAAACCTTGGAGAAAGAGCTTTTATCCTAATAAAACCTTAAACAACAAATCCTAAATATGCTTTACTGCCTGGGAAAGGGAAATCTGGGGGAAATCCTAAAAAATCTCTGCCTGGTTCTAAAGGCAGAACTAAACCTTGGAAAAAGAGCTTTTTTCCTAATAAAACCTTAAACAACAGATCCTAAATCTGCTTTACTACCTTAGAAAGGGAAATCTGGGGGAAATCCTAAAAAAATCTCTGCCTGGTCCTAAAGGCAGAACTAAACCTTGGAAAAGAGCTTTTTTCCTAATAAAACCTTAAACAACAGATCCTAAATATGCTTTACTGCCTGAGAAAGGGAAATCTGGGGGAAATCCTAAAAAATCTCTGCCTGGTTCTAAAGGCAGAACTAAACCTTGGAAAAGAGCTTTTTTCCTAATAAAATCTTAAACAACAGATCCTAAATCTGCTTTACTGCCTGAGAAAGGGAAATTTGGGAGAAATCCTAAAAAATCTCTGCCTGGTCCTAAAGGCAGAACTAAACCTTGGAAAAAGAGCTTTTTTTTCCTAATAAAACCTTAAACAACAGATCCTAAATCTGCTTTACTACCTTAGAAAGGGAAATCTGGGGGAAATCCTAAAAAATCTCTGCCTGGTTCTAAAGGCAGAACTAAACCTTGGAAAAAGAGCTTTTTTTTCTAACAAAACCTTAAACAACAGATCCTAAATTTGCTTTACTGCCTGAGAAAGGGAAATCTGGGGGAAATCCTAAAAAATCTCTGCCTGGTTCCTCAGTGGGGGAAGCAAACTCGAACTTTAAAGGATTTAATGCTGGTTTTGGGGGGTTCTTTGCAAACAGCTCCATTCCAGCTCCATCTGTATCTTCCCTGAATCCCTGAGGGCTGGGGGCTGAGTTCAAACTTCTTTAAATCCTTGGAAAATCCTGTGTCTTTGAGCCTGGATTGGACCATTGCTACAATTTGGTGTTAATTGCAGTGTAAAACCAGATTTGGGGCTTTAATCTCCTGCTGACTTCAGGAGGAGGAGGAACAGCAGCTCCTGGAAATGTGGATTAATTTTCCTTTGTCCCCCTTGTGCTGCTTGCACTGCACCCTGCAGGGATTTTCTGCTCAGTTCACTCAGATTTCCCTGGAGGTGTTAAAGTTTATTTAAATCAGAACTGAGAAACTTCAGGTGTGGAGTGAGACAGTCCAAGGCTCATTTTTCTCTTGTTCCTAGTGATGAGGTAGGAAAGTTAGAAATACAACTGGATGTTAATAATAACAATAATAACTATTATTATTACTACTATTATTGTTATCAGTTATATTTGTCAATAGAAAATAATAATTATAATAACTATTATTATTATTTCCTATTGACAAATAATAATAATAATAACAACTCTTTTTTAAATTGACAAATGCTTTTCTGTTTTCTAGTTCAATTTTTAGTCTCAATGGATTTTTCCCTCCCCCTTTTCCCTTTTATGTAGCCTGGGGATAATAAAGATTGTTTAAATCAGAACTGAGAAACTTCAGGTGTGGAGTGAGACAGTCCAAGGCTCATTTCTGCTCTTGTTCCTAGTGATGAGGTAGGAAAGATAGAAATACAACTGGATGTTAATAATAACAATAATAACTATTATTATTACTACTATTATTGTTATCCAGTTTCTATTTGTCAATAGAAAACAATAATTATAATAATAATAATAACTTTTATTTTCTATTGACAAAAATAAATAATAATAACTGATAATAATGATAACAACTTTTTTTATTAATTGACAAATGCTTTTCTGTTTTCTAGTTCAATTTTTAGTCTCAATGGATTTTTCCCTCCCCCTTTTCCTTTTTGTGTAGCCAGGGGAATATTAAAGATTATTTTAATCAGAGTTTAGAAACTTCAGGTGTGGAGGGAGACAGTCCAAGGCTCATTTCTGCACTTGTTCCTAGTGATGAGGTAGGAAAGATAGAAATACAACTGGATGTTAATAATAATAATAGTAATAATAATAATAATAAATATTATTATTATCCAGTTTCTATTTGTCAATAGCAAAGAATAATTGTAATAACTATTATTATTATTTTCTATTGACAAATAATAATAATAATAACAACAACTCCTTTTTAAATTGACAAATGCTTTTCTGTTTTTCTGGTTCAGTTTCAAATCTCAATGGATTTTTCCCTCCCCCTTTTCCCTTTTGTGTAGCCTGGGGAATATTAAAGATTATTTAAATCAGAGTTTAGAAAGTTCAGGTGTGGAGTGAGACAGTCCAAGGCTCATTTCTGCTCTTGTTCCTAGTGATTAAATAGGAAAGTTAGAAATACAACTGGATGTTAACAATAATAACTATTATTATTACTACTATTATTATGATCCAGGTTCTATTTGTCAATAATAATAATAATAATAATAATAATAATAATTATTATTATTATTATTATTATTATTATTATTATTTTCTATTGACAAAAATAAATAATAATAACTAATAATAATGATAACAACTTCTTTAAAAATTGACAAATGCTTTCCTGTTTTCTAGTTCAATTTCTGGTCTCAATGGATTTTCCCCTCTCCCTTTTTACTTTTGTGTAGCCTGGGGAATATTAAAGATTATTTTAATCAGAGTTTAGAAACTTCAGGTATGGAGTGAGACAGTCCAAGGCTCATTCCTGCTCTTGTTCCTAGTGATGAGGTAGGAAAGATAGAAATACAACTGGATGTTAATAATAACAATAATAACAACAACTATTATTATTATTACTATTATTATGATCCAGTTTCTATTTGTCAATAGAAAATTATAATTATAATAACTATTATTATTATTTTCTATTGACAGATAGTAATAATAACAACTCTTTTTTAAATTGACAAATGCTTTTCTGTTTTCTTGGTTCAGTTTCAAATCTCAATGGATTTTTCCCTCCTTTTTGTGTAGCCTGGGGAATATTAAAGATTATTTTATTCAGAGTTTAGAAACTTCAGGTGTGGAGTGAGACAGTCCAAGGCTCATTCCTGCTCTTGTTCATAGTGATGAGGTAGGAAAGATAGAAATACAACTGGATGTTAATAATGATAATAGTAATAATAATAATAATAATAAATATTATTATTATCCAGTTTCTATTTGTCAATAGAAAATAATAATTATAATAACTATTATTATTATTTTCTATTGACAAATAGTAATAATAACAACTCCTTTTTATATTAACAAATGCTTTTCTGTTTTCTGGTTCAGTTTCAAATCTCAATGGATTTTTCCCTCCCTTTTGTGTAGCCTGGGAATATTAAAGATTATTTAAATCAGAACTGAGAAACTTCAGGTGTGGAGGGAGACAGTCCAAGGCTCATTCCTGCTCTTGTTCCTAGTGATTAAATAGGAAATTTAGAAATACAACTGGATGTTAATAATAACAATAATAACTATTATTATTACTACTATTATTGTTATCCAGTTATATTTGTCAATAGAAAACAATAATAATAACTATTATTTTCTATTGACAAATAATAACTAATAATAATAATAGCAACTTTTTTTTTTAATTGACAAATGCTTTTCTGTTTTTCTAGTTCAATTTCAAATCCCAATGGATTTTTCCCTCCTTTTTGTGTAGCCAGGGGAATATCAAAGATTATTTTATTCAGAGTTTAGAAACTTCAGGTGTGGAGTGAGACATTCCAAGGCTCATTTCTGCTCTTGCTCCTAGTGATTAAATAGGAAAGTTAGAAATACAACTGGATGTTAATAATGATAATAGTAATAATAATAATAATAAATATTATTATTATCCAGTTTCTATTTGTCAATAGAAAATAATAATTATAATAACTATTATTATTATTTCCTATTGACAAATAATAATAATAACAACTCTTTTTTAAATTGACAAATGCTTTTCTGTTTTCTGGTTCAGTTTCAAATCTCAGTGGATTTTTCCCTCCCTTTTGTGTAGCCTGGGGATATTAAAGATTATTTAAATCAGAACTGAGAAACTTCAGGTGTGGAGTGAGACAGTCCAAGGCTCATTTCTGCTCTTGTTCATAGTGATGAGGTAGGAAAGTTAGAAATACAACTGGATGTTAATAATAACAATAATAATAATAACTATTATTATTACTACTATTATTATTATCCAGTTTCTATTTGTCAATAGAAAATTATAATTATAATAACTATTATTATTATTTTCTATTGACAGATAGTAATAATAACAACTCTTTTTTAAATTGACAAATGCTTTTCTGTTTTTCTGGTTCAATTTCAAATCTCAATGGATTTTTCCCTCCCTTTTGTGTAGACTGGGAATATTAAAGATTATTTAAATCAGAACTGAGAAACTTCAGGTGTGGAGGGAGACAGTCCAAGGCTCATTTCTATTCTTGTTCATAGTGATTAAATAGGAAATTAGAAATACAACTGGATGTTAATAATAATAGTAATAATAATAATAATAGTAACAAGAATAGTAATTATAGTAATAGTAGTAATAATAGTAATAATAATAATTTATTGAAAAGTGCTTTTATATTTTTTGTTTCAGCTTCAAATCTCAATGGATTTTTCTCCCTTTTCCCCCCCTTTTCATGCAGCTCAAGTCCTGTACTTCCCTCCCAAGAGCCTGAGCAGTGCTGGCTCCAACCTTTCCTTTCTGTGCATCTACAGAAACCAAACGCAGGCTGTAGAGGCCCGGGAGGTGGTTTGGTGGCTGAATTTAGCAGAGGAAATCCCAGCCAGCCAATATTCTCTTGTGAACAATCGTGTAAGCAAAGTTACTCTTTTCAACTTGAAAGCAACCCAGCCTAGAGGAAGTTTCTTCTATAACGCTTTGTACTGTTGTCACCAAAGTAGGGAATGTCACCATAGATACGCTGAATTCTATGTAGTAGGTAAGATTCCAGAGGATTTTCCATTCTCCTTTTGGGGCATTTTCCTAGGAAGGATGGAATATTTCCATTTTAAATCCATTTATTGATTTGTTGGGGTTTTTTGGGGGGTTTTTTGGGTTTTTTTGATATTTTTTCTTCTTTTTTTTTTTTTTTTTTTTGTGTGTCTTACTAATTAAGCTTCCCACCTCTTTTAATTAGACATGGATTTTAATATCTCCTGTGAGACTGATGGATACTTGACCAAAATGACTTGCAGGTGGTCTGCAAACCCAACCACTTCACTCCTGGGGAGTTTGCAGTTGAGATATTACAGGTATGGAAGGGAATTAATTCTCTTTTTTATGTTTGGGAAGCTCCAAATATTATTGTATCAAAGAATTCTGGATAAGTGTAATTAGAATTATAATTCTAATTATAATTCTATTCTATATTAGAATATATAATTATATATATAAAACATATAATATATATTATATCTATATAATATATATTATATAGATATAATATTATATATTATATAATTATATAATATTATATATATTATATAATATATTTATTATATATTATATATTATATATTATTTATATTTATATATATTATATTATATTATATTTATAATATAAAAATTATATTATATTATATTATATTATATTATATTATATATTTTATATATATATATAGTATAATTAAAATTATAATTCTTTATTTTGTGTGCAGAACCAGAGATACCTGAGTATGTAACAGATTTTATTTATAAGGTTTTTCAGCATTTTTCAACCTGTTTGGGAGCCAGTTCTCTTCAAGAAAATTTCTTGGATCACTTAAAAAATTATTCCAGTTGCTCCTATCTGCAAGTTGTGAGGAAATAAGGGAAAAGCCCATTCCCAGTGGGAATATCTGGCCTGAGGGAGCTGTAGAATCCCTGTTCTTGGAGCCTCTCAGATCCTGACCAATTTGAATTTAACTGCTCTGAGTCTGAGGTGGGACCTGGGACCTCCTGAGGTGTCCACAAGTCTTGGATTTTTCTATAATTCTGTATATTTTTTTTCCTGTGTACACACAGGTAAAAATAGAGGATGAAACAAATTCATTGCAAGGTGGAAAAAAAAATCTTGCTTAGAGAAGCAAACCTTAGCTGGTGAAGGGAATATTGCTTTGTGAGGGCTGCAACAATTCCCAGAATCCCAAAATCCCACACTGGTTTGGGGTGGGAAGGACCTCAAAGCTCATCCCATTCCACCCCTGATGTGCTGAGCTTGAGAGTTTCTACTCAGACAGACAGACAGACAGACAAGGCAAAAAAAATCCATAATTTTACTGCCCTGCTGGGCTGGAGATGCAGAAATTTTGGCCAATTCCATCAGCTCTGAGGCCTTAAACCTTTGGAAAACCAGCCTGTGTTCTCTGGTGGAGTTTTGAGTGATCCTGGTGCCCAGGTGAATATTTCCCAGGGGTTTGTGGACTGGAGGAATAACTGGAATGCTGGAAAGTTCAACTGGAGGCTTTTGGGGCAGGATTAATGCCTGCCTGAGTGCTGAGGTAGCTTTTGTTTAACCTGCCTGCACAAATATGAATATAATGAGTGCACACTGCTGGGCAGGGAGCTGGGAATAAACCCCACGCTGCTCATCATGGCTTTTATTCCCACTTTCTCACTCTTCAGGTTCAGCTAAAAATGTCATTTTCCAGTAGGAGGTGATGATGTGGAGATTTGTTCTTGTTCCTGCGAGATCAAACAGCGACTTTGCCACTGCCTGCAAATCCTTCCCAGACGCTGCTGATCCTTCCTTTTGTTCTGATTTTTGTGGTTGTTTGTTCAGGGTGAGACCTGAGAGAAGGAAATGCAATAAAATTCCTGCTGCTGTTGCCTTTTGGAGCTGGAGTGCAGCGCTGCTGTGCAGAGTTTGATGCTCTGGCTGTGGGGTTTTGTTTTTCTTGGGTTGTTTCTGCATCTTCCCCTTGCAGGCAGAGCTGCCAGGAGAAACAGCTCCAAAGGGATCATCCTGTGGGAGCAGGGAATGCTCCAATCCCACCTTCCAAAGCATCAGGCACTGCTTTAATCCTGGGGGCAGGAAGAGGAAACTACAACCAAGTGTAACTCTGGTGGTTCAGCTGAGTAACTCACACCCTCCCTGGCCCCTCTCCTCACCAGTCTGAGGAGAAAGTTGGAAAAATTCCCACTCCAAGAATTTATCCAGCTCCATTTCACCCAGAATCCAGGGCTCCTCTCTTCTCTTGCCAGGTGTGATGCTGGACATGGGGATTTTAATCCAGAGTTGATGTTTTTATGGGATTTCCATCTCCTGGAGACCTCAGTGGGTCTCTGTGGCAGCTTCCCCCTGGTTCCCAGCTGGGATTTTGGAAGTCATTCCCGACTGGAGTCAATTCTTGGCAGATTTTCCTCACTGTGTTTATTGGCAATCCCTAAAATCCCACAACTGATGAGGATTTGGAGCTGCCTTCTCTTGCTGTACCTGTTGCCTTTTCTCGTTTGTCCTGCTTTTCCCAGAGCCAAACCTTTGAGGAGAGACACTGAAATGTTCTGTGCAGATTCAGGTTCAAAATCCAAACAACCCTCAAAATCCCAGGACATTTCCAGTGCCACCACTGCTTTTAATTCCCTCCAGATTTGCAATGGATCAACTGAATGTGTTTTTCTTTATTTTTTTTGTCTTTTAAGGAGCCAAATTTATTGCTCTGACTTTCCAAGCCCATCTCCAAACTCCGAGGTGAAGGAATGCCATTTGCAGGGGAATCATTCCTACGAGTGCACATTCCAGCCCATTTTCCTTTTGTCTGGATATACCCTGTGGATTGAGTTTAAACATTTCCTGGGAACTCTGGAATCCTCCCCAACTTGTGTCATTCCAGCAGATGTGGGTAGGTCAAGATCCATGAATCTCTGTTCTTCCCTCTGCCCCTGGGTTTTAAATGGTGTAGGGAAAGAATTTTTCCACAGGTTTTAAACAAAAACGTGAGAGTTTGATATTATTTAAAAAAAAAATTGGATTAAATGTCATTTCCATACAGGAGCAGATTTTAAATGATCCATCCACTTCTGCCTGTTATTCCCTCTACAGAAAATACAAGTGTTGTATTGCAAAATGAAGCTCATTTTTAAGGTTTTGGTTATTTAATTCTTCAGATTGATTTGTCTTCAATTAATTAAGTTTATACTCCAGTTGAGTGTATTATTTACAGTTATAAATCCATTTAAAACCATGAGGACTGTCCCTGCTCTTCCATGCTGCTGCAATGTTTTGTGACACACACAGCACTTAAATTTGGATCAGAACAAGAGGCAGGAGCAGTGTCTGAGTGTTTTAAAAACTCCAAAATGTGCAAATCACCTCTTCTTATCTGCTCAGTGACAGAGAATCCACTGGGATTTTTTGGACACAAATGTGAACATTGGTGAGAGCAAACAAGGCAGCTGGACCCTAGAGGTGCTACATGAAATAAATTTGAGTTAAATAATTATGAAATAAATTTGAGTTAAATAATTAGGAAATAAATTCGAGTTATATAGTTACAAAATAAATACATAAATATATACATATTTATACAAATACCTATATAATACATAAATACATTTATTATGTGGTGACAATGGATGGAATGATTTATCCCAAATGCAGGGTGCTCTGTATTGTAGTAAAGCAAAGCAAACCTGTTCCAGCACCATCCAAAATGAAAAATTAATTTATTTTTTGTTGTTATTTCCTCCTCATTCACATCTGATTATCCAAAATAAGTTTATTTCATTTTAACTTGATTAACAAACAAGATTGATTAACAAACAAGGGTTCTGGGAGATTCCCGTTCTGGAGAAACTGGATTTGTGGGGAGCTTCCAATTAATAAAATAAAACCATTTCCATTAATCACTGCACAATGTCCACAAAAATCATGGAATAATGGAATTGCTAAGGTTGGAAAAGCCCCTGGAGACCACAGAGTCCAACCATTCCCAGGTGCCAAGGCCACCACTGACCGTGTCCCCAAGGGCCACATCCACATGGATTTTAACTCCCTGCAGGAATGGGGACTCCCCACTGCCCTGGGCAGCTTTGCCAATGCCTGACCACCCTTCCCATGGAGAAATTTTCCCAAATATCCAACCTAAACCTCAAAATTTATTGCCACGTTCTGTCTTTTGCTCTTTATGCCAGGGCAGGTAGCAAGTGCCAGCACCAAATTAATCTGTCGTGCTTTAAATGAAAATTAAAATCCATGGAAACATTGCCATGGATTCTGTGCTTCCAGTCCTGCTTTCCTTGGAGTAGCAAAGGCTGGAAAAGCCATCCATGATTTGATTTAATTTTTTTTTTTTTTTCCATTTTCCAGTGAAGCCTCTCCCCCCTTCCAACGTGGGGGCAGAACTCACCAGGAACGCGGGGCTGCTGAACGTGAGCTGGACCAAACCCGTCTTTGCCAACAGGGATCTGGCATTCCAAATCCGCTGGAATTCCAGGGGCAGGGAGGAGATTCCATGGCAGGTACTGTCTGTTCCACCTGGGCTGCAGCAGGGATCACTGCACTGCTGCCCTGGAGGGTGGAGCTGCTTTTTAAGGAATTTATCCACGGAGGAAATCACAGGCACAGTGTCCACAAAGGACTATTCCTCACAACCCCACTTCCTCCCTGGGCTCATTTCCAGGAATTCTGACTCCAAGAGCTGCCTGAACATCTCTTTACTCTCACTCTGATTTTTTCCCAGCTTTATGAAGTCCCCAGCCCCTCAGGCAGCTGGGCTGTGCTAGCAGTGGAGCAGCTTTGTGTGCAGTACGTGGTGCAGGTGCGCTGCAGGGAGCTGGAGGGAGCTGGCTACTGGAGTGACTGGAGCAGAGCAGCCCAAACCCTCGTGCAGGACATCAGAGGTCTGTGCTTCCAGGGACAAACTCAGGGCTGGGATTTTAGCTTGGATATTAGGGAAAAGTTTTCACAGAAAGGGTGATAAAGGACTGGAATGGTCTGCCCAGGAGTCACCATCCCTGGATGTGTTTAAAAACAGACTGGATGTGACACTCAGTGTCACATCAGAGCCTGATATTTCTGAGCCTGAGAGAATTTTTGAGCCTGCTGGTAACTGTAAATTCTTTCCCAAGGGAAAACGTTTTTCTTTCTCTAAACAATCTAAGCAAAACAAAATTCTTTCTCAAAACATTCTCTGCCAAGATGGGTTTTTCTGTCTCTTCAGTTTAATCAATGGAATTAGAGAGGTGTCATTCTGATTGACCAATAAAATAGCAGGAAGGATTGTAAAATAAAGAGAATATCAGAGTTTCTTTGTCTTTATTTCATGTCCAACAGCACCAACTCGGTGCCATGGTTTAGTTGAGGTGTTGGGGCTGGGTTGGACTCGATGATCTTGGAGGTCTCTTCCATCCTTGTGATTCTGGGATTTGCCACACTCAGGTGGGGCTGTCCTGCCCAATTTTTTGTTTTGCAGCTCCCTCGCAAGGCCCAGAATTTTGGAGAACCATTTCTGAGGATCCTGCAAGGAAGCAGAGGAACGTCACACTCCTGTGGAAGGTGGGAGCAGCTGCATTTGGGGCTTTCCCTTCCATCCTAAAACCAGGTGGAATTGCCAGAAGGGGAGGGTGACAGGCACGTGGGAATTGGGATTTGCCTTTCTCTGTGCTCCTGACAATTGCTTGGCTCATCCTAGAGGCAAGAGGTGAATCCTGGTGGGAATTCTGGCATGAAATGGGAGATGGTTTTGCCTTCTTTGCCTTAAAATGTTAATGCAGGACAGGGAAAAAGTCCCTCAGTGCCCATTCCTGTTTGTTCATGTGCTGCACTGGGGTTTAAACCCTGAAAAATGTGTAAAACAGGGAATTGCTGTGGGAATCTGAAAGTTTGGCTTTCCTTGTCCTTTGCTGGGAGGAGAGGGAATCAGAGTCAGCTCTCAGAGAGGGAAATGAAACCTTTAAAAGGAAAAAATTAAAAAAAAAATTCAGTCCTTGGCTGAAAAGACAAGAGTCAGAATATCTTTATTATTTTTATCTTTATCTTTATCTTCACTAATGAAATACAAAGTAATTAATCAAAGAGAAATAAAATCCTGCTGGAGGATCAATCTTTCATCTCCTTTGATTTGGGTCCCATTTCCTTAAAATTGGAGCTGCCCAACCATTGCTCTGGGAATCAGGGAGTGGGGAAGGAATTGAGGAATTAATTCCCATTAATTAATTAATTATTGCAGCCCCTGCAGGAGAATCACTCGTTGTGCAGCGTGAGCAGGTACATCATAAAGCACCAGACCCCAGGGAACACCTCCTGGGAGGAATTTGTGGATCATGGCACCAGCTGGACTTTTCCATGGGTGGAGCCAACCCACACCATCACCATTTTAGCCATGAACTCAGTTGGGATTTCTGCAATTAATTCTAATTTGACTCTATCCCTGCAAATGAGCACAGGTAAGAGCAGCAAGGAGTGGGATGTGGGAACTGCCAGGAATCCTGGTGATGTTCATGGGGAAAGGTTTCTTTGGGATAAAATTCCCTCTGGTGGAGTAAGGAATGTTTTATGGGGATAATTCAGCACCAAAAGAGCTGTTGGAAAACTGAGATTTCCATCAGGAAAATCCTAATGATTTTTGGGTTGGAAAAAGAGTTGTCTGTCATTGGGCTGTCTTCACTAATAAAATATAAATTAATTAATCAAAGAGAAATATAATCCTGGTGGAGAATCAATCTTTCATCTCATTTGATTTGGAAACACCCAAAATTCCTGCTGGGGAATGTTTTGTTGTTTCCAAAATGAAATGTGGTTGTGCTTTGGGCACAGAGTCCTCAGACTTCCTGAGCAGCAATTCCTGCTCGACTTCCTGAGCAGCAATTACTGAATTTTGCTGCACTCTGCTTCATTTATTCTCAAGGATTCAGGGGTTTTTAATTTGTTGGTTAAGGATAATTCAGGATAATTCAGGTGAGAATTGGGATATTTGATGTCTGTAAGAAACTTGATCTGTTTAGTGCTTGGGAGTGGTTTAGTGTAACCCAAACTTTGGTGGCTTGAGGAAAAAAAATCTCTGTGCTGACGTGGCTTTATTATACAAAAAAAAAAGTGTTAAAGTGGTGAAACTTGAGCAGTTTCTAGGATTTGGATCCCAGGTGTTGTCCCTGTTTCCCCAGTGGATGCTGTGCAATCCCTGAGTGCTTACCTGGTGAACAGCACCTGTGTGGTTGTGGTTTGGAGCCTCTCCCCAAAAATCCCTGGGATAAAATCCTTTGTGATTGAGTGGAGGAACCTGAACAAGGAGGAGCAGATGAAATGGCTGCGAGTCCCTCCAAACCTCAGGAAATATTTTATTTATGGTGAGTGTGTGCTTGAAAAAATAATTCTTGCTGTTAATTGGTGTGGAACAGAAAAATGTGGGATTTCTGAGCTCTGAGCCCTTTTTTTTTCCCCTTCTCTGTTTCTAATCACTTTTATTGACCAATAAATCAAATTTGATGCCTATTAGAGGATTGCCTGTTGCATTAATAATCAGTTTAAGCTCTGGAGTGAGTTCATTTTGTGGCAACACAATAAAATTAGTTCTGGAATATTGAACACACCAGCTAATTATTCAAATTAATATCTGCATTTGCTTTGCATTTTGACTTTACTCCTAGAAATTATCCATAAGGTGCTCATTCCATGACAGAATAATGCTGGATTCATAGTTTGGATTTGGGGATTTTGAAGATCTATAAAAGATGGATTGATTATTGCCCTCTCTGGGCTGATCTGAGCTCTGTGCAGGGAATTGGTTAAAATGTGGATACCAGTGGATTCCAAAGGCTGATTTCTCCTTTCCAGATCACTTTCTCCTCATTGAGAAGTACCAGTTCAGCCTCTACCCTGTGTTTGCTGGAGGAGTTGGCAAGGCCAGAGCCACGGATCACTTTGCCAAAGGTGACTAACAGGATCTTTTTCCCATTTTTTATGAAGTAAAAGTGACCTTGAAGTGCAAAATCTCTGTCTCATCTGAAGAAAAAAATTAATAATAAAGTCACTGTAATGCACCTACAAACAGTGATCAGACTTCAGCTTTAATTTGAAAACTCTCTGTGGGCTGAGCTGAGAGAGGAATTAAACTCCTCTTTAAAATAATTCCTTTTTGTCTGTTTATTCCCCAGGGAAAGGTTTGTCCATGTGCAATAAAAGTGTTGCTCAAGGTTATTTCCCCATCTAAGCTGTTGTTTCTACTGTTTGTTATTTCCCTCTTGCCAACTGTTTGCTCCCAGACAAATCATTTTGCTGCATTAATAGCTGAACTCCTTTATTTCCAGGGGGATTTGAAACTGGGAATAGTGGCAGCCTCCACGTGGTTCTGCCAATTGTTTTTTCCACCTCAGTTCTGCTGCTGGGAGCCTTGCTGGTTTCACACCAAAGGTACTTTGTTCCTTCTTATCCAAAATTCCAGCTGCTGCAGCTGCACTGTCCACTCTGCTGAGCTGGGCTGACGGAATCCCAAAGTGGTTTGGGTTGGGTGGGACCTTCAGTTCCACCCAGGGCCACCCCAGGGACACTTCCCACTATCCCAGGGTGCTCCAACCCGGCCTTGGCATCCAGGAGCAGCCACAGCTGTTCTGGGAATTCCATCCCAGCCCCTCCCCACCCTCCCAGCCAGGAATTCCTTCCCAATATCCATCTAAATCCTCCCTTTTCCAGTTTAAAGCCACTCCCTGTGTCCTGTCCCTCCATCCCTTGTCCCCAGTCCCTCCCCAGCTCTCCTGGAGCCCCTTCAGGCCCTGTGGGTTGTGATCATTCAGCACGGACTCTACCCTTTATATTTTCCCAAACTGCCACCTGGAGTGTCCCTTCTTCATGTTTGGGGTTAAATTTGGGATTAATTTGGGATTAAATTTCATCATCTCCCCAATGATAATTTCATGGCCACAGTGCTGTGGATAAACAAAATGGCAGAGCTTCCTTCCTTCCCTGCACTGTTCCCTGTGGGAACAGCACCAACTCCAGCTTTTCCCTGGCATTTCAGGGTGAAGAAGCTGCTCTGGGAGGATGTTCCCAACCCCAAGAACTGCTCGTGGGCACAGGGAGTTAATTTCCAGCAGGTTTGTATTTCCCTGGGGCTGCTGCTGCTTCCTCCACCCTCTGTCTCTGGTGGAAATCCAGCCCCGTTCACCCCTCTGGCTCCATCCTGAGGTTCCCATTTCCCAGGCCTCTGGATTATGCATTGGATGGGATAAATCTGACAGTTTTTAACAGTGACAGATGGTGGCCTTTGCCAAAACACCAAAACACCCCTGGCCTCGGCTGGGAGGGGTTTCATCTGTGTTTGGGGAGGGATACAAACATCTCCATCAGGGATAAACCACATGCATGAGGAGAAAAAAATGTTATTTTCATTGTTTGAAAGCTCCATGTTCACTTTGATGTGGGAAAAATCCCAAATTCAGGGCCCAGGTGTCACCAACAGCGAGTCTGGACTGAGTAGATCCCAAGAGTTTTACTCTTTGCTTTAATTTCCCACCACTACAAGTATTTTGTCATTTTCCTCGTTATTTTGGCAGCTTCCCTGCTGTAAAACATGGTTTGTTCATCCACAAAAAAATGGTTTTATCTGTTTTGTCCTGAATTCATGAGGAAATACAGGGAATTCTCCTTTGGAGCTGTCAGTTCATGCTGGTGGATCATTTCCATGTGCATTTCTTAGGGAGCAGTAAATCCTGCATTCCTCCCAGATAGAGGTGTTCCACTCAGTCCAAACATGCAGCAGGGAATGCTCCAAAAATCCTATGGAAAGGCTGAATTTGACCTGGATAATCCAATCCAATCATCCAAAGCTTTGGATGAAGCTTTCCCAGCAGGGAAAGTTGTTTCAGTTGATGCATCAATGATTAAATTTTGTCATAGAGCGTTTTCAACTATAAATTCTCAAAAAACAACGTGTGAAGTTTTGGGAATGACCTTTGGTGCTGGATGCTGTGATCCGTAAAACCTGGAGAGCTGAAATAAAGCTGTTCCATGATTAATGAGCATTGCAATCCCTCTTTTCTCCCAGCCTGAAACCCTGGAACATCTCTTTGCCAAGCACCCCGAGCCGACGTCGTGCGAGCCGCTTCTCCTGGAGGCAGACATGGTGCTGCAAGACATCAGCATCACCAAAACATCAGAAAAAGAAGAGCCAGGAGATTTTTTAGGGATTGATCCCACTCTTCCAACCCTTCAGGATTCAGAATGTGACTCGGCGTGCTCCAGCAGCTTCTCCAGGAGCTGCCGGGATGGGGAAGGCACGGCTGGGTGTGAGCTCAGATACGCCACGGTCATCAGCAGCTCCCGCTCCAGCGGCCTCTGCCGGCGGAAATCCAGCCCCAGGAGCTGCCTGGATAGCTGCTTCCCAGGGGGAGATTCCATCGTTTTAGGGGCTTTCTCCAGCGCTGCTTGGGAGGTTGGGGATGGGGCGTTCCTGGTGTTCCCTGGCTCCCAGCCCAGCAGGGCTCTGTCCCTGCTTTCCTCGGAGGGATTCTCAGAGCCTTTGGATGAAGCTTTCCCAGGCAGCGCTGAGAGGTCCCTGTGTTACCTGGGGATAACAGCCCTGGAGAAGGGACAGGGGGAGGCTTTCCTGACAGAAAGCTCCAGGGGGATGTGCCAGCTCCAAAGCATGGATCTGATCACGGAGAGGTGTGATCTCCAGCACATCCCAACAAATGTCAGCGAGTTTATCCAGAGCAGCCTCAAGCCCAATCCCACCGTTCCCTACGTTCCACAATTCCGGGGGGCTACAGCCAAAGGGCAGGAGGCCACGGAGAAAAAGTGACACAATCACCCCAAAATTTGATATTCCTAAAGGTTTTCCAGGTGTTGGTGCATTCCCCAGTTTTTCCTCTCTTGATTTATCCAGCTTGTTCTGGTTTTAGGCTTCACCTGGAGCACCCAAGGGTGAGACAGCTGATCCATGGCCTGGAATATTCTGTGGGAGAAAAGCTGGAATTTCCCTGGGAATGGTTTGTGACATGGAGTCAGCCTGGATGTGGTGGGAAGGAATGGATTGAGGAGTGAAAGGCTCAGGGTACTGCAGGAAGAGGGAGAGAATCCAGATTCCTGTGTCTCCATGAATTGGATAAAGTGATGTATTTAAAATATCCACATTTTCTTGTGGAACACAAGATTCCAAATGCTGCAGTTCCACACTGACATCCCTTCCCAAGCTCTTTTCCTGAAATTCCATGGGAGAAAAGACAGGAATTTGATCCGAGGACCCTACATTTTTGATTTTGGGGGATCCAACCTGCCTGCATAGCCTTGGAGAAGTCACTTTGCCTCCACAACCCTGCCAGGAAGGCTCAGGTGGGCGTAAATCAGGTCTGGATTTTCTGGGAGAAGCACGAAAACAAACCCACACCTATTTGCAAGCCAAAGCTATTTTTCTTTTTTATTCCATAGTCCATAAATATTTTTCTACACCTGCCTTTTCAGAGAACTATTTTGAGGAGTGAAGGAGGATGAATTTATTATGTGTTCCAAAGAATAGATTTCTGTCAAACTTCAGAGAGACAAAACCAAAAGGGCAAAACTGACATTAAAAACCAAAGGAAAGATGAGTTTAAACCCAGCTTAACACAAAACCCCACAGCTGGTTTTTGTTAGGCTGCTGACCTGGCTCTTGTGGGGCTCTTTGATGCTGGATGTGGCACAGATCTGATGTTCTGGTTTCCAAAATATTTGTGTGGGGTGAGGAATGAAAACATTTTTGGTGTTAGGAACCAAAAGTTGTCACTGTGATTGGAGATAAATCTGCAGGCTCTGCAGCAATCCAGGCTAAAGCTGTGATGGATCCTGGATTTAGGATTCAATTCCTGCTCTTGGGAAGGGACAGGAGAGCTCATTTCTCTGCAGGATGGAATGATCCTTCCATGGAAGCATCCAGAAAAATGATTTGGTTGTGTTTGAAGATCACCATTCTCCAGAAATAAAAAGCTGATGTTGATTTCAGCCTGCCCAGCCCTTTCCCAGTAATTCCACATGAACAGGAGGAGCTTAACCATGGGAATGATCATCTTAGGGACCATAAGGTTTTCCTGGGAAGATGAGGAAATCCAGGAATTAGGAGATGTGCAGGAGGTGTCTCCTCAATGGACACTGGCAGATTCCAAGGTTTCACCTCCTTTGGGAGCCCATCCCATCCCATGATTTTCCTAATGGCCAGAGCAGGTGGTGCTCCTCAGGAAAACCAACGGATCTCTGCAGGAAATACAACAAAAAGAGAAGATTTGGGGTGTGATCAGTGCAGAACCAAAGGATTGGATCCCTTCCTGTCCACAGCTGCATTCCCTGAGGATGCTGCAAATCCAGGTCCTGACCCAGAGCACCGGGCAGGCCACAGCTCCATCAATAATTCCTGAGCCTGGCATTTCCATCCCGATGGAAATGGGACATCTGATCCTGCTCCTCACCTCCCCGTGCTCCCCAAATCTGCATATCCTGAATGCTCCATCTGCTGCCTCAGGCAGCAGCTGCCTCAGGGAGGGAAAATTGGGAGCTGGGGAAAATTGGGAGCTGGGGCCAGTTATTTTCCATCCTTATTTTTCCCCTCAGCTTCAGGTCAGGTTGTTTCTCACAGCTGAGCTTTTCCCAGGCTGTGTTTGCAGCAAAATCTCCTTGGTTTATTCCTGGCTGAGCTGGAGATGGGAACGTGCAGTGCCTGGGGATTTGGGCAGGTGAGGGAATTTCTGTCAGAGCCACAAGAAGCTCCTGCTCATTCTGGAGGAGCTGTCCCTGTGAGGGACACAGGTGTCACCCTGGAAGGGAGCTTTGTTCCAGGAGCTGTCCTTGGAAATGTCTGGAGCAGGGAATCTGTGCTCGCTGCCTCTCCCTTGGCAGGAGAGCTGGGAAAGCCCTGCCAAGGAACAAAGAGAAAGTAGGGAACAAGGTCACGCCAGGATCTGTGCTGGGGGGAAAAAAATGGGTTTTAAGTGATGATCTTCACCTCCAGCTCTGCTCTGAGGGGTCTCCTGCACTGCTGGGTCAGTGCCTGGCACATCCAAAGGGATTCATCTGCCCCTGGGTATGGAGAGGGAGCAAAAACCTATGGAATTACATTTGGGAGCAGCCCAAGAGCAGCCACAGGAGTGACCCAGCACAGTTTCTGTTTCCTTCACAGGGAAAAAATTCTTGCTGCTTCTCCAGAAATGTTCCTGTGCCACAAACAATCCCCAGCCAGTTCCCAGGGAGGCTGGGCATTCTGCAGAGAAATGGGATTTTTTGGCCCTGGCCTCACACTCACCAGGAAAGGCTCTGTCAGTTTGAACCAAGCAATTGTAGGAGCCATGTGCAGCTCCTGAAGTACAAATTGAGATCCTGCAGATTCGTTTGGAAGAGCATTCAGGAGTGCAGCCTTTTTATGTAAGAAAATGAATCAAATGTGTCATTTTCCCTTTTCCATTTTCCCTTTTCCATGTCACTTGCAGCTACAGTTAAATTCCTCCTTTTTTTTAAATTTTTAATCTGGGATTGATGTTTGAAGCAGCAAAAACTTCCCATGCCAGGGATTTGGAGCTCAATCATCTTTAAAGTCCCTTCCAACCCAGGCCATTCCATGATTCCCTGATTTAAAAGCACAGAAGGGATCAATAAATCCTTCAAATCCTTACCCAGGCCATGATTTTTGCTATGGATATTCCAGATTTTGCTTTTCCTGTTGGAGAAAAGGGAATTAAAATGCAGGTTTCTGCTGGGAATTTCTGCAACAGGAAGGATCCCATTCCTCCAATCTTCCCTCTGCTGGGAAAACAACTCAAGATTGTCTTAAGGTTTGAATTAAATTTATTTGGGGGTTTGCATCCAGGTTTTTCCCAGTAAAAAAATGGGATTTCAGCACCTGCCCAGATCCTGCAAGGACAAGGACACTGCAGTGCTGGCACACAGCCCTGGCAGCACCAAAAGGTCCCAAAATTCCCCAAAATTCCTTTCAGAAAGAGCCAAACTGGGAATCCACAGCATCCTTGTGGCTGGAAAAGCGTGTGGGTTTGGCAGGTGCCATTGTGGTCGCTAATGATCCCAAAAAACCAAAAATAACCCGGGAATTGTCTGGGGGGGGCCCTGATTAATTAATTAATTAATGATTCCCTGTCAGGAGCTGCTTGTGCCAGAGCTGGCAGCGGCAGAGCAGGGCCGGGCACCGGGAACTCTCCCCGGGAAGCTGCAAAGCAGCGCTGGCAGCTCCTGGAATAACGCGGCGTCCTGCTGGGCGGGGATGAATGGAAAAACCGGGGATGGGGAGGGATGGGGAGGGATGGGGAGGAACAGCCCTTGGATGATGGTGAAAAGCCCCGGGCAGCGAGGTCTGTGAGAGATCAAGGTCGCGGCAGTGCCACCTCTGCAGTTCAGAGCTAATTAAAGGGTCTCGTCTGGCTTTTTAATCACCTTTTTTACACACAGCCCCCCCTTTCCCACTTTTCCCATCTTCCTGGATTCTTTCGGGATGCAAATGAAGCTCATTTCCTATCCCTGAAAATTTTGTAGCAGCCATTTGTACCTTCAGGTCCAAGAGGAGAGTTGGGGACAGGTGACAAAACACAAACCCAGCCCGTGCTGCTTTCCCAGAGCTTTCCCAGCAAATCAAGGAATTTCCACATGGATC
Source organism: Acrocephalus scirpaceus scirpaceus (assembly GCA_910950805.1). NCBI lineage: Eukaryota > Metazoa > Chordata > Aves > Passeriformes > Sylviidae > Acrocephalus > Acrocephalus scirpaceus. The sequence continues at coordinate 1,732,924 of OU383779.1, read as the reverse complement.
CAGCACCTGGCAAAGGAGAAGGAGCAGCTGGGCTGGTGGCAGCCGTCCCCAGCATTGGGTGGAGTGAGGTGGGCTTTAATCACCATCCAAATCCAAACCGTTGTGGGATTTTAGAATTCTGTGAATGGGATTTTAGAATTCTGTGAATGTTTGGGATGGAAAAGCCAAGGAGCAGCTCTGAGATCTCCCAAATCCATCCAGGACACACAGGTGGACAGGACACACAGCTCAGGCTGCAAAGGAGCACTCAGAGCCTCTTCTGGAGCTTCCAACGATGATTAAAGGTCTGGCAGGGAAAGAATTATTGAATCTTGTGCCTGCCTAATGTCAGAAATAATCTGAGACCGGCTGCTGTTTGCAGGAACAGCTTGGAATAGCTCTGCTCCAGCTGGGCAGTCAGGAAAACTCCAGCTGGATAGCCAGGAGAACTCCAGCTGGATCATCAGGAAAACTCCATCTGGATCATCAAGAAATCTCCATCTGGTCTGCCAGGAAAACTCCATCTGGATCATCAAGAAATCTCCATCTGGATCATCCAGAAAACTCCAGCTGGATAATCCAGAAAACTCCAGCTGGATAGTTAGGAGAACTCCATCTGGATCATCAGGAAAACTTCAACTGGATCATAAAGAAAACTCCAGCTGGGCAATCAGGGAAACTCCGTCTGGACTGCCAGGAAAACTCCAGCTGGATCATCAAGAAAACTCCATCTGGATGATCAGGAAAACTCCATCTGGATCATCAGGAAAACTCAGCTGGTTGATCAGGAAATCTCCATCTGGATGGTCAGGAGAATTCCATCTGGATCGTCAAGAAAACTCCATCTGGATTGCCAGGAGAACTCCAGGTGGATCATCAGGAAAACTCCAGCTGGGTGGTCAGGAAAACTCCAGCTGGATAGCCAGGAGAACTCCAGCTATATCATCCAGAAAACTCCATCTGGACTGCCAGGAAAACTCCAGCTGGATGGTCAGGAAAACTCCATCTGGATCATCAAGAAAACTCCATCTGGATCATCAGGAGAACTCCATCTGGATCATCAGGAGGACTCCAGCTGGGAGAGGACCACGTCCCTCCTCAGCACAGGGAGCAGCAGGGTCAGTGATGGACTCAGCTCTGCTCCCCATTTCTGCCCCTGAACCATCCCACACCCCCTGCAAACAGCTTCTGGAGCAGGGATGGGTCCACAGGGATTTATTCCAACAGCTCCAGCTGAAGGGAAGGATTTTGGGTTTCTTTTTGCTTTCAGTCGACAGCATTTGGAGTGTGCTCTGAAAGTAAAAGGGTTGGTTTAGGTTGCTGCTTGTCAAGGAGCTGGGAAGGATCTGGAGCAGCAGATGGAGGTGGGAAGGGTCTGGAGCCCCAGGATCAGCTGAGAGGGCTGGGAAAGGGGCTGGAGAATCCCTGAGGGAGCTGGAAAGGGGCTGGAGAATCCCTGAGGGAGCTGGAAAGGGGCTGGAGAATTCCTGAGGGAGCTGGGAAGGGGCTGGAGAATTCCTGAGGGAGCTGGGAAGGGGCTGGAGAATCCCTGAGGGAGCTGGAAAGGGGCTCAGCCTGGAGCAAAGGAGGCTCAGGGGGGCCCTTGTGGCTCTGCACAACTCCCTGCCAGGAGGGGACAGCCGGGGGGATTTGGGATCTGCTCCCAGGGACACAGGGATAGGATGAGGAAAGGGCTTCAAGTTACTCCAGGGAAGGTTCAGCTTGGATATTATGGAAAATATCTTCATGGAAAAGGTTTTCCAGCCCTGTCACAGCTGCCCTTGGCAGGGGTAGAGTCCCCATCCCTGGAGGGATTTAAAATCCCTGTGGATGTGGCACTTGGGGACACAGGGCAGTGCTGACCTTGGCAGTGCTGGGAAACAATCGGACCTGATGCTCTCAGAGGGCTTTCCCAAGATTAATGATTCCAGGATTTATGATTTTATAACTGTGGGAGCCTTTTTCTCTTTTTCCCATCAGCTGGATGTGAAAATAGATGTTGAAGTAGAGCCCTGCCCTCATCCCTGTGAGGACTCCAATGCAATTCCATGTCTGGAGCTGGGAGAGATTGCTCTGAGCCCCTCGGAGCTCTGTGGCCTCTCTGGCTGAAATAGGGAGCTTAAAACAGCACAGATGGAAACTCAGGAGATCTGAAGATTATTTCCCTGCAATTCCTGCTTTGTGTCACCTGCCCAGACCCTTTCAGTGGTGACAGCACCCAGAAACACAAGCCAGGGTTGCCAGGCTAAAACACAGAAAGGTTTTATGTTGGTTTAAAAATCTGCTCTGGTTGGTTTTTTTGGTAGGCAAAAAGACAGTGGAACTTTTCCTGCCAATTTGAAATCCTTTTTCCCACTCCAAAAAAACCAATCCCAGGATTAGGGACTAAAATCTTTGAGGCCACTGCTTTGGTGTGGTTTTAGGGAGCTGATGTTAATTAACTGAGCTCTTTACAGTAAGGAAAATCCCTTCCCTGGGCACTTCCCAGACTCTCCCTGTGAGGGCCCTGGCACAGAATTCCCATCCCTGGAAGTGTTCAAGGCCAGGTTGGAGCAACCTGGGATAGTGGAAGGTGTCCCTGCCCATGGAGGGGGGACTGGATAATCCCTGAGGTGCCTCCCAACCCAAACCATTCCAGGATCCTGTTCCATGAGGAATTTGAGCTTTAATATCAGGACTTCTTATATCTGTGTGTTTATTTAGACAAAATTTTAGCTGCTCCCTTCATCAAATCCAAGGACCTTCCAGCCTTGGCTGTTTTGCAGGATGAATGATCTCGTCAGTGGCTATTTATTCATCAACTCCCAGCCACAAATCCTCCTCCAGCTGGGTAAACTGGGCTGGGGACAAGCTGTGGGTTCAGAGAGGAGAATATTCCCCAGCACCCCTCAGCCCTGACCCACAGCTGCTCCTGGACCCTCGCAGGGATTGGGATGCTCCCAAAGAACTCGGCGGGATGAGTCAGCTCCGTGTCTGCCAGGCTGCTGCTGAGGGGGAGGAAGAGGAGTGAGGAGCTGGTGCTGATCCCGGGGAGCTGCAGCACAGGAGAAAAGGGACAGAAGCTTCTTCCTTTCTCAATTCCTTGTCTGGAAAATCCACTTTTTCCTGTCCTTCCTGCTAAAGCCAACACCTGATCCCTTGGTGGCACCTTTGGGGCTGCCAGGAGAGCTGAGGCAGTGGGAACATCCAGCACCACATAATCCTAATCCACCTTCCTGCTGATATTTTATCTGCTCTGTTCCATGTTTTTTTTCCAGAGCATCCAGCATTTCCCAGCTCTGTCAGGAAGGATGCCCATGGCTAAGGATTCGAGCCCATCCTCCCTCCTAAAGCCCAGGCTACAGAAAAAATTGGGAATCTGAGACCTCAGCCCCACATCCCAGAAGTGCTGCAATGTTCCTTGCTGCTGTCTTTACCCACAATATTTGGGTTTCCAGGTTTGTTTCAGAAGGAGAAATCATCCATGGAATTACCTTCCATAAATCCATGGAATTATGGCAAATCTGTCCTGCTTCCCATCTCCTGCACCTGCCTGCTGCTTTATGGATGAGAAATTCCAGTGCTCCCATCCCAGCCCTGGCATTGCTCCAGGGAAGTGTCTGCCTTTAAAAACTGCCCAGCATTTTCTAAGGAATAAAAATCCTCAGTGCTTCCACCAGCTCCTGCCCTTTTCCTAGGAAAGCTGGTTGGTCTTTTTTAGGGAATGCACCCTGCTGGAGGGGAGCTGCCTGGATTGCTGCTTTATCCATTCCCATGCAGGATTTGGGAATCCACAGCAGCCCCCTCATGAGTGAAAACCTCATCAACGCCTCCCAAAGGGATTTTTGGAGGGGTGGGAATCACATCCTTCACTGCACAGCTGCTGCTCCACTCACTTCTCCCAAATAAATCCCAAATAAAGCTCTAGGAAACAAAAGAGGGTTGGAATGTCTGCCCTGCACCTCTTCCCTCCTCGTTCAGCTTCTCTCTCCCTCTTGATATCAAACCCCACAATTCTTCTACTCCTGGTAGGAAATGGGGAGGGGAAATTCCATTGCTTGATCCCAGTATCTGGTATATCCCATTTAATTCCTGGTTTTTTTGATATCCATGAGCTCCTTCAGCTCCTTCAGCTGGAAGGACAGAGAAGAGAGCACAAACATTCATTAATTCTGCCCAATTAATTAATTAATTAATGGATCTCTTACAGTATCCAGGGTATTTGTTTCTTTTCCCTGTTTCCATCCTGTCCTTTTAATCTCCCAACAATCCACAGGCTCCCTCAGTTTTCACCTGAATCCCTTTTTCCTGGCACCAAGAACTTTATGGAAGAGGAGGGAAGATGACAAAAAACATTTGGGGTTGATGAGCTGAGGGCACAGAGGGGAAAAAAAATCCTGTGGGATTTTTCCCTGGCTGGCTTTGCTTGGTGTGGGCAGTGCCAAGAAATCTCCTGATCCTCCCTGGAAAGAGGGATTTTGGAGGGAGGAGGGCTCCAAATCCAGAGTAAACCCAGAAAATCATGGAAAATACCCCAAAATTGTGTCAGTGGAGGTTCTGAGGCTGTCCTGAGGATGGGAGAAGGCATCAACTCCAGAATAAACCCAGAAAATTGTGGAAAATACCCCAAAATGGTGTCAGTTGAGGTTGTGAGGCTGCCTTGGGGATGGGGGAAGGCACCAACTCCAGAGTAAACCCAGGAAATCATGGAAAATACCCCAAAATGGTCTCAGTGCAGGTTCTGAGGCTGCCCTGGGGATGGGGGAAGGCATCAACTCCAGAGTAAACCCAGAAAATTGTGTAAAATACCCCAAAATTATCTCAGTGGAGGTTCTGAGGCTGCCCTGGGCGTGCTGGAGGGCATCAACTCCAGAGTAAACCCAGAAAATTGTGTAAAATACCCCAAAATGGTCTCAGTGCAGGTTCTGAGGCTGCCTTGGGGATGGAGGAAGGCATCAACTCCAGAGTAAACCCAGAAAATTGTATAAAATACCCCAAAATGGTCTCCGTGGAGGTTCTGAGTCTGCCCTGGCCGTGCTGCAGGGCACAGGAACCAGGACCCCCTTCTGTTTATATCAGCCATTCTCATTCCAACATTTCCAGCTGCTCCCTTCCTGTTTTAGTGGGAAATGGATCCTTTGACAGCACCTCACCGAATCCATTTATCCTGTTCTGTTCCAGCTCTCCTGTCACATTTATCACCCAAGGATCTGAGTGCATTCAGCACAACCACAGACATCTGCCAGCTTAATTTTTTTTTCTTCCCTCTCTGTCTTCTCAGGAGAAAAAATGAAATGAGTGCAACAGTTTTCCTATTTTAGGAAGTTGGACTTTTCCCCCAGCCTCTCTCCCACAAACGTTGCTTTAGTATTTTTCTAGCAGAGAAAACAAATCCCCACAGGATCCACATCCTCGGGTTTGATCCTGAGATGGTTTTATTTTCCAGAAACAAAGCTGGGCCATCCCTCCACTGCCCAGCTCTAGGGAAGGGGTCTGGAATATCAGGAATATCAGGATATCAGGAATACTCTTCCTCTCACCAGGCTCTCCTTTTGGCTGGAGGATTGGGGATGTGGGAATCTTGCACCAGAAATGGTCCCAAGTCACAGGGAAATGAGGAAAAGCATCACCTGGACCAGTGAGAGCATTGTGTCAACAATGAATCCCAAAAATCCTCCTGAGTTACTGCCTGAGGTGACCCCTGGGCATCATCTCTATGGTGCTGACACTAAAAAAAATCATGGAATGGTTTGGGACAGGAGGGATCTTAAACCCATTGAATTCCAAACTCTGCCATGGCAGGGACCTTCCACTGTGCCAAGCTGCTCCAAGTCCCATCCAGCCTGGCCTTGGACACTTCCATGGATCCAGGGGCAGCCACAGCTGCTCTGGGAATTCTATTCCAGGGCCTCCCTGGAATAGCCAGGAATTCCTAATTCCCAATCTCCCATCTAGCCCTGCCCTCTGGAAGCCATTCCCTGTGCCCTGGCACTCCAGAACTCTGGAACACGAGTGTTCACCCACAGACGTTCATCCCCTGCCTGCTTTTGGGACCTTGCCATGGAGAAAGGGATGTTCCCCTTCAGGGAGCAGCCTCAGCCTCATCGTGCATTATCCTGGGAATTCTGTGTGGAAGGCAGTGGGATCCCAGGTGAAAAGTTGGGAAGAGAGAGGAGGTGCCTCCCTCCTGCTCGCTGAGGGAGCTGTCCAGTCCCTGACTGCCCCAAGAATTCCTTCACCCCCTTTCGTGCTGTGCTTTTTTTTGGCAGCTCCCCTGAGGACTCTCCCAGGAATGATGAGGTTTGGTCAGGAAGAGAAGCTGGATACCCAAAACCCTCCAGGATTTCACAGAATCGTGGAACATTTTGGGTTGAAAAGGACCTTAAAGATGACCCCAAACATTACTCAGAGCTCCTGTGTGTGACTGCTGCCTGTTGGAGAGCTCAGGGCTGGCTGTGGGAAGGACAAAGGCAGTGAGTGCACAGGGGTGCCCACTGGGATGTGACCTTTTCCCAAGGCTGGCAGGATCTCTGCTGGATTTATGGATATGAATCCTTTGGGATGGTCAGAGCTTCTCAACAGTGAAAAATTGGTGCCTGTGAGTGGCATTTGGTGACTGCAGCAGGGCAGGGAGTGCTGCAGCTCTCAGGATTGCCTTTACTTTCCAGAAACAAAGCTGGGCCATCCCTCCACTGCCCAGCTCTAGGGAAGGGGTCTGGAATATCAGGAATATCAGGAATATCAGGAATATCAGGAATATCAGGAATACTCTTCCTCTCACCAGGCTCTCCTTTTGGCTGGAGGATTGGGGATGTGGGAATCTTGCACCAGAAATGGTCCCAAGTCACAGGGAAATGAGGAAAAGCATCACCTGGACCAGTGAGAGCTCTGTGACAACAATGAATCCCAAAAATCCTCCTGAGTTACTGCATGGATCAGGAGTGCTCAAGGCCTCTGGAATATCTCAGTGCCAGGAATGACTTCTTGGGGTTGGCTGGGCAGGCTCAGGGGAGGGAGATAAGAGTAACTCGAGCCCATGATACCATCGCAGCAGGAGCTCTGAGAAGCTCTTTCACTTCACCCTCCTGCTCTCAGCATTCCCTCCCGGCATCCAAACTTCCAGGGGGATTTCAGGGAAGAGAGGAGGGACCCTGGGAGCTGCTGCTGCCAGCTGCAAATAGAACAGCCCCATCCTTCCCAGCAGGGTGAAGCACTGCTGCTGTTCCCAGCCTCTGGAATTGCATCCATGACTCTGAATCGCTGATCTCTCCTGTTGCCAGGGAGTGGAAAAGCTTGGATGTGCTGCCTGAAGGCTGGGAATGACCAAGGGCAGGACTGGAATTTCCCTGGCTTTATAATCTGGAAGAACAGAGTTTCTTTCAGCCATTTGGGAATTCTGTATCCTGCCCTCATTTGTGTTGTGCAGAAGACACAACTCCTAAATATTCCAAAGATTTGCCTGAGCCTAAACCACAGGGTTTACACCTAGAATCCAGGGAAGGATTGCAGAAATGACTTCTCTGTGGAGTTTCACAGAGTTTAACAAGTTTAACCCCTTCACACACCAAACTCTGAACCAGATTCCTCCCACATGATCTGTGTCCAAGGCAGCAGAGAGGGACAGAAATTCACCTTGGTTCTCCTCACTGCAGCCCAAATTTTGTAAAAGGTATTGGCATGTTGAAATTTGAACATACTCCTGTATGTTATAGAAATCTCTCCATTAATTATTAACTCTCAATTTCACTGAGCTGGACAGACAATCTTTTCTCCTCTGTATGATTACATGGCACAAAACTTTCATTCAATATTGTTCTTTTATTGCATAAGGAGTGGTTTATCATGATCTGCTGTGGTCTGGCCTGTGGCTCTGTGGGATCTTGGGCCATGGGATGGCACTTGAGCAAGAATCCCAAGACAGCAGCCTTCTGTTCACTTTTCAGAGGCCACAGTCATGAATCTCTGGAAAAAATCAAGGGGCTGTGTGTCATCCACAAATAACCAGTTTAGCTCTTCATCTAAAAGGTTTTATAATGAATAGATTTTATTTTTCAAGGGGCTGTGTGTCATCCACAAATAACCAGTTTAACTCTTCATCTAAAAGGTTTTATAATGAATAGATTTTATTTTTCCCTGCTGGACTCTGAGGTTTTGGGGAATTGGGGTGGGTTCTTAATGCCTTTTAAGTGCTGCTCCTTGGCCCTGAAGACCAGAAAATTCCTCTTTTACCACATGAGCCAAGTCTTCATGTTATTAGTGCAGAAACTTGGCCTTTGATGAGGACATCAAACACGCAAAGATCTCATGTTTAGGATGAAACAGAAGTGAGAAACCATCTAAAGAGAATTACCCTTTATCTGCTGGGTGTTTGGGGTGGTGTGACCAGGCAGCAGCTCCCACAGGTGTGACATGGGACATGGAATCTTTGAGGTGAGCAGCTCTCGTGTGCCAGGGAAGAATTCCCTCCCAGGGAAGAATTCCTCCCCAAAATCCCATCCTGGCCCAGCTGCACCCCTCGGTTTGTACCTGCTGCCTCCCCTGGGTGTGGAGTGTCCTCTGCTCCAGGCAATATTCCCTAGGGAGAGTTCCCAAACCACCGCCAGCTGCTTCCTCTCTCCTGCCCTGCCCCTGTGGATGAATGATATCGATAAATTAGTGTTCGATTCCTCGGAATCCCAGCCTGGTTTGGGTTGGGAGGGACCTCCGCGCTCCCCTCATCCCACCCCCGCCATGGGCAAGCGATGCCACGCACTAGCCCGGGTGGCTCCCAGCCCCATCCAGGCTGGAATTTGGCTGGATTTGCTGCAGAGCCGCTGCCGGAGCTCGCCTTGGCTCAAAGCCGGCCAGGGGGGGACCCGGGGCCGGGGCTGCGGCGGGGGAGGGACGGACGGAGCGGGGCGGGACGGGCGGAACCGTGAGGGGAGAGCGGAGCCGTGAGGGGAGAGCGGAGCCGAGCGCCGAGGGAAGGGGAAGGAAGGAGCAGAGCGGAGAGGGGAAGGAAGGAGAGGAGCAGGCGGGGAACGAGAGGGGAAGGAAAGGGCGGAAAGGCAAGGGAAGAAGAGGGAAAGGAGAGCGAGGAGAGGGAAAGGAAGGCAAGAAGAGCAGCGGAGAGCGAAGGGAAGGCAGGCGAGCCGCCGAGCCCAGCCTGAGGCGCTCCCCGCGGGGCCGGCCCCGCTCGCTCCGCAGCGCTGGGGAAGCGCGGCCGCCGCTCCGCCGCCAGCGCCGGGGCCATGGAGCGCTGAGGGGCTGCGGGAGCCTGAAGGGAGCCTGAGGAGAACCGGAGGAGAACCTGCGGGGAGCCCCCGGAGCCGCCGCCGCGGCCGAAGGTAAGCGCTGCCCGGCTGTGGGGCCGCGGCCGCCGCCCGGGGCCGGGGCTGAGGCGGCCCCGGGCTCTGAGGGGACCCTGCCCGGCCCTGCCCGGCCCTCAGGGGTCCCGCTGGGTCCCGGTCCCTGCCCCGTGCCCGGGGCCGATGGAGCCCAAGGACCGAGTCACTTATGGGGTGTTTGCGTGGCCCCAGTTAAGTTTTGTCGTGGGGAATCACATGGCCTTCAGAGGAAAAAAAAAAAAACCAAAAAACCAAACCCCAACAAACAGGGGTTGCGGTTTGCCACAGAGCGGATGTGCGCTTTAATTGGTTTTAAAAATTACTTTATTTCTGCGCTCTCTGCACCTTCTAGGTATTCTGTGTGTATGTTTATTTCCCGTTTATTCCTCCCTATATGCTTTCTGCCTCGAATTTCTGTCGGGATCGCTCATTTTCCCCTGGCCGTGCTGAGGCTGCCGTGTGGCAGCATCGTGTTCCATGGAGCCGCATTCCCGGGATTTGCGCCTTCCCAGCGCCCTGGGCTGGGGGCTGCCCTGCCGGATCCCCCTTCCCAGACAAGCCCAGCCCCATCCCAAAAAACCTCGGGAGCGATCTGCTGCCCGGATCCTCGGAACTCCGAGTGGGATGAGCCCTCCCGGTGCTCCTCTGCCGGAGACATTTCCTCTGCATCATTTCCCTGCCATGTGCTTTGAGTCAGTTTGTTTTTCCTGAGCCTCCTTTTCCCAGTTCGGAGCCTGGTGGGAGTTGTGAGTTCAGAGAGGATCTGGGAGCTGTTCCCTTGGTGTGGCTGCACAAAGAGGAGATTTTCCCCCTCCTCAGGTGGAGGTTGATGAGTTATAAATCAATTCTGCTGAGAGGTGAGGTGTTTGCTGTGATCTCTGGGGCTGGGATGGAGCCACGAGGGCACTGAGTTGTTTTGTGTGATGCTCAGCATCTGTTGCTACAGGGAACATCCCAAGGGATCCTCCACTAACGAGAGAATTCCTGGTAAATCTCTCTTGTGTGAGACTCTTTCCTTCAGAATCCATGCAATGCCTTTTATTTTTTTCCTCTGGAATCCTGGTGTCCATAGGAAGCTGCAGTGAATGAGCTGAATAATTGCATTTGCAGGTCGTAAATCCAGTGGAACAGGGAACTTTTTTAGGCCACTATGAGAGAGATGCTCGTTTGTAGTGTGCCTCATTATCAGCTCCAGAGAAGGAGTTGATGGTGAAAAAGGTTATGAACAAATCTGTGATCTATAAATCATCTGGAATAAAAGCTTGTTAGCACAACAAGTGCCTTTCCTGGCAGATTATTCATTGGAATTCTCTGTTTCTCTTGTCATCTCATCTATTTTAGTGTTTCCTGGTGCCTGCTCAGGTGCTCCAGGTACAGCTATATCCTACTTTATTATCCTTTTTGGACATTTTAGATTCCAGGAAATATTTTTTAGTGCAATACTTCAATGTGAAGGTGAAGTAAAGGATGATATTGAGCCTTTTTTTTGGCTGTTTTTCCCACAAACATATTCAGGTTTTTTCTCTACCACTTCTGTATTTACTTCCCAGCTCTTCCCACGTCACATGGAAACCTCTCCTTATTCAGCATTCAAATCCTGATTTATCCATCAGGAAGCTTAACCCAGATTAGCTGAGTAATCGTCTCTGGGAACACAAGGCTCCTTTAAAAAGTCATTCCAATCAAATCCCTGGAATTTCCATATTTGAAATGGATAGGCACGGACAGAGCTGGAAAATCCTGCCTAAAATGGCAGTTTTTAATTGGAATGCTTTGTTCAACCCAAACATCCTTTCCTTGGAATGATCCACGTGGAGCTGTCCCTGGTGAAACGTGGGAAGTTTTAAACATTTGGGAAAAATAGTGACAAAAACAGTGCTTGGAAACACCTTTATTCCTTCAAATTGAGTGCCTGTCTTTCCAATTTTCAGTCTTTATGCAGTTCCCTCAGCAGATAAAATTGGATAATTGTGGCAGTGGGATAAATACAGCCTTGGCAGATCAGAAAGAAAATAAATTAGAAAGGTGTAGGACAAATAATGAGGTGAAAAAACTCCCTTAAACTTGATGCCTGTTGCAAACAGATGAGTGGATATTTATATGAAATATTGCTTTGAAGGAAAAGGAATTTAACCTGATGTTATTACTCATACTCTGGGGTGGTTTTTTTTCCCCTTTCCCTTCAGTTTAGAGAATGAAAATAATTTGTCAGCTTCACTTTGGGCTCCTTGCTGCTGCAGTGTTTTGGTTTCAGGCGATGCAGGGGGATGCTTGAGCTGGGGTAGGTGAATTTTAGCTGAGTTTCTTTAATTATGAAAACAGCTCTCAGCTTCGAGCTTGTTTTCACCAAAAAAAAGAACAAATTGATACCATCCTGTTGCTGCTAAAACAGGGAAAGCCAAGCTGTGCTTCCTGTTACATCTCTGAGTGTTCCATTCATCTGTGAGCCCTTCATAGCCCAGATAATTCAAGGGTAGATCCATTATTCAGGTTAGAATCTTACAAAGAGTTTGATGAATGGCACAGGGAAAGTAAATTAATAAGTAAATTAAGAACTTTTCTCTTGGTTATGCGGCAAAATTGAAAAATCCAAGCCTTTGAATTTAATTTTTAACCTAATTTTTCATTAGATGTCTAATTAGACCAAGGGCTCATTCACCAGAGTGTTCTTGAAGCACAAAACTTGGCAAAGCAATTCCTGTCTGTCCCAGAAGTCTCCAAAGTCTGAGAAACTTTTCAAACAGAAAAAGACAGTTTTTAGAGAGCAAAAAAGAAAAGGTGAAATGGTTCCTCCTTTGTATTTCAAACCAGTCTGAGGGATAAGAGGGAACTTCCTGGGAGAGCAGATTATTCCATGCCTGCCTCCCGTGGAATTCCTGCACTTTCTGCTGCAGCATCTGGCACTGCTGGCAGTGATGAGAAAATAGATTAGAGGATGAGGCTGGATTAAAGCCCTGCTTATTCAGGTGCTTAAAAAATGTCATTTTGTGCACCCCGAGTTTGGCTTTTCCTCGTGTTTGGCCACTTAAGGATACACTTTGCTTATAAATAACTCAGGGGAGGAAAATCCAGAAAATTCCCCTTTTTTTAACTTTGTTTCTCCCTTTTCTCTCTGTCCATGTGGGGTTTTGTGTGTGGATTGTGGGATTTTTTTTTCTTTCCTCCATCCATTTTCTTTCCTGAATTTCTCCCCTCTCTGGAAGCCAAGCAAAGAGGGTTGTGAATATTTTTACCAATGGGAATGAAATGGAATCAAGGCAGATCCAGGCCCTGGGAGAAGTTAAGGACAATCTTGGTGATGCTGAAAATATAGGTTGGGAATTGGGACAGCGTGGAGCAAAGATATTGCACACAATGAGATATTTTATAGAGCAAAATTAGAGAAAAAAATCTGTATTTGGGGTAAAATGATAGAAATTGGTACCCTCAGGGCTGAACACCAGAAAAATTCTGAATTATGGACTTTAAACTGTGGGGGCTGGAGCCAGTGGGCAAAATCCCTTTGGATTGGAGACGAGCTGGAGTTCAGACCCAGTTTTCATCAGAACCTGCTGTGGTTCTGGGACTCCCTGGTGGGATTTTTCCCTCAGCTTTTCCTCTTGGCTGATGGGCTGCAGGAGAAGTGAGGCAATGCCAGCGTTTCAGTGGATAAATGGGAGGAATTTCTGGTGACAGGGAAGCAGCAGAAGCCCCCAGGATCCCCCACACCCGAGCAGCTGGAGGCACTGAGGTCCCCTTGGTTTCTCCTGGGTGAGGCTGGAAAACCCCCCTGGAGGTTTTGTGTTCTGTGGAGGAGCTGGGCTATGATGGATGCAGACTGAGATGCTGTTTTGAGGAATATTTGGAATATTCCTTTGCAGACAGCTGTTGAGACAGACGTTTTTGAGGAATATTTGGAATATTCCCTTGCAGACAGCTGTTGAGGACGTCCCACTGAGCTGTGCAAGAGTTAACTCAGCCTCGTTTGCTCTCTAATTAATTTGCTGAGGGATAATACCTCACGTTTGACCTGATTTTGGCAGCAGATTTGGTGGGAGCAGCTGCTGGTCCTGGCACGGGCTTTGCCTCCCGTGCAGGAGGTGTTGGGGAGCAGGGGGATCACAATGAGCACACAGAACCCTTCTCCAGGTGCTGCTCCCTTCCTTCCAAGCCTTCCCGGCCTGCAGGAAGTAGGACAGGGATTGTTGGCAATAAAAGGATTTTTATTTTTCACTGTTGAAGGCAGAGCTGGCTGTGCTACAAGTGAAGGTGTAGGAAGAGAAAAGAGGGGAAAGAGAGGTCAGCTAAAATAAATCCAAGGAAACAACCCAGCCTTGGAGACTCCAGGGGAGCACGGCACAGAGGGAACAGTGAATAAACTGCTGCCAGGGGGGGTTTATAACCCAGAGAATTCTGAGCTCTCCCAGATCCAGAGGGAAACTCCACCTGCTGTAGGGACAACAATCCCTGGGTGTTTTTGGCACAGGGAAGCTGAGTGGAGCTGCCAGAGGATTTGTTCCTCAGGATTCTTTTGGGTGCTGTGCTTTTATTTCAGTGGTTCTGAACCTGGAAACCAGAGGTTGACCCTTTGCTTGAGTAAATACCCACCAGATTTTCAGTTTTCTTTGTGCCTGGGCTCCTCTGTGAGCTCAGGTGCCTCAGGCACATCCAAGGAATTCTGTTTCTTCTTGGAGCTGAGGCAAATAAAGGCACTGCCTGGAGCTTGGAAGGAATCTGAGACTTGTTGGAGTTTTCTCAGTGATGTGCAGGAATCAGCTTTGATGCCTAAAATCTGAAATGTAAAGGAAAAAAAAAGGGAGAAATTTCCCTTGATGGAAGAGAACCTTTTCTAACCTTGTTGTTGCTAAACAAAGCTCAGCTTCTGAGTCACTCCCGTGGATCTGGATTGAATATTTGCTGCCTGCAGGATGGGCACCGAGGGATAAATCCCTCCTGAGCTTTGGGGAAGGATTAGGACTGTGCTCAGCTGGAAAAATAAATTCCTGCCATTGATTTTTGTCCCATTCATGCTTTTGTAATTCAGCAATTGCTCGAGGAAGCCACAGACAGGAACCCTCTGGAATAAACAGCACAGAAAATCTGGGATTGCCAGAGCTCTTGGGAGATGTGGGGGATAAATCTGGAGAGGAGCTCCTTGCAGCAGGGACTCTTCCAAGGGTGTTTATAAATAGTGGAGCAGGAACTTCGGGAGGAGAGGAATCCAGAAGGATGAATCCTCGGGAGTCACCGTTTCTGGAAGCTGCAGCTCAGATGAGAACAGAAAATGATCCAGCAGCACAAGAGCTCCTGAGGGGAAAATCAGGGTGAGACACTGGGAAACCTTCAGGGCTGGGCTGCTCTGTGTGAGGGGGTTCTGCTCAAGGAAAAGCAAATCCTCGGGGTGCCCAGCGTGCTCAGGAATACTGATCAGGAGTCTCCCACCTCCCAGGAGTTTTCCATCTTCCTGATGGAAAAAACTCTGTGTGGATCTTTTGGGATCCTAGGAAGAGCTGGAAATTTGTCCCAGATAATCCTTGGAGAGAGGCTTCTCCATGATCTCGGTGATGAGGGGCAGGGCAGGAGGAGCAGAGCAGGATGTGGGATGTTCTTGGAGAGCTTGGAATCCAGCACTGCTCCTTCCAGAGGTGCTGCTCTTCCTGATGGAAAGCTCTGAGATCTTCAGAGGGAAACAGGGAGCTTGTCCCAGGTTGTCATCCCCTTCTCCAGGATCTCAGTGATGAGGGACAGGGCAGGAAGAGCAGAGCAGGATGTTGGGATGTTCTTGGAGAGCTTGGAATCACGGCATTGCTCTTCCTGATGGAAAGCTCAGTGTGGATCTTTTGGGATCCTCAGGAAGACAGGGAGCTTGTCCCGAGCTGTCATTCCCTTCTCCAGGATCTCAGTGATGAGGGACAGGGCAGGAAAAGCAGAGCAGGATGTGGGATGTTCTTGGAGAGCTTGGAATCACAGCATTGCTCTTCCTGATGGAAAGCTCTGTGTGGATCTTTTGGGATCCTAGGAAGAGCTGGAAATTTGTCCCAGATAATCCTTGGAGAGAGGCCTCTCCATGATCTCAGTGAGGAGGGATGGGGCAGGAAGAGCAGAGCAGGATGTGGGATATTCTTGGGGAGCTTGGGTATTCCAGAGGTGCTGCTCTTCCTGATGGAAAGCTCTGTGTGGATCTTTTGGGATCCTCAGGAAAGCAGGGAGCTTGTCCCAGGTTGTCATCCTCTTCTCCATGATCTCAGTGATGAGGGACAGGGCAGGAGGAGCAGAGCAGGTGTAATGGGTTAAAATGGGATTTTTGGTTACCTAACCCAGGACAGCAGGATGTTCTTTGGAGATCTTGGATTCCCAGCACTGCTCCCTCCAGGGGTGCTGCTCCAGCAGGATGTTGGGATGTTCTTTGGAGATCTTGGATTCCCAGCACTGCTCCTTCCAGGAGTGCTGCTCCAGCAGGATGTTGGGATGTTCTTTGGAGAGCTTGGATTCCCAGCACTGCTCCCTCCAGGGGTGCTGCTCCAGCAGGATGTGGGATGTTCTTTGGAGATCTTGGAATCCCAGCACTGCTCCCTCCAGGGGTGCTGCTCTTCCCTCTGGAAATCTCTGTGTGGATGTTTTGGGCTCCTCAGAGGAAAGCAGGAGCTTTTCCCAGGTTATCCTTGCAGAGAGCCTCTCCAGGAGTGCATTCCAGGGCAGCAGGAGCAGATCTGGGGTTCCACCCTGCTCATTCCAAGGATTCCATGGCTGGCTCTTGTCTGAGACAATTCCAAGAGAGGCTCCTCATGGCAAACTCCAGGAAAAATGTCCCCCCCTGCCAGAACTGTTCTCATTCATCCCAAATAATTGTTGGGATGCCCTTTCCCACTGGTTCTTCCCAGGCTGGGAGAAGGGAATATCCCTCAGTTGTTTTTGTGGGGCTTTTCCTTTCCCTTCTTTCTTTCCTCTGCACTCAGTGTTCAATTCTGCGTTTCCTTTTTGGAATTCATCCCCAAATTCCTATTCCAAGCCCCTTTCCTAATGAATCCATGAAATCTCTGCCTGTATTTCTGGTTTTTGAGGGGTTATTTGTGTGTGTCCAGTTCTGGGGGAGAACTGGGCCCACGTTTTTCCCATTTTCCTTATTCCTGCAAGAGCCATGGGAACATTGTGGATTTTTTTTTCCCAGCTGCTTGTGGGTCACTGACGAATCAATTCCATTAAAAATGGAAGGTTTTCCATGCCTTTTTCCCAGAAAAGCAAGAACAAGGCAGCGTTCAAATGAAGTCAGGCAGAAGAACTATAAAAATAAACATTTATTTCACCTCATTCTTCATTTCTTTCTGGAGCCATATTCCCAGAAATCCAGTTATTTAAAAAAAAGGGAAAAACAATCCAGTCACAGGCAGTGAAAGGAAGTAGAAAAATACATTTTTTTCCATCTTTCCTTGTTTTTCAATCACCCACTCTCAGCATAAAAATATTTAGTGCAAGACTCCCATCGTGTAAAATAATTGTAATTAATTCCTCGAGTCAGGACTGTGTAGGAAAATGCAGGAAGAATTTCCTAAGCTCAGGATAAGGGATTTATTTAGACTCAGAGAAAACCAGAGAAGCTTTATGATTAAAAAATAATGATTTAGTTCTGAGCAGACTCCTCCTGACTTTTAAGAAGCTTTGGTGAGTTTTCCTGGATGAAATATTGGGATTTTTTTTTCCATGACCTGAGGTGTTCCTGGTGTGGATTTTGCTGGAGAAATCAAGGCAGCATTTTTGGGGTTGTTTGTTCATAAAACAGCAACAAGCAGGAGAAATCTCCCCAAATCCTCTCATGGAATTGCAGCCAATCCCCCAAAATTCCCTTTTCCATTCCCATAATTCACTGTATGACCAAGTTGGAACATTCTTGGCTATTCCTGGGATATTCCTGGCTATTTTCCCATTTTACTCATCAGAGTTGTTGAATGATTCCTCTTTTTGCTCCATCCTGTGCTGCCACATGGATCCAACACCAGTTTGGTGCCGACCATTTGCTTCCCAGTACAGCAATTCCTACATTTTTGCTTGGATAAACCAGATTTTCTTTCATTTTCCAGGAAACCAAAGTTATTTTGGTTTTTATTATTGATATTGTGCCCTTGGGAGCAAGCCTGGATTGATGCTGGGAATCCTGCAGCTGCTTTGGTTTGGATCTCAGATCCACACTTCCATTAATTTTGGTTTTTTGGGGGGGATTGTGGTGCACTGAGGGGTTTTTAAAGGGTATTTGTAGGTGTGTAACAACTGCCCTTTAATCCCTTTAATCAGAGGGATGAAATTCATGGAAATCTGTCATTTGAGATGGAAAAAAAATGGATAAAAATGGATAAAAAGCCCCTGTATTTATCTGTGACTTGGTGACTAAAGCAGCGCGGGTTTTCACGCTGGAAATAGAATCAAATCATCATTTCCATGATTTTTTTTAAAGTATAAAATATCTGGAGAGGGTTTCTTTCCCAGCTGGAATTCTGTGGGCTCGGCTCCTCTTCCCTCTCCCTGCAGAGGAGGGAAAGGAACGTTCTCCATCTGCCCGAGGGCTTCAAGTGATCCCGTGTTTTGATGGCTCTGCAGATGAGTTCAGTCCTGCATTCCACACCTAAAACTGGGAATTCAGTGGGAAAAGAGCAGGAATGCTTCACTCCTGAGCCATTCCAGCTGCAGGAAGTTCAGCCTCTCCATTGCACCCGGTGATTTCCATAGTTTTGGGCTGGTATTTGAAGTGGGACCTTTTTGCTTTCAGCGAGAAGGAGACGCGTTCCTAAAAATAAATGGATCAAGTGGTATTGGAATTTTCATTTATGAATTCTCTGGGAATCTGCCAGAGCTTCCATCAGAGACCTGCAGTCGTTTGTGAGGAGGCACAGGCTGTTCCCAAGCCGAGGGAATTCAGGTGGGAGGGATGTGGTGAGGGGGGAAAAATTCCTTGCTGAGGGTAAAGTTGAATTTTTCCAGAGAATCTTTGGCTGCCTCATCCCTGGAAATATCCAAGGCCAGGCTGGACAGGGCTTGGAGCAGCCTGGGATGGTGGGGGGTGTCCCTGCCATGGCAGGGGTGGGATGGGATGGGATTTGAGGTCATTCCCAACCCAAACCAGTCTGGGATTCTGGGATTCTTTGATCCCTGTGGAAATGGAGCAGGAAATGCCCGTTCCCTGTTCCCTTCCCTGTTCTCCTTCCCTGTTCCCCTTCCCTGCTCTCCAGGCTGAGGAAATTTTTCCATTTTCCCCATCCCATCCCAATCTTATCCCATGGGGAAGAATGGAAGGGAACAGGGAAAGGAAAGGAAAAAGGAAAGAAAAAAGGGAAGGGAAGGAAAGGGGAAAGGGGAAAGGGAAGGGGAAAAGGGGAAGGGGGAAGGGGGAAGGGGGAAGGGGAGGGAAGGGGAGGGAAGGGGAGGGAAGGGAAGGGAAGGGAAGGGAAGGGAAGGGAAGGGAAGGGAAGGGAAGGGAAGGGAAGGGAAGGGAAGGGAAGGGAAGGGAAGGGAAGGGAAGGGAGGGGAGGGGAAGGGAAGGGAAGGGAAGGGAAGGGAAGGGAAGGGAAGGGAAGGGAAGGGAAGGGAAGGGAAGGAAAGGAAAGGAAAGGAAAGGAAAGGAAAGGAAAGGAAAGGAAAGGAAAGGAAAGGAAAGGAAAGGAAAGGAAAGGAAAGGAAAGGAAAGGAAAGGAAAGGAAAGGAAAGGAAAGGAAAGGAAAGGAAAGGAAAGGAAAGGAAATCCCTCTGTTCTCTGGGCAGAGGTTTCCCTTCAGCTCTCCAGCTCCAAAGCTGACCCAGAGGAAAATAAAAGGGGCTCACTGTGCTCCCTCCAACACCTCGGGGTTGGCCTGGAGTTTGTTTCCTTTTCCTGCCTTTTCCAGCAGCAGAGGTTTCCATGCAGACCCCGAGGATGTGAAGTTCAGCCCCAATAAATCAAATTCCAGCTGCTCCTCTGCTCTGGCTCCCAGCTTTGCTTCCAGAGGGCTCATTCCCTCCGTGCTGGGGTGGATTATATTCCAAGCTGTTCCTGCTCCACATTTGCTGCAGGAAAACAGCCGAGGGCTCAGATTTTGCAGTTTTATTTCGGGCATCTTGTTTGTTTTGAGGAAAAAATTCATTTCCTTCTATTCTGAGTTTTCAAAGGGAGGAGGATCAGCATTTCCTTATCTCCGGGGATGCAGATTCGTGAGGGGAGCACCTGAATGTGGGAGCGAGCTGGGAGTGAAAAACCTTTGGAAGGGAGAGGGGAAAGGGGAGAAAGGGGAAAGGGAAAAGGGGAGAAAAGGGAGAAGGGAAAAGAGAGAAAGGAAAAACCTTTGGAAGGGAAAAGGGGAAAGGGAAAAGGGAGAAGGGAAAGGGAGAAGGGAAAAGGGGAGAAAAGGGGAAAGGGAAAAGGGGAGAAAAGGGGAAAGGGAAAAGGGGAGAAAAGGGGAAGGGGAAAAAGGGAGAAAAGGGAGAAGGGAAAAGGGAGAAAGGAAAAACCTTTGGAAGGGAGAAGGAAGAAGGGGAAAAGGAGAAGGGAAAATGGGAGAAAAGAGGAAAGGGAGAAGGGAAAAGGGGGGAAAAGGGAGCAGGGAAAAGGGGAGAAAAAGAGAAAGGGAAAAGGGAGAAGGGAAAAACCTTTGGAAGGGAGAAGGGAAAAGGGAGAAAGGGGAGAAAAAGGGAAAGGGAAAAGGGAAAAGGGAGAAAGGAAAAACCTTTGGAAGGGAGAAGAGAAAAGGGGAGAAAAGGGAAAAGGGAGAAGGAAAAAGGGGAAAGGGAAAAGGGAGAAGAGAAAAGGAGAAAGGGAGAAGGAAAAAGGGGGAGAAGGGAAAAGGGGAAAGGGAGAAGGGAAAAGGGGAGAAAAGGGAGAAGGGAAAAGGAAGAAAGGAAAAACCTTTGGAAGGGAAAAGGGAGAAGGGAAGCTCTCCTGGAGCAGCAGATTAGGGCTGAATGTAATTAATAACCAGAAGAAATCCATGAAGTTGTTATAGTAACTGGGAAGTGAGGTTGGAATTTATGATCCGAGTGACTCAGCTCCGGGGGAAGGGATCTGGGAGCCCACGGAGGGAGAGCTGGAGCTTCCCTTGCCCTGCTCACCACTCTGGAATGGGCATGGACAAGGATCTGCCAGCCCTGAGCAGGAAAACCAACTCATCCCATCCCTCTTGTCTCTCTGCATGTCTTGAGATCCTGGAAAAGTTGGGAAAACTCTCCCCAGATAATCCATGTGGTAATTAAATCCTGCTGGTTTTTTCCCCAGGAATACAGGAATGCCCTTTGGCTTTCCAGCAAAATAATCCCAAAAAATGAGAACTGCAAAACTCCTCTCCTGATGCTCCTTTGGGAATTTCAGGATTTGGGAGTTGTGCATCCTCTTAATCTGCATTTTTATCCTAAGAATAAAATGGGAAAACCCCTGGAGAAATTGGGTCCTTCCCATGACTTGGACAATTTTTGTGGTGTAATTTTATATTTGCAGCGCTTGCTGCCCAAAAATAAAATATTTGGGTGTTGTTGGGATATTGTTCTTTCCAAGTAGCCTCAAGGGTTTTGGGTTTTCCCATTCCTTGGGAGGAAAAATATCCTGGATTATCCTAAAATGGTCTTTTTATGCCTCAAGGCCTCAGCCTCCAAAATTCCAGAATTCCAGACTGGTTTGGGTTGGAAGGGAAATTAAAAATCCTCAAATCCCCCCTATCCCAAACTGCTCCAGCCTGGCCTTGGACACTTCCAGGGATCCAGGAGCAGCCACAGCTGCTCTGGGAATTCCATCCCCACCCTCCAAACCAAGAATTCCTTCTCAATATCCCATGGAATTCCATCCCCTGGCAGCTTTTCCCATTTTCAGTCTCTGTCATTCCCCAGAATTGTGATTTTCCTGGTGAGGCTGGATGGATCCTGGCACTCTCCTACATCCCAAAATTTCACATTTTCCACTTTTTCAATTCCCTCTACAACCAGAAAAGGAGAATTTTTTTTTTTTTATGGTGTCACACCCAGGACCCTGACACGGAGCTGATCCCTGGGGAATGAGAATTTCTTGTGGGAAATGCTGGAATTTTGGGAGCAGGGGTTACTGAACAGGGCTGTCCTCATTAATTGCAGCCTTTGAAGTGATGGAATTGGATAAAAACTTCCCCAAATATTCAGCAAGAGGCAGTGCAAGGATCACTCCAGGTAATTAAAGGAATTTTTGATAACTGGGGAAGAAATTACTGGGAGAAAACGCTGGAATTGCCACTTTCACCTCACTTCAGAGCATTTCATTTGGGAGAAAATTACAGAATAAGCTAAATCGGTTTTTCATTAAAAAAAAAATGCTGATCATTCAGCCTGGCATGGAAAATAATGCAAATATTTGCCCAAGAAGCAAAATATCAGATCCAGAAGGAAAGAAAACAACCACAGCCTAAGGAAACAGGAACATCTGTTGGCTCTGAGGGAAAATCCTGGAATACAAAAGCTGAAATGTCCCTCTAAATCAGGTTTTTTTCCCCCTTTAATCTCCTGTTATAAATTAGTGCTGTCCAAGATGTCACTTCAAATATCCTGAAAATAAAATATGGAAGTGGCTGGTGGGAAACGTGGGAGCATTTCCAGAATGCCAAATGCTTTTTCTTTAATCTTAATTTCCTTTTATTTATTGGACTGGCAGACAGAAATTTCAGACTGGAAATTGCTAACATGGAAAAAAAAAAAACCAGGGATAAATCAGATTTGGAGTTGACCACGGAGCTGTTGTGTCTTGTTTAATATTCCCTGTGCTTTTCCTTTGCAGTTTGGGGTGAATATTGGAAAAAAAAATGGAATTTTTCTGCTCCAGAATCCTTTTCCTGGAAAGGGAAGAACACAGAGGGCAGGATTTAAACAGCAACAGGAATTTGTCGTGGCACAAATCCTCAGATTTTCCCTTTTTATTTGGATTTTTGTTCCTGTGGTCAGAAAAGCTGGATAATTGATCTGGGAATGTTGGTTCTGATTCCCTACAGAACGTGTTTTTCCTGGAATTGGTTTTCAGCTGCTGTTCCATGGTTGAGTTTGAGAATCTGGGATGTGAGAAAAGCAGGATTATCATGGACAGAAACCCAGGATGCTCCAGCCTGGAGAGGCCTTTCCCATTGTTGGCTTGCTCACCTCACCTCCCATTTTCCCTGTAAATCCTGGAATCCTGGAATGATTTCTGTTGGAAAAGACCTTAAAGCTCGTTTTTTTCCAACTTACTCCAAGCCCCTTCCTTACAGGTCTCAGCTTTCCTTTGGTTCTCCTAAAAAAAAGTGGATTTAAAAACCTAAAAAAGGGGATTTTAGGGCAGTTTTTGGCTCTGCAAAGATGGAATTTTGGGTTTAAAGACTTTGAAGTTTCAGCTGGAATTCCGTGATGGAATTCTGATGTTCTTGTGGAGCTTCCAAGGAGGGCTGAGCTTGAAAAACCTCAAAAAAAGTGGATTTAAAAGCATCAAAATGTGGAGTTTGGGCAGTTTTTGGCTCTGCAAAGATGGAATTTTGGGTTTGAGGACTTTGAAGTTTCAGCCTGGAATTCCGTGATGGAATTCTGATGTGATTGTGGAGTTCCCAAGAGGGGTTGAGCTTGGAAAACCCATGAAAAGGGGATTTTAAAGCCTAAAAATGTTGATTTTAGGGCAATTTTTGGCTCTGCAAAGATGGAATTTTGGGTTTAAGGACTTTGAAGTTTCAGCCTGGAATTCCATGATGGAATTCTGATGTGATTGTGGAGTTCCTAAGGGACTTTGAACTTGGAAAACCTCAAAAAAAGTGGATTTAAAAGCCTAAAAAAAGTGGGGTTTAGGCAATTTGGGCTCTGCAAAGATGGAATTTTGGGTTTGAGGATTTTGAAGTTTCAGCTGGAATTCCATGATGGAATTCTGATGTGATTGTGGAGTTCCCAAGGAGGGCTGAGCTTGGAAAGCCCATACAAAGTGGATTTAAAAGCCTAAAAACGTTGATTTTGGGGCAATTTTTGGCTCTGCAAAGATGGAATTTTGGGTTTGAGGACATTGAATTTTCAGTCTGTAATTCCATGATGGAATTCTGATGTGATTGTGGAGTTCCCAAGGGGGGGCTGAACTTGGAAAACCTCCCCAAAAAAGTGGATTAAAAGCCTACAAATGAAGTTGCTGCTCTAATTTTGGAGTTCACCTTTCCCCAGTGTTTTTAGTGGTTTTCCCAGCAGGAAGAAGGGACGAGGTTTGGAATATTTCTGTTTTCCAGGACTTCTGGATAATGAGGGTGGACTTTTTGTAGGCTCGGGTCTGTCCTGGTGCTCCTGGGGTCATTGCGTGGCTTTGCTGCTTGGCTCTAAAATAAAATTAAAAAGAAAAAAAGGGAAATAAATTCCTTCTTTTCAGGCAATTTGGCTCTTCCCAGAAAAACTCTTGGAGAAGGAGATCTTGAGGATTTTCAGACGTTTTCTTGTGGAGGAAAGGTTCTAAAACTCAGCCTGGGGAGAGTTTAGGAAGGGAGGAAGGAAATGAGGGACAGGAGCCGAGGGCTGTTTGATTTCTCCAGTGTCTATCCCATAATAATCCCGCTGGATCCGCAACATTCCCAATTTCTGGGAAGCCCAGCAAGGTTTAAGGATGGTGCTTCTTTCCCAGTAAAAGCACAGGGGGAACATCAGGTCTGGTTTAGAAAAGCTCAGCCTAAAAAATCTACAGGAGGAAAATTGTGTGGCTGAAATTTCTGGGGTTTGGTGTGTGTTTAAATTGGTTTTTAAAAATAAAAATAAAAATTAAAAATAAATTTTTAAAAAAGAAGAAAGAATAAGAAAGAATAAATATAATAAAAATTAAAATAAAAATAATAAGAATAAGAAAGAATAAATAGAATAAATATAATAAAAATTAAAATTAAAATAAAAAGAAAGAAAAAGAATGAATAAGAAAGAATAAATATAATAAATATAATAAAAATTAAAATTAAAATAATAAGAATAAAAACAAGAATAAAAAAGAATAAATATAATAAAAATTAAAAAGAAATAATAAAAATAAGAAAGAATAAATAGAATAAATATAATAAAAATAAAAATAAAAAAGAAAGAATAAGAATAAGAAAGAATAAATAGAATAAAAATGAAAAAGAAAGAATAAGAAATAAGAAAATTAAAATAAAAATAAATAATAAATAATAAGAATAATAAATAATAAATATAATAAAAATAAAAATGAAAAAGAGAGAATAAGAAAGAATAAGAAAGAATAAATATAATAAAAAATAAAAATAAAAATAAAAGAGAAATAATAAGAATAAGAAAGAATAAATATAATAAATATAATAAAAATAAAAATAAAAAAGAAATAATAAGAATAAGAAAGAATAAATATAATAAATATAATAAAAATAAAAATAAAAAAGAAAAAGAATAAGAATAAGAAAGAATAAATATAATAAATATAATAAAAATTAAAAAATAATAATAAGAAAGAATAAATATAATAAATATAATAAATAATAAACATAAAAAAGAAATAATAAGAATAAGAAAGAATAAATATAATAAAAAAGAAAAAGAAATATAATAAGAATAAGAAATAATAAATATAATAAATATAATAAAAAATAAAAATAAAAATGGAATAATAAAAATAAGAAATAATAAATATAATAAAAAATAAAATGAAAAATAAAAAATAATAAAAATAAGAAATAATGTAATAAATATAATAAAAATAAAAATAAAAATGGAATAATAAGAATAAGAAATAATAAATATAAT
The DNA here is from genome assembly GCA_910950805.1 of Acrocephalus scirpaceus scirpaceus. Classification (NCBI taxonomy): domain Eukaryota; kingdom Metazoa; phylum Chordata; class Aves; order Passeriformes; family Sylviidae; genus Acrocephalus; species Acrocephalus scirpaceus. The sequence continues at coordinate 1,707,956 of OU383779.1, read as the reverse complement.
AAAAATAAAATAAAAATAAGAAAGAATAAGAAATAGAATATATAATAAATAATAATACTGATAAAATAATTATTATAATGTTGATGATGATAATGATAATAATAATTCTGATCTCTGGGAGCTGCTCAGCTGCTCGGAGGAGTGGGAGGCTCTGCAAATAATTTTCTCCAGGAACAAGAAGGAGAGAAATTGCATCTTTTAATATCTCATTTTGCTGTAATTACCTTGGAAATCCTGATGTGGGGAACACTTGAACTGAATCCTTGGGAGCTGTCAGAGCTGATTTTTAATTTCACTTCGTTTTTTGCACAATAGGGGATGAGCTTTTAGAGAGAGAAGATTAAAAATCCCTGACATAATCAAGAAAATAGAAATTTTTATTTTTCTGCTCAGGCTGTGTGGATTTGTCTGGAAATTTCCTATAAAAACAGGGCCAGGGAAAACTCCAGGAAAAAAAATCCCTAAAAATTTATGAAAATTTCCTCCCCAAAATTGTGAAAATTTAAAAATTGTGTTTCATGGGAATTCTGCAGAGCACGTCAGGCCTAAGGACAGCAAAATATGGATTTTAAAATTTTTTTTTAATTGGAATTGAAATAAATGAAGAGAAATTACAACCTAGACATCCCCTCTGCTGGAAATCCAAGAATTCCTGGAATTTCTGGGACACACTGACTGAGTTATTCCCATCTTTAATGCTTGGATTGACTCCAGAGGAAGAGAAATCCTTGAAATCCTCTTCACCTTCCTGATATCCTGGGAAGGAACCTCCTAATTAAAGTTGTGGCCAGTTTGACTAATAATTCATTCATTAATTAAAGATATTTTTTTGGCCATGCCCAACTTGGTTGGAATTTTCTTAAAGATCATCCTGCCTTTAACATTTTTTAGGTAGGGAAATTGGATTTATTTTTGGAGATAAATTTGTGGCTTTATCCCGATGCCTGATGGCTTAAACCAGCAAATTTGGGTTTTAAACTCAGCCTGGAAGTTAGGACAAAGCTCAGGGCAGCTTGGGAGAGGCCAAAGTGGGGAAATTCCTTCTCCAGAGCCTTGGGAGAGGCCAAAGTGGGAAAATTCCTTCTCCAGAGCCTTAGGAGAGGCCAAAGTGGGAAAATTCCTTCTCCAGAGCCTTGGGAAAGGCCAAAGTGGGAAAATTCCTTCTCCAGAGCCTTGGGAGAGGCCAAAGTTGGAAAATTCCTTCTCCAGAGCCATGGGAGAGGTCAAAGTGGAAAAATTCCTTCTCCAGAAACTTGGGAGAGGCCAAAGTGGGAAAATCCCTGCTCCAGAACTGTGGGAGAGGCCAAATCAGAGGAATTCCTTCTCCAGAACCTTGGGAGAGGTCAAAGTGGAAAAATTCCTTCTCCAGAGCCATGGGAGAGGCCAAACCAGAGGAATTCCTTCTCCAGAAACTTGGGAGAGGTCAAAGTGGAGAAATCCCTTCTTCAGAACCTTGGGAGAAGCCAAAGTGGGAAAATTCCTTTTCCAGAGCCTTGGGAAAGGCCAAAGTGGGAAAATCCCTTCTCCAGAACCTTGGGAGAGGCCAAAGTGGGAAAATCCCTTCTCCAGAACCTTGGGAGAAGCCAAAGTGGGAAAATTCCTTTTCCAGAGCCTTGGGAGAGGCCAAACCAGAGGCATTCCTTCTCCAGAGCCTTGGGAAAGGCCAAAGTGGAGGAATCTCTTTTTCCAGAGCCTCAGGAGAAGCCAAAGTGGAGGAATTCCTTCTCCAGAGCCTCAGAAGAGGCCAAACCAGAGGAATCCTTTCTCCAGAACCTTGGAAGGGGCCAAAGTGGGAGAATCCCTTCTCCGGAGCTGTGGGAGAGGCTGAAGTGGAGGAATCCCTTCTCCAGGTGTTTGGGAGAGCCCAGACTGGAGGAATCGCTTCTCCAGAGCCTTGGGAGAGGCCAAACTAGAAAAATTCCATCTCCAGAGCCATGGGAGAGGCTAAAGAAATCCATTCTCCAGAGCCTCAGGAGAGGCCAGAGGGGGGAAATTCCTTCTCCAGAACCTTGGGAGAGGCCAGAGTGGAGGAAGCCTTTCTTCAGAGCCTCAGAAGAGGCCAAACCAGAGGAATCCCTTCTCCAGAGCCTCAGGAGAGGCCAAAGTGGGAAAATTCCTTCTCCAGAGGCTTGGGAGAGGCCAGACTGGGAGAATCCCTTCTCCAGCAGGGTGATACTGGTGGTGTCAGTCAGCAGAGCTGTTCAAGATAAGAGTGGCAGTGATAGGAAATAAAGGCTGTGGGAGCTCTAAGGGAAAATCCAGCTCCTGGAATCCAGCAGAGGGGAGATGTGGAGCTGCTGGGAGGAATCCAGAGGCTGAAATCCCAAACTTGCACGTGAGGATTTGTTTTAGGAATTTCTGTAAAGGGTGGATTTCCCACTGAATGAGCTGGGCAGCTGTTTGTTAACCACTGGGTAAGAAAATCAGGAGAAGCAGTGAATCCATGGGATTTTATCTTCCATCTCCAGGATGATCCCAGGGATGGAGCAGCTCTGCTGGGAGGAAAGGCTGGGAGAGCTGGGGGTGTTCACCTGGAGAGGAGAAGCTTTGGGGTGAGCTCAGTGTGGCCTGAAGGAGCTGCAGGAAAGATGGAGACAGACTTGGGACAAGGGATGGAGGGACAGGAAAGCAGGAATGGCTTCCATAGGGCAGGGCTGGATGGGATATTGGGAAGAAATTCCTCCCTGTGAGGGTGTGGAAAGGCTGGGATGGAATTCCCAGAGGAGCTGTGGCTGCTCCTGGATCCCTGGAAGTGTCCCAGGCCAGGCTGGATGGAGCTTGAAGCCTCCTGGGAGAGAAGAAAGTGTCCCATGGCAGGAGTTAGAACTGGATGAGCTTCAAGGTTCTTCCCAACCCAAACCATTCCATGAATTCCTCTTTTCTGAGTCACTCTTCCCAAGTTCCAGCCCTCGGTGCTGATAGTTGCCCTTGCTTACATTTTGCTGTGAAATCTTCCCCACTTTTGCTGGAAATGAGAACAGCTTGGCTTTTCTGAGGAGGAGGGAATTTCTCAGAGCTGCCAGGAGCTCCACTTGAGCTGTTGCTGCTCACAAGGATCGGGAAAAGGTCACAGAAAAGAACAACATTTTCCTCAGCAAATAAGTAATAAAAAAGGGGGAATTCTTAGGGGTGTGTCCAAGGAGCAGCTGAGGGAGCTGGGAAAGGGCTGGAGAATCCCTGAGGGAGCTGGGAAGGGTCTGGAGAATTCCTGAGGGAGCTGGGAAGGGGCTGGAGAATCCCTGAGGGAGCTGGGAAGGGGCTGGAGAATCCCTGAGGGAGCTGGGAAAGGGCTGGAGAATCCCTGAGGGAGCTGGGAAGGGGCTGGAGAATCCCTGAGGGAGCTGGGAAAGGGGCTGGAGAATCCCTGAGGGAGCTGGAAAGGAGCTCAGCCTGGAGCAAAGGAGGCTCAGGGGGCCCTGGTGGCTCTGCACAAGTCCCTGCCAGGAGGGGACAGCCGGGGGGATTTGGGATCTGCTCCCAGGGACACAGGGACAGGAGGAGAGGGAACGGCTCCACAGGAGGTTCAGGTTGGATATTGGAAACCAAAATTTCTCTGGAAGGGTGGTGAGGGATTGGAATAAATTGCCCAGGTCTCATTCTTGGGCTGATAACCCCCAAGATATTTGTTGAAAGTCTTTCTCCCAAGCCCCTGTGCCAGAAGAGAGCTGGGATGTGTCAGTTCAGGTTCTCAGGGTTGTTTTTTGTTTCTGATCTGGTACATTTTGTTCTCACCCAGTTTGGGTGCTGCTGCAGTGCTGCTCATCCCTGACTGACCACCCCGAGGCCATTATAATCTTTTATTCCAAATATTCCATGATCTGTGTTTATAGTAGGATACCAATCCCTATCACCTATGTTAGACAGTGCAACTCTACACTAAACCAACCCAAAAGTGCCACCACCCCAGCAGAAGATGGAGGGCAAGAAGAAGAAGCAGAAGGACAGGGGCACACCCAGGTTCCTCCATCTTGCCTCCTTGAACCCCCATTAAACCCCAAAATTCTCCATTATCACCCAGTAATAAGCTAATTATTACTCTAATCAAACTCTTGTGGTTTGTAATTCTTCACACAAGGTTGGTAACCTCTCCCATGGGCTAAAATCGAAGGCACTTTGGTATTTCTGACTTTGTATCAGGGTCTCCGGAGCCCTTGCCAGGGTCTCGGATCACCCAGGGCAGCCAGAGGGGTGTCCTGGGTTCTGACACCCAGGGAGGTGTTGGAGTGACTCCATCTCCAGCCTTTCCCTCCTTTCTCATTGCCCAGAGCAGCTGTGGCTGCCCCTGGATCCCTGGAATTGTCCCAGGCCAGCCTGGAGCAGCCTGGGATGGTGGGAGGTGTCCCTGCCACAGCAGGGGTGGGATGGGATGAATTTAAATCTCCCTTCCAACCCAAAGCATTCCATGATTTTATGTGGAGCAGGAGCCCATCTGTTCCTCCTGGGAGAGCCAGACCTGAGATTGTCACTTTTTTTTGGTGGCTGTCACCCTGTCTGAGTCGGTGCCTGTCCCTGTGAAGTTCTCCTGGATTTTAAGGAGAATCCAGTTTGAATCCCAGCTCACAAATGATGCAATTCCCTGTGGGATCAGATGATCTCCTTCATCCCTTTCCTTAGAAAAGTTTCTCCAGTAATTCACAATTCCAGTGCCTGGGGTTTATCTCTGAGCATTTTCAGGAATTCACAATTCCAGTGCCTGGGGTTTATCTCTGAACATTTTCAGGATCAGCATTTTGTTGGCAGGAATATTCCCGCTCCAGGAATGTGGTGGAAGTGAGGAAGAAGCAGGTGTGGGACTGCAGGATGTTCTCAGAATTTCCCTGGGGTTTGGTTTGGTTTTCACTCTGTATTTGTGTCCTGCCTCTGGGAAAAGTGGGAAGAGCTGGATTTGGAGGCTGGAAGGAGCTGGATAAACAGCCCAAACCTGCTGTTCATCCAGGGAATGGAAAAGTGGGGTTCTACCCCAGCCTTGGCTGTGTTTTGTGGGAGAGGGGGATCTTCAGGGCTGGGGGATCGATCTGCTCCTCACATCCCCCTGGAGCTCCAATCCTGCCCATGGAGAAGCCCAAAAAAGTGGGAAAACACACGATGGAATGTGGGTCTCATATCCCAAACCTTCCCCAGCTTGCACGTGAGGATGTTTTAGGAATTTCTGTAAATAGGGGATTCACACTGGATGAGCTGGGCAGCTGGATTTTAATTATTTTTTAATTAATAAAAGTGTGTAGGAAAATCAGGAAAAGCAGTGAATCCATGGGATTTTATGGATTAAGGTAACCCTTTAATCCACAGCCTGGCTGGATCCCTCAGGAATTGCTGGAATGTTTTCCCACCAGTTTTGAAACACAAAAATCTCCACGTGGAAGCTTGGTGTAAAAAGAAAATTCATTTTCCATGTGGGATACATCCCAGGGAAATGGATCAGGCCCAACTGCAGCACTGATTTTTCTTCACAATTTATTAATAAATGCAAAACTTTGCTGCTGTTCAGCATTCCCTGATCCCACACCCAAGGAATCCTCTGGGATACAGAGATTTTTTTGGAGAATTTGGGGGAATTTGATTCTTTGGGTGCTGGAGAGGAACTCTGCACATGTAATAAAAGTCTGCATCGATGAGAAAATGTTCCTGAAGAAAGAATTCCCAGGAAACCTCTTTGGAATGTTTTCCTCAGGTTTATTCTCCCCTCAAATGCTCATCCCAGGTGTCAGGTTTTTCTGGGAAGGCACAGGAAAGGATGAGCCAGATTTTAATGGTAATTTAGTCCTGGTAAAGGAACTGTTGGATTTTCTTTGGACCTTAGAACTTCAATTCCCACAGAAGAAAAGCTGGATTTTATCATTATTATATATTATTATATAATTTATAATATAGTATTGTATTATCTAATATTATTTTTATCATTATTATATCATTATTATATATTATTATATAATTTATAATATAGTATTATATTATCTAATATTATTTTTATCATTATTATATCATTATTATTATATATTATTATATAATTTATAATATAGTATTGTATTATCTAATATTTTTATCATTATTATATATTATTATATAATTTATAATATAGTATTATATTATCTAATATTGTTTTTATCATTATTATATCATTATTATATATTATTATATAATTTATAATATAGTATTGTATTATCTAATATTATTTTTATCATTATTATATCATTATTATATATTATTATATAATTTACAATATAGTATTATATTATCTAATATTATTTTTATCATTATTATATATTATAATATAATTTATAATATAGTATTATATTATCTAATATTATTTTTATCATTATTATATCATTATTATATTATTATATTTTACTGTATAATTTATAATATAGTATTATATTATTTTATTATTATTAATTAATATATAATATAATTTTAAAATTCTGCTTAAATTAACATTCACCAAATCAATAAATATTTATGAACTTGTGATGTGAGAGGGGTCAGATTTTCACAGAAATTCTCTTCCAGTCAGCCTGGTCCATCCCTGCTCCTTTCCTCTGTCCAGTCTGGTCCTGCAGTTCAGCAGAATTTGGGAAATATTCTTAAACTCTCATTCCTTTTGATTTTTTCTCCAAAAAAATGTGTGGGTTGAGATTTAGTGGTGAATATGGAGGTGCTGCTGGTTGAAATTGATGGTCCTAAAAGTCTTTTCCTGCCCTTGATGACCATTGGTATTATTTATATAATAATCTTGATTAATATTTAATTAATATATAAAATATAGTATAGAATAAAATATATAAAATATATATAATATAGTATATTTATTTATATATTTATATTAAAAATATAAAATATAGTGTAGAATAAAATATATAAAATATATATAATATAGTATATTTATTTATATATTTATATATAAAATATAAAAGATAGTATAGAATAAAATATAAATAAATATATAATATAGTATATTTATTTATATATTTATATAAAAATATAAAATATAGTGTAGAATAAAATCTATAAAATATATATAATATAGTATATTTATTTATATATTTATATATAACATATATAAAATATAGTGTAGAATAAAATCTATAAAATATATATAATATAGTATGGAATAAAATATATAATATATATATAATACAGTATATTTATTTTTATATTTATATATAAAATATATAAAATATAGTATAGAATAAAATATATAAAATATATCTATAATATAGTATATTTATTTATATATTTATATAAAAATATAAAATATAGTATAGAATAAAAAATATAAAATATCTATAATATAGTATATTTATTTATATATTTATATATAAAATATATAAAATATAGTGTAGAATAAAATATATAAAATATATATAATATAGTATATTTATTTATATATTTATATATAAAATATATATAGTATAGAATGAAATATATAAAATATATATAATATATTTATTTATATATTTATATATAAAATATAGTATAGAATAAAATATATAAAATATAGTATACAATATAGAAATATATAATTTAGAATCATATAATGTATATAAACATGTAATTTATATCTGATTATATATAACCTGTTATATATTTATATACCTAATTATGTATTATAATTATATCTAAATAATTAATACATATTCATATATTTACATTGAATTTTTATCTACAAGCAATCTATAATTATAGATAATTTATATATTTATGTACATAATTATGTACTATTTAAATATAATTATAGAAATATATAATTTATATGTGTTCATAAATAAAAATATATAACAAATTTTTTTAATTTCAGGTTGCCCCTCTGAAGAAATTCAATTTAGCAGAAGTTTTTTATCCTGGGCTGCACTTGAATCTCAATAATGAAGAAAAGCAGAAGTGTCATGGCAGTGACTGCAGATGAGGTGAGTTCCTACAGAGGGTTTCATTTTCCTTATTTTCCTTTCCTTTTCCTTTTTTTTACATTGTAAAAATGAGCTGAAATTCGATTTTGTCATCCTTGGTAAATATAAACTGCTTTGGCTTTGATTGCTGGTGGATGATCTTGGAGGATTTTTAGGTAAGGAGCAGAAATTAAGAGCAGCACATTAAAAAATGGATAACTCAAACCCTGGGAAAGGTTTGGAGGAGTTTTATCCAGTTTTTTCTGCAGTGTGGTGGGCAGGGAGCAGGGAATATTGCTGGGATTTATGGAATATTTGCTCTGGCTCCCACCTTTTTTATGTGTAAATGTATCAGTGTTTCAACAGCTCAACACCTGCTGTGATGATGCATTTTTTATTTCAGTATTACCCTAATAATTTTTTTAATAATTTAAAATAATTTAAAAAAAAAATTTAAAAATAATTTAAAAAATATTTTAAAAAATAATTTTTAAAAATAATTTTAAAAATAATTTTTAAAATAATTTTTTTAAATAATTTTTAAAATAATTTTTAAATAATTTTTAAAAATAATTTATAAAATAATTTTTAAAATAATTTTTAAATTATTTAAAAAATAATTTAAAAATAATTTTAGAATAATTTAAATAATTTCAGTATTACCCTAATAATTTTTTTAATAATTTAAAATAATTTTTAAAAAATAATTTTAAAAATAATTTAAAAATAAATATTTAAAATAATTTAAAAATAATTTTTAAAAATCATTTGAATAATTTCAGTATTACCCTAACAATCCTCCTAATTCCCCAATAATTAAACTCCAGTTCCCATTCCCTGGGGAATTGTCTCTGTTTGGAATGATGACCTGAAGCCTTAATTGGCTGGTTTGTCCTAGGGCTCCCAAAAAATGGGAAATCCCTTGGAATGTGTAGGAAAAGAGTGGAAAATAAAGGTTTGGGCATCATGGAGCACTTCTCCAATTAATAAATAAATGTTGTTTCCAAATTTAATCCCAAGTTTTGTACAGCTCCTTGGGCTTAATGACCTTGGAGGTCTTTTCTGACCTTAATGACTCCGTGATTCTCTGATAATGGAGCACAGGGTGGGAATTTTCACTCACCAGGGTGGGAATTTTCACTCATCAGGGTGGGAATTTTCACTCACCAGGGTGGGAATTTTCAAGTGCACTGGTGATGATAAAATAAAATAAAAAAAGCAGAGCAGTCAGGCTGTGCCAAGGTCTGGAGTTGTGGAGTTTTCATCTCCTGGGATAGTTCTGGCTGGAGAATTGTTTTATCCTCGTGGAGGAAATTCTTTGCTTGTAGAATTTAGTTCTGGAGTTGTGGAGTTTTCATCTCCTGGGATAGTTCTGGCTGCAGAATTGTGTTTTATCCTCGTGGAGGAAATAATTTGTTTGCAGAATTTAATTCTGGACTTGTGGAATTCTCTTCTCTTGGGATAATTCTGGCTGAAGAATCGAGTGTGGTTTATTGTTGTGGAAGAAATATTTTATTTGTAGAATTTAGTTCTGGAGTTGTGGCATAGTTCTGGCTGGAGAATTGAGTGTGTTTTACCTTCAAGGTAGAAATAATTTTTTTTCAGAATTTAGTTCTGGACTTGTGGCATAGTTCTGGCTGGAGAATCGAGTGTGGTTTATCCTCCTGGAGGAAACAATTAATTTATAGAATTTAGTTCTGGACTTGTGGAGTTCTCATCTCCTGAGGTAGTTGTGGTTGGAGGATCGAGTGTGGTTTATCCTCATGGAGGAAATAATTTGTTTGTAGGATTGAGTTCTGGAGTTGTGGCATAGTTCTGGCTGGAGAATTGAGTGTGGTTTATCCTCGTGGAGGAAATCCTGTGTAGAATTGAGTTCTGTAGTTTTGGGATAGTTCTGGCTGGAGAATTGAGTGTGTTTTATCCTTGTGGAGGAAATAATTTGTTTGTAGAATTGAGTTCTGGAATTGTTGAATTCTCATCTCCTGGGATAATTGTGGCTGGAGAATTGTGTTTTATCCTCATGGAGGAAATCCTTTTTTTGTAGCATTTAGTTCTGGAGTTGTGGGATAGTTGTGGCTGGAGAATTGAGTGTGTTTTATCCTCATGGAGGAAATAATTTGTAGAATTTAATTCTGGACTTGTGAATTTCTCATCTCCTGGGATAATTCTGCCTGGAGAATTCTGTTTTATCCTTGTGGAGGAAATAATTTTTTTGCAGAATTTAGTTCTGGAGTTGTGGAGTTCTCATCTCCTGGGATAGTTCTGGCTAGAGAATCAAATGTGGTTTATCCTCATGGAGGAAATAATTAATTTATAGGATTTAGTTCTGGACTTGTGGAGTTCTCATCTCCTGAGGTAGTTGTGGCTGGAGAATCAAATGTAGAATTTAGTTCTGGAGTTGTGGGATAGTTCTGGCTGGAGAATTGAGTGTGGTTTATCCTCACGGGGGAAAACAATTAATTTATAGAATTTAGTTCTGGACCTGTGGAGTTATCATTTCCTGTGGTAATTGTGGCTGGAGGATTGAGTGTGGTTTATCCTTGTGGAGGAAATAATTTATTTGTAGAATTTAGTTCTGGACTTGTGGAGCTCTCTTTTCCTGGGATAATTGTGGCTGGAGAACTGTGTTTTATCCTCATGGAGGAAATCCTTTGTTTGTAGCATTTAGTTCTGGATTTGTGGGATAGTTCTGGCTGGAGAATCAAATGTGGTTTATCCTCATGGAGGAAATAATTGGTAGAATTTAATTCTGGACTTGTGGAGTTCTCATCTCCTGAGGTAGTTGTGGCTGGAGGATCGAATGTGGTTTATCCTCCTGGAGGGAATCCTTTGTTTGTAGGATTGAGTTCTGGAGCTGTGGCATAGTTGTGGCGGGAGAATCGAGTGTGGTTTATCCTTGTGGAGGATATAATTTGTTTTCAGAATTTAGTTCTGCAATTGTGGAGTTCTCATCTGAGATAATTCTAGCTGGAGGATTCTATTTTATCCTCATGGAGAAAGTAAATTTTTTGTAGAATTTAGTTCTGGACTTGTGGAGTTCTCATCTCCTGAGGTAGTTGTGGTTGGAGGATCAGGTGTGGTTTATCCTCATGGAGGAAATCCTTTGTTTGTAGGATTGAGTTCTGGAGTTGTGGCATAGTTGTGGCTGGAGAATTGAGTGAGTGTGGTTTATCCTCCTGCAGGAAATCCTTTGTTTCCAGACTTTGGGGATTTCATTGTCCTCTCTGTTTGCAGAGCTCCCTGGATTACCTGGAGTGCGGGCTCAGCAAATCCTACAGCACCTCCAGCCACGCCCTGGGCATCGACCTGTGGAGGGGCCGCCGGTGCTGCTCGGGGAACCTGCAGCTGCCACCGCTGGCCCAGCGACAGACAGAGAGCGCCAGGACCCCCGACAGGGACAGCAGGGACTGCAGGACCCCCGACAGGGACAGCAGGGACAGCAGGAACAGCAGGACCCCCGACAGGGACAGCAGGGACTGCAGGACCCCCGACAGGGACACGGTGTGCAGACCCACCACCCTGCCCCTGCTGCCACCCCCCAGCATCGCCATCACCACCTACCACGACTGGTGAGTCTCCTTTATTCTGCTTTCCATAATTAATTCACTCTCTTGTTCATTTTCTGGTGGCAAATCGGCTTTTTGCCTTCTTGTTTTATTATAAGCACACAGCTAATTATCTTGTATGTATTAATCTGATTAATCAACTTATATCAGTTGTCACATCACAGATATAAGCTTATAAACCAAATTATTTTTGTATTTTTTTTTAATTCTACCTTCTATTCCTTGTTAGGAACGTAAATCCTCTGGTTTAGACCAGAATCAGAAGTTTCAAGGTAGAATTAAAAAAAAAATAGAAATAATTTTAATAATTTAGTTCAGGGTGGTGCTAAACTCTCCCACAAAGGATTGAGGAAAAGGCTTTGACTCTCTGGATGTTTCCCATCCTGTGTGAGGAAAAAGGCTTGGAAAAAACCCATTGGGATCTAAAGTTAAGCTTGAGATAAATCCCCAAGAAAAAATCAGGGAGCTGAGTACAAGGGGTTGCTCCAGGGTGAATTCCAAAGTTGGAACTGGTGTCAAGTGTCACAACAAGGGAACTAACCCAGAGGGAGAGGAAAATTTTTCTGTGCTGGGATTGGATTTTATGGCAAAATAAGAATGTGTGTCCTGCTTGTCACAGAAATACTGAGGTGATCTGAAATTCTGTGCTCTCAACTTTGGGTTTAGAGTCGGTTTTAGGCTCTGGTTTATAAATGCTCCAGGAAAAAAAACTCTCAGATACATTTGCTGGTTCATATCCCATCATTCAGCCCAGCTGGAATCTGGGTTTGTGTTTAGCTCAGCACTCTCTGCTTTTGTACAACTGCAGAGGATCCCAGAAGCTCGAGGTGAGTCCCAGAGAAACATCAGGGAGCTGAGTACAAGGGGTTTGCTCTGAATTCCAAAGTTGGAACTGGTGTCAAGTGCCAAAACAAGGGAATTAACCCAGAGGGTGAGGAGAGTTTTTCTGTGCCAAAACAAGAGGGTGAGGAGAGTTTTTCTGTGCTGGAACTGGATTTTATGGTAAAATAAGGATGTGTGTCCTGCTTGTCGTAGAAATACTGAGGTGATCTGAAATTCTGTGCTCACAGCTTTGGGTTTAGAGTCGGTTTTAGGCTCTGGTTTATAAATGCTCCACCCTCAGTGGAGTGTGGTTCATGTTCCCATCATTGACCCAGCTGGAATCTGGGTTTCTGTTTAGCTCAGCACTCTCTGCTTTTGTACAACTGCAGAGGATCCCAGAAGCTCGAGGTGAGTCCCAAAGAAACATCAGGGAGCTGAGTACAAGGGGGTTGCTCCAAGGTGAATTCCAAAACTGGAACTGGGGCGAAGTGCCAAAACAAGGGAATTAACCCAGAGGGTGAGGAACATTTTCCTGTGCTGGGACTGGATTTTATGGCAAAATACGAATGTGTGTCCTGCTTGTCATAGAAATACTGAAGTGACCTGAAATTCTGTGCTCACAGCTTTGGGTTTAGAGTCAGTTTTAGGCTCTGGTTTATAAATGCTCCACCCTCAGATACATTTGCTGGTTCATGTTCCCATCATTGACCCAGCTGGAATCTGGGTTTCTGTTTAGCTCAGCACTCTCTGCTTTTGTACAACTGCAGAGGATCCCAGAAGCTCGAGGTGAGTCCCAAAGAAACATCAGGGAGCTGAGTACAAGGGGGTTGCTCCGAGGTGAATTCCAAAGTTGGAGCTGGTGTCAAGTGCCAAAACAAGGGAATTAACCCAGACGGTGAGGAACATTTTTCTGTGCTGGAACTGGATTTTATGGCAAAATAAGGATGTGTGTCCTGCTTGTCACAGAAATACTGAGGTGACCTGAAATTCTGTGCTCTCAACTTTGGGTTGAGACCAACCATCAGGGAGCTGAGTACAAGGGGTTTGCTCCAAGGTGAATTCCAAAGTTGGAACTGGTGTCAAGTGCCAAAACAAGGGAATTAATCCAGAGGGTGAGGAACATTTTTCTGTGCTGGAATTGGATTTTATGGCAAAATACGAATGCGTGTCCTGCTTGTCGTAGAAATACTGAGGTGACCTGAAATTCTGTGCTCTCAACTTTGGGTTTAGAGTCAGTTTTAGGCTCTGGTTTATAAATGCTTCACCCTCAGTGGAGTGTGGTTCATGTTCCCATCATTGACCCAGCTGGAATCTGGGTTTCTGTTTAGCTCAGCACTCTCTGCTTTTGTACAACTGCAGAGGATCCCAGAAGCTCGAGGTGAGTCCCAAAGAAACATCAGGGAGCTGAGTACAAGGGGGTTGCTCCAAGGTGAATTCCAAAACTGGAACTGGGGTGAAATGCCAAAACAAGGGAATTAACCCAGAGGGTGAGGAGAGTTTTTCCTGTGCTGGGATTGGATTTTATGGCAAAATACGAATGTGTGTCCTGCTTGTCATAGAAATACTGAGGTGATCTGAAATTCTGTGCTCTCAACTTTGGGTTTAGAGTCGGTTTTAGGCTCTGGTTTATAAATGCTCCACCCTCAGATACATTTGCTGGTTCATGTTCCCATCATTGACCCCAGCTGGAATCTGGGTTTCTGTTAAGCTCAGCACTCTCTGCTTTTGTACAACTGCAGAGGATCCCAGAAGCTCGAGGTGAGTCCCAAAGAAACATCAGGGAGCTGAGTACAAGGGGGTTGCTCCAAGGTGAATTCCAAAACTGTAACTGGTGTCAAGTGCCAAAACAAGGGAATTAATCCAGAGGGAGAGGAGGAAGGCAAAGCCTTGGGTGTTCCTGTGCTGGAATTGGATTTTCTGCCAAAACACAAATGGCTGTCCTGCTTTTCATGGGAATACTGAGGTTATTTTAATTGCACCTTAAATTCTGTGCTCACACTTGGGTTTAGGATTGGTTTTAGATTCTGAACTTTCCTCTCTTGGCTCCGTTTGCTGCTTCGTGTTCCCATCTTTATTCCAAGTTGGAATCTGGGTTTCTGTCAAGCTCAGCACTTTCCATTTGAACAGCTCTAGAGGACATCCCAAATCCATTTGTTAAAGTCCTTTGGAAAGAGTTTTCCTGCTGAAAATAGGATTTCTAAACTGCCCTGGAAGAGCTGAGATAGAGGAATTGCAGGAGCTTTTGTCCAGGTTTTGTGATTAATTGCTGGGATAAATGCAACCAGATGAGTTCTCTGAGTTCAGATGGATTGGGAATTCTGGCAATAAAAGGCTGGGTTCACCTTTGTGGGCATTGTGTGAACGTTCCCTTTTGTGGGGGCAGGAATTTGTATTCCCGGGAGCCTTTCCATGGGGTGGCCTTGGAAGGATGGGCTCGCTCCGAGCTCTGTCCATGGTGTGGGAGAAATGCAAGGAATTGGATTTTTCATGGATTTATCCCTTGGAACACAAGAGGGCAGCGCTGCTCCTCTTTGCCAGTCCAGCAAATCCATGGATGTGGATTTTCCTGGGGCGGTGTGTGCCGGGCACAGGGACAGCCCTGCTCAGTTGTTGTTGTTTCTGTCCTGCCCCAAAATTCCCGGGTTTCTGTAGGAACTGGGAGTTGCTGGTGTGACTGGGATGCAGCGCTGTCCCAGCTCCTCTTTCTGCATCCTCCTCACCTCCCTGACCACTTACATCCTATAAAAACTGGGCTGAACATTCCCATTTTTTATTGAAATCCTAGTGTTCACCTCCCTGACCACTTAATTTGGCTGATCCTACAAAACCTGGGGTTAAAATTCCCATTTTTTATTTCACTCCTAATCCTCACCTCCCTATCCGGTTACATCAGCTGATCCTACAAAAACTGGGCTGAATATTCCCATTTTTTATTGAAATCCTAATCTTCACCTCCCTGACCACTTAATTTGGCTGATCGTACAAAAACTGGGTTTAAAATTCCCATTTTTTGTTTCAGTTCTAATCCTCACTTCCCTATCCAGTTATATCAGCTGATCCTAGAAAAACTGGGCTGAATATTCCCATTTTTTATTGAAATCCTAATGTTCACCTCCCTGACCACTTATATTGGCTGATCCTAAAAAACTTGGGCTGAACATTCCCATTTTTTATTTCACTCCTAATCCTCACCTCCCTGACCACTTACATCAGCTGATCCTACAAAAACTGGGCTGAATATTCCCATTTTTTATTGAAATCCTAATCTTCACCTCCCTGACCACTTATGTTGGCTGATCCTACAAAAACTGGGTTTAAAATTCCCATTTTTTGTTTCAGTTCTAATCCTCACTTCCCTATCCAGTTATATCAGCTGATCCTAGAAAAACTGGGGTTAAAATTCCCATTTTTTGTTTCAGTTCTAATTCTCACCTCCCTATCCACTTACATCAGCTGATCCTATAAAAACTGTGCTCAACGTTCCCATTTTTAGTGAAGTCCTAATCTTCATGTCCCTATCCAGTTCCATTGGCTGATCCTACAAAACCTGGGGTTAAAATTCCCATTTTTTGTTTCAGTCCTAATCCTCACCTCCCTGACCACTTACATCAGCTGATCCTACAAAACCTGGGGTTAAAATTCCCATTTTTTATTGAAATCCTAATGTTCACCTCCCTGACCACTTACATTCGCTGATCCTACAAAAACTGGGCTGAATATTCCCATTTTTTATTTCAGTCCTAATCCTCACCTCCCTATCTGGTTACATCAGCTGATCCTATAAAAACTGGGTTTAAAATTCCCATTTTTTATTGAAGTTTTGGGCATTGAGGGTTTCTGGACCAGGTTAGCACTGAGCTCTGCCCCATCCCAGGCAGTTCTTCCCTATGGAATTCCTCCCACCCTCTCAGGAGCACAGCCATGGAATCATGGAATGTTTAGGTTGGAGATTTGGGATAGAAATCCAACAGAGCTGCAAGCTCAGTGTGTATTAGTGATCAAAAAACCCAAATTAATCAAAGATTTGAAGGAAAAAATAGCAGCTAAACCACAGAAGATGTTTCTGGAGACAGCCAAAAATCCAGGGAGGCTGATCCCAAAGCAGCAGCTCCAAACCAGCTGGGATGGAATTATATTTTGTATGGAAAAGGAAGGGAATATTCCCACCAAACAGCTTCCATGGATCCTGTGAGGCAGGAGGGACATGGGACAGAGATCTTCAGGTGACAATCTGAGTGAGGAACCTTCCAAGCTTCTTTTCCACAATTTTTATCCCTGTTTTCATCCGAGTTGTTCAAATGTTTCCCCAAAGCTGCTCCGTGTTTTCTGACTCCAGCTTGGTGATATCCAGGGAGGAGGGAAGAGTGAGGGTGTGAAGAATAAATTTGTACCTACATTTGGAGCATCCAAAGGAATTCTTTTCCCAATTTTTTTTTTTTTGTCTCCTTAGCATCTCCTGGGTTAGATTTGGCTGCTCATTCCCACCATTCCTTCACGTTTCCCTCAGGTTTTGGGGGGATATTTGGGAGGGTTTGCAGCAAGTTTTGATGTTGAAATAAAAATGGGATTTATGGTGAATCCCTAAACGTGAGGAAATCAAGAATTCCATGAGGAATTGATCTGGTTTAATATCAGATATTGGAATGCACTTTTTTAGGGATTAGAGAGGCTGGTAAATATTTAGGATATGGCAATGAATATTAAAATATCATTTTTATTATTAAAATATTAATATTTTTCTGCCTTATTATCTCTCATTTATGGCTTTTTTTTCTTCTGGAATAATTTTCTTGGGGAGCCTGAAAATGAGAATCTGTAAGGAAAATATGAGGGGATTGATCCTACATCCACATCCACCTGGAAACTGTCCTGGAATTGGGATAAATTACTCACTCTCTACTCCTGTAGTACCCACGTTGTTCTCCAGATGGTGATGGAGGGCAGCAAATTCAAACCAGCGCAAAAAGCGAAATTAAACCGAAATTCGGGGTAATTTTGGGCCCTGGGTTACTCCAAACCTTCCTTGGGAATTCTGGCTTCAGCCAGAGCCACCTCAGCCTCCCTGGGAACATCTTGGGAATTAATTGAGGGATTGATAAAGTGGGAATTAATTAGGGGATTGATCAAATGGGAATGAATGGAGAGATAAGTGGGGATTAATTGAGGGGTAGATAAGGGAAGTTGGGATGATAAAGGGGATGAGATTTGCATGGGGAATTAAGGATAACAAAGGCTGGGAAACCAAATCCGTGCTCCCTCCACATCCCATGGATGAAAGGAAATATTTGGGAAGATTTAGCAGGAATTGTGGGATGAATCCCAGAAATTCAGGAGACAATATTCTGGACAAATGCATTGGTTTCTTTTAAATTTTCTTATTTTTTTCCAATGCTGTTCCAGACCTTGTGATAATACCCTGAGAAATTAAAGTTTTATTTCTTAAATAATTTCAAATTCCAGGAGATGAGAACTGAGGGAATGTGCTGCAAGCTTGGAATAGGGAAAAATAAAAATGAGCTGGCTTCCCATGTGGTGTGAAAAATAAAAAACCTGAAGGAAAAAAATACTTCAAACCAAGGTTTTAATTTTCATGCTGATAATTAAAATGATTTAAATCACGGAATGGACATCACCTCGTTCAAAATGTGGATAATTTCCATAAATCCCATCAGTTTTTGTGCTAATGAGCAGGATCAGTTATTCTGATTGAACATCCTGCCTGGATTTCAAAACCCTGCTCTGCATTTCTGGGGGGCATTTCCTTACCTTGGAAAAGGAGGGCAGAACATCCCATAATCCGCAGGGAAAAGAGGATTTAATTATTCCTTGCTGTTTCTGGGAAGTGTCAGTGGAAATTTCATCCTGAAAATCCGAATTCTTGGGGTTTTCCCAGAGTTTCCTGGCAATATCAGAGATGTCTTGGAGAAATGTTGGGATGGCTGTGAAGGATTTTCTGCTCTGGGATTTTGGTTTTTGGTGGAAATAATTCCTGGTCTGTTTGGGGCTTTTTTTCTGGGAATGAACTCGGGATTTGGTGGGATCTTGGAGAGCTGAGATCCCTCAAAAAAGTGGGAAAAGCTGGGAAT
The DNA here is from genome assembly GCA_910950805.1 of Acrocephalus scirpaceus scirpaceus. NCBI lineage: Eukaryota > Metazoa > Chordata > Aves > Passeriformes > Sylviidae > Acrocephalus > Acrocephalus scirpaceus. The sequence continues at coordinate 1,689,599 of OU383779.1, read as the reverse complement.
GTTGTTGGGAGATGAGAACCCCATGGTTGTCTGCAGGTGGATCATAAAAATTGGAGTTTAAATCCATTTGAAATCCCCTAAGTGGGAAGCAGGAATCTTGTTTGGTGTGGGAAGAGGAAATTCCTTGGATTTGTTGGTCTTGTTTCTGCCATTTTAGCTCCTCACGTGGACCTGGAGGAGGAAATGGAGAATTTAGGGAAATGACTTCCATAAAATTTGCTGTTTCCTCATGTTGTGAGGTGTTCCCACAGGGAATATCCCACGTTCCTAGAAAGGTTGGGATGGGGTTATTCCCAAGTGTTCCCATAGGGAATATCCCATCTCCTGATGGGATTGGGATGAGGTTATTCTCAAGAATTCCCACAAGGAATATCCCACATTCCTGGAAGGGTTGGAATGGGGTTATTCCCAATATTTTGTAGTGTTCCCACAGGGAATATCTCACATTCCTGGAAGGGTTGGGATGGGGTTATTCCCAAGAATTTCCACAGGGAATATCCTTGGTTGGCATGGGATTATTCCCAATGTTGTGAGGTGTTCCCACAGGGAATATCCCTTATCCTGGCATGGTTGGAATGGGGTTATTCCCAATATTTTATAGTTCCTACAGATTTCCTACAGGAAATCCTATAGATTTCCTACAGGAAAAATCCCATCTCCTGGCAGGGTTGGCATGGGATTATTCCCAATGTTATGAGGTGCTCCCACAGGGAATATCCCGTGTCCGGGCATGGTTGGTATGGGGTTATTCCAAATATTTTGTAGTGTTCCCACAGGGAATATCTCACATTCCTGGCAGGGTTGGGATGGGGTTATTCCCAATGTTGTGAGGTGTTCCCATAAGGAATATCCTTGGTTGGGATGGGGTTATTCCTATTATTTTGTTGTGTTACCACAGGAAATATCCTATCTTCTGGAAGGGTTGGGATGGAGTTATTCCCAATATTTTGTAGTGTTCCCACAGGAGATCTCCCATCTCCTGGCAGGGTTGGGATGGGGTTATTCCCAATGTTGTGAGATGTTTTCATAAGGAATGTCCTTGGTTGGGATTGGGTTATTCCAAATATTTTGAGGTGTTCCCACAAGGAATATCCTTGGTGGGATGGGGTTATTCCCAATGTTGTGAGGTGTTCCCACAGGGAATATCCCGTGTCCTGGCATGGTTGGAATGGGGTCATTCCCAATTTTTTGTAGTGTTCCCCCAGGGAATATCTCACATCCCTGGTGTGGTTAGGATGGGGTTATTCCCAATATTTTGCAGTATTCCCACAGGAATATCCTTGGTTGGATGGGGTTATTCCCAATATTTTGTAGTGTTACCACAGGCAATATCTCACATTCCTCGAAGGGTTGAGATGAGGTTATTCCCAATATTTTGTAGTATTCCCACAGGAATATCCTTGGTTGGCGTGGGGTTATTCCCAATATTGTGAGGTGTTCCCACAGGGAATATCCCGTGTCCTGGCATGGTTGGAATGGGGTTATTCCCAATATTTTGTAGTGTTCCCACAGGGAATATCTGTGGTTGGCATGGGATTATTCCCAATGTTGTGAGGTGTTCCCACAGGGAATATCCCTTGTCCTGGCATGGTTGGAATGGGGTTATTCCCAATATTTTATAGTGTTCCTACAGGGAAAATCCCATCTCCTGGCAGGGTTGGGATGGGGTTATTCCCAATGTTGTGAGGTGTTCCCATAAGGAATATCCTTGGTTGGGATGGGATTATTCCTATTATTTTGTAGTGTTCCCACAGGAAATATCCTATCTTCTGGAAGGGTTGGGATGGGGTTATTCCCAATTTTTTGTAGTGTTCCCACAGGAATATCCTTGGTGGGATGGGGTTATTCCCAATATTTTGTAGTAGGGAGATCTTCTATCAAAATAAACCCCAAAAATCCTTGATATCCAAAAAACCACGGGCAGGCCCAATACCCCAAGGTCAGTGGTGCTGTGTCATTCCAAATGCCAACCTATCCCCACAAAAAATGGGAAAAAAGGTAATTTTGCTGTCTCTGACTTGGCTCTGCTGTTATTTCTCAGCTAAAAATACCCCAGAAGTGTTTTGGCTGCCTATATTTAGATTTTGGCTGCCACCATCAGCTTCTGAAGCTCTTGCAGCTTCAAAAAACTTTATTTTTACCTTTTCTTGGAGGTCTAAATAAAAGAACTATGATTAATGTCAGGTGTAGTTACCCAGAGGAATTTTAAGATGGATTAATCATAGGTCAGGAATTAAAATGATTATAATTATTTCAAAATCACTTTTTTTGTCCACACCTTTTATTTTGTTGTTGCCATTTAATCTTTGCATTCCTTTCCTTTTATTGAATTCATTGAATTTTCCTCCCATCCCCTTTTTGTGTGAATTGCAAGGTGATCCCAATAATTTCATTTAAGGATGAGCCTGTAAGTTTGGAGCTGCAGTTTTGCCTGCAGATAAAAGTGGTTGAAAACAGAAGCACAACACACACACACACAAAAAAAAAGGCTTTTAATGATTCAATTTTAATTATACACCTCAATGCTGAGTGCAAAAAAAGACAGCTTGGGATGTGTGTGGAAAGGGGGAGAAATGAGTCACTGTTAATCAGCAGAACACAACGGAGCTCCTGAAATATTTTCTTCAAACTTCACCCTCGCTAGGCAGAGAAAAGAAATGAAAATGATGGGAACAGAGTTGATGGAAAAGCTGAATCAGACACGAGGTTGACAGGAGTTTCTGACTAACCATAACTCATCTCCAAGGGAAGAGCAAGGCTGGTTGGTTTGCACCTGCTGGGCTCAGCTGCTCCAGGACCTTCACCCGTGGGTGTCCAGGGCTGGGGTTTGGGGGAGCTGAGCTTGGAGAACCCTCCCAACCCCAACTCCTCCAGGATTCCAGGGTTAGATTGATTTGGTTCAGGATTTGGTTCATTTTGTTCTGGATTTGGTTCCTTTTGTTCTGGATTTGGTTCCTTTTGTTCAGGATTTGGTTCATTTTGTTCTGGATTTGGTTCCTTTTGTTCTGGATTTGGTTCATTTTGTTCAGGTTTTGGTTCATTTTGTTCTGGATTTGGTTGGTTTTGTTCAGGATTTGATTGGTTTTGTTCAGTTTTTGGTTAATTTTGTTCCATTTTTGGTTCCTTTTGTTCAGGTTTTGGTTCGTTTTGTTCAGGTTTTGGTTCATTTTGTTCAGGGTTTGGTTCCTTTTGTTCAGGGTTTGGTTCATTTTGTTCAGGATTTTGTTCCTATTATTCAGGGTTTGGTTGTTTTGTTCAGTTTTTGGTTCATTTTGTTCCATTTTTGGTTGGTTTTGTTCAGTTTTTGGTTGGTTTTGTTCAGTTTTTGGTTGGTTTTGTTCCATTTTTGGTTCCTTTTGTTCAGTTTTTGGTTGGTTTTGTTCAGGATTTGGTTGGTTTTGTTCAGTTTTTGGTTCCTTTTCTTCAGGATTTGGGTCGTTTTGTTCAGGATTTGGTTGTTCTGGTCAGTTTTTGGTTCCTTTTGTTCAGGGTTTGGTTGTTTTGTTCAGTTTTTGGTTGGTTTTGTTCCATTTTTGGTTCCTTCAGGTTTTGATTCGTTTTGTTCAGGATTTGGTTCATCCTGTTCAGGATTTGGTTGGTTTTGTTCAGGATTTGATTGGCTTTGTTCAGTTTTTGGTTAATTTTGTTCCACTTTTGGTTCCTTTTGTTCAGTTTTTGGTTCCTTTTGTTCAGTTTTTGGTTGTTCAATTTTTGATTTTTTTTTTTCAGTTTTTGGTTCCTTTTGTTCAGGATTTGGTTCATTTTGTTCATTTTTTGGTTCGTTTTCTTCAGGATTTGGTTCATCTTGTTCAGGATTTCATTGTTTTTGTTCAGTTTTTGATTCCTTTTGTTCAGGATTTGGTTAATTTTCTTCAGTTTTCAGTTGTTTTTGTTCAGTTTTTGGTTCCTTTTGTTCAGGATTTGGTTGTTCAGTTTTTGGTTCCTTTTCTTCAGTTTTTGCTTTGTTTTGTTCAGTTTTTGTTCCTTTTGTTCAGGATTTGGTTGGTTTCGTTCAGTTTTTGGTTGGTTTAGTTCAGTTGTTCATTGTTTCTGTTTAGGTTTTGGTTGGTTTAATTCGGTTTTTCTTTAGTTTAGTTCAGTTTTTGGTCATTTTACTTCAGTCTTTTGTTGGTTTCATTCAGGATTTGCTTGGTTTTGTCCAGTTTTTGGTTGGTTTTGTTCAGGTTTTGGTTGGTTTTGTCCAGTTTTTGGTTGGTTTTGTTCAGTTTTTGGTTACATTAGTTCAGGATTTGGTTGCTTTTGACTTTTGGGTTGGTTTAGTTCAATTTTTGGTTATTTTGTTCAGGTTTTGGTTGGTTTAGTTCAATTTTTGGTTTGTAACACCTGGGTGTTACCACATGGTCAGTGGTGGACATGGAGGTGGTGCTGGCTGAGGCTTGGACTTGCTGATCCCAAAGTTCTTTCCCAACCTTAATAATTCTGTGATTCCATGATTTGGTGATTTCCCAAGCAAAACTCACCAAATAAATCCCATTTTCAAACACTGTTGGCCAGGTTGCTCCCTCAGGGTCCATCTCCACCTGGCCCTGGGGGGCTCCGATGCCTTCAGACCTTTTTATCCTTTAAAAAAAATCATGGAATGTTTGATTTACTCAGCCAGGCCACAGCCTGACCCTGTTTTTATTGGCAGTGGCACCGAGCTGCTCTCGAGGATTTTTGGCTGTGGATTTATTCCTTTAATTAACCATGGACAAAACTTTCTGGGAATTCTGACAATGGAGCAAATCCTGCTCCTTCCCAGCTCCAAAACATGAGGCACAGGGAATGTTGTGAGTTTTTCCTTGGAATTCTTTAGGGAAAAATAGCTGTAAAAAATCCACCTTATAAAGCTAATTCTGGTTAATCTGAGGGTGAGATGATCTGAGGCACAAAGAAATCAAAATAACTGGAATGAAGCTGGAATTATGTTGTGTAAATCAACTAAAAGTCTGGAAAAGCAGGAGGAAAATACAAAACTTTGGATTAATGGTGGAATTTTCTGTTCCTCAGCCATTGTGGGAGCAATATCAGAGAAATTTGTCAGCTTGTGAAGATGATTTCAATCCTTTTGTGACAAGGAGGAGGAGGGTGCTCCAGGATTCCTTTTTGTCCCTTTTTTTGGGGCAGTTTTTATGGGAATCCATGGAAAAGTGGGTGCCTGGATGAGATCCATGGGATTATTTGGGAGTACCAAGAAGTGACAGAGCAATTTTTGGTTGGTGGGTTTTTTTGGGGTTTTTTTTCGTTTGTTTTTGGTTTTTTGTTGGTTTTTTTTTGGTATTTATTGTTATATTAAAAAATCATGGAATTGTTTAGGTTGGAAAAGCTTCTGAGGTCATCAAGTCCATCCAAATGTCACATCCACACAGCTTTTAAATCCCTCCAGGAATGGAAATTCCACCTCTGCCCTGGGCTGGAAAACTCTTTCCATGAAGGAATTTCCCCTTCTCCATCTCTCTATCAACACAAAGCCTTTTCTCATCAGGATATTCAAAATTTTCCAGTTTTTTCCATCAACTTCTCCTTTCTCTGAAGTCACCCTGGAGGTCTCTGCCTGTGGGGAATAAATTAAAATTTTTTGGTAATATTAAACAAATATTTTCTCCTCGAATTCATTTGTAATCTATAGCTGTGAAATGAGGAAATAATCACAATTAATACAGATTGCTCTGCCATATGGGATTACTCACTCTGGATATATAGGAGGCATTTCAATGTTCTCTGGGAATAAATCAGGCACAATCCCAAGTTGCTAAGCAAATTCCCTTCTTACATCACGCCCTGGTGGCTTATATAATTTGATAATAAAAGTCTCAATGATATAAATTTATAATGAATTTATAAATATCAATTTACTCCCAGTTACTAGGAGGGAACAGCAGAAATACCTGGAAGAAAAAAGGGCGTCACAGCGTGGTAGGAAATCGTATTTTTTTGGCAGATCCATCGTGGTTTGTGGGGGATTTAATATGGAAAAAACTGTTCCAAACCCAGTTTAGGACAAATGGGAAGGGAAAAGCACCGGGTTTGGTAGTGCCAAACAATTCCTGTGTGTTCTGAGTGCAGAGAATCCTCCTGTGCCAGGGAATTCCTGGGAATGCTCAGCTCAAACACGGGCAGGGCTGGGCTGGTGTCAGGGATTTATTCCAGAGGAGCATCCAAACTCCCAGGGAATATTCCCGAAAGATGGAATTGGGTTTTTGGGGACTGATCAGGAAATTATTCTGGATCACCTTGGCCTTGTTGGGATTCTGGGTGGTTTAATACAGGAAAACTTCTGGTTCAGTTCAGTTCTTGGCTGTGTTAGTTCAGTTTTTGGTTGATTTTTTTGTTTGTTTGTTTTTGGTTGGTTTTGTTCAGTATTTGGTTGGTTTTGTTCAGGTTTGGTTGGTTTTGTTCAGGTTTGGGTTGGTTTAGTTCAGTTCTTGGTTGGTTCCATTCAGGTTTTAGTTGGTTTTGCTCAGTTTTTGGTTGGTTTGGTTCATTTCTTGGTTGGTTCAGTTCAGTTTTTTGTTGGTTTTTTTCAGTTTTTGGTTGGTTCACTTCAGTTTTTGGTTGGTTTTGCTCAGTTTTTTGGTTGGTTCAGTTCAGTTTTTGGTTGGTTTTTTTCAGGTTTTGGTTGGTTTTGCACAGTTTTTGGTTGGTTCAGTTCAGTTTTTTGTTGGTTTAGTTCATGTTTTGGTTGGTTTTTATTCAGTTTTTGCTTTGTTTTTGTTCAGTTTTTGATTGGTTTTTGGTTGGTTTCGTTCAGTTCTTGGTTGGTTTAGTTCAGTTTTTGATTAGTTCAGTTTTTGATTAGTTTAGTTCAGTTTTTGGTTGGTTTTGTTCATGTTTGGGTTGGTTTGGTTCAGTTTTTGGTTGGTTTGGTTCAGTTTTTGGTTGGTTTGGTTCAGTTTTTGGTTGGTTTTGCTCAGTTTTTTGGTTGGTTTGGCTCAGTTTTTGGTTGGTTTGGTTCAGGTTTTGGTTGGTTCAGTTCAGTTTTTTGTTGGTTTTTTTCAGGTTTTGGTTGGTTTAGTTCAGGTTTGGTTGGTTTTTTTTCAGTTTTGGGTGGGCTTAGTTCAGTTTTTTGTTGGTTTAGTTCAGGTTTTGCTTGGTTTTTATTCAGGTTTTGGTTTGGTTTTGTTCAGTTTTTGATTGGTTTTTGGTTGGTTTAGTTCAGTTCTTGGTTGGTTTAGTTCAGTTTTTGATTAGTTCAGTTTTTGATTAGTTTAGTTCAGTTTTTGGTTGGTTTTGTTCATGTTTGGGTTGGTTTAGTTCAGGTTTGGTTGGTTTTTTTCAGTTTTTGGTTGGTTTAATTCAGTTTTTGGTTGGTTTTGTTCATTTCTTGGTTGGTTTAGTTCAGGTTTGGTTGGTTTAGCTCAGTTTTTGGTTGGTTTTGTTCAGTTTTTGGTTGGCTTAGTTCAGTTTTTGGTTGGTTTTTATTCAGTTTTTGGTTGGCTTAGTTCAGTTTTTGGTTGATTCAGTTCAGTTTTTGGTTGGTTTTGTTCAGGTTGGGGTTGGTTCAGTTCAGTTTTTGGTTGGTTTTTATTCAGTTTTTGGTTGGTTTTGCTCAGTTTTTGGTTGGTTTTGCTCAGTTTTTGGTCAGTTTTGCTCAGTTTTTGGTTGGCTTAGTTCAGTTTTTGGTTGGTTTCCCAACCAAAAATTCCCTTCCCATAAATTCCTGGGACCCTTAAATCTGTGGCAGTGGAGATCCAGCCTGGATAATTTTAAACCATTAAATACAACCCAACCTTATCTCCCAACAGGAATCTAAATAACAGTGCCTTGTTATTAATTTTTTTTGCCTCTCAAACGTGGGGAATTTGTCATGCAAACCTGCAATTAGGGATGGATTCCTGTTTCTCATGCAGCAGGAAACGTTCAGGGAAGGAGAAGGAAAATCCTTAAACATGTAATTTCCAGTTTTCTGTTGTGGAGCCATCTTTCAGAAGCTCAGCCTGGGAGGCAGCAGATGCAAAGGCAGGTGTGGTTTTGGGGGTTTTTTTTCCTTAAAAATTGACCAGCTGAACACCATGAAACCTTCTGCTTTTGGGCTGGGAAGATTTTCTGTTAAAGGAGATGATGAAGGGAGGGTTGAAGGTTTTTTTATTATGTAGAGGGCTGAAGGTTTTTTTATTATGTAGAGGGTTGAAGATTTTTTTATTATGTAGAATTCCATGGTTTGGGTTGGAAAGGATTTAAAGGATTTTCATGCCATGAGCAGGGACACATTCCACTATCCCAGGCTGATCCAAACCTGGCCTGGGACACTTCCAGGGATCCAAGGATTCCCCATTATCCCTGGGAAATATCATCAACATCTCCTCTCAGCATAATTTAGGATGATGCTCCCAAATATTTCTTTGCTGTTCCCTTTTAACCCTGCAGTTTTGCTGTGTGTTCAGGAGGGGGGCTGTGCTTTCCTGGCTGATCCAGTGCAGCTCCAATTCCAGTGATGAATTCCTGTTTTTCAGGTGAAATCATCATTTTTTAACCCCTCAGAGCTGGGTGGGATGGTTAAAACACCAGTGGGGTGTTTAAGTCGAGCTTAGCAGCAGATTTGCTGCCACTCTGAGGGAGCTAAAGTAAAACTGGGACCAGGATGGGGTGGAATTAACTAAGCCAGGTCTATCCCTGATGGGATTAGTGGCAGTCACCAATGGGATGGACACAGGGAATCTCTTGGAGGTGATGGGAGGGAAATAAGGGAAAAATGAATTCTAATTTGTGTCATTTCCTCTCATGTCAGTCCCTTCCCTGCTCCTCTCATTTCTTTTCCCTTTTTCTCCACTCCTGTTGCGCCTGCAGAGCTGCTCCATCCCTGCAAAGGTTCCAGTTCTGTGCCACAAACACATCCTTCCCCATTGGATTTCCTGGGAACCTTTGGATTTCCTGGGAACCTTTGGATTTCCTGGGAACCTTTGGATTTCCTGGGAACCTTTGGATTTCCTGGGAACCTTTGGATTTCCTGGGAACCTTTGGATTTCCTGGGAATCTTTGGATTTCCTGGGAACCTTTGGATTTCCTGGGAACCTTTGGATTTCCTGGGAACCTTTGGATTTCCTGGGAATCTTTGGATTTCCTGGGAACCTTTGGATTTCCTGGGAACCTTTGGATTTCCTGGGAACCTTTGGATTTCCTGGGAACCTTTGGATTTCCTGGGAATCTTTGGATTTCCTGGGAACCTTTGGATTTCCTGGGAACCTTTGGATTTCCTGGGAACCTTTGGATTTCCTGGGAACCTTTGGATTTCCTGGGAACCTTTGGATTTCCTGGGAATCTTTTCCGGCTTTTCTCAGCGCTGCTCCCAGCTCTCCTTTCCACATCCCTGCTGCTTTCTCCTCTCCTTCCTCACCACCTTTTCCCACCCCAAGCCTTGCCTGTCATCCCTTATCCCAACATTTTAATCCAGTTCCACATTCCCTGGCATCTCTTTCCCTGGCTGTTTCCCTCCTCTCCTTTCCAGTTCCTTGATGTTTTCCTTGCCTGGCTGCAGACATTTCCCTCTTTGATTCCTTCCTCCTCCCTGCCTGTCTCCCCTTTCTGGGCTGGCTGTGATTTATTCCAGGCTCTGGCTCACGCTGGCAGCTGCAGCTGCTGCCTCAGGGGCTGAGCTGAGGATCACATCCCTGTCAGCCCGGTGACATTTCCACCCTGCATTTATTTATTCATTCCGTGCTCTGCTGCTGCCTCTGGAGCCCAGTGATTTTCCAGTACAAACGACAATTCCTGTATTCTCCACTTTTTCATTCCTTCTCATTCCCTCTTTTTTTTTCCTCTCCATTGGGTTGGTTTAATCCAAGGAAAAGTTGTTGTTTTATGGGGTTTTTTCCTGCCTTAGCTTGGTTTGTTTTTCCTTAAAATCTCATTTTTCCAGCCTTTCCCAAAGGCAAACATTCCTCTTTTCCTTTTATTTCCCACTGGGAATGTGGCTGATTTCCCTGCCTCCTCTTTGGGCTCCTGTTCATCTCTCCCAGAGCTAATGGAGCTGCCTGGCTCCTGGAATTTCTCTCCTGGAAATCCATCATTGAACCCTTCCCAACCCATTTGGCAGAAATCCACCTTAAGTGGGGACAGAGCTGTGAAATTCCATCATGTCCTGGCCTAATAATGGGGCTTTTTTTTTTTTTCCCCATCAAATGTGGTCTAATTTTAGTCTAAAAGGGTTTGAATCCTTCCCTTGTACATCCTCAGCTTTAATGAATGTTCTGGAATTGTCCAGAACTTAAATTTATTTATTTATTTATTTATTTATTTATTTATAATAAATTATTTATTTTATTTATAATGTCAGCTCTCCTTATATTTCCAATCCTGGGCCTGATTTAAGCCAAGGAAACCCTGCAGTGTGTGAGGGACCTTCCAAGTAATTCCAGGACTAATGAAGGAATCCATGGATATCCAGGAATATTCCATGGATTAAATAACAAATTAAAACACACAGAGAGAATCTGTGCCTTTTATTTTACAAGAAATAATCTTAATTTTCAGATCGTTTGGAAGTTTAATAGAGATTTTATTTTTGCTGTGACAGAGGGAATTTTTTCAGCCAGGATTTCTGGAAAAGGAGACTTTGTACTTGATTAAAAATACGTTTTTCCCCTGGGTTTCCTTGCTTGGAAAAAGAAACCCAAGTAGCACCAGCAAAGCAGAATCCCTTGAAATAATTTCTCTAATTAATTTGCTGTGGGGTTGGTGAAATCTTTTTGGGATGCCCTTGGGATGGAGGGAGCAGCGAGTGCAGGAAGAGAGGGGAATTCCTGACTGGTTTTATCTAAACCTGCTCCAAGGAAGAATTTTCCAATCCCTCTGCCCCTGGCTGAAAGTGCAGTGAAAAGTCAACTCTAAAAGCTTTTCCTGTGCTGCTGGAGTGTGTAGGACACTGACAATTCCCTTTTCCCTGGTGTTTTACTCCATCCTGGCTGCCAGGCCTTGGGAACAGGTAAATAATGGTGCTGCTAAAGGAAAAAAAAACAGAGATGTGTTCTTGTTGCTTAGCAATTGCTCTCAGCACACTCCAGATCAGCTTTTGATGAGGAGGTGCAGGCTTGGAAATGTTGTTTCCCACCCTGTCAGTTATTTTAATCAAATGTATTAAAACTTCCAGCACTTCCAGAGTCTTCAGTGAGTTGGGGAGCGGGGATGGAATCTCACCCAAATGCATTTAAACTTCTGAGAGTTTCCTTAATTCTCCTTTTTCTTCTGAGTGGTCTCATTTTCCTGCCAGGTGCTTTCCTTCCATCGTCTTTTCTGCCTCCTCAACAATTCCTTCATCTTTGGGATCTCTTTTCCTATGGAATTGTTATCCTGGGCTGCAGACAATAATCCAGGGTGCTGGGCAGATTGGTGCAATCCTGGGGTGTTCAGGGATTTACCTGGGAATCATTTTTTGTTTGTAAACCTGGCCCTGCTCTCCTAGGGTCAGTCCAGGCTTGGGATGAGCAGATGGAAAAGAGCCCTGGGAGGGTTGGGAGTGATGAGGGCTGAGGCTGGGGGCCAACAGCAGGAGGGACCTGGAGCTGCTGGAGAGATCCAGAGGAATCCCTGGAGCTGCTTCCAGGGCTGGAGCCCCTCTGGAGCCAGGCTGGGAGAGCTGGGGGGGCTCACCTGGAGAGGAGAAGGGAAAACTCCAGGGAGAGCTGAGAGCCCCTGGCAGGGCCTGAAGGGGCTCCAGGAGAGCTGGAGAGGGACTGGGGACAAGGATGGAGGGACAGGACACAGGGAATGGCTGGAAACTGAGAAAGTTTGGAGATTTGGTGGGATATTGAGCAGGAATTCCTGTGTGGGAGGGTGGGGAGGAGCTGGAATGGAATTCCCAGAGCAGCTGTGGCTGCCCCTGGATCCCTGGCAGTGCCCCAGGCCAGGCTGGAGCACCTGGGACAGTGGGAGGTGTCCCTGCCATGGCAGGGGTGGCACTGAGTGGGATTTAATTTCCCTTCCCACCCAAACCATTCCATGAAACCCTCCCAAAGCTCTGGATGCTCTCCATTCCCTGCAAACATCAGGAATTCCTGCCAGGATTTTCAGATCCCAGCTTTCCTGCCAGTGAGCTCCAGTGTCTGGCTCTCACCTCCTCCTGGCTCCTCCTGGAGTGAGGCAGCGTGTCTGGCCAGAACTCCCAGCTGTAAATCCCTGGAGATTTCAGAGATTTTGGCTGCAGGGCCCTGCGTGTGTGGAACACCAGAATTGTGATGGACGGGAGCTGGGACCTTTCCCAGGGAATTTTATCAGGGAAGTGTGGATCCACTGCCCCCAGGAGCTGGAACGTGCTGGAAAAATCTCAGGATCAGCCTTCAAACTGCTCCTAAAACCTCAGCCTGGAGAGGCTCCTGTGTTGTTGTAGGACACGAAAGAAAAGTGTGAGACTCTATTTCAGAGGGAAAAGAGCACAGAAAAACCTTTATTTTGTAATTCTTAATACTTTTTATAAGGTTTTCTGATACAGACTGAACAGGATTGGTGAATAGGAACAACACCTCTATAATCCTGTTGGTTAAATTAGAGAAACAGCAAAACAACACCTGGGGAAAGATTGTTTGGAGAAAGGAGAATTGTTTGTGAAGATTGTTTTGAGAAGGAATTGTTGTTTTCCAAGATTGTTTTAAGATGTTTTCTTGAGAGTTTTTCCCTTGGGAAACCTCTCAGACCCGGAGCTCTCAGGCCCACAGTGCTGCATTCAGCTCCCTGCATGGGTGGGTGACACTTTGCATTCCCTCTCTCCCTTCTTTCCCAAGGGAATTCAGCTTTTCTTCCTCCCCCAGGCCCCTCTCCCTCCTCATCAGCTCTGGGATTTCTCTGCCCATCTCACACAGGACTCTGGGGCTGCCAGGTCATCACTGATTTATGGATGGCCAAACGGTGGGAAAGGCTTCCTTAATGGGCACAGTGGAAAACATTTTATTGCTTTTAAAATGTGACTTCCCCCTGTTCTCCCTGCCCTTTGAAAAGCTTTAGGAAAAGGCATGGAAATTTCTCCAATGCCAGATGTATCCTCCTCACAAACCCCCTCCAACATCCATTGGAGTTAGAAAGTTCATTTTCCTTTCTGTTCATAAATCCATTTTTTATTTCTGTTAGGAATTCAATTTTTCATTTCTGTTGGGAATTCCATTTTTTATTTCTGTTTGGAATTCCATTTTTTATTTCTGTTTGGAATTCCATTTTTTATTTCTAGTGGGAACTCAATTTTTTATTTCTATTTGGAATTCCATTTTTAATTTCTGTTTGGAATTCCATTTCTTTTAGGAATTCCATTTTTTTATTTCGATTTGGAATTCCATTTTTTATTTCTATTGGGAAACCCATTTTTTTTTTTGTTTCTGTTTGGAATCCCAGATTTTATTCCTGTTGGGAATTCCAGCTCCAAAGCATTTGTGTGGATTTGATTCCCCCTTCACCTTCCAGGGTCCCATTTGTTTTTCCCTGCCTGTCAGTGCAGTAACAGATCCCAGCCTACCACACCAAAATTCCTAAACCATCCAATATTCCCGTTCTGCTGCTGCCTGAACCTCTCAGGCTTCAATCCCACCGCAGTCCCACTGCCCTTTAGTGAGGCTTGGGCAGATCTTTTGGTTTATTTTGGTTTTTAATAACTGGGAGTAGGGCACAGGGCAGGTTGGGTGGGATGTCTGGGAACTCCTCTAAAGGGAAATTCTCTAGGATCAGGCTTGGCTGGAAGCTGAGGAAGGTTTGGGATATTTGATGGAAAACCCCTGGAATGGGCAGGGATTTGCTGTGGAATCGATGCCTGCACTGTGCAACCAGAGCACTTTCCTCACTCCACCTCCTCCTTTAAAAACATTTCTTGCATTTGCATTTTTGGCCACCTAATTCAGACCAGTTTAAAAAATGCTTCTCCCTCAGGGATTTATTTTGCTCTCACTCTCAGCTCCTTGTCTTTAACTTCTCGATCCGAGCGTTGCTTTTTATCCTTGGCAAAGTAGAGTGTTTTATCCAGAGATAAAATTCCTGGTTTTTTCTGTTTGAAATACACAGACTTTAAAAAAATATTGGAATTAACTTCTGCCATGCTTTGATTTGGCAGAGATTTTTTTGGCTCTGCATCCCAGGACTTTTCCATGGAGCGGGAATTCCTGCAGAATGGAATTCCTTGCATTTATTTTTTGTTCATTTTCAGCGTTTATCTCCGCTCTTAGCGCTCTGCTGTTCCTACCAGAGCAATATCGGGGTGTCGGACAGATCCTTAAAATTCCCTGGGAATGCCAGGAGGGCAGGGCTTGTCAGCATCACCCCGATCCAATGAGCGCGGTCTGGGAGGAGCCCGGACCGGAGGAATTCTCAATGAACGCCTCGCCCGGCAGCTCCGAGCGGAGCCGGGCGGGGTGCGGGACTCCCGGAGCTCCATCCCCGCCGCTCTCCCCGAACGGAGAGCCATGAATTTTCCATGAGCGGCCACCACAACATCGAAGAGCATCTTTGCTAGGAAACAAAGCGGGCAGAGCTTTGCGGCAGCGCTGCCGGTGGATGCCGCTCCGGTGAATCCCGGGGCTCGGGGGATGCGCGCCCGTGGGCGGCCCTGAGCGCTCGCAGCGATGACGGCCAAGGAGCCCGGCCGGGAAATCGCCACTCCCGAGGCCGAGGTTTACATCAGGACTTTTAAAGAGCAAATGCACCTGGAGCTGGAGCTGCCCAAGCTGCCTGGGAACAGACCCACATCGCCAAAGATTTCTCCTCGCAGCTCGCCCAGGAACTCTCCGTGCTTTTTCAGAAAGTTGCTGGTGAATAAAAGCATCCGCCAGCGCCGGCGCTTCACGGTGGCACACACATGGTAAGCGTGCCGCGTTGGAACTGCGTTTAAACCGCGTTTAAACCGCGTTTAAACCGGGTTTAAACCGGGTTTAAAAGCGGTGGAGCTGTGGTTTGAGCGCGGGTCGTTGCTGTGTTCTCCCGGCGGTGAAGGGAGCACAAAAGCGGCCGGGGGATGCTCCGTGCGGGGCCTCCATCGCCGTCGTTCCCGCAGAATTCCAGCCCTTTATTCCCGGGAACAAAGGCGGCAGCAGCAACTTTGCCAGGCGCCGTGTGCCTGTGTGGGAGAGCCCGGGAATTCATTGCAGAGCCCAGGAATTCTTTGTAGAGCCCAGGAATTCAATTCGTGATCTGTGAATTTATTGCGTAGCCCATTAGCTCATTTCAGAGCCGATGGAATAATTGCAGAACTCATGAATTCATGGCAGAACCCAGAAATCCATCTCAGAGCCCAGGAATTCATTGCAGAGCCCAGAAATTCATCCGAGAGCCCAGGAATTCATTTCAGAACCCAGAAATTCATCCCAGAGCCCAGGAATTCATTGCAGAGCCCAGAAATTCATCTCAGAGCCCAGAAATCCATCTCAGAGCCCAAGAATTCATCTCAGAGCCCAGGAATTCATCTCAGAGCCCAGGAATTTATTTCAGAACCCAGAAATTTATCTCAGAGCCCAGGAATTCATTTCAGAACCCAGAAATTCATTGCAGAGCCCAGAAATTCATGGCAGAGCCCAGAAATTCATCTCAGAGCCCAGGAATTCATGGCAGAGCCCAGAAATTCATCTCAGAGCCCAGGAATTCATCTCAGAGCCCAGAAATTCATCTCAGAACCCAGGAATTCATCTCAGAGCCCAGGAATTCATCCCAGAGCCCAGGAATTCATTTCAGAACCCAGAAATTCATCTCAGAGCCCAGAAATTCATCCCAGAGCCCAGAAATTCATCTCAGAGCCCAGGAATTCATCTCAGAACCCAGGAATTCATCCCAGACCCCAGGAATTCATCTCAGAACCCAGGAATTCATCTCTAGAGCCCAGGAATTCATCTCAGAACCCAGAAATTCATCTCAGAGCCCAGGAATTCATCTCAGAACCCAGAAATTCATCTCAGAGCCCATGAATTTGTCATGGAACATGTTTCAGAACCCAGAAATTCATTTCAGAGCCCATCAATTCCTTTCAGGACCTGTGCATTCATTTCAGGACCCATCAATTCATTTCATAACCCAGGAATTCATTTCATAACCCAGGAATTCATTTCACAGCCCATCAATTCATTTCAGGACCCATGAATTCATCTCAGAACACATTTCAGAGCCCATCAGTTCATCTCAGAGCCCATCAGTTCATTTCTGAGCCCATCAGTTCATCTCAGAGCCCAGGAATTCATCTCAGAGCCCAGGAATTCATCTCAGAGCCCAGGAATTCATCTCAGAGCCCAGGAATTCATCTCAGAACACATCTCAGAGCCCATCAGTTCATTTCTGAGCCCAGGAATTCATTTCAGAGCCCAGGAATTCATCTCAGAGCCTTCAGGACAGTTTTTTCCTTCACTCTCCCAGCTCAGGGTGATTGGAGCAGGGCACTCTCAGAGGTAAATCCTGAAAAAAGCTTTCAGACAGTTTTTGCTGGCTACAAATCTCCCTCTTTTCCACCTTTTTTCCAAGGGAATTCTGGCTGAGAGGCTTTTTTATCATCCCCACAAATCTCCAGCCCCAAACAGTCGATTTGGGGCTGCCTCTGAGGGTCACTTATCCTGCCTGAACCATAAACAGCCATCAAAAAGCAAAACAAAATCCAGGAAAATCCATGAGGATCTTGCTGGTTCATTTCTTAAATTTCCTCTGGATTTGCCTTGCAGGATCCACCTTTTAAATCCCAAAAATGTGGGAATTGAACCAGAAAACTTTGAGTAATGTGAATTTTTTAATCCCTCCTCACACAGCCATATATCCATTACTTTGCCATGCCTTTAGAATCCCAGAATCCTGCAGATTTTCTGCTTTGTTTGTTTGTTTGTGGAGGGTTTTTTTTTTTGTTTTTAATTTAAATCTGAGCAGTAATAACAACCTCAAGCTGGTTATGAGCCTGTAGCAGCTCCAGAGCGTTCTTGGGGATTTTAATTGCTTGGAGTCACCGGTGTTTGGGGTTATTCACATTAATTCCCTGCAACATCTGTCATGGAGCTCATCTGATCCCAGCAGCCTAGCCAGGGAAATGAGGGAAAGATGCTCCAGCTGGGAATTAGGGGAGCACGATGGCACCAGGCTCAGCATCTCTGTTGTTTGGTGAAAAAAGAATTCAGATGTTTCATTTGGAGATGGAACTGGGATCAACTTGTAAAGGAGGTGGGATCCCTCTAAATGGGAAAAAAGGGAAGGTTTTTAACTCAGTTTTTAGGACTTTTTTAATATCAGGTGATTTGGAACTGTTTGAAGCTTAGATAAGAAAGGAATAAATGTAGAAATGAAGAAAATCACTTTTTAAAGGGTCCAGGAGTGTTGGAGTGTGAGCACACCCTCAGCACAAACCACACAGCAAACCCAGCTTGAGTTTAATTCAAATATTGAAATTTTCAGGATTTCCCTGTGCTCCAGCATTTCCTTGGAGTGTCTGCAGGGTGTTCCCTGTGTGCTGGGGAATTTTGGGATGGGGATGCAGGGCGTGGAGCTGGAGCAGCCTCACCTGTGCCCAGCCAAATGCCACTTATATAAGGTGCCCTTTGTGGGAGCTGGGAAGGGAAGGAATTGCCTCAGGAATAAATGGGAATAAATATCAGGGACACAGCAGGGAATTCATCCACGTTGGATTTTATGGGATCTGTAACTTTTCCAGCCTCCTAACCAGGAATTTCCTCACTCTTGGGGTGGCAAATCAGCATTTTCACCATGTTGAGGAATCTTCTGCTCCTTTTTCTTGTTTTCAGCTTTCTGCCTTCCCTTATTCCTGTTTCCCTTTGGAATTATGGCCTTTTCCAGGCATTTCCCTGCTTTTCTGACAGCACATGGCCATTTCCTTCTCTCCTGGTGGAATCTGTGTCACCACAGGCTGCTCCCATACCCAGTCAGATCTTACCCAGGAAAAACAAAAAAAGAAATCAAATGCTGAGGGTTTTATTTAAGAATAAGGCCATGATTCAAGTGTTTCCATGATCCAAATGATTCTTTTCCTCAGGGAGCAGCTGTTCCCACTGGCCAGGATCCACCCCAGTGACCCCCAGGGCTGTGTCAGTCTCCTCCCTGCCTGCTCCAAACCCTGGATCCCAGCTCCAAATGCCTCATTCCCATAAAATACCAGCACAAAACCTCTGAAGCTTTGGGGTTTTCCTCCTCCAGAATCCACCAGGTTCATCCTGTCTTGCATCTTGTCTCGGAGATCTGGAATTCCCTGTGCTCCTTTGATCATTCCCATCGTATTCCTGGTGAATTTTGGGGGGATTTTGTGGGAGAGAAGGCAGGCAGAAGCCATGGAAATTTTGGAGTTTCCTTTGGAGTGATTGGAGAGGGAATAACATCTCCTGGAGATCGCCCTCAGCTCTTTCTCCTGCCAGCCAAACCCCAGCACACAATTCCCATTCCACATCCCATAATCTGCTCTCCCTCACCCCATCCACATCTTGAGGATTCCAAAGGAATCATTTAAAAATATCTTGGATTTTTACAACTCTTCCATCTTCTTTTTGCCAAGCAAGAACTTTAAATCATCCATTTTACCCCCATAGCAGGGTCCTTCCCAGCACTGTCTTAAAAGATCCCAAAATTCAGAGTTCTCCAAGTGCACTCTGCAATTTCTAACACGGATTCCTTTGTTTTGCTGGATTTACCCTCAAAATTATAAATAGTTCCTCAAGGCCAGGTTGGACAGGCTTGGAGCAACCTGGGATAGTGGGAGGTGTCCTTGCCCATGGGAATGGGATGAGATTTAAAATCCCTTTGAACCCAAACCATCCTGGAATTCCATGAATATTTCTCCAACCTAAATCATTTATTCCATTTTCATGTATCCAGGCTTTGGTGAGCTTTTAAAGAAGGGATTTCTACAATACGATGTTGATTGTCTTTTCTTAATTAAGATTTTTGTGGATATTTCCCAAATTAATTCACACTTACCTTCAATAATTTGATAATTTAATAATTACCTGTTACCTCATGGATGAAGGAAATACAGGTCAGAGCAGAAATGAAATCTGAGGGAATTTTGCTCTGGTTTTTCCCTTGGTTATCCACTCAGTGCAGCTAAAACACAGCCAGCAACTTGTTTTTCAAAATATAATATCAAATATAAATAATTTTATTTTATATCCATCATTTTTTGGGCAAACATGCTCTGTTTTCATGGCACACCAACCTCCTGTGGAGGAATTCAGGGAGTTAAATAAGATGGCACAATCCAGTTGAGATTTTTCCAAAGCTGGTGAATAACAACGGAGCTCTTGAATTCCTGGAAGCTGCAAAATTCCATGGAGGTGAATGGAAACATTCAAATTATTGTGTTGGGTTTTGTTCTGTGATCATGGAGCCAAATATGAAAGAATTCATGGAATGGTGCTTCAGAAAGATGGAATTGTGGAGAGTGTTCACCTGGAATTGCTGAGGAGAACAGGAACTGATGAGATCCATGAATTTCTCCAGAGGTTTGAAGGTGTTGGAGGAGCTCAGATGCTGCTGGTGCCTCCCTGGAATTGATGAGATCCATGAAATTTGTTTGGTGCTGGAGGAGTTGATGAGATCCTTTAATTTCTCCAGTGGTTTGGTGCTGGTGGAATTGATGAGATCCCTGAATTTCTCCAGAGGTTTGGTGCTGGTGGAGTTGATGAAATCCATGAATTTTTCCGGTGGTTTGGTGCTGGAGGAATTGATGAGATCCATGAATTTCTCCATTGGTTTGGTGCTGGTGGAGTTGAAGAGATCCCTGAATTTCTCTGGAGGTTTGATGCTGGTGGAATTGATGAGATCCATGAATTTCTCCATTGTTTTGGTGCTGGTGGAATTGATGAGATCTATGAATTTCTCTGGTGGTTTGGTGGTGGTGGAATTGATGAGATCTACGAATTTCTCCCATGGTTTGGTGGTGGTGGAGGAGCTCAGGTGCTCCTGGTGGGTCCCTGGCATGGATGAGATCCATGAATTTCTCTGGAAGTTTGGTGCTGGTGGAGTTGATGAGATCCGTGAATTTCTCTGGTGGTTTGATGCTGGTGGAACTGATAAGATCTGTGAATTTTTCCAGTGGTTTGATGGTGGTGGAGGAGCTCAGGTGCTCCTGGTGGCTCCCTGGAATTGATGAGATCCATGAATTTCTCTGTTGGTTTGGAGCTGGTGGAATTGATGAGATCCCTGAATTCTCTGTAGGTTTGGTGGTGGTGGAGGAGCTCAGATGCTCCTGGTGGCTCCCTGGAATTGATGAGATCCATGAATTTCTGTGGTGGTTTGGTGCTGGATGAAAATGAATTTCTCTGGTGGTTTGGTGCTGGTGGAATTGATGAGATCCATGAATTTCTCTGGAGGTTTGGAGCTGATGGAATTGATGAGATCCCTGAATTCTCTGTAGGTTTGGTGGTGGTGGAGGAGCTCAGGTGCTCCTGGTGGGTCCCTGGCATGGGTAAGATCCATTAATTTCTCTGGTGGTTTGGTGCTGGTGGAATTGGTGAGATCCATGAATTTCTCCCGTGGTTTGGTGGTGGTGGTGGAGGAGCTCAGGTGCTCCTGGTGGCTCCCTGGAATTGATGAGATCCATGAATTTTCTGGTGCTGGTGGAGGAGCTCAGGTGCTCCTGGTGGCTCTCTGGAATTGGTGAGATCCATGATTTTCTGGTGCTGGTGGAGGAGCTCAGGTGCTCCTGGTGGCTCCCTGGAATTGAAAGATCCATGATTTTCTGGTGCTGGTGGAGGAGCTCAGGTGCTGCTGGTGGCTCCCTGGAATTGGTGAGATCCATGATTTTTCTGGTGCTGGTGGAGGAGCTCAGGTGCTCCCGGTACCTCCCTGTGCCGCCCCCTGCGTGTCCCGCTCTGCCGAGCTGACCCTGCCCAGCGCTGCCATTCCAGGATCCCAAATCCCAGCTCTCCTGGCCACCTCCTCCCAGGCTTTGGCCTGGAGGAGCTGATTCCTGCTTTTGAGACAACCCCAGTGTCTGTCCCTCGTGCTGGGTGATCTCAGAGGTCTTCTCCAGCCTGGGTGATCCTGGGATTTCTCGGGATGTGCTGCTGGAGCCGTTTCCACTCCTCTCCATGTTTACCAGGATGCATTCCCATATCCCAGTGCTGGGAACACCCTTGGCTATGCTTTGATGAGCTGCTCTGCTCGTGTGGATGTGATTTCCAGCTGCTTTTCCCAGTTTGGAAAAAAAGGCAGGATGATTCTGCTGGGCTTGGACACGCTTTCCACACGGAAAGTTCCGGGAGAAACAAACTGAAGGGAGCAGGGAAAAGGATGGGGGGGAAATCCAGAGGGTTCCTCACTTTTTCTCAGCTGAGTGTGTTCTCCCATCTGTCTCCATCTCCGAGGAGAATTCCTCAGCACTTGGAGTTGTGAAGGACACGGAGGTGAGGAGGAGACAGCAGCCAGCCCACACGGCAACCACAGACCCAGCTGTGCCACCCCTGCATCTGCTCTCTCCAGGGAAATTGGCTCCCAGCCCTGCCTGAATCCATGGAAAACAGAAAGGAGCAACTTCCCTCATCCCCCAGCCACATATGTGGGAAAAGATGGTGTTAAAATAGTGCCCAGCTGTTCAAAATCCCAGCAAAATGCAGCAGATCCTTGGATTAATAATTGCAGTTGGATGGATTCAGCCATTCCCTGGGAAGGGGAGAGAGGAAAGGAGCAGATTCCTTCTCAGAGAAATTATTTTTGGAGTTTTAATACCTTTAAATAGCTTTTAATGCCTTCAAATAAGTTTTAATCCCTTTAAAAAAAAATGTTTGCAGTGTCCAAATCTCTGAGGAATAAACATTCCCAGAGGATCCATGGTGGCTGAGGCCTGCCTGGAGAATCCCTGACCTCCAACCTCACACATGGGCTCAAGTGGAATGAAATTGTCTCTGAGAGTTTCTCCAGGAGGTTTTTCCTGCTGGATTTGGCTTTGTTGGAAGTGTTGATGTGTGGAACTCCCCTGGTGGCAGCATCCCCATGTTTGGGCTGTGTGTTTTTGGGATGTACATTTAATGTTTGGGCTGTTTTTGGGATGTACATTCCCAGTTTGGGCTGTGTGTTTTTGGGATGTGCATTCCCACATTTGGGCTGTGTGTTTTTGGGATGTACATTCAATGTTTGGGCTGTGTGTTTTTGGGATGTACATTCCCACATTAGGGCTGTGTGTTTTTGGGATGTACATTCCCACCTTTGGGCTGTGTGTTTTTGGGATGTGCATTCCCACATTTGGGCTGTGTGTTTTTGGGATGTACATTCAATGTTTGGGCTGTGTGTTTTTGGGATGTACATTCAATGTTTGGGCTGTGTGTTTTTGGGATGTACATTCCCACATTTGGGCTGTGTGTTTTTGGGATGTACATTCCCAGTTTGGGCTGTGTGTTTTTGGGATGTACATTCAATGTGTGGGCTGTGTGTTTTTGGGATGTGCATTCCCACATTTGGGCTGTGTGTTTTTGGGATGTACATTCAATGTTTGTGCTGTTTTTGGGATGTGCATTCCCACATTTGGGCTGTGTGTTTTTGGGATGTACATTCCCACGTTTGGGCTGTGTGTTTTTGGGATGTACATTCAATGTTTGGGCTGTGTGTTTTTGGGATGTACATTCAATGTTTGGGCTGTGTGTTTTTGGGATGTACATTCCCACATTTGGGCTGTGTGTTTTTGGGATGTGCATCCCCACATTTGGGCTGTGTGTTTTTGGGATGTACATTCCCACATTTGGGCTGTGTGTTTTTGGGATGTACATTCCATGTTTGGGCTGTGTGTTTTTGGGATGTACATTCCCACATTTGGGCTGTGTGTTTTTGGGATGTACATCCCACATTTGGGCTGTGTGTTTTTGGGATGTGCATCCCCACATTTGGGCTGTGTGTTTTTGGGATGTACATTCAATGTTTGGGCTGTGTGTTTTTGGGATGTACATTCAATGTTTGGGCTGTGTGTTTTTGGGATGTACATTCCCACATTAGGGCTGTGTGTTTTTGGGATGTACATTCCCACATTTGGGCTGTTTTTGGGATGTACATTCCCACATTTGGGCTGTGTGTTTTTGGGATGTACATTCAATGTTTGGGCTGTGTGTTTTTGGGATGTACATTCAACATTTGGGCTGTGTGTTTTTGGGATGTACATTCCCACATTTGGGCTGTGTGTTTTTGGGATGTACATTCCCATGTTTGGGCTGTTTTTGGGATGTACATTCCCATGTTTGGGCTGTGTGTTTTTGGGATGTACATTCCCACATTTGGGCTGTGTGTTTTTGGGATGTACATTCCCACATTTGGGCTGTGTGTTTTTGGGATGTACATTCAATGTTTGGGCTGTGTGTTTTTGGGATGTACATTCCCACATTTGGGCTGTGTGTTTTTGGGATGTACATTCCCACATTTGGGCTGTGTGTTTTTGGGATGTACATTCCATGTTTGGGCTGTGTGTTTTTGGGATGTACATTCAATGTTTGGGCTGTGTGTTTTTGGGATGTACATTCCCACATTTGGGCTGTTTTTGGGATGTACATTCCCACATTAGGGCTGTGTGTTTTTGGGATGTACATTCCCACATTTGGGCTGTGTGTTTTTGGGATGTACATTCCCACATTTGGGCTGTGTGTTTTTGGGATGTGCATTCCCATGTTTGGGCTGTTTTTGGGATGTACATTCCCACATTTGGGCTGTGTGTTTTTGGGATGTACATTCAATGTTTGGGCTGTGGGTTTTTGGGATGTACATTCAATGTTTGGGCTGTGTGTTTTTGGGATGTACATTCCCACATTTGGGCTGTGTGTTTTTGGGATGTACATTCAATGTTTGGGCTGTGTGTTTTTGGGATGTACATTCCCACATTTGGGCTGTGTGTTTTTGGGATGTACATTCAACATTTGGGCTGTGTGTTTTTGGGATGTGCATCCCCACGTTTGGGCTGTGTGTTTTTGGGATGTACATTCCCACATTTGGGCTGTGTGTTTTTGGGATGTACATTCCCACATTTGGGCTGTGTGTTTTTGGGATGTACATTCAATGTTTGGGCTGTGTGTTTTTGGGATGTACATTCAATGTTTGGGCTGTGTGTTTTTGGGATGTGCACTCCCACATTTGGGCTGTGTGTTTTTGGGATGTACATCCCCACATTTGGGCTGTGTGTTTTTGGGATGTACATTCCCACATTTGGGCTCTTTTTGGGATGTGCATTCCCACATTTGGGCTGTGTGTTTTTGGGATGTACATTCCCACATTTGGGCTGTGTGTTTTTGGGATGTACATTCCCACATTTGGGCTGTGTGTTTTTGGGATGTACATTCAATGTTTGGGCTGTGGGTTTTTGGGATGTACATTCAATGTTTGGGCTGTGTGTTTTTGGGATGTACATTCCCACATTTGGGCTGTGTGTTTTTGGGATGTACATTCAATGTTTGGGCTGTGTGTTTTTGGGATGTACATTCCATGTTTGGGCTGTGTGTTTTTGGGATGTACATTCAGTGTTTGGGCTGTGTGTTTTTGGGATGTGCATTCCATGTTTGGGCTGTGTGTTTTTGGGATGTACATTCCATGTTTGGGCTGTGTGTTTTTGGGATGTACATTCAATGTTTGGGCTGTTTTTGGGATGTACATTCAATGTTTGGGCTGTGTGTTTTTGGGATGTACATTCAATGTTTGGGCTGTGTGTTTTTGGGATGTACATTCCCACATTTGGGCTGTGTGTTTTTGGGATGTACATTCCCACATTTGGGCTGTGTGTTTTTGGGATGTACATTCCCACGTTTGGGCTGTGTGTTTTTGGGATGTACATTCCCCATGTTTTCACTGTGTGTTTTTGGGATGTACATTCCATGTTTGGGCTGTGTGTTTTTGGGATGTACATTCCCACATTAGGGCTGTGTGTTTTTGGGATGTACATTCAATGTTTGGGCTGTTTTTGGGATGTACATTCCCACATTAGGGCTGTGTGTTTTTGGGATGTACATTCCCCACATTTGGGCTCTGTGTTTTTGGGATGTGCACTCTCGGCTGCCAGGACAGACTGTGGCAGACACATTCCTGGTTTATCATCCTTGAGGCACTGCAGAGCTCGACATTCCTTCATCCTTTGGGGTTTTTTTGGGGTTTTTTTTTTATCTTTTTTGGTTCTGAAGAATCCCAGTGTTTTACTTGGGTTGTTCGGCGTCGCCTTAGGGGTTCCACAGGGATCAGGGGATCGTGGAATCGTAAAACCAGGATGGTTTGGGATGAGAGGGGCCTTAAAAATCATCCCACCCACCCCTGCCATGGGCAGGGACACCTTCCAGCATCCCAGGGTGCTCCAGGCCATCTCCACTGCTGCCTTTTCCAATGGATCATGGGCTTTTCCATGAAAAAATCACTTGGATATCCAACCTAAACATCAACTTGAGGCCGTTCCCTCTCCTCCTGTCCCTGTTCCCTGGGAGCAGAACCTGTCCCCTCCCGTTGTCCCCTCCTGTCAGGGAGTTGTGCAGAGCCAGAAGATCCCCCTGAGTTCCTTTTCCTAGGATTTTTTTTTTCTGTATATTCTTAAAATGTTTTGTGCTGCAGCTCCGTTTCCAAAAGCTTTAATGAACCCTGCAGGTACAAACTGCAGGATGATGGATAACTTCCTTAGGTGAGAGTTGCCTTCCCTAACAATAAAGGAAAATTAGTTTTTCCATGGGATTGGATCTGTTATTCCTGAGCTCATTGGTGCAGCTGGGTCTGGTGTATTTCAGAGCTCATTCCACAAAAATGAGATTTATTTTGAGAAACTCAGCAACATTCAGAGGCATCCAGGCATTGTAGGCTTAAAGGTATTTTCAGATTTCTGTCCTTTAAAACATGATAGGAAGTTAAATGATGTTATTAATGAGAGTTGTTAATGCAGCAAACCTTGGGAATGTGGGGCAGGCTGGAATTTTGGGGGGCCTGGGTGATCCCTGGGGGTCCCTTCCCGCTCAGGGTATCCCATGATTTTATCCTGCCTGTATGAACTGTCCTTGTGCTTATCTAGAGATTCCTTTATTCTGTTTTTTTTCTGAGGAAGGTGGAGAAAGAATGGAAAAGCATCAGATATGAAATGTGGAATTTTGGGAAGGGGTTGATAAAGACAGAAAGGGAGAAGGGCAAGTAAATCCAGGTCTGGTGCTGTTCATACATCCTAAAACTCTGGAAAATAAGGAAAATTCACAGCATGAGAAACTCCTGTTCCTCACCCTGCCTTATCTCCAAAAGCTGGGAATTTATCCTGGAATTGCTGATGGATATTGAAGTACTGGACAGCGTTTTATATTTGAATTTTTCCTCAGTGGCTGAGTGAAGGAGGAAAGTTTTGAAAGCAAATGGTAATTATAGAGCTGGGGTCACTATAAATTAATGATGGCAAGAGCTGAGCATCCGGCTGTTTTCCAAAGCTTTCTCCTGTCCTTAGGGAATGTGTCCTTTTAAATCTGAATTGCCAGACTGGCTCCTCTTAACAGACTGCTCTGGGGAGCTGCTGCAGGTCAGGGCAGGGACAGGAGGACAAATGGCTCTGGTGTCACCTCCCCCATGGGCTGGGCCTGGTGTTCCCCTTTCCCAGGAATTTCCTATTGGATCGAACCCCTGGATGCATTTGTAACAGACTCATGGAGATGTCACAGGGTGTTCATAAATGGTGGCTTTGGGTTTGGTGCTGTTTGGTATCGATTTCATCCGGAGCCTCCTCCAGCTCCACGGGAGATGGATAAAAGCAGCAAATGGATTTCTGAGGCAGAGCCAGGGACAGCATTTATGGATTTGGTTTTTCCTCTCAGAGACAGCTGGGAGCAGAGCAGGAATTATGTCCTCGCCACAAAAAACCCCACAAAGCCCTCAGACAACTCCATTGTCGTGTAAGTGATGCTTGGCAGACAAATATCCATAAATTCGGAGAGGAATCCATGAGGACAAATCCTGCTGCCTCAGGAGATTCCTGTGGGTGCTGAGATCCAGGTGATCCCGTTGGGATAATGGCAAAGAGGGAACAACGGGGAGGAGGTGGGACAGGATGGAGGAGTTGGAATGAGAGCTGGGGTGATAAACAGCCCCCACTCACTACAAATCCGATCTGGAAGGGTTTCCCTGGAGTCCAAACTCTTGGCCAGCTCCAATCTGGGATCCAGACTCAGCTGCTGCCGTTTTTTCCAGCTTTTCCTTCCCTATAAACACAACCCCCATTCCCACTCTGGGACCCCCAGTTCCCACCCCAGGATCTCCAATTCGCACCTCACGACCCCCAATTCCCACCCCAGAACCCCTAATTCCACCTTGGGACCCCTAATTCCCACCCTGTGATCCCCAATTCCCACCTCGGGACCCCCAAATTCCCACCCCAGGACCCTCAAGATTCACAATTCCCACCCTGTCACCCCCAATTCCCCAATTCCCACCCTGACCCCCAATTCCCACCCCGGGATCCCGAATTCCCACATCGGTGACCCCAAATTCCCACCCCAGAACCCCTAATTCCACTTTGGGACCCCCGATTCCCACCCCAGGACTCCAAATTCCCACCCCGGACCCCAATTCCCACCCCGGGACTCCAAATTCCCAGCCTGGGACCCCCAATTCCCACCCTGCCTCAGTTGAAGGGAAATCCTCAGGTGAAGGGAATGGGAATAATCCTCAAGTGAAGGGAATGGGAATAATGCTCAAGTGAAGGGAATGGGAGTAATCCTCAGGTGAAGGGAATGGGAATAATCCTCAGGTGAAGGGAATGGGAATAATCCTCAGGTGAAGGGAATGGGAATAATCCTCAGGTGAAGGGAGTGGGAATAATGCTCAAGTGAAGGGAATGGGAATAATCCTCAGGTGAAGGGAATGGGAATAATCCTCAAGTGAAGGGAATGGGAATAATGCTCAGGTGAAGGGAATGGGAATAATCCTCAAGTGAAGGGAATGGGAGTCATCCTCAGGTGAAGGGAATGGGAATAATCCTCAGGTGAAGGGAATGGGAATAATCCTCAAGTGAAGGGGAATAATCCTCAAGTGAAGGGGAATAATCCTCAAGTGAAGGGAATGGGAATAATCCTCAGGTGAAGGGAATGGGAATAATCCTCAAGTGAAGGGGAATAATCCTCAAGTGAAGGGGAATAATCCTCAAGTGAAGGGAATGGGAATAATCCTCAAGTGAAGGGAATGGGAATAATCCTCAGGTGAAGGGAATGGGAATAATCCTCAGGTGAAGGGAATGGGAGTCATCCTCAAGTGAAGGGAATGGGAGTAATCCTCAAGTGAAGGGAATGGGAATAATCCTCAAGTGAAGGGAATGGGAATAATCCTTGGCCGTGCTTGGAATGCGTCAGGAGCTCCGGGGAACAGCCTTGAAGTTTTGGATTGGGATTTTGTGGGTTTGAGTTCTGTAAATTCCAGAATCCTGGAATGGTTGGAGTTGGAGCCTAAAGCTCATTCCATGGGCAGGGACACCCTCCAGTCCCCCCAGGGTGCTCATCCAGCCTATCCTTGAACAATTCCATGGGGAGTCCACACCGCTGGGATTCCTTGGCAACAAGAGCCAGGTCTCCAAGGAAGGTTCAGGAAGAAAAGTCAGAGCTCTGTGGGCTGCAAATCCCTCCTGAGAGTTTTTCTGTGGTGTTTTTTTCATATTGTTGGGAATTCACATTTCCCCACCAACAACCTTGAACAGGGAACACTGGGAATTGCCTCCAGCCAGGCCTGAGGTGGGCTCAGATCAGCTAAAATTCATTAAAAGGACTTAAAAGTTGATGTTAATCTCAAAGTGAAACTTGAAAAAATATTGTGAATTAACCATGGATCTCTTGTGCAAGAACAGATGGAAAAATTAGGAATTCTCCTCATGGGCTGGGCTGACAATTGGATTTGTCAGAGAATTCCCATTGATCCCAGTGTGGATCACTCATCCCCATCACCTCTGTCCCTGGACATCATTCACACTCAAATACCATTCATACATTTCAGACCAATCTTTTTATTAATTTTGCTGTTAATTAACTTATTTTCGCTTATTATTTAAATCTCAAAAGTGCAATTAAATGGAGAACCAGGATTTGCTTCAGTGCTGGAAGGTGGGACAAGAACATCAATGGTGGGATTTGATCTTAGAGGTCTTTTGCAACATTTCTGGTTCTGGGATTTTAAGGAGCAGGAAATATTAAGCACAATAATTAGAGTTGCTTTATTAACAGTGTAAATAATGAGGATGGCAGCAAGCTCAGAAATCTTTGGGGTTGGTGTTTTCAATACTCATTTAGAGTTTCGTGCATGGGATAGGAGGGAAATATTCACAAAATCTGGAAGAGATGGAATTTATGAGTTAAAATTTACAAAACCAGTGACTGGACAGTCCAAACTGGTGTGAACTGGGGGTAACTGGAGAGGTCAAGCTGGAGATTCAAATCTCAGGCATTTCATTGTCTGTTGGTTGGGTTTTGTATTTATTTATTTAATTTATTGGTAGTGCTTCCCACTGTATTTTATTGTTAAAAATCAAATTTTCGAGTTGTTCAGGATAAATTGCTCTCCTAAACCAGGTCTTGGCTTATCCCTGATTTCTCTTAGTGAAGGCAAAGAGAAAGAAATTGCAATTATTTCAATGCTTCAAAGTGAACATTCCCTGTGCAATCAGGTTCAGATTCCTTCAGAAAGCAGCGATTTGGGGACGAGTGGCAGCAGCCACTGTCACCTCCCAATTCCCTCCTTAGGAAGGGGATGGACCCAGTGACACAAACTGGGAATGGCATTGCCCAAGGCCGATCCACCCCTGTGTCCTGATGTGATTTTGCACAAGCTCAGCTCCAATTTTGTTTTCTCCCATATGTGGCTCAGGGAAAGGGAGGAGAAACTGAAGCAGGTTATGAAATGTGAGAAATAATGTTGGCTGTATTATTTCTCCACATGAGGAACTCCATAAGGCACCGTGTGCATGAAACCATTTCCAGTTGGCTGGGGACAGGCAGGAGCCACCAATGCTGGTACACAGCACTGCAGTCTAGAAAAATCTGACACAGGAGTTTTAGTTCAATATAAAGATTTGAAAAGTGGAGAATGGGCAGGACCAGCAATAATCAAATTATCTAGTAGAGAATATATGTGTTTACTTACAGGTGAACTTCCCAGTTCCCTCCTTGGGAAGGGAATGGGGCCCAGTGACACAAACTGGGAATGGCATTGCCCAAGGCTGATCCACCCCTGTGTCCTGATGTGATTTTGCACAAGCTCTGCTCCAATTTTGCTTTTTTCCATTCATGGCTCAGGGAGAAAGGGAGGAGGAGAAACTGAAGCAGATTATTAAATGTGAGAAATAACATTGACTGTATTATTTCTCCACACGAGAAACTCCATAAGGCACCGTGTGCATGAAACCATTTCCAGTTGGCTGGGGACAGGCAGGAGCCACCAATGCTGGTACACAGCACTGCAGTCTAGAAAAATCTGACACAGGTATTCTATTCAATATAAAGATTTGAAAAGTGGAGAATGGGCAGGACCAGCAATAATCAAATTATCTAGTAAGGAATATATGTGTTTACTTACAGGTGAACTTCCCAGTTCCCTGCTTGGGAAGGGAATGGGCCCAGTGACACAAACTGGGAATGGCATTGCCCAAGGCAAACCAACCCCTGTGTCCTGATGTGATTTTGCACAGAGAACAAGCTCAGCTCCAATTTTGCTTTTTTTCCATTCATGGCTCAGGGAAAAGGAAGAGGAGAAACTGAAGCAGATTATTAAATGTGCCTTTTAGCCCGGGATCACTCCAGGCAAAAGTTGCAGTGCCTTAAGGAATCTGTGGGAAAAAGAAGTGCGGTGTTTAGAGAGAAAAACAGAATATTTAATGTGGTTTTGTTCACTTGAAAACGGCTGGGGGTTTGGGGAGAGCATTTGGCTAAATAGCTAATGAATAATTCAGGGTTGCTAATTTAGGAACTCTGTCATATAGATTAAAATCCAGCGGGTTTGGCTGTAAACAAAGAGAATAAACACCCAGCATTTAACCAAACAACAAATTCAGGGGTTGAAGCCTGTGGACCTTTGAAGGGCACCAGCTCTTGGCTGAGAGAGGGACAATTTAATTAGCATGGATTTTTTTATTAGTCGATATTAAAACCCCTGCCCAGAAGCTGTAATTCTAATTCCAGAAGATTATATCCCTAAAGCTCCAGGATTTATAGGGAGAAACGTTTGGATCCAAGCACGGAAAGGGGAATTTCAGGAGCTCCTCTCCCATGGAATGGTTTTGTTGATGCAAATATCAGAGGCATTTTTGCTGCTGTCCCTCTGCCAGGCCTGACAGGGAGCTACAAAACAAAGGGAAAGATGTTCCCTGGTGAGCTCGCAGCCTTAATTAACACAATTAACAAATACAATTACCACAGAGCGAGGTTAAAAAGAGACAGGAGAGATAAAAGCGCATCACCAAGAGGGACAGGAATGAAAGTGGGGATGTTGATGTTCAATCCTGATGCTTTTCCCAGCTCCAGGTGCCCCATTTTCATCATTTCATGGAAATGCTGCGGTTCAGGGGGAATTCCTGAGACGTGGAGAACAGAGGGTTGTGACACGTGTCACCTTTCCAGGCAGTTCTGAGGCATTTGGGATTTCCAGGAGTGCAGAAATCTCCAGAAAATGTTGGTTGTACTTGGAAATAACCCTTTAGTTCCCATTCCGGTGTGATCCCAATAGGAAATTCCCTGACATTCCTATTGGACAAAAACCCCTTTATTTCCCTTTATTCCAGTGTGATCCCAGTAGGGAATTTCCTGACGTTCCTATTGGACAAAAACCCCTTTATTTCCCTTTATTCCAGTGTGATCCCAGGGTAGGGAATTTTGATGTTCCTATTGGACAAAAAACTCTTTTATTTCCCATTTTGGTGTGATCCCAGTGTAGGGAATTTCCTGA
Organism: Acrocephalus scirpaceus scirpaceus; assembly: GCA_910950805.1. Lineage (NCBI taxonomy): Eukaryota > Metazoa > Chordata > Aves > Passeriformes > Sylviidae > Acrocephalus > Acrocephalus scirpaceus. Next base: position 1,657,829 of record OU383779.1, on the reverse strand, counting down.
TATTCCCATTGACAACCCTTTATTTCTCATTTCAGTCTGATCCCAGGATAGGGAATTTCCTGATATTCCCATTGACAACCCTTTATTTCTCATTTCAGTCTGATCCCAGGATAGGGAATTTCCTGATATTCCCATTGACCAGTAACTCTTCATTTCCCATTCCTGTGTGATCCCAATGTAGGGAATTTCCTGATATTCCTATTGACAAATAACCCTTTATTTTCCTTTATTCCAGTGTGATCCCAGTAGGGAATTTCCTGACATTCCTATTGGACAAATAACCCTTTATTTTCCTTTATTCCAGTCTGATCCCAGGGTAGGGAATTTTGATGTTCCTATTGGGCAAAAAACTCTTTATTTCCCATTTTGGTGTGATCCCACTGTAGGAAATTTCCTGATATTCCCATTGACAAATAACCCTTTATTTCCCATTTTGGTGTGATCCCAGTGTAGGGAATTTCCTGATATTCCCATTGACCAGTAACTCTTTATTTCCCTTTCTGGTGTGATCCCAGTGTAGGAAATTTCCTGATGTTCCCATTACCTAACATTCCCATTGACAAATAACCCTTTATTTCCCTTTATTCCAGTGTGATCCCAGGGTAGAGAATTTTGATGTTTCTATTGGACAAAAAACTCTTTATTTCCCATTTTGGTGTGATCCCAGTAGGGAATTCCCTGACATTCCTATTGGACAAATAACTCTTTATTTCCCTTTATTCCAGTGTGATCCCAGGGTGGGGAATTTCCTGATGTTCCCATTACCTGATATTCCCATTGGCATATAACCTTTTATTTTCCATTCCATTATGATCCCAATAGGGAATTTCTGGATATTCCTTTTGGACAAATAACTCTTTATTTCCCATTATTCCAGTCTGATCCCAGGGTAGGGAATTACCTAACATTCCCATTAACAAATAACCCTTTATTTCCCATTATTCCAGTCTGATCCCAGTGTAGGGAATTTCCTGATGTTCCCATTGGACAAAAACCCCTTTATTTCCCTTTATTCCAGTCTGATCCCAGGGTAGGGAATTTTGATGTTCCTATTGGACAAAAAACTCTTTATTTCCCATTTTGGTGTGATCCCAGTGTAGGGAATTTCCTGATATTCCCATTGACAACCCTTTATTTCTCATTTCAGTCTGATCCCAGGGTAGGGAATTTCCTGATATTCCTATTGACAAATAACCCTTTATTTCCCATTATTCCAGTCTGATCCCAATAGGGAATTTCCTGATGTTCCTATTGGACAAATAACTCTTTATTTCCCTCTATTCCAGTGTAGGGAATTTCCTGATGTTCCCATTGATAAATAACCCTTTATTTCCCTTTATTCCAGTCTGATCCCAATGTAGGGAATTTCCTGGTATTCCTATTGACAAATAACTCTTTATTTCCCATTCCTGTGTGATCCCAGTGTAGGGAATTTCCTGATATTCCCATTGACAACCCTTTATCTCTCATTTCAGTCTGATCCCAGTGTAGGGAATTTCCTGATATTCCCATTGACAAATAACTCTTTATTTCCCTTTCTGGTGTGATCCCAGTGTAGGAAATTTCCTGGTGTTCCCATTTCCTGATGTTCCCATTGACAAATAACCCTTTATTTTCCTTTATTCCAGTCTGATCACAATGTAGGGAATTTCCTGATATTCCTATTGACAACCCTTTATTTCTCATTTCAGTCTGATCCCAGTCTGATTCCAGTCTGATGTTCCCATTGACAAATAATCCTTTATTTTCCTTTATTCCAGTCTGATCCCAATAGGGAATTTCCTGATGTTCCTATTCGACAAACAACACTTTATTTCCCATTATTCCAGTCCAGTCCATGGGTAGGGAATTTCCTGATGTTCCTATTGGACAAATAACCCTTTATTTCTCATTCCAGTCCAATCCCAGGGTAGGGACTTTCCTGACATTCCTATTGGACAAATAACTCTTTATTTCCCATTATTCCAGTCTGATCCCAATAGGGAATTTCCTGATGTTCCTATTGGACAAATAACACTTTATTTCTTATTCCAGTCTGATCCCAGGGTAGGGAATTTCCTGATGTTCCCATTAACAAATAACCCTTTATTTCCCATTATTCCAGTCTGATCCCAGGGTAGGGAATTTCCTTATATTCCTATTGGACGAAAACCTCTTTATTTCCCTTTCTGGTGTGAGCCCAATGTAGGCAATTTCCTGATATTCCCACTGACAACCCTTTATTTCTCATTTCAATCTGATCCCAGGATAGGGAATTTCCTGATATTCCCATTGACCAGTAACTCTTTATTTCCCATTCCTGTGTGATCCCAATGAAGGGAATTTCCTGATGTTCCTATTGACAAATAACCCTTTATTTCCCTTTATTCCAGTCTGATCCCAATAGGGAATTTCCTGATGTTCCTATTGGACAAATAACCCTTTATTTCCCTCTATTCCAGTGTAGGGAATTTCCTGATGTTCCCATTAACAAATAACCCTTTATTTCCCTTTATTCCAGTCTGATCCCAATGTAGGGAATTTCCTGATATTCCTATTGGACAAATAACACTTTATTTCCCATTATCCCAGTCCAGTCCATGGGTAGGGAATTTCCTGATGTTCCTATTGGACAAATAACCCTTTATTTCTCATTCCAGTCCAATCCCAGGGTAGGGAATTTCCTGATGTTCCTATTGACAAATAACCCTTTATATCCTTTATTCCAGTGTAGGGAATTTCCTGATATTCCCATTTTCCACCCCCTAGGTTGGGAATCCTGTAGCTTGTAAGAGTTGAGTGGATGCTCCTGTTCCAAGGGAGAGCTGCTCCCAAAATCCCAGTAATTTAACCTGAGACAAAAAAAAAAAAAGGCAGGGATTACTTAGAACTTCAGAGCTGTCCCTTTTCTTGGGGCAGATGTCTCCTTCCAATCCCTTTTTCCTTGATTTTTGCTGCTCCATCAGTGGCTTGGGGGTATAATTTTATTGATTTGTTTATTTAGATGGATTTGGGATTTTTTTTTTTGAGGATCTACTCTTCCATAGGGCTTTCCTGTGGATCTGGGAGCTGGGCTGGGAGGATTTTGTGGTGCAGAATTGATCTGTGCAGCTCCACGCTCAGAATTAAATTGATGTGAGAACTGTGACTGCTTTTGTCACCAGTAATTCCTGCCTCCAGCAGGATATTAAAGAGGACAAATGAATTCAAAACAAAACCACCACCAACCACACATTTTTTTTATTTGACTTCCTGAACGTTCAATTAATTGTTGACAGAGATTTTTTTGGAGGGGGGGTAGATTGGGTTTAATTTAAGCTTTTGTGGGTTTATTTTGCACGCAGGGAAGATCCTGCCCGAGTTTGAAAAGGTCACCACCGTTAATCATTTCAGGAAGGCAAGAAAATACTCCAGTAATGACTCAACTGAAAGGAATAACCAAGATTAAAAGCTTCTTAGTGCTTAATAACTGTGATCTTGATTAGTTCATGTTTTTGTGACAAAGGTTCGATTATCAAGCTGAAAAATATCATTTTTAAGGGGGTGTTACTTGGTTTTAGGGTTTTAGCTTGATTCCACAATTAAAAAATCAGAGATTGATGAGAAGAAGGAATAACAGGTACCTGATGCAGCCATTCCTGAGCTGGACTTGTCCCAAATCCATTTTCCAGGAGATCATTTGGGGATGGAAAAATTGGCCCAGGTCTCATAGGAACGAGATCCTGTTTTCATTCTCTGTATTTGTCAGCAGTTTTAGTCATCCTTTCAGCACCACTGAGTGAGTTTTGAAAATGATCCATCAGATTTCCATAGAGCTTGGAGTTTATGTTAAATAGGATGTATGGATGTAAAACAAATAGAGAATTGACCATCTTGGAAGGAATTCAGAGTTAATTGTTCTTGTTCTCCTTCCCCTCACCCCAAAATCTGGCATTCCTGGCTAAATACTGAAGGATTTATCCTCCCAATACTCATTTATTGTATTTTTTATTATCTACCCTGTGCTCAAATGTATTTTTAATACACCAAATGATCAGGACTATTCATATTTAGTAAATACAGCAGTCTAGAAGGGTTTTTTTTTTAATAATCCACTTTTATTCTGCATTTCATTCCATTATTCCTGCTAATACCTTTATCTCTTACCACTCTAAGATGATTTTATTTTTGCATTAATACCTGCAAACAAATGTTGACAATCAGCATAACTATTTTGACTAAAAGAGAGCCTGTTTTCTTATATTAATCCTTCTATATTCTAATCCCACGGGGGGTTTAATGCTGTTTTTTTTTAATTTCCTTTCAAACCCATCTGGTTTCTCACCCACGTTTCAGGTGGGAACGTTGAATTTCCGTGCCCGGAGTATCCCCATTGTGCTAATTTCTCCTGATAAACAAGGGAATTTGGAATGCTTCAGCCACATGATCCAAAAAATCCAATTTCATCCCAGTGTCCTGCTGCTCTTGCATTCTCCCTAATGCATTTTCCTGCAGACAATTTGTTTAGCTGAGGATTTAATCAGCTGGAACATCTATTTTTGATCCTGCTTTTACCAGGCCGGGCCTCATAGGGAGCTCATGAATTTGCACTCAAGCTGAGGTAAAAAGTTTTTAGAATTATGGGGTACATCTTTATATTTTTCAATATTTTTAAGGCCCTGGTTTGAGCTTTTAAAGCCTTTTTCCCTGGTTGCTCTGCTGTAATCCTGGTTTTGATTGGTGTGACACGCGTGGGCCTCCCGCTGCCATCCCTGGATTTACATTCCCTGCACCAGATTAATCTCCAGGATGACCTGGAGAAGTCTCCTGAGGACAGAGCAGCAGGAATTTTCTGTGCTGGATGTTTGTGGATTTCAGGGGTTCAGCAGCACCCAGGTTGTCCCTTGTCCCTTTGGAGTCCCAGTGGGGGTGAGTGCCCAGGGGAGGGGACAGAGCTGGAACAGTGGGACAGTGGGACCTAATCCTAAATTAGGATTTTAGCTTTTCTTTTATTTAATCTATTTGTAATCCTGCAATTCTTCAGTGCAGAACTCTAAACTCCATATAGAATGTGAGCTGTGCTTTCACATTTTGGTCAGACAAAATCCCACTCCATTCCTGGGAATCAAGGACACCTCAGTGCTTCAGGCCCTGAGATGTAAAACATAAACAAAATGTGAACAAATGTGAATTGAGGGGAGCAAATTTGGGGTAAATGACATCATTACCTGAAGTTTTAATTAGGAAATTAACCCCAATATGGACCTAACTGATAAAAGTGTAAAAACTCATGACCCATCGTGCATTTTTGGGTGTAGCCCCTTGGGGAGTCTTTGTCTGCCCAAAATGTACCTGAAGGCCCTTCAATAAATAGAATATAAAAAAAGAATTTTATTCTTTTAATTCTGTCTGGCCTATGTTTTTAGGTAAGGCCCAAAAAAGCATCCCTGGTGTCCCAGTGACATGGTGGCACTGGTCTGTGCTGGCAGGGCTGGCAGTGGCTCCTGTGGGATTTCATTCAGCAATGAAATAAAATGAAATGAGCTGGGTGATCCCTGGGGTGCAGGATTTGATATTTGGGGTTTGGGATGATTCAGGGGTGGGAAAAGAGCTGTGCTCACTCTGGGTGTGGGAAGGAGCAGCTCCAGAGGAATTTGTGTCCAGAGGGACAACATGAGAGGAGATGGAGCAGCAAAGGGAGGCTGATGGCAGAGGGAAGGAGCCACACATTAAATATTATTTAAGTTAAAGAGAAACGATTTCAAACTGCCAGAGGGCAGGGTTAGATGGGATATTGGGGAGAAATTGTCCCCTGGGAGATCTGGAATGAATTTCCCAGGGAATCTGTGGCTGTCCCTGGATCCCTGGCAGTGTCCCAGGCCAGGCTGGAGCACCCTGGGATGGTGGGAGATGTTCCTGCCCATGGCAGGGGTGGCCCTGGATGGGATTTTAGGTATTAACTTATCCCAAGTTGTGTCTGCAAGGTTTTTTTTAGGTTTTCTTTTCCTGCCAAACCAATATTCCAGGGCACCACGCTGTGCTTGAAGCAGGAGCAGACCCAATCCAGTAATTACACCCAAAAATGTTCAGGTTCATCTCCTGGTTTTAATTGGGTTTTGGTCCCTTGATAAGGCCCCTGTGGATAATTGTGTGGAAAAGTGCAGTGTGATCACTTTTATTTCTTCATTCTCAAAATGTCTTTGCATGGAACCACCAGGGCTAAACCTGGGGTTGCTGGCAGGGTTTTGGATTTTGGAGAGCTGGATTTTATGAGTTTGGGAAAACAATTTCCAATTTCCTTCAGTGAATGCATTAAATTTTAATGGCTGAAAACATCCATGGAGTGTCCTGACGGAGCACAAGTGGAGCTTGTTCCAGTTTTGTTGTTGAAATAAGATTTGGAAATTCAGCCACTCCAAATTTTGAGTCGTGGTGTGGTTGAGGGCAGCTGATCCCTGATAAAAAGGGGCTGAAACCCAGGAATTTCCAACATAAATCCCAATTCTTTGTTTTGCTTCCAGCACAAATTGGCCAAGGGTTCTTTTCCATGTCTGTGGGTGAGTTTTGAACTCAGCACAGCACGAGGGGAACCTGCAGTTTCATTTTTAAGTTCCTTCTGTATGGATGTTCACAGCCATCCCATTAATTCTTTCTGGGATTTCAGTAGTTTTTTCCCTACTGGAATGAACAACATTGCAGATAGAAATTATTTGGATCAGTGGGAATTATTTGGATCAGTAGGAATTGTTTGGATCAGTAGGAATTATTTGTATCTCTGGGGCTTGGGTGAATGGTGTGGTCAGGATTTATGACTCTGAGCGTATCCAATTTGTTGTTTTCCAGTCCAAACCATGGAAAAAAGGTTTGTGGGATTTCTCTTTGACCTAACCACAATTACCAAGCTCTGGTGGAAATCATGATGGGAAAAAAGAGGGAAAGGACCTGGAATTGGGAGATTTCTGCCTCCTCTTGGCTGCTGATCAACCCCAGAATGAGGAATTTCCTCTTCCTGGAGGAATGATCTCCCTGTTGTTGTTTTCTGTGGGATTTGGGGATTTTACTGTGTGAAAAACAAGGTTCACTTTCATGGAAAAATTTAGAACTTTAATAAAAAATAAAAAGAAAATAGACAATTAGGAGAGACAAAAGCAAAATACATTTTCCCAGCCAAGAGGGTGCCTGGCACAGAACCAGCCAGCAACAAAGAGTTTGTTCCTTAAAAGTATCAGCCTGTTGCATATTTATAAATTCACATGCATGATTCAAACATTCCTTTGTTTAGTCCCAACTCCCCTCCCAACCATTTTATCCGAGATCCATCTGTGGTGGTTCCATTCTGTCTGATAACACAGGTCCATAAATTCTTCTCTTGGGGTTTTGGTCATTTTTATTTGGATAAGATCCTTGATAACAGAAGTTTAATAAATTCCTTTTTTGTAGCTTTTTGGTCAGCAACCTTCATGCAGGAAAACAAAAAAAAAGACTTAAATTCTCTTTTTGTAGCTTTTTGGTCAGCAATCTTCATGCAGGAAAACAAAAAAAAAGACCTAAATTCCCTTTTTGTAGCTTTTTGGTCAGCAACCTTCATGCAGGAAAACAAAAAAAGATCTAAATTCTCTTTTTGTAGCTTTTTGGTCAGCAATCTTCATGCAGGAAAACAAAAAAAAGACCTAAATTCTCTTTTTGTAGCTTTTTGGTCAGCAATCTTCATGCAGGAAAACAAAAAAAGATCTAAATTCTCTTTTTGTAGCTTTTTGGTCAGCAACCTTCATGCAGGAAAACAAAAAAAGACCTAAATTCTCTTTTTGTAGCTTTTTGGTCAGCAATCCTCATGCAGGAAAACAAAAAAAAAGACCTAAATTCCCTTTTTGTAGCTTTTTGGTCAGCAATCTTCATGCAGGAAAACAAAAACCTAAATTCTCTTTTTGTAGCTTTTTGGTCAGCAACCTTCATGCAGGAAAACAAAAAAAGATCTAAATTCTCTTTTTGTAGCTTTTTGGTCAGCAACCTTCATGCAGGAAAACAAAAAAAGACCTAAATTCTCTTTTTGTAGCTTTTTGGTCAGCAATCTTCATGCAGGAAAACAAAAAAAAGACCTAAATTCTCTTTTTGTAGCTTTTTGGTCAGCAATCTTCATGCAGGAAAACAAAAAAAAAAGACCTAAATTCCATTTTTGTAGCTTTTTGGTCAGCAACCTTCATGCAGGAGAACAAAAAAAGACCTAAATTCTCTTTTTGTAGCTTTTTGGTCAGCAATCTTCATGCAGGAAAACAAAAAAAGATCTCAGTCTTCAACACTAAGTTACAATGATAAAAATATATTAATCACATTTATAACTTTTATTAATAAAAGAAAATACAGCACAATCTTGCTACATGATACATACAATATTAATTTTAATATTTGTGAAAAACCAACTTTATACAATGCATTTATAACACCTGTGAGGTGATACATATAATATTAATTTTAATATTTGTGAAAAACCAACTTTATACAATGCATTTATAACACCTGTGAGGTGATACATATAATATTAATTTTAATATTTGTGAAAAACCAACTTTATACAATGCATTTATAACACCTGTGAGGTGAAGCTGCTTCTGTATCAGATCCCAGCGAGCACCTGGAAGCCGTGTGGAGTTCTGGAAGCCAGGCAGTCCCAGGAATTGATTTTCCCCCATTCTTTCAGCACTTTCACGGCTGATTTTTCCCTTTGAGCAGCATGACTGTCGCGATGATTCACGGCTGCTTTTCGGAGCCATTCCAGCCAGGAATCACAAGCACTCCGCTCCTGTTGCCGCTTGTTTACTGCAGCAAACACGCAGAACGCAAATTGGAATTCATTAATCTGCCTGCAGCTCCCCAATTAGAATTGTTCAATTAATTTTCGGGGGTTTTGGAGCTGATTTCATGGGGATCATCTCCCTGTGCACATCACACTTCACCACTGGCCTTGTGCTGAAAGCTGAGCTGCTTTCATACTGAAATCTTGATTTTAGGCCAGCAGAGAGGATTGATATTTTTGCCTCCAGCACTAAAAAACAAAATTATTTTATGCTTTGTAATCTGTTACAACAACAATTTGCTTCTCCTTGCAATACATCTTCTTATTTGGCTGGCTGAGCAATATTTTCATTTGTAACCTCTGTGTCCAGAATGGAAAATGGAACATCAGAGCAGCCTGAGGAAACACCCTCAGAGCAAATAATTTGCATTTTCACAGGTTAATTTTAGGAGAATTTTGCTGTGAAAAAAGTGTGGCAGACAGGAAGAAGCAAAGCAAGATTTTCATCAGAAAAAAAAAAAGCAAAAATAGCAAAACACCAAAGGGATATTTAAAAATTGGTGTTATTTATTCTCCAGGCACTTGTTTTCTCTTAGTTCCATGGAAATTGCAGGAGAAGGAAACTTTATCCCATTTAGGGCAAGGAATAATTATAAAACCTGCAGGAAGGGACACAATCAGGATTTGGGCCCTTGGAAAAGTTTCAGAGGGAGGATGGGGAGGACCTGAGCTCCATTCCCTGGGCAGGTTGGGAGATCCTGAGCCTGAATCCTTTGTTGGGTGAGGCTGGGAAGTTTTGGGGTAATTTGGATCAGCTTTGGATGGTGGGAAGAGATCAGAACATTCTGGAAATGTTCCTCACAGGGCTGGATTTCTGCTCACAGCAGAGGGACAGTGGGAATTCCAGGGAATTTCTGTGGGGAACTGAAGGAATTCATGGAGCAGATTGGGTTGGGTGGGATCTCAGGGATTGTCCAGGAATTCATGGAATCCAGCTTTTCCAAAGTTTCAGAGGGAGGATGGGGAGGACCTGAGCTCCATTCCCTGGGCAGGCTGGGAGATCCTGAGCCTGAATCCTTTGTTGGGTGAGGCTGGGAAGTTTTGGGGTAATTAGGACCAGCTTTGGATGGTGGGAAGAGATCAGAACATTCTGGAAATGTTCCTCGCAGAGGGACAGTGGGAATTCCAGGGAATTTCTGTGGGGAACTGAAGGAATTCATGGAGCAGATTGGGTTGGGTGGGATCTCAGGGATTGTCCAGGAATTCATGGAATCCAGCTTTTCCAACAATCCAGACATCAATATTTGGGGAAAGGAGGAAGGGGAGACACAGCTGCTGCTCCAGGAAAAACAAGGGAAGAATCCTCTAAATAAAATGATTCCTTGAGGAGACCTGGAGGATTTGAATCTTCATGGGAGTCAATGATGTGCTGGGAACAGCCACAGTGAGGATGGGAATGTTGGAGGGCCAAAGAATCCTGGAATGGTTTGGGTTGGAAGGGACCTTAAAGCTCATCCACACCATGGGCAGGGACAGCTCCCACTGTCCCAGGCTGCTCCAAACCCATCCAGCCTGGCCTGGGCACTGCCAGGGATCCAGGGGCAGCCACAGCTGCTCTGGGAATTCCATCCCAGCCCCTCCCCACCCTCCCAGTGAGGAATTCCTTCCCAAAATCCCAAAATCTAAATCAACCCTTCTCCAGCTTAAACCCATTCCCTGTGTCCTGTCCCTCTGTCCCTTGTCCCAAATCCCTCTCCAGCTTTTTTTTGGAGCCCCTTCAAGCCCTGGCAAGCCGCCCCATAACAACGTAGTACAAATAGTAAAACAACAGCTCTGAGCATAAAGGAACATTTATCTTATAAACCATTACTCATTTATCTATTTAAAGATCTCTTTTTTTATGCAGGTGAGTACAAATCTCATTGTACTCCATAAATCCAGGGAAAAGGAGCCTCTGGCAGCAGTGCCAGGGCGTTCTGTCAGGTGCTCTCCACCTCCCACCTCTGCCTCTCTGGGCTTTGTTGGCCCACACGACTCCAAAGGAATAAAAGCTGGATCTGCTCTTAAAAAAAAATAAAGCTGGAGAGGGTTAGAGTGCAGTGGGAAGGGAGGGTTGGAGCAGTCACATCCCTGCTTTGCTTGGAAGGTTTTTTTCCATAAAAACCCGTGGTTTTGGTGAATTTGTTGTGTCAGAGCTACCCTGCACAGGCTGATTAGTCACTGCAATTAAAGCTTGAACCTCCCCGGGAAGGCAAAAATCCCCCAATTTGTGCGTGTGCTGTTTGAACTGCGGGTCAGGGAGGGAAATAATTGCTGGCAGATCCATGGCTGCAGTTCCAAAAGTCACAGATTCCTTTTTGCTCATTCCTGCTCTCCTGCTGGGGGATGTTAAACGTGGCAGGAATGTCACTGGGGAGCAGGAATGTCACTGGGGAGCAGCAGGAATGGAGAGGGGGAATTCTGCCCCTCTGCCCCTCTCAGGTGAGGCCCCACCTGCAGAGCTGCCCCAGCCCAACTTCAGGAGGGACCTGGAGCTGCTGGAGAGATCCAGAGAAATCCCTGGAGCTGCTGCAGGGCTGGAGCCCCTCTGGAGCCAGGCTGGGAGAGCTGGGGGTGCTCACCTGGAGAGGAGAAGCTCCAGGGAGAGCTGAGAGCCCCTGGCAGGGCCTGAAAGGGCTCCAGGAGAGCTGGAGAGGGACTGGGGACAGGGGATGGAGGGACAGTGTGAGGTTTTTATTTCCTTTTCTTTGTTAATACACAGAGTCACAGTTTTGTGTTCACTCTGTATATTTATGATTTCTCATCTCTATTTCAGTCTCACTAGCCATGAGCTCTAACAAGTTAGAAAACAGAGGTAAAATGGAGCACCTCTGACTCTTTCCAAGGTTATTTAAGTGCTAATCACCCAATAACGAGGTGACACCTGTATTATTCATATTTTTGACCCAGTAATGACCACCCAAGGCCTGCAATGCAGATCTTTTACAGCCAATTACAAAATCCCACCCAGAGCCATGGAGAGGAAGGTGAAAAAGCAGGACTGGGCTCTGCCCTAAATCCTCCACCTTGCTTTCTATCTATTCCTGCATTCTAAACCCTTCAACTCTCAGTTTTGCACCCTGTGATCTCACACACTTCTATCCAAACTGCACCCCCACAATCCCAGTGCTGTCACTCAATTTTGGGAGCCTTTTCCACGGCCTCAGGTCAGTGCAGGGTTTGCTTGGGGGTCAGTGCCTGTGAGCACAGAGAGCCTGGAATTCTCAGTGCCCAGGGTTCCAAAGCCTGGAATTCTCAGTGCCCAGGGTTCCAAAGCCTGGAATTCTCAGTGCCCAGGGTTCCAAAGCCTGGAATTCTCAGTGCCCAGGGTTCCAGAACCTGGAATTCTCAGTGCCCAGGGCTCCAAGAGGACAGGACACAGGGAATGGCTTCAAACTGAAAAAGTGGAGATTTAGTGGGATACTGGGAAGGAATTCCTGGGTGGGACAGAGGAGAGAGGCTGGAATAGAATTCCCAGAGCAGCTGTGGCTGTCCCTGGATCCCTGGCAGTGCCCAGGCCAGGCTGGATGGGTTTGGAGCAGCCTGGGACAGTGGGAGCTGTCCCTGCCCATGGTGTGGATGAGCTTTAAGGTCCCTTCCAACCCAAACCATTCCAGGATTCTTTGGCCCTCCAACATTCCCATCCTCACTGTGGCTGTTCCCAGCACATCATTGACTCCCATGAAGATTCAAATCCTCCAGGTCTCCCCAAGGAATCATTTTATTTAGAGGATTCTTTCCTTGTTTTTCCTGGAGCAGCAGCTGTGTCTCCCCTTCCTCCTTTCTCCAAATATTGATGTCTGGATTGTTGGAAAAGCTGGATTCCATGAATTCCTGGACAATCCCTGAGATCCCACCCAACCCAATCTGCTCCATGAATTCCTTCAGTTCCCCACAGAAATTCCCTGGAATTCCCACTGTCCCTCTGCGAGGAACATTTCCAGAATGTTCTGATCTCTTCCCACCATCCAAAGCTGATCCAAATTACCCCAAAACTTCCCAGCCTCACCCAACAAAGGATTCAGGCTCAGGATCTCCCAGCCTGCCCAGGGAATGGAGCTCAGGTCCTCCCCATCCTCCCTCCGAAACTTTGGAAAAGCTGGATTCCATGAATTCCTTCATTGTGGGCATCCCCTCTCCCTGTGAGACCCTTTTCAGACATCCCCCAAAGAGGAAATTCCCCTAAAAGTCTCATTTCCCTAAATCATATCCATGTTTATATGGAACAGCAATGGAATTTATTTTAAAATCCATCAGAATTGTGCACTGGAGTGAGATTGGGTTTCCTTTATTCCAATTATTGCAATGAGTGGTCTGTGAAATCCAGGAAATTCTTTTTTAATTCCATTTTCTGGGTCGAATTGAGGAACTGGCAAATGGTGCAGCTCTCCCAGAGGAATTTCCACCTGGTTTCAGTGCTGGGAAATGGTTCCAGTTCCTGCCTGTATCCCTAAATTCTGTGTATCCAACTCTGTGATGCCAAACCCCAGCAGGGTTTTCCGGGCAGGATTTAATTTTGTGCTTCTCCCTTACTAAAGTATAAATCTTGGTGTTGTTAATCCAATTCTTTGCTCTCTGAATAGAATAAAAGCAGCCCTTTATGTTAGGCAGGACCTGGATCCAAGGTTAATTCGAATTTTATGGATAATCCCTCACTCTGTTCTGGACACAATTGGATAGACCTTCCCAGAATTTGAACATCACATCCTTAATAAGGTTTTTATTTTGTTTTTAAAGCATTTTAATGGCAATGGATGAATGTTCCCAGTCAGGTCTCACCTCAGGAGCGTATCCCTTGATTGTTTTATTTTTAATTTATTAGGACAAAACTTTGTCTTCACTTAAAAGTTCCTTTTCTTCCTGGGACACTTTGTCCCTTCACCCAGGAGTTCATTCAATGAGGTGAAGCCACAAAATTCTCTTTTTAAAAAAATCTAATTTTTATTTATTCTGGGATTTATTAATTCTTTATTTATTCTGGGGTTCAAAGAAAGACGATTTCTTTTTGCTGTTGGCTTCTGTTGTAAAATCCTTCTAAATGTCATTTCTATTTTGTAGGGATATTATGGAATCATGGAATGGGTTGGCTTGGGGTAGAACTGGGTGAGTTTTAGGGCCCCTCCCAACCTGAACCAGTCTGGAATTCCATGAGGAGGTGACAAAATGGATTTAGGAATGGAGTGAATTCCATCCCTGGGAATTTCTGCTTTGCTCCAGAGTTCTGTCCCCCCCTCCCTGCTGGAATTTGCCCTTCCCTGTTTGCTGCTGTGGATTCAGATCTTTATTTTGAACCCAATTCCCTCATTCCCACACTGGCAGGACGTGGAGCAAAGTTCAGTGCCAGCAAATGCAGAAATGATTGGAGAATTCCCTGGGTCAAACTCATTCCGGGCAGTTCTGGAGATTGAATTAGGATTTGAAGTGGATCTTTTATTAAGAGCAATTTCTGAGGGTCCCCTATTCCATCAAGCAATAATTCTTAGGGAAAAACGCTCCTGACACCTAAAACCAGGCACACAAAATGGGATTTTCTGTGCTGTTTTTACAGGGAGCACTGGGAGTTTTGACCTTTAAATATACAAATTTTTTGTGCCTTTTTGATATTTAAATCAAACAGGATTTTTTCTTTTCAGTGTTGGGTGTAACACTCATTAAAGGAGGTGCCAGCACCTTTTTAGTTGTAAATAAATAAGAAATAAATACTAATTTGGGGTTGGATTACAGCAAAGAGAGCATTGAATGCAAAAAAAAATCCTTATTTTAGGGGAATGCAATCAGCAGAGCCTAATAAAAGAACTTAAAAGTTCCTTTTCTTCCTGGGACACTTTGTCCCTTCACCCAGGAGTTCATTCAGTGAGGTGAAGCCACAAAATTCTCTTTAAAAAAAAATCTAATTTTTATTTATTCTGGGATTTATTAATTCTTTATTTATTCTGGGGTTCAAAGAAAGACGATTTCTTTTTGCTGTTGGCTTCTGTTCTTAAATCCTTCTAAATGTTGTTGATGTCATAGGGATATTATGGAATCATGGAATGGGTTGGCTTGGGGTAGAACTGGGTGAGTTTTAGGGCCCCTCCCAACCTGAACCAGTCTGGAATTCCATGAGGAGGTGACAAAATGAATTTAGGAATGGAGTGAATTCCATCCCTGGGAATTTCTGCTTTGCTCCAGAGTTCTGTCCCCCCCTCCCTGCTGGAATTTGCCCTTCCCTGTTTGCTGCTGTGGATGCAGATCTTTATTTCGAACCCAATTCCCTCATTCCCACACTGGCAGGACGTGGAGCAAAGTTCAGTGCCAACAAATGCAGAAATGATTGGAGAATTCCCTGGGTCAAACTCATTCCGGGCAGTTCTGGAGATTGAATTAGGATTTGAAGTGGATCTTTTATTAAGAGCAATTTCTGAGGGTCCCCTATTCCATCAAGCAATAATTCTTAGGGAAAAACGCTCCTGACACCTAAAACCAGGCACACAAAATGGGATTTTCTGTGCTGTTCTTACAGGGAGCACTGGGAGTTTCGACCTTTAAATATACACAAATTTTTTTGTGCCTTTTTGATATTTAAATCAAACAGGATTTTTTTCTTTTCTGTGTTGGGTGTAACACTCATTAAAGGAGATGCCAGCACCTTTTTAGTTGTAAATAAATAAGAAATAAATACTAATTTGGGGTTGGATTACAGCAAAGAGAGCATTGAATGCAGAAAAAAAATTCCTTATTTTAGGGGAATGCAATCAGCAGAGCCTAATAAAAGAACTTAAAAGTTCCTTTTCTTCCTGGGACACTTTGTCCCTTCACCCAGGAGTTTCAGTGAGGTGAAGCCACGAAATTCTCTTTTAAAAAATCTAATTTTTATTTATTTTGGGATTTATTAATTCTTTATTTATTCTGGGGTTCAAAGAAAGACGATTTCTTTTTGCTGTTGGCTTCTGTTGTAAAATCCTTCTAAATGTCATTTCTATTTTGTAGGGATATTATGGAATCATGGAATGGGCTGGCTTGGGGTAGAACTGGGTGAGTTTTACGGCCCCTCCCAAGCTGAACCAGTCTGGAATTCCATGAGGAGGTGACAAAATGAATTTAGGAATGGAGTGAATTCCATCCCTGGGAATTTCTGCTTTGCTCCAGAGTTCTGTCCCCCCCTCCCTGCTGGAATTTGCCCTTCCCTGTTTGCTGCTGTGGATGCAGATCTTTATTTCGAACCCAATTCCCTCATTCCCACATTGGCAGGACGTGGAGCAAAGTTCAGTGCCAACAAATGCAGAAATGACTGGAGAATTCCCTGGGTCAAACTCATTCCGGGCAGTTCTGGAGATTGAATTAGGATTTGAAGTGGATCTTTTATTAAGAGCAATTTCTGAGGCTCCCCTATTCCATCAAGCAATAATTCTTAGGGAAAAACACTCCTGACACCTAAAACCAGGCACACAAAATGGGATTTTCTGTGCTGTTTTTACAGGGAGCACTGGGAGTTTCGACCTTTAAATATACACAAATTTTTTTGTGCCTTTTTGATATTTAAATCAAACAGGATTTTTTCTTTTCTGTGTTGGGTGTAACACTCATTAAAGGAGATGCCAGCACCTTTTTAGTTGTAAATAAATAAGAAATAAATACTAATTTGGGGTTGGATTACAGCAAAGAGGACATTGAATGCAGAAAAAAAATTCCTTATTTTAGGGGAATGCAATCAGCAGAGCCTAATAAAGGAAATAAATGCCTACAACTAAAATAATTCATTTTTTATAACATTTCCATGGGTGGAAATTTCCATTCTGTCCTGCAGTTGTTTGAGTTTGACTTTGTGAAATGCTGGATGTTATTCCAAGCCTGGAAAAAAGCAGGAGCTGCTCCTCTGTAATGATCAGGAACCGACAGATTTTACTGAAAGTCTGACAATATTCATTCCTGACAGGGGTTTTCCATAGGATATCCTGGCTGGAATTGCTCTTGGAGGTTTCTTCCAATCCAAACAATTCTGCTGGAATCTTCAAAGCTGTTTCTGTAGGACTTTAAAGGTTTAAATTGAGGAATGTGGAGGTTGTAGCAGTGTTGGGATGTTTTTCCAGGAATTTTCCTGGCTTTTATTTCAGTGGAAGTTTTGCTTCCCCTCATTTATGGTTCTGTTGTTGTCAGGACTTGGGAATTCAAGCAGCTTTCACCATAAATTGGGAGATTTTAATTAAATTTAATTTAAATTTTTAATTTAATCATCCCAAGTCCAAACATCTTTGCCTGCAGACTCATCCCAGGCATCCAGCTGATGACTAAAACCCAAATAAAAGGTGGAAAAGACAAAAAAAAAAGGCTGAAAACAGAAAGATTTTCGGTTTGGCCTTTTCAAATTTATTTTAATTGGTTTGATCTCCGTGGATGCTGTGGCAGGGAGTGGCCAACCCCAAATCCTTCGCTGTCATTGCCAATTCCCTGTGACATTTTATTTCTTGTCACTCGCTCATCACTTTAAAAACAGTGGTGGAGTGGAAAAAACTGGGAAATAATGGGAAAGAGACG
The DNA here is from genome assembly GCA_910950805.1 of Acrocephalus scirpaceus scirpaceus. Classification (NCBI taxonomy): domain Eukaryota; kingdom Metazoa; phylum Chordata; class Aves; order Passeriformes; family Sylviidae; genus Acrocephalus; species Acrocephalus scirpaceus. The sequence goes on along the minus strand of OU383779.1, from coordinate 1,640,527 downwards.
CTTGTGTCAAGAAAATTCTTGAAATTCTGCACTTTAATTATTGCCTGCTGCCGTGATTAAATCATTAAATCCAAAATAACCCCCAAAAAAACAACACACCCCAAAGCAGCCTCTTGGAAAACAGATAATGGGGAAATTACAGGTGAATTCAGGAATGAGAAAAATGAGAAAATTGCATAATAAGGGGAAGATTGACGGCAGTAAAATCGTTCTGGGGAAGGAGAAGGAGGGGAAATGTTTGGAAATCTGAAATTCCGGTGAAGATTTCGGGTTGTACACAAGGACTGAGATAAAAGCAGATATTGTGAGGGGAAAACCACAGGAAATTCCTGCCTGGAAAAGTCTTTTATCTGCACTTCAGAGCTGTTATTGGGGGCTTAATCCAAGGAAAATTTGGGAATTCCAATGAATTCCCAATGAATTCAATGAATTCCAATGAATTTCATCGTAATTTCAAATTACGGTACAAGATTATATCAGGAGGGGAAAACCACAGGAAAGCACAACTGTGGAAATTCCTGCCTGGAAAAGTCTTTTTTTTTGCACTCCTGAGCTGTTATTTGGGTATTAATCCAAGGAATGTTTGGGAATTCCAATGGAGATTTTGAATTCTGAGCAAATATCGTGAGGGAAAAACCACAGGAAAGCCCAACTGTGGAGATTCCTGCTTGGAAAAGTCTTTTTCCTGCTCTCTGGAGCTGTTGTTTGGGTCTTAATCCAGGGAATATTTGGGAATTCAAATGCAGATTTTGAATTGCACAAAAAGCTTGAGGTACAAGGTAATGTAGTGAGGGAAAAACCACAGGAAAGCCCAACTGTGGAAATTCCTGCCTGGAAAAGTCTTTTGTCTGCACTCCAGAGCTGTTATTGGGAGCTTAATCCAGGGAATGTTTGGGAATTCCAATGAATTCCAAATGAATTCAATGAATTCCAGTGAATTTTGTCGTAATTTCAAATTATGGTACAAGCAAATATTGTGAGGGGAAAACCACAGGAAAGCCCAAATGTGGAAATTCCTGCTTGGAAAAGAGTTGTTTTCCTGCAATCCAGAGCTGTTATTTGGGTATTAATCCAGGGAATTTTTGGGGAATTCCAATGAATTCCCAAAGAATTCAATGAATTGCAATGAATTTCGTCGTAATTTCAAACTAGGTACAAGATAATGTAGTGAGGGGAAAACCACAGGAAAGCCAAACTGTGGAAATTCCTGCTTGGAAAAGTCTTTTTCCTGCACTCTGGAGCTGTTGTTTGGGTCTTAATCCAAGGAATGTTTGGGAATGCCAATGAATTCCCAATGAATTCGATGAATTCCAGTGAATTTCGTCATAATTTCTTAACTCCTGAGCAGTTATTTGAGTATTAATCCAGGGAATGTTTGGGAATTCCAGTGGAGATTTTGAATTCTGAGCAAATATCGTGAGGGAAAAATCACAGGAAAGCCAAACTGTGGAAATTCCTGCCTGGAAAAAAAACCTTTTTCCTGCAATCCAGAGCTGTTATTTGGGTATTAATCCAGGGAATTTTGGGGAATTCCAATGAATTCCAATGAATTCCCAAAGAATTCAATGAATTCCAATGAATTTTGTCATAATTTCAAACTAGGTACAAGATAATGTAGTGAGGGAAGAACCACAGGAAAGGCCAACTGTGGAAATTCCTGCCTGGAAAAGTGTTTTATCTGCACTCCAGAGCTGTTATTGGAGTCTTAATCCAAGGAATGTTTGGGAATTCCAATGGAGATTTAGAATTATGAGCAAATATCGTGAGGGAAAAATCACAGGAAAGCCAAACTCTGGAAATTCCTGCTTGGAAAAGAGTTGTTTTCCTGCAATCCAGAGCTGTTATTTGGGTATTAATCCAGGGAATTTTTGGGAATTCCAATGAATTCTCAAAGAATTCAATGAATTGCAATGAATTTCGTCGTAATTTCAAACTAGGTACAAGATAATGTAGTGAGGGGAAAACCACAGGAAAGGCCAACTGTGGAAATTCCTGCTTGGAAAAGTGTTTTTCCTGCTCTCTGGAGCTGTTATTTGGGTATTAATCCAAGGAATGTTTGGGAATTCCAATGAATTCCAAATGAATTCAATGAATTCCAATGAATTTCGTCGTAATTTCAAATTATGGTACAAGATAATGTAGTGAGGGAAAGACCACAGGAAAGCCAAACTGTGGAAATTCTGCCTGGAAAAATGTTTTATCTGCACTCCTGAGCTGTTATTAGGGTGCTATTCCAAGGAATGTTTGGGAATTCCAATAAATTCCCAGTGAATTCAATGAATTCCAATGAATTTTGTCGTAATTTCAGATTATGGTACAAGATAGTGAGGGGAAAACCACAGGAAAGCCCAACTGTGGAAATTCCTGCATGGAAAAATGTTTTATCTGCACTCCTGAGCTGTTATTTGGGTATTAATCCAAGGAATGTTTGGGAATTCCAATGAATTCCCAATGAATTTGATGAATTCCAGTGAATTTCGTCATAATTTCTTAACTCCTGAGCAGTTATTTGAGTATTAATCCAGGGAATGTTTGGGAATTCCAATGGAGATTTTGAATTCTGAGCAAATATCGTGAGGGAAAAACCACAGGAAAGCCAAACTGTGGAAATTCCTGCCTGGAAAAGAGTTGTTTTCCTGCACTCCTGAGCTGTTATTTGGGTATTAACCCAAGGAATGTTTTATCCAAATGGAAAATGAGCAGGTTTGGAGATGAGGGAAGATAGGATGGAGATCAGGCTGGAATTCCAGCTCACAGGAAAAAGTTCCGAGCTCTGTCCTGGGGCTTGCAGGGATCCCTGGGTGTCCCTGAGCCAGGAACATTTGCTGGTTGTGTTTTGTGGCACGGGGACTGTGGCAAGTGACAGAACAATCATCCGGAGCCTCTGGAAGTGCTGAGTAACTTCTTTAATAATTAAAGTAATTAAAATTTAATGAGAGAGGGGGAGGGGGACTCATCGTGGCTCATCGTGGCTCATCCCCTTCTTTGCTGCTCTACAGGGACAAATTTCCCTGGGATTCTTCCCAGGATGTTAAAAAACATTGGCTGCCCCCTCCAAAAACTGCCCTGGGTGTGGGATCCAGGGTGGGGAAGGGAAATTTCCATGGGATTCATCCTGGGATTTAAAACACCAGGATATTAAACACCAGGATATTAAACACCAGGATATCCAAAACCATCCCTGGATGTGGGATCCAGGATGGGACAGGGAATTTTCCCTTGGACTCTTCCCAGGATTTTAAAATGTCAATATTAAACACCAGGATATCCAAAACTGTCCTGGATGTGGGATCCAGGATGGGGAAGGGAAATTTCCCTTGGATTCATCCTGGGATATTAAAACACCAGGATATAAAACACCGGGATACCCAAAACCCTACTGGATATGGGATCCAGGGTGGGACAGGGAAATTTCCCCTGGACTCTTCCCAGGATATTAAAACGTCAATATTAAACACCAGGATATCCAAAACTGTCCTGGATGTGGGATCCAGGGTGGGGAAGGGAAATTTCCCTTGGATTCTTCCTGGGATTTAAAACACCAGGATATTAAACACCATGATATCCAAAACCCCGCTGGATGTGGGATCCAGGATGGGGAAGGGAATTTTTTCTGGGATTTTTCCCAGGATATTAAAACACTGACTGCCCCCTCCAAAACCACCCCTGGATGTGGGATCCAGGATGGAGAAGGGAAATTTTTCTGGGATTCTTCCCAGGATATTAAACCATTAACTGCCCCCTTTAAACCCCCCCGGGTATGGGATCTAGGATAGAGAAGGGAAATTTCCCTGGGATTCTTCCCGGGATATTAAAGCATCAATTGCCCCGTTTAACACCCCCCCCGGATGTGTGATCCAGGATAGGGAAAGGAAATTTTTCTGGGATCCTTCCCAGGATATTAAACCATCAACTGCCCCCTCCAAAGATCCCCTGGATGGGATCCGGGGTAGGAAATTTCCCTGGGATCCTTCCCGGGATATTAAAACACCAACTGCCCTCTCTAAAACCACCCCTGGATGTGGGATCCAGGTTAGGGAAAGGCAATTTTTCTGGGATTCTTCCCAGGATATTGAAACACTGACTGCCCCATCTAAAGATCCCCTGGATGGGATCTGGGGTGGGAAATTTCCCTGGGATTCTTCCCGGGATATTAAAGCATCAATTGCCCCGTTTAACTCCCCCCCTGGATGCACGATCCAGGATAGGGAAGGGAAATTTTTCTGGGATCCTTCCCGGGATATTAAACCATGCACTGCCCCCTCCAAAACCACCCCTGGATGTGGGATCCAGGATAGGGAAGGGAAATTTTTCTGGGATTCTTCCCAGGATATTAAAGCATGCACTGCCCCCTCCAAAACCATCCCTGGATGGGATCCGGGGTGGGAAATTTCCCTGGGATTCTTCCCGGGATATTAAAACACCAACTGCCCCCTCCAAAAAACCACCCCTGGATGTGGGATCCAGTATAGGGAAGGGAAATTTTTCTGGGATTCTTCCCAGGATATTAAACCATTAACTTCCCCCTCCAAAACCACCCCTGGATGTGGGATCCAGGATAGGGAAGGGAAATTTTTCTGGGATTCTTCCCAGGATATTGAAACACTGACTGCCCCCTTTAAAACCACCCCTGGATGTGGGATCCAGGATGAGGAAGGGAAATTTTTCTGGGATCCTTCCCAGGATATTAAAGCATGCACTGCCCCCCCAGCCCCTCCCTGGCTGCGGGGCTCGGTGCGCGGCTCCTCGCTGTAACCATGGATCCGCGCACGTCATCCCGGGCACAGCGCGGGGATCGGCGGGGAACAAAGCCCGGAGGCCTCGGGGAGCGCCGCCGTGTGCGCGTTTGCGTTGGAAAAATCCGGGATCGCGGCAGGATCGGGAAGGGGATGGCGGAGGGATGGGATGGGCACGGGGCTGGTTCGTTCCTGCTGCTGCTTCAGCGGATTTGGTGCTGCCCGCTCTGGGATAATCCTGCTGGGAGCTGGGGTGGAAAAGCATCAGAGCCCTGGAAGTGCTGCTAAGTGGGGGTTTATGGATCTGTGAATAAAAACGCTTGGAAAGGAGGAGAACAGATGGAAAACAGAGAGGGATGAAGGAATTCCATGGAAGGGAAGGACCAAGGGATGGAGGCAAAGGGCCTGAGCTCCCCTACCCCATCACAATTCCCTCCTGCCTGGGTTTGTATCCAAAAGCTGGGATGGGAGCGGGAATCTCGAGCTCTGGGAGCATCCACAGGCACGATCCTCTCTGGATCCCCGTGGATCCCGTGCTCCTGGGATGTGGGGCACATTCCCTCTCCTCCCCTTCCCGGCCGTGGTTGGGATATTTCCCACCTGGAAGAGCCTAACAGGACACAGGGATTGTACCTGACAGGTTCTGTGTGTTGGTGCCGTAGGATTTATCATAAAAACACTGAAAATTGAATTTTTGGGGTTTTTGTTAATGCCAAGGCCTCCAGTTCTGTTCCAGCTTTCCCTGGAGCGGAGTGAAAAAAAAAATGGGATTGTACAGGAATGATCCCATTGGAAATGGCCAAAAAGAAAATCCCTCCTTGTTTGCACTGGGGTTGTTTGGCAGGACGTCAGAGCAGCAAGAAATCATTCCAGGGGAATTCCAAGATGTCCTTTTGAGCTGGAAATCATTCCAAGGGAATTCCAGGTGTCCCTTCCAAGCTGGAAATCATTCCAAGGGAATTCCAAGATAACTTTCCAAGCTGGAAATCATTCCAAGGGAATTCCAAGATAACTTTCCAAGCTGGAAATCATTCCAAGGGAATTCCAAGATAACTTTCCAAGCTGGAAATCATTCCAAGGGAATTCCAAGGTGTCCTTCCAAGCTGGAAATCATTCGAAGGGAATTCCAGGTGTCCTTCCAAGCTAGAAATCATTCCAAAAGAATTCCAAGGTGTCTTTCCAAGCTAGAAATCATTCCAAGGGAATTCCCAGGTGTCCTTTTGAGCTAGAAATCATTCCAAGGGAATTCCAAGGTGTCTTTTCAAGCTGGAAATCATTCCAAGGGAATTCCCAGGTGTCCCTTCCAAGCTGGAAATCATTCCAAGGGAATTCCAAGGTGTCGTTCCAAACTAGAAATGGTTCCAAGGGAATTCCCAGGTGTCTTTCCAAGCTGGAAATCATTCCAAGGGAATTCCAAGGTGTCCTTTTGAGCTAGAAATCATTCCAAGGGAATTCCAGGATGTCTTTTCGAGCTGGAAATCATTCCAAGGAAATTCCAAGCTGTCAGGCTCTCCCTGGAAATTTGAAACCACCTCCAAGGTTTTTTTCCCCTCCTTGAAAATCAAAATTTTACCAACAATTCCCAATTCTTTTTCCATGAAAACTGAAACTTTGCTGCTAATTTAAAAAATAAATCCACAGGAAGATTAATTATATTAAATTAATTATAAATTGGAATATTTGACCTTTTAAAAAAGACATTTGTGGATAAATATTGTTATCAATATTTTATTTTATGCTTTTTCATGCATAAAATAAACTGTCAGGAAATCAAATGATTTTGAATTTTTATCTCTTGATGTGGTGAGAGGAAAATGAAGTTTTGAATAAATTTTTAGGTTGGTTTTTTTTTTGTGCTGCTCAGAGAAATCCAGGGAAAATTAAAATTTATTTCAGAGAATAAATTCAGCAGAAATCCTGGAATTCTTTTCATCCCTGTTGGCTTTTCCAGTCTAAAAACTGAAAATTCCTGTGCTCAGGTGACTTTCCTGCTCTCTTTTAAGCTAAAAGTGCATTTTTTTCCCAGTTTAAAAAAATTCCAATAAATCCTGAAGAAGTTTTAACCAATCCCACATTCCATGAGAGCGCTGCTGTTGGGATTCTCCCTGCTGGAAGGAACATTTGGGAATTTTTCCCTGTGGATTGAGGGCTCCCAGATCATCTCCAGGAGATCAAAGTCTCTCCTCAGGGAGCTCATGATTCATCCTCAGCTGAGTCATCCCAACCATCATTCCAAGGGAGGAAATCTGGGAAAACTTTTCACTCCTGGCAACCCCCACACACCCCAGGGTCGATAAATCCGGCGTGGAAGAGGTGACATCAAAGCATTCCCAGTTTTCTTTGGAAAAAAGGAATCAAGGTGAATCCCTTCCCAGCCATGCCAAAATCATGGATCATCTGTGCTGGGATCAAAGGTTCCTCTCTCCAGAATTTATCCTCGCTGAGTTTTCCAGAATTCCCTGGAATTCCTGCAAAGCCCTGAAGGGGCAGTTTGGAGCTACAGGAAAGGAACAGGGAGAGAGGAGAGTGGGATGGACTCACCCAGGAATTTGGGAACAGGGAGAGAGGAGGGCAGGGATGGGCTCCCCCAGGAATTTGGGAGCAGGGAGAGGGCAGGGATGAGCTCCCCCAGGAATTTGGGAACAGGGAGAGAGGAGGGATGAGCTCACCCAGGAATTTGGGAACAGGGAGAGAGGAGGGCGGGGATGAGCTCCCCCAGGAATTTGGGAGCAGGGAGAGGGCAGGGATGAGCTCCCCCAGGAATTTGGGAGCAGGGAGAGAGGAGCTCCCCCAGGAATTTGGGAGCAGGGAGAGAGGAGGGCAGGGATGGACTCCCCCAGGAATTTGGGAACAGGGAGAGAGGAGGGGCTGGATGAGCTCCCCCAGGAATTTGGGAACAGGGAGAGAGGTGGGATGGGCTCCCCCAGGAATTTGGGAGCAGGGAGAGAGGAGGGCAGGGATGAGCTCCCCCAGGAATTTGGGAACAGGGAGAGAGGAGGGGCTGGATGAGCTCCCCCAGGAATTTGGGAACAGGGAGAGAGGAAGACAGGGATGAGCTCACCCAGGAATTTGGGAACAGGGAGAGAGGAGGGGTTGGATGGGCTCACCCAGGAATTTGGGAACAGGGAGAGAGGAGGGCAGGGATGGGCTCTCCCAGGAATTTGGGAACAGGGAGAGAGGAGGGCAGGGATGGGCTCTCCCAGGAATTTGGGAACAGGGAGAGAGGAGAGTGGGATGAGCTCACCCAGAAATTTGGGAACAGGGAGAGAGGAGGGATGAGCTCCCCCAGGAATTTGGGAACAGGGAGAGAGGAGGGCAGGGATGGGCTCACCCAGGAATTTGGGAACAGGGAGAGAGGAGGGCAGGGATGAGCTCCCCCAGGAATTTGGGAGCAGGGAGAGAGGAGGGCAGGGATGAGCTCCCCCAGGAATTTGGGAGCAGGGAGAGAGGAGATTGGGATGAGCTCCCCCAGGAATTTGGGAGCAGGGAGAGAGGAAGGGTGGGATGAGCTCCCCCAGGAATTTGGGAACAGGGAGAGAGGAGATTGGGATGAGCTCCCCCAGGAATTTGGGAGCAGGGAGAGAGGAGGGATGGGCTCACCCAGGAATTTGGGAACAGGGAGAGAGGAGGGATGAGCTCCTCCAGGAATTTGGGAACAGGGAAAGAGGAGGGATGGGCTCACCCAGGAATTTGGGAGCAGGGAGAGAGGAGGGGTTGGATGGACTCCCCCTGGAATTTGGGAACAGGGAGAGAGCAGGGATGGGCTCCCCCAGGAATTTGGGAACAGGGAGAGAGAAGGGATAAGCTCACCCAGGAATTTGGGAGCAGGGAGAGAGGAGCTCCCTCAGGAATTTGGGAGCAGGGAGAGAGGAAGGGTGGGATGAGCTCACCCAGGAATTTGGGAGCAGGGAGAGAGGACGGGTGGGATGGAGTCACCCAGGAATTTGGGAACAGGGAGAGAGGAGGGAGGGATGAGCTCCCCCAGGAATTTGGGAGCAGGGAGAGAGGAGGGTGGGGTGGACTCACCCAGGAATTTGGGAACAGGGAGAGAGGAGGGTGGGGTGGACTCACCCAGGAATTTGGGAACAGGGAGAGAGGAGAGTGGGGTGGACTCACCCAGGAATTTGGGAGCAGGGAGAGAGGAGGGGCTGGATGAGCTCCCCCAGGAATTTGGGAGCAGGGAGAGAGGAGGGGCTGGATGAGCTCCCCCAGGAATTTGGGAGCAGGGAGAGAGGAGGGATGAGCTCCCCCAGGAATTTGGGAGCAGGGAGAGAGGAGGGATGAGCTCCCCCAGGAATTTGGGAGCAGGGAGAGAGGAGGGATGAGCTCCCCCAGGAATTTGGGAGCAGGGAGAGAGGAGGGGTTGGATGAGCTCCCCCAGGAATTTGGGAGCAGGGAGAGAGGAGGGGTTGGATGACCTCCTCCAGGAATTCTGGAACAGGGAGAGAGGAGGGTGGGATGGGCTCCCTCAGGAATTTGGAAGCAGGGAGAGAGGAGGGATGGGCTCACCCAGGAATTTGGGAACAGGGAGAGAGGAGGGCAGGGATGAGCTCCCCCAGGAATTTGGGAGCAGGGAGAGAGGAGAGTGGGATGAGCTCACCCAGGAATTTGGGAGCAGGGAGAGAGGAGCTCCCTCAGGAATTTGGGAACAGGGAGAGAGGAAGGGTGGGATGAGCTCTCCCAGGAATTTGGGAACAGGGAGAGAGGAGGGATGAGCTCCCCCAGGAATTTGGGAGCAGAGGAAGTGGCTGCTGTTCTGCAGGAATTCCCTGTGCTGGGGATTCGCTGGATGCATCCCTGGACTTGTGCTGGGTGTCCTCATCCAAAGGGATTCCTGCCAGCCTGGAAGTGTTTGTCGCTGTTGGACACAAAATAAAGATGAAGAAACTCCAAGATTCAGAAGGCAAAAGCACAGAAGGATTTATTTTCCAATTCTTCCTATTTATTTATAAGCTGTTGATACAGACCCACCATGGTTGGTGAACAGGAACAACCTCTCTAATCCATTGGATAAACTGGAGAAACAGCAAAACACCACGTGGGGAAAATGTTTGGAGAAAGAATTGTTGTTTTTCCAAGATTGTTTTGAGAAGGAAACTTTTTGAGAAGTTTTCCCTTGGAAAGAGCCAGCAGCTGTTAGCAGGCTCAAAACTCTCTCAGAAATATCAGGCCCAAGGTGTTGGAGGGAGGAACATCCTGGGTTCAGCTCAAATGTGGAATGGGTCAGGTGGAAGGACCTGAAATCCCATCCCATTCCACTGGGACACCTTCCACCAGCCCAGGCTGCTCCAACCTGGCCTTGGACATTTCCAGGGATGGAGAAGCCACAGCTTCACTGGGAATTCTATTCCAGGGCTTCCACACCCTCCCAGCCAGGAATTCCTTCCCAATATTTATCTCTGCTGGACACAAAATAAAGATGATTGACTCCAGAATAATTCTCAGAAGTCAAGATGAGCACAGAAAGCTTTATTTCCACTTTTCCCCTATTTTATAAGGTGTTCTGATACAGAGTTAACATGGTTGGTGAACAGGAATGACACCTCTGTAATTCCTTTGGATAAACTGGAGAAACAGCAAAACACCACCTGGGGAAAATGTTTGGAGAAAGAATTGTTGTTTTTCCAAGATTGTTTTGAGAAAGAAACTTTTTGAGAAGTTTTCCCTTGGAAAGAGCCAGCAAAATTCTCTCAGGAATATCAGGCCCAAGGTGTTGGAGTGAGGAACATCCTGGGTTCAGCTCAAATGTGGAATCGTGGAATGGGTTGGGTGGAAGGACCTGAAATCCCATCCCATTCCACTGGGACACCTTCCACCATCCCAGGCTCCTCCAACCTGGCCTTGGACATTTCCAGGGATGGAGAAGCCACAGCTTCACTGGGAATTCTATTCCAAGGCTTCCCCACCCTCCCAGGGAATAATTCCTTCCAAAAATCATATTTGGGATATTGGGAAGTGGCAGTGGAAGCCATTCCCTGTGTCCTGTCCCTCTGTCCCTTGTCCCCAGCCCCTCTCCAGCTCTCCTGGAGCCCCTTCAGGCCCTGCCAGGGGCTCTCAGCTCTCCCTGGAGTTTTCCCTTCTCCTCTCCAGGTGAGCACCCCCAGCTCTCCCAGCCTGGCTCCTGGAGCAGCTCCAGGGTTTCCTCTGGAATCTCTCCACGTTCTCCTGATCCCATATTCCTGGTGTGTGCAGCTTTAAAACTGAGCTGGATTTCCTCAGATCCCTTCCCTGGGATGTGGGGAAGTGGGATTTGTACAACTCCAGCTGCTGCCTGAGGAGGAGGGCGAGAAACTCAATGAGGAGAACTTTGGGAAGACAAACACATGGATTTGGGAATTGGATGGATTCTTTTTAAATAGTTCAGAGCTCTCCGAGTGAGGCTGAAATCATGATAATTCCCAGGAAAAAAGGCACAGGGAACAGCAGCTCCTTAATTGGAGCTGAACAAGGTGATGGGGATGGGAAATTGGGAGCGCTGAGTTCCCGTGGTGGATTCTCCATCAAGGAAAAGGGATTTTTGCAGTTCTTCCCTCCTAAATCAACAGTTTAGGCTAAAACCCCAGGAATTCCTCAGCTGGGTTTTGAAGTGTAACAGGATTGTAGAAATTTGGGGAAATGGAACAACTGGGGACTCCCAGCATGGATACAAAACTCACACGGAGTTATTTTTATTCCATATCCAAACAGAGTGAGGTGGAATTATAGGGAGGGAGTTTGGAAACAGAACAGATCCATTGGGAAGATTTATTTGCCTCTTGTAGTTTTTCCCTGGCTTCCACAAAAAAAAAATCCAAGAAAAATTTTTCCAAGAAAAAATTCCCTTTGGATGGGAGGTCCCAGCCAGCAAAGCTGCATTCCCACCTCCTGATTCCTCTGCCTCCCACCTCAAATTTTCCAGGTTTTTCCTTCTCTTTTCTGGCTTTCCTCCAGAAATTTCTGAGCTTCTTTAAAGCCTTTAAACTTTAAACCAAAGTTTTAATTAAATGCAGATAAAGCAGAGTTTATTCTAATTTCAATTTTAAGAATTCATGGAAAACATTCCAAACTTAGGGAATACAGCAGTGGTGTTGCCACAGAATTCCAGTGGTGTTTTTTATCTCTTTATCCTCTTCCAGACTGGTATTTTTAAGGATTCTGATCCATAGGCACTGAAAGAGCTAAAATTTGGTGTTTTGTTCTCTTAGATGATTTAAACAACTTTGGAAAAGAGTTTTGTCCTTAAATTATTCAAGTAATAAATATATTTGGGAAGCTCAAGGTTGGATGGGACTTGGAGCAACCTGAGATAGTGGTTGGAAAACTTGGACAGGAGGAATCCCTGTCCATGGCAGGAGGTGGAATTGGAATGGGATTGAAGCTCATTTCCATCCCAAACCACTCCACAAAATACAGATTTTATCTTTCCATACTAAATGTGAAATCCATGTTTTTATTGACTTGATATATTTAACATTTTCCCTGAATTTCTCTCATTTATGGAAAAGTTCCTAATTGCCAGCTATGGGATTTGATGGTTTCCTTGAGTTTCTTCCCAAAGAAATCTGGGAAAATACAGGATAATAATTAGGTGCTGTTTTCTTATATAGAGATATTAAAAAAAACACATTAAAAAATATAAATACGGATCTAAAATCCTGGAATGACAACCACATCCACAGCCAGGATGCAGCTGTTTGGGATAAAAACATCCCTCAGTCATGGGAACAATCAGGAAAACAAATCCTGTGCTGTTTTTAGGCCATCTCCAGAGGAGAGCTCATCAAATCTGCAGAATTCCAGGCCAGGAGTGCTCCCAGCTCTCCCTGTGCCTGTTTTCTCTGGAATTCTGAGTTCTGCACATCCAGGCAGGGTTCAGGAGGGTCGGTGCTCCCAGCCTGCTCTGATGGATTGAACTTGGCAGCTCCACGGCCTCAGGGCTTCCTTGGGAGCTTCCTTGGAAAGCAGGTGAGCTGCTGGAGAGCAGGAATCAGCCCTTTGTGTCCCTCCTCCAGCTTTCTCCTGGAATTTTCCCAATTTTTTTTTTGCATTTTTATGGATTGGTGATTTGAAACATCCATGGAAAAGGTGGAGGAGCTGCCCCCTGTGTGGTGCCCCCTGGATCCCAGAGGTGTCCTTGGGTTCCTCCAACACCTGGAGGTGCCACCAGGGCTCCTTTGGCTCATCCAGGCACGGGGTTGGATTTATTCCATGGGATTCCAGCAGAGAGAGCCAGGCTGGGAATTGTCACTGCTGGTTCTGAGGGAATGGGAATGGCACCGAGAGCTGCTGTCAGCATCTCTGTCACCAAATCCACAGGGGTTGGAGGAGGGAAGGATCCAGGGAATGGTGAGAGCCCCTGGCAGGGCCTGAAGGGGCTCCAGGAGAGCTGGAGAGGGACTGGGGACAAGGATGGAGGGACAGCACACAGGGAATGGCTTCAAAGTGAAAAAGTGGGGATTTGGGTGGGATAATGAGAAGGAATTCCTGATGAAGATGGGGAGGAGCTGGAATAGAATTCCCAGAGCAGCTGTGGCTGCCCCTGGATCCCTGGCAGTGCCCAAGGCCAGGCTGGACAGGACTTGGAGCAGCCTGGGACAGTGGAGGTGTCCCTGCCACTGGATGGGATTGAAGGTCCCACCCAACCCAAACCATTCCCAGATTCCATCTGCACAGCTCAAGGAAGGAGTGCTACATTCCATTTTTTTTTCTGGATTTTTTACCTGAAAACAGACGTGATCCATCCCCTCCAGGTGGGAATGGATCCCGGAGTTCCCGAGCTGCTGCCTTTTCCTGGCACAGCTTTGCTGGGATCAGCACTCCTGGAATGCTTTTTAATCTCCTGCAATCAAATCCATCATCAACATGGTGAATTCCCATCCTGCTCCTCTCCTGCTTTTCATGGAAAACCATCCCAAACTGCTCAAACGCTCCTAAATCAGGATTTTCCTGAAGTATTCCAAGTAATTATCTTTTGATCCGAGTGTTAATTACTAATTTTGATGGCATTTGTTTCACCTTTTCCCAAAGTGTGGAAAAGCTTTGGCAGGGAATTCTCTTGGCAGAAATTTAAACCCAGGAAAGGATTTTCCTGAACGTGGAATTTTTCGTGGTTGGAATCTCACGTGAAGGGCGAACTTTGCGTTCTCATTTAGATGTTATGATTTTACTTGAATGCTAATGAGCCTTTAATTAGCATTTCTGAAAGTTAATGACTGAGCTAACGGGGCTCCATGGGGGATCTCCAGATCCCTGCACATCCTGGGGATGAGCAGCTCCAAGCTGGGAACAAACCCTGCTTTTCCCAGGCTGGGTTATTTGGGGAGGAATGGAGGCACCAATCTCCTCTCCATGACCAGGGACAGCATCCAGGGAATTCCCTGTGCCAGGGAAAGGTTGGATATTGGGAAAAGAGAGTGAGGGAGCACTGAACAGATCCCGTGGGAATGGGCACATTCCCAAGGTTTCCAGAGCTCCAGGAATGGTTGGAAAACGCTCAGGATGGGATTGTTGGGGTGTGATCCCTGTGGATCCTTTCCAGCTCAGGATGATAACATAGGGTGAAATTTTAGTGTTTTAATAGCATTGGGATAAAATGTTTCTAAAATCCTGGGAATGGATTCAGGTTGGGCCTGGGAAAGAGAGCTGGGACTGGGAAAGAGAACTGGGATTGGGAAAGAGAACTGGGATTGGGAAAGAGAACTGGGAAAGAGAACTGGGACTGGGAAAGAGAACTGGGACTGGGAAAGAGAGCTGGGAAAGAGAGCTGGGACTGGGAAAGAGAACTGGGATTGGGAAAGAGAACTGGGATTGGGAAAGAGAACTGGGACTGGGAAAGAGAACTGGGACTGGGAAAGAGAGCTGGGATTGGGAAAGAGAACTGGGACTGGGAAAGAGAGCTGGGACTGGGAAAGAGAGCTGGGACTGGGAAAGAGAACTGGGAAAGAGAGCTGGGACTGGGAAAGAGAACTGGGAAAGAGAGCTGGGATTGGGAAGGAGAGCTGGGACTGGGAAAGAGAACTGGGAATGGGAAAGAGAACTGGGATTGGGAAAGAGAACTGGGAAAGAGAGCTGGGACTGGGAAAGAGAACTGGGAGTGGGAAAGAGAACTGGGATTGGGAAAGAGAACTGGGAAAGAGAACTGGGACTGGGAAAGAGAACTGGGAAAGAGAGCTGGGACTGGGAAAGAGAACTGGGAAAGAGAGCTGGGATTGGGAAGGAGAGCTGGGACTGGGAAAGAGAACTGGGAATGGGAAAGAGAACTGGGATTGGGAAAGAGAACTGGGAAAGAGAACTGGGACTGGGAAAGAGAACTGGGAAAGAGAGCTGGGACTGGGAAAGAGAACTGGGAAAGAGAGCTGGGATTGGGAAGGAGAGCTGGGACTGGGAAAGAGAACTGGGAATGGGAAAGAGAACTGGGATTGGGAAAGAGAACTGGGAAAGAGAGCTGGGACTGGGAAAGAGAACTGGGAGTGGGAAAGAGAACTGGGACTGGGAAAGAGAGCTGGGAAAGAGAACTGGGATTGGGAAAGAGAACTGGGAAAGAGAGCTGGGACTGGGAAAGAGAACTGGGACTGGGAAAGAGAACTGGGATTGGGAAGGAGAGCTGGGACTGGGAAAGAGAACTGGGATTGGGAAGGAGAGCTGGGACTGGGAAAGAGAACTGGGATTGGGAAGGAGAGCTGGGACTGGGAAAGAGAACTGGGACTGGGAAAGAGAGCTGGGACTGGGAAAGAGAACTGGGATTGGGAAAGAGAACTGGGACTGGGAAAGAGAGCTGGGATTGGGAAAGAGAGCTGGGAAAGAGAGCTGGGACTGGGAAAGAGAGCTGGGACTGGGAAAGAGAGCTGGGACTGGGAAAGAGAGCTGGGAAAGAGAACTGGGACTGGGAAAGAGAACTGGGACTGGGAAAGAGAACTGGGACTGGGAAAGAGAGCTGGGACTGGGAAAGAGAGCTGGGATTGGGAAAGAGAACTGGGAAAGAGAGCTGGGACTGGGAAAGAGCTGGGAAAGAGAGCTGGGACTGGGAAGGAGAACTGGGATTGGGAAAGAGAACTGGGATTGGGAAAGAGAACTGGGATTGGGAAAGAGAACTGGGACTGGGAAAGAGAGCTGGGACTGGGTGGGCCCTGGGAACGAGGGGTTGGCTTTGTCTTTGGTAGATCGTGTGAAACTGCACCTGCACAATCCTCATATGATAAATGATGTGATTGTTAAATCTAATGATCGTTGATAATTGAATGTAATTATTGTTTGATCGTAATAAGAAAATCAGAATTGTGATAAATGATGTAATAGCAGCAGGAATCATACGGAAGGATGTTTGGTGGATTCATGGATGGATGAAATCAGTGCACACAATAGAACGACAGAGGTTTAATCATTAATATATAATTATATAACAAAAATGAGTATAAAACATTTTCATTTCAAATCCATGTCAGAGTCAGATTTGGGTTCACCCCTGATTCCTGAGCTCTCCTAAACAAAAGCACCTGGCACAGAATCATTCCATGATTCTACACCAACAAGGACATCCCATGATTTTATATTTGTGTATTTTATTTTTATGTCCCTGTTCTGCTCCGACCCCACCTCGTTCCTGTCCCTGGTTCTCCCTGCACTTGGATTGATCCCAGGGCTGGACAAACCCAACTTCCCATCCTCATCCTCAATTCCCTGTCAAAATTCCCCAAACCTTTTGAACTGGGCTGATCCAACCCAAATTTTGAATTCTTTTCCTCAAGACCCCGGCGCTCGTTCTGCTGTGGCTGCCACAGACCCAACTCTGCCTTCCCCAAGTTGTTTTCTTGTTGCTTTGCTATGGGAAAAGAGGATTATTCTGGTTGCAATTTCCATGGAAACAATTACCATAAAGTATTGATCGCCCAGGATAGATTGGGAAGCATGAAAGGATAGAGGTTGTCTCCATGGAAACACGGACATTTCGAGCTTTTTCTTCCTTTTAAGAAAAGAATTCTTTCCTTTCAACAAGTTTCTGGTCCAGTTGAAAAATAATTGTGTGGTTTTAATTAAAATTGTTGGTGTAATCAAGGGCCTGTTTTAATAGCGTTCTTAAATTGCAAGGAAAAGTCTGGAATGGCATTTTCCTAAAAAAAAAATAAAGGATTTGCATCATTTGCACAGAATTTTTCACATTAAAAAGTAGCTGAGCCACACCATTAACTGTCCATGAAAAACAGGGGAAAAATCGGCCTTTTCCTTCTGGAATTTAGGGATTTTTTTGGTAGGATTTGATTGTTTTCTAGGATTTCAATGGATTGATAAAGGAATCCTGGGGCAGCTGCAGGAGTTCAGCTCCTCAGGCTGGATTTGGTTCAGGAAGGGCTGAGGTTGGACTTGAATTCTGCTGATTTCAGATCTTTCATTCCCCATCTGAGAACCTTCAAGGCTTCATTGCTGGGGATGCTTTGGGCATTTCAGAAATTCCTTCAGGGAAATGATGGGAGAATGGATTGATCCCATTTATTGTTTCAGGAATGGTTTGGATGCTCCAACCTCAAATCCCAGAATCCCAGGCTGGTTTGGGTTGGAGGGACCTTCAAGCCCATCTTGTTCCTACCTGGACACCTCCCACCATCCCAGGCTGCTCCCAGCCCTGTCCTTGGACACTTCCAGGACACTTCCACAACCTCTTTGGATGAAAAATCCCCAAATTCCCCATCCTAACTGCCAGCCCGGAAATCATTCCAAGCTTTTCCCTGCGTGGTTCGGAACCAATGGAGACTTTGCAGAAGCCTTTAAAGGGATTTAGGAATCTGATGGAATTAAAAGTTTTCCCAGAGGAAAACCCTTGGAACATCCAAATCCCTGTGGAGGAGTCTGGGTTTGGAATGAAATGGACTTGAACGTCCCTTCCAACATGGAATCATGGAATGATGGAATTGTGGAGTCATGGAATCATGGAAGGATTTGAGTGGGAGGGACCTTCAAGCCCATCTTGTTCCTACCTGGACACCTCCCACCATCCCAGGCTGCTCCCAGCCCTGGCCTTGGACAATTCCAGGACACTTCCACAGCCTCTTGGGTTGAAAAATCCCCAAATTCCCCATCCTAACTGCCAGCCTGGAAATCATTCCAAGCTTTTCCCTGCGTGGTTTGGAACCAGTGGAGACTTTGCTGGAGCCTTTAAAGGGATTTAGAAATCTGATGGAATTAAAAGTTTTCCCAGAGGAAAACTCTTGGAACATCCAAATCCCCATGGAGGAGTTTGGGTTTGGAATGAAATGGACTTGAACGTCCCTTCCAACATGGAA
This sequence comes from Acrocephalus scirpaceus scirpaceus, assembly GCA_910950805.1. Classification (NCBI taxonomy): domain Eukaryota; kingdom Metazoa; phylum Chordata; class Aves; order Passeriformes; family Sylviidae; genus Acrocephalus; species Acrocephalus scirpaceus. The sequence continues at coordinate 1,622,538 of OU383779.1, read as the reverse complement.
TCATGGAATGATGGAATTGTGGAGTCATGGAATCATGGAATCATGGAGTCATGGAATCATGGAAGGATTTGAGTGGGAGGGACCTTCAAGCCCATCTTGTTCCTACCTGGACACCTCCCACCATCCCAGGCTGCTCCCAGCCCTGGCCTTGGACACTTCCAGGACACTTCCACAACCTCTTGGGTTGAAAAATCCCCAAATTTCCAAATTCCCCATCCTAACTGCCAGCCTGGAAATCATTCCAAGCTTTTCCCTGCGTGGTTTGGAACCAGTGGAGACTTTGCAGGAGCCTTTAAAGGGATTTAGGAATCTGATGGAATTAAAAGTTTTCCCAGAGGAAAACCCTTGGAACATCCAAATCCCCATGGAGGAGTTTGGGTTTGGAATGAAATGGGCTTGAACGTCCCTTCCAACGTGGAATCATGGAATGATGGAATTGTGCAGTCATGGAATCATGGAATCATGCACTCATGGAAGGATTTGAGTGGGAGGGACCTTCAAGCCCATCTTGTTCCTACCTGGACACCTCCCACCATCCCAGGCTGCTCCCAGCCCTGTCCCTGGACAATTCCAGGACACTTCCACAACCTCTTTGGATGAAAAATCCCCAAATCCCCAAATTCCCCATCCTAACTGCCAGCCTGGAAATCATTCCAAGCTTTTCCCTGCGTGGTTTGGAACCAGTGGAGACTTTGCAGGAGCCTTTAAAGGGATTTGGAAATCTGATGGAATTAAAAGTTTTCCCAGAGGAAAACTCTTGGAACATCCAAATCTCTGTGGAGGAGTCTGGGTTTGGAATGAGATGGGCTTGCAGGTCCCTTCCAACGTGGAATCATGGAGTCATGGAATCGTAGAGTCATGGAATCATGGAATGATGGAATCATGGAGTCATGGAATCATGGACTCATGGATTCATGGAGTCATGGATTCATGGAGTCATGGATTCATGGAGTCATGGAATCGTAGAGTCATAGAATCATGGAATGATGGAATCATGGAGTCATGGAATCATGAACTCATGGATTCATGGAGTCATAGAATCATGGAGTCATGGAGTCATGGAATCATGGACTCATGGAATCATGGAGTCATGGACTCATGGAGTCATGGATTCATGGAATCATGGAGTTATGGATTCATGGACTCATGGATTCATGGATTCATGGACTCATGGAATCATGGAGTCATGGAATCATGGATTCATGGAGTCATGGATTCATGGAATCATGGACTCATGGAATCATGGATTCATGGACTCATGGAATCATGGAATCATGGAATCATGGATTCATGGAATCATGGACTCATGGAATCATGGAATCATGGAATCATGGAATCATGGATTCATGGAATCATGAACTCATGGATTCATGGACTCATGGAATCATGGAATCATGGAATCATGGACTCATGGAATCATGGAATCATGGATTCATGGAATCATGGAATTATGAATTCATGGAATCATGGAATTATGAATTCATGGAATCATGGAATCATGGATTCATGGAATGATTTGGGTGGGAGGGACCTTCAAGCCCACCCAGTCGCACCCCTGCCATGGGAATGGATTATTTCTCTTTCTAGTTAAACACTCCTAAAGCTGATTTTTGTTTTTATGGCTTTTATCCACATTTCTGTACCAGACTCCAGGGAGTTTTTCATAATTCCCTTTTCTCAAAGCAAAGGTTCAGAGCTGACCTCACTTCCAGATCCTGCTCCACATCATTCCTTATGTTTAGATCTTAATCATTCCCAGCAAATCCAATATTTTTCCAATATTTATCCCTTTCTGTGCTCTGCCTTCGTGCTCTGGTTCCCTTCCTCAGCGTGAGAGCTGATCAATATTTAGTGTGATATAAATAAGTTCCTCGATACCACATTAAACATTCCATCAATTAAAATTCCTGCTAATTGAAGGCAAAACTTGTCAGTGTGATGAGAAACGAGTCCATTAAGGCAGGAAAAACGGCATTTAGGAAGGAATGGGATTGTTTTGGCAGCTACGAAACAATTGCAGCTTTTTCAGATTATTTTTAATTCTTTTCTACTCTTTTTAAGCTTTTTTTCCATGCAAATTGAGGGTGAGACCTTGCTGGGGAATTTGGGAATTCCATAAAGGGAGATGTGCAAACTCCTCCTTTCCAGCAGGAAACAATCAGGCTGTGGAGACAAAACAAAGATTTTTTTTTTTCATTCCAAGATATTTTTTTCCACCTTTTTTAGTGACATCAGCAGTGTCTGGGTTTTGTAACTTGGATTTGAATTGTTTCCAGTTGTACTTGGATTTATGGAGTTAATCCCTGGTTGGAATCACAGAATCCTGGAATGTTTTGGGTTGGGAAGGACCTTGTGGATGATCCCATGGGCAGTGACACCTTCCCACCATCCCACCTCAAATAAAACCGGGAATACTCCGTGTTTAATTCAGGAAATGAGGGGAAAAGCAGGAATGACTACACAGCAGATCTGCTGGAGCAAGGGGGAAGTGAGAGGATCCAGGGAAAGCTGAGGATGACGGAGCAGAGGAAAAGCAGGAGAAGATCCACGAGTGTGTGGGCTGGCAGAAAATGTGGATCAGCAGGAGATGGAGCAGTCTGGGGGGGCAGCAGGGGTGGGGGGATGACAAGGCAGGTATATAGAATTTATATGTATATAATTATATATATAATATAATATAATATAATATAATATAATATAATATAATATAATATAATATAATTATTCCAAAGAAGTGCCCTGGGAACCATCCCAGTTATGGAGAGGAGTCAAATGTGGAATGACCCTTTGGAAAATTGGGGTGGGAATTACATCCAGGGCTTTTGCATGGATGCAGAAATAGAACGGAGTGGATTCTTTTAAATTTTAGGGTGAATTCTTTTAACTTTCAGGGTGAACTCTTAAATTTCAGGGTGAATTCTTTTAAATTTCAGGTTGGATTCTTTTAAATTTCAGAGTAAATTCTTTTAAATTTCAGAGTAAATTCTTTTAAATTTCAGAGTGGATTCTTTTAAATTTTAGGGTGTATTATTTTAACTTTCAGTGTGAACTCTTAAATTTCAGGTTGGATTCTTTCAAATTTCAGGTTGAATTATTTAAAATTTCAGGGTCAAGTCTTTTAAATATGAGAGTGAATTCTTTTAAATTTCAGAGTGGATTCTTTTTAATTTTAGGGTGTATTATTTTAACTTTCAGTGTGAACTCAAATTTCAGGTTGGATTCTTTTAAATTTCAGGGCCAAGTCTTTCAAATTTGAGGGTGAACTCTTTTAAACTTCAGAATGAACTCTTTTAAATTTCAGAGCGAATTCTTTTAAAATTTCAGGGTGAATTCTTCCAAATTGATCTTTCCAGGTGATTTTTAACTAGAATTCCATTGGCATTTGATGAATCAATTTTCACATTTGTCACCCAAAGGTTTTCTTTGCTTCTCTCAGGTTTGTCACCTCAAGTTTGGCTTTTAACCCTGGCTCAGAGCATCCCAAAACACAAATATTCCAATTTATTTTCAGAGAATTCTTTTAAATTTCAGAGTGAATCTTTTTAAATTTGAGGGTGAATTCTTTTAAATTTCAGAGTGAATTCTTTTAAATGTCAGGATAAACTCTTCTAAATTTCAGGGTGAATTCTTCCAAATTGATCTCTTCAGGTGATTTTTAACTAGAATTCCATTGGCATTTGATGAATCAATTGAATGAATCAATTTTCCCTCCTGATTTTCCAGCTTTGTCACCTGAAGGTTTTCTTTGATTCTCTCAGGTTTGTCACCTCAAGTTTTACTTTTAACCCTGGCTTGGAGCATCCCAAACACAAATATTCCAATTTATTTTCAGAGAATTCTTTTAAATTTCAGAGTGAATTCTTTTAAATTTCAGGGTGAATTCTTTTAAATTTCAGGTTGGATTCTTTTAAATTTCAGGGTGAATTCTTCCAAATTGATCTCTTCAGGTGATTTTTAACTAGAATTCCATTGGCATTTTGATGAATCAATTGAGTGAATCGATTTCGCCTCCTGATTTTCCAGCTTTGTCACCTGAAGGTTTTCTTTGATTCTCTCAGGTTTGTCACCTCAAGTTTTGCTTTTAACCCTGGCTCGGAGCATCCCAAACACAAATATTCCAATTTATTTTCAGAGAATTCTTTTCAATTTCAGAGTGAATTCTTTTAAGTTTCAGGGTGAACTTTTTTAAATTTCAGAATGAATTATTTTAAATTTCAGGGTGAATTCTTCCAAATGGATCTTTTCAGGTGATTTTTAACTAGAATTCCATTGGCACTTTGATGAATCAATTTTCACATTTGTCACCTGAAGGTTTTCCTTGATTCTCTCAGGTTTGTCACCTCAAGTTTTGCTTTTAACCCTGGCTCGGAGCATCCCAAACCCCAAAAATTCCAATTTATTTTCCTTCCCAAAGACCAGAGCAATTCCTTTCCTGGTCACAATTCCGTGGGTTTATTGTTTGGGTGGACACAGAGCTTTTCCTCCTCCAATCCTGGAGAGAAATGATTTTCCTTGGGTTCTGCTCCCAATAAAACAGTTGGGATTTCACTAAAAATAGCCTGGGTTTAATTACAGACTTTTCTTTTCCCCAGGATTTGTGTGCTGGAGGTTGGCAGGGTTTTGTTTCCAAGGAAACACAAAGGCTCTGCACTCACCGTGCAGGAAAATGCCAGAGCCATTCCTGGGATTGGGGGAGCTCTCACCCCTCTGCCAGCCCCAAAATTCCCAAATTCCTGGGAATGGCAGGGTTGGAATTGCATGGATGGGCTGCTTCCCTCCATTGCTGGAGGAGGAAATCTCAGTGTCCACCTAAATGATAATTGTGCCAAGGAGAAAAATTCCTTTTGGGAAGGAAAATAAATTGGAATTTTTGTGGTTTGGGGATGCTCCAAGCCAGGGTTAAAAGCAAAACTTGAGGTGACAAATTTGAGAGAAGCAAAGAAAACCTTCAGGTGACAAATGTGAAATTGATTCATCAAAGTGCCAATGGAATTCTGGCTAAAAATCACCTGTAAAGATCCATTTAAAAGAGTTCACTCTGAAATTTAAAAGAATCCACCCTGAAATTTAAAAGAATCCACCCTGAAATTTAAAAAGGTTCACTCTGAAATTTAAAAGAGTTGATCCTGAAATTTGAAAAAATTCACCCTGAAATTTTAAATAATTCATTCTGAAATTTAAAAGGGTTCACCCTGAAATTTAAAAGAATCCACCCTGAAACTTAAAAGAATCTATCCTGAAATTTTTAAAAGAGTTCACCTTGAAATTTAAAAGAATGTATCCTGAAATTTAAAAGAATTCTCTGAAAATTAAATTGGAATATTTGTGTTTTGGGATGCTCCAGGCCAGGGTTGAAAGCAAAACTTGAGGTGACAAACCTGAGAGAATCAAAGAAAACCTTCAGGTGACAAAGCTGAAAAATCAGGAGGAAAAATCCATTCATTCAATTGATTTGTCAAAGTGCCAATGGAATTCTAGTTAAAAATCACCTGAAAAGATCCATTTGGAAGAATTCACCCTGAAATTTAAAAGAATTCATCCTGAAATTTGAAAGAATTCACTCTGAAATTTAAAATAATTCACTCTAAAATTTAAAAGAATTCTCTGAAAATAAATTGGAATGTTTGGATTTTGGGATGCTCTGAGCCAGGGTTAAAAGCAAAACTTGAGGTGACAAATTTGAGAGAATCAAGGAAAACCTTCAGGTGACAAATGTGAAAATTGATTCATCAAAGTGCCAATGGAATTCTAGTTAAAAATCACCTGAAGAGATCCATTTGGAAGAATTCAACCTGAAATTTAAAAGAATTCACCCTGAAATTTAAAAAGGTTCGCTCTGAAATTTAAAAGGGTTCATCCTGAAATTTAAAAGATTTCACTCTGAAATTTAAAATAATTCACCCTGAAATTTAAAATAATTCACTCTGAAGTTTAAAAGAATTCACCCTGAAATTTAAGAGAGTTCACTCCAAAATTTAAAAGAATCCACCCTGAAACTTAAAAGAATTCACTCTGAAATTTAAAATAATTCACTCTGAAATTTAAAAGAATTCTCTGAAAATAAATTGGAATTTTTGTGGTTTGGGATGCTCTGAGCCAGGGTTAAAAGCAAAACTTGAGGTGACAAACCTGAGAGAATCAAAGAAAACCTTCAGGTGACAAAGCTGAAAAATCAGGAGGGAAAATCCATTCATTCAACTGATTCATCAAAGTGCCAATGGAATTCTAGTTAAAAATCACCTGAAGAGATCAATTCGGAAGAATTCAACCTGAAATTTAGAAGAGTTCACCCTGAAATTTAAAAGAATTCACCCTCAAATTTGAAAGAATTCACTCTGAAATTTAAAAGAATCCACCCTGAAATTTAAGAGAATCCACCCTGAAATTTAAGAGAATTCACCCTGAAATTTAAAAGACTTTGGTCTGAAATTTAGAAGAATTCATCTTGAAATTTAAAAGAATTCACTCTGAAATTGAAAAGAATTCTCTGAAAATTAAATTGGAATTTTTGTGTTTGGGATGCTCTGAGCCAGGGTTAAAAGCAAAACTTGAGGTGACAAACCTGAGAGAATCAAAGAAAACCTTTGGGTGACAAATGTAAAAAATCAGGAGGGAAAATCCATTCATTCCCTGGAGGATTTGGCTGTAAGATCCCTCCCAACCCAAACCATTCCAGGATTATTTTGGGAATAATTTGGGAGCCGTTGTTTTTATGTGTTGCAGGTATGGGAAAGGGCAGAGCAGAGACTTCCCAATTCCATCCCCTGAAATCAGGGAAATGGGAGCACTAAAAACAATCTGAAAATCCTAAAAATGGGAAAACAACTTGGGAAGAGCCCAGATGCCAGAATCCAAAAATTTTTGTGTGAGTTTAGGGAGGATTTTTTTGGGAAAATCTTTGGGAAGAGCCTCTCCTCTCCCTGTTGTGAGATAAGGATTTTTAGAGGGTTGGGAATTGCAGTTAAATCCGTAAATGCACCATATGTGAGACGTGGAATATTCTGGGATTTGGGATTAAATCCCTCAAAGGCCTTGAAAATTCCCTGAAAATTGCTCTGGGATCATTTCCCCACCACATCCAGAGCTGCAGGGACATCCCAAATCCAGTGGAGGATGAGGGGGGTAATTAATTAATTTATTAATTAATCTCCCTGCCATTACAGCCGCCATAAATAATTCAGTTTATTGGACAAACCCACCTGAAGATGGATTTTAATCCCAATTTTCATGAGGAATTTTGTCCTGCCCGTGTGGAAAAATGAAAGGAGGAATTTGTTGTGTTTTCAGTTGGTTTATGGAAGTTTTTAACTCTTTTTATCTGAGGGAAGCTAATTAATCCAATTATTTGGTATTTTTGGAAGGCAAGAAAATAGAAGATTTTATTTAACTTATTTCTTTTTTTTTTTTAAATAGTTATTTATCAACTTTATTTATTTATTTACTTTTTAAAAAAAATTCTTCCTGGTATTTTATAAAGTGCTTTTTTTTTTTTTAATAGTTCTTTATAAATTTTATTTATTTATTTACTTACTTTTTAAAAAAAATTCTTCCTGGTATTTTATAAAGTGCTTTTCTTTTTTTTTTTTTTAATAGTTATTTATAAACTTTATTTATTTATTTACTTTTTAAAAAAAAATTCTTCCTGGTATTTTATAAACTGCTACGATGCAAAACTTGGTTAAAGTCCAAAAATAGAAAACATCAGCTGGGCAGAATTGTTATGAGAAAAAAGTATTATTTACCTCGATTGTTTTGAGAAAAAAGTATTTTTTACCAGAAAAAAGTATTTTTTACCTCGATTTTTTTGAGAAAAAAGTATTTTTTACCTGGATTGTTATGAGAAAAGAGTATTTTTTACCTGGATTGTTTTGAGAAAAAAGTATTTTTTACCTGGATTGTTTTGAGGAAAATAGTATTTTTTACCTAGATTGTTTTGAGAAAAAAGTATTTTTTACCAGAAAAAAGTATTTTTTACCTAGATTGTTATAAGAAAAGAGTATTTTTACCTAGATTGTTATGAGAAAAGAGTATTTTTACCTAGATTGTTTTGAGGAAAACAGTATTTTTTACCTAGATTGTTTTGAGGAAAGTGTATTTTTTACCTAGATTGTTATGAGAAAAAAGCATTTTTTACCTAGATTGTTTTGAGGAAAACAGTATTTTTTACCTGGATTGTTATGAGAAAAGAGTATTTTTTACCTGGATTGTTTTGAGGAAAAAACCTTATTGGGAATATTTCCTTTGGGAAAGATTTAACAGTTGCTAACAGGCTAAAAAATCCTTTCAGGCTCAGAAATTCAGGCTCACCTTGAGGATTCCCCCCTGCCACCAAACCCGACAGAATGGGAAATATTGTAAAATATTATAAATATTATAAAATATTATTTTATAAAATATAAAATATAAAATATTGTAAAATATTTCCATGCAGATGGATTGTGCTCCAAGGAACTGGAGGGAGGATGGGAATTAGGAGAAAGGAGCAATCCAAGGGAAGCGCTGCTGTTCCCGGCTCCTGGCAGGAAATCGCTCCCGGATTTTCAGCTTGCTTGTTTGAACACCAAATGTGTAAAAACCCAGCCCTGCTCCTCTCCAGGAGGTGGGAAAGCTCTGGAGAGCTTCAGGGAAAATAAAAAAAAAAACCTGTGGGGGTTATAAGTCACAATATTGTGACCTATTCCAGAGGTAGAGATTTTATTCCTGGGTAAATCGGTGCTGTGGAGGAGGAGCAGGGAAGGCAGGGAAGGTTTGGGATGATCGGGGCCTGCCCAGCCCCATCCTGATCCTTGTGGGGAGATCCGGGGCTTTGTGCTGGGGTCTGAACCCAAATAACCCAAATCCAGCTGGGGATGCTCCGGGCAGGGTTTGGGGCCAGATCCTAACAGAAAGGGTCGGATTTGGGGTCAGATCTTAACACAAAGGATCAGATTTGGGGTCAGATCCTACCACAAAGGATGGGATTTGGGTTCAGGTCCTACCACAAAGGATGGGATTTGGGGTCAGATCCTAACAGAACAAAGGATTGGATTTGGATTTGGGTTTGAATCCTACCACAAAGGATCGGATTTGGATTTGGGTTCAGATCCTACCACAAAGGATCAGATTTGGGGTCAGATCCTATCACAAAGGATCGGATTTGTGGTCACATCCTAAGACGAAGGATTGGATTTGGGTTCAGATCTAACACAAAGGATCAGATTTGGGGTCAGATCCTAACACAAAGGATGGGATTTGGATTTGGGTTCGGATCCTAACACGAAGGATTGGATTTGGATTTGGGTTTGAATCCTAACACAAAGGATTAGATTTGGATTTGGGTTCGGATCCTACCACAAAGGATGGGATTTGGAGTCAGAGCCTAACAGGAAGGATTGGATTTGGGGTCAGATCCTAACACAAAGGATGGGATTTGGGTTTGAGTTCGGATCCTACCACAAAGGGTCAGATTTAGGTTCAGATCCTAACACGAAGGATTGGATTTGGGGTCAGATCCTAACAGAAAGGATTGGATTTGGGGTCAGATCTAACACAAATGATCGGATTTGGGGTCAGATCCTACCACAAAGGGTCAGATTTGGGTTCAGATCCTAACACGAAGGATGAGATTTGGGGTCAGATCCTAAAAGAAAGGATGGGATTTGGGTTTGGATCCTACCACAAAGGATCGGATTTGGGGTCAGATCTAACACAAAGGATCAGATTTGGGGTCAGATCCTAACACAAAGGATGGGATTTGGGTTCAGATCTAACACAAATGATCGGATTTGGGGTCAGATCCTAACACAAAGGATCAGATTTGGGGTCAGATCTAACACAAAGGGTCAGATTTGGGGTCAGATCTAACACAAAGGAAATGCCCCATGGGGGTTTCTCACTCACCCAGGAACATCCCAGGGCTCCGTTTCCCTCCTGGCCTGGAAAAAGGAAAAGAATTCCAGTGCCAGGCATTCCTTTGGCAGCTGCTTCTCCAGAGGGATTCCCTGGGGGAGAGTCCGAGCTTGGAGAGCTGGGGAGGCCCCAGGGTGCTGGGGAGGAGAGATGGAGCATCCTGGATCATCCTGGATCATCCTGGATCATCCTGGATCGTCCTGGATCGTCCTGGATCGTCCTGGATCATCCTGGATCGTCCTGGATCGTCCTGGATCGTCCTGGATCGTCCTGGATCATCCTGGATCATCCTGGATCGTCCTGGATCGTCCTGGATCGTCCTGGATCATCCTGGATCGTCCTGGATCATCCTGGATCGTCCTGGATCATCCTGAGGGATCCTGAGGGGTCCTGAGGCACCGGGAATTTGCAGCTGGAGGAGGTTTGGGAGGGACCTTCTGGATCTGCAGGAGTCCCTGGCAGGAGGGGTCGGTTTGGGATCAGGCTCTGCTCCCAGGAATGGCCTGAGGGAAGGGTCAGCTTGGATACCAGCAGGAATTTCTCCATGGAAAGGGTGTCAGGCACTGGGAAGGGCTGGAATTCCCATCCCAGAGGTGTCCAAGGAATTCCTGGGGATGGGGACAAGGCAGGGTTGGGCACGGCTGGGACTCAATGACCTTGCAGGGCTTTTCCAGCCTCACTGATCCATGAATTCCAGCACTTTTCCCTGTTTTGTTTCATTTTGTTCCATCCAGCACTGAGGGAATATCTGCTCTCCCAAGACGTGGAGCACCAAAGAAATTTCACTTTAGGCCCCAAAGTTCGTGGCATTTTCTGCTCCTGGAATTGTTTCCACGCTGGGAACCCTGCAGCAGCTTCTGCCCAAACCCTGAGAGCTCCAGGGGCTGGAAGGAGCCACAGTGGGACATAAAACCCCATAAAACTCCCTGAGGATGCAATAAAAGGGGAGGGAGGTCAGGATTTAACGCAGCTGGGGAGTTGGGAATGTGCTGGGAGCAGGAGCTGCTCATTCCCAGCTCCCAGGGCTCCATCAGGGAATGCTGGAATGGTGTCAGCAGAGCTGGTGTTGATGGAAAATAGATCCAAACATTCATTAATTGCCAGCTCAGCCAGCCCCAGACCCCTCTGCACGAAGCAGCTGCTGCCGTTGAGTCACTGGGTTGGAAACTCTTCAGGAACTTTGCAGGGATGAGATTTTTTCCTTCTTTTTTTTTATTTCCATGTTTTCATTCCCTCTGCTCCTGGGACAGCTTTTCCTGCTCTGTCCCACTCCCCCCAGCCCAGTCTGGCAGCTCTGGCTCCCAGTTTGGCCCCTCTGGGTGAAGGGATTGCTTGGGAAATCCTCCTCTCCCACGCTGAATTCCTGGGATTGAGCGTTACCGGCCGGAAAATGGGATTTTATTTATGGGAAGGGAAGTGTTGGTGGGAAGGATGGAGGTGATGAGTCTGCCTGGGGAAGGGGAATGGTCCTGGGGAAGGGGAATGGTCCTGGGGAAGGGAAATGGTCCTGGGAAGGTGAAAGGTCCTGGGGAAGGGAAATGGTCCTGGGAAGGTGAAAGGTCCTGGGGAAGGGAAATGGTCCTGGGGAAGGAAAATGGTCCTGGGGAAGGTGAAAGGTCCTGGGGAAGGGAAATGGTCCTGGGAAGGTGAAAGGTCCTGGGGAAGGGAAATGGTCCTGGGAAGGGAAGGTCCTGGGAAGGGAAATGGTCCTGGGGAAGGGGAATGGTCCTGGGGAAGGGAAATGGTCCTGGGGAAGGGAAATGGTCCTGGGGAAGGGGAATGGTCCTGGGGAAGGGAAATGGTCCTGGGGAAGGGGAATGGTCCTGGGGAAGGGAAATGGTCCTGGGAAAGGGGAATGGTCCTGGGGGCGCTTTGGGGTTGGATTTGTGGAGCACAGGTCGGGCTGGGCTGAGAGCAGAAAAATGACTTTGAGGGATCCCATTCTTGGAAAACACCAAGTGTTTGTGCCATCTCCTGAGAGTTTTTATCCAGAGCTCTGGAAACTGAGAGGAACCTTCTGGAATGAGTCCAGGAGCCAGGCTGGGAGAGCTGGGGGTGCTCACCTGGAGAGGAGAAGCTCCAGGGAGAGCTGAGAGCCCCTGGCAGGGCCTGAAGGGGCTCCAGGAGAGCTGGAGAGGGACTGGGGACAAGGGATGGAGGGACAGGACACAGGGAATGGCTGGAAGTTGAAACAAGGTAGATTTAGGTGGATATTGGGAAGGAATTCCTGGCTGGGAGGGTGGGGAGAAGCTGGAATAGAATTCCCAGAGCAGCTGTGGCTGCCCCTGGATCCCTGGAACGTCCAAGGCCAGGTTGGAACAGCCTGGGACAGTGGAAATGTCCCTGGAAGGTGACACTGGGTGGGATTTAATTCCCCATCCCACCCAAACCATTCCAAGATTCCAGGATTTAATGCTGCAGCACCTGGCACACAAATCTCCTGCAGATTTCAAGCCACCCTACTCGTTATTTACCCGATAGAATTCCCAAATTTCTGAAAAATCCCATAGATTATCTGAAAATGAGGATTTATGGGCTAATTATTGTGAGTGGATCTGTGTTTTGGGAGCTGAAATAAGTTTATTTTTCAGGGTTTCACAGAGAATGGTGGTGTTTATTGTCAGGGTTGGCAAAATAATATTCCTGGAGCTCTTGGGCAGCCTGTTCAGGAAAAAAGATGGAATTAGAATTGCAAATGAGGATTTCATCATCCTCAATCAGCGTGGCCAGGCAGGAGGGATGAATGAGGAGCTGCTCAGGAGCCCCAGGAATTGCAGCCACCCCAAATCAAGAAATTCCTTTGTGCTCCCCTCAGGGGAATGTGGCAAAAAAACCCCAGGAATTTCAATATTGGGGAAAGGATCGAAAGGAAAATGTCAGGAGAAGTGTGGGGGAAGCTCCTTTTGGGGTGGGTTTTGATGATCAGCTGGGGTGGTTGTGTGTGTTATCCCAATTATTCCAGAATTAGCAATGAGAGGGAAGAAAAATATCCCTGAAAACATAATTAGGGTTTATTTAATTGGGGTGAAACCCCAATATCCGGGGTGAAAATAATACCAATAATAACCCAAATAATATCTCAGTTCAGGTCTTGAATGTGGGAAAGCAGAGCAGGGAATCAGTTCCTTTTTACATTCTGTGCTTCTGCTTTATCTCAGAACTCCCCAAATATCCTCTGCTGTTTGTCAGGCACAGGGAACATTCCTGAGCCTCTCCAGGAGGGAATAAAGGTGCCTGAGCACGGGAGGCCTGGAGAGTTTCAGGCTGCTGCCTTATGTAACTTTGCTGAAAGATGTGGAAAACAAAAAAATTACAAAAAAAAAACCATTCCGGGCTGGTTTTCTGGTTTGTGTGAGATTTTTCAGGAGATGTTTGAAGTTTCCCTGGAGGAGCAGCGATGTTGGGGCTGCCAGCATGGCCTGGTGGGAGGAGGATCCTCGTTAGCACGGATTGCAGAGGTTAATTAATAAACAGACGGAATCTGGAGAGCCAAATGAACAATTTGGGGATTTGGGAAGTGTTTAGGAGCAGGAGAAAGGCCTGGTGGGTTCTGAGCTCAGCCCTGGGATTTTGTTCCTTTCTGTCCCGTTGATCCTGTAATTCCTGGAGTTTCACTTGGGATAATTATTGAATTGTCCAAGAAACTCCAGAGGAAAATCCCAGGGAATGATGATTGTCCTTCCCACCCAGGCACTCTGTGATTACTGCCACTGCAATCCTCCACCTCAAATTGGGGTGCTGGATGCAGGGAAAGGCTGGATTGTGAAGGGAAACACCAGGAAAACGGGAATGGGGAGGGAAAACACTCAAACTCGGCATGGTGGGGCTGGAAAAACCAACAGCTCATGGATGTGGCTGCTCCAGAATTAGCAGAGATTTAATTTTGGCTTTTTCCTCCCAAGAATAATGAGGAGAAGGTGGCAGATGTTCCTTCCACAGGGACAGGACACAGGGAATGGAATTAGATGGGATATTGGGAATGAATTCCTGGCTATGAGGGTATGGAGGGATGGAATAGAATTCCCAGAGCAGCTGTGGCTGCCCCTGGATCCCTGGAATGTCCAAGGCCAGGTTGGAGCCCCCTGGGACAGTGGAGGTGGAGATGGGATTTAAAGTCCCTTCCATCCCAACCCATTCCATGATCCCATGATTTGGAATGTCTGTGTGTATTTACCTCCATCCATGGATGTTGGGCACTTTTTCCATGGATAAAAAGGCAGAATTCCGTGGTCTCCACAAAATTCTTCACCACTGAGAGTAAAACTGGCTCCTGCCAAGCCAAAGTGGAGATGGAGCAAAGCCAAGGAGAGGCGCAAACTTTTGGGATATCCATCATCCATACTCCATCCTGATCTTTTCCTCATACCTTCCATTTCCCCCTATTTTTATAAAGTTTATTTTTAATATTTTTATCAATAACGTAAATAGAATAAAAATAGGGATTTATGCCTCATCTCCCAGTTAGAGGAGAGAACCCCACAGGTTTTTCCAGTCTGGAAAAGCTTTTCCTCAGCTTGGAGTGTGTCAGAGCAGCTGGGGGTGGAATGGCACCGCCATTCCCGGGATTTTTTAAATTGGATTTGGTGTCTTAATTGCTGAACCAGCTCGGGGTGAACTGCAGGGAGGGGGGATTGGATTGTCCCCCTGCTCTGTCCCCTTCTGCTGCCTTGGGAGTCTCATTCCCAAATGATTTCTCCCAAATCTGGGGGAGAAATAGGTGAAAATATGGGAAAAATATGGGGGGAAATGGGGAAAACATGGGAAAATATGGGGGGGAAAGGGGGAAAAATGGGGAAAAACATGGGAAAAATATGGGGGGAAATGGGGAAAAATAGGGGAAAACAGGAAAAATGTAGAGGAAAACATAGGAAAAATATGGGGGGAAGGGGGAAAAATGGGGAAAAACATGGGGGAGAAATGGGGGAAAACATGGAAAAATATGGGGGAAAATATGGGGGAAACATAGGAAAAATATGGGGGAAAATGGGGAAAAATGAGGGGAAACATAGGAAAAATATGGGGGAGAAATGAGGGGAAAGGGGGGGAAATGGGAAAAAATATGGGGGAAATATGGGGGAGAAATGGGGCAAAAACATGGGAAAACTATGGGAGAAACATGGGAAAAATATGGGAGAAATGGGGGAAAGGAGGAAAAATGGGAAAAAATATGGGGGGGGAAGGGGGAAAATGGGAATTACTGATGGCTGATGAAATTTCTCCCCCATATTTTGAAAGGAAAATGAAATCCCATTTCTCCATCACCTATAAACCCTCGTTTATCCATCCCCTCTACAAATCCATCCCCCATAAAAATCCCTTTTATTCCCCTTTCCCGGCGCCTTTGATCCCCGCTGATGGATCAAATCCCTCCCTTCGGTTGTCAAGGTGAAACGTCTGGACGCTTCAGGAGGGGGGGAAAAATAAAAAAAAACCCCGAACAACCCAAACCCGGCGAAGGGAAAAAAGTTGCGGTGTTCGCCTCGTCTCGGGTGCCGCTGAACTTTGTCCTTGCCCGGCCCCTTGGGGTTCCTTTGTCACCTTTGTCACCCCCGCGGGGTGCGGGCGGGGCAGAGCCCTGCCGGCATTGCTGATCCATCGCTGGATCGCTTTTCTTCCTTCCCCTCCATCCATCCATCCATCCATCCATCCATCCATCCATCCATCCATCCATCCATCCATCCATCCATCCGTGCTCGGCTCTCCCAGCTCTCCCTTTGTCCCCGCGTCCCCTCCCGGAATTTCGGGAGGCGCTCCCGGGGCGGATGCGGCCCCATCCCCACCCACCCACCCCGGCAGCCCTGACGTGTGGGGGGAACCGCGCCGGGTTCCGCGTGGAGCGGCGGCTTTGAGATCTCGTCAATCTTGTAAAATTCCATTTTATGCAGAGAGAGGGAAAGGAAGGAGAGACGGGCACACGGATCCGGCAGCGCCGCGCGGGGCGAGGCTGCGGCTGGCCGGGATTTTCCCGCAGGAGCAGCGGCAGCAGCAGCACCTGGATGGGGACGGACGGGGCTGGGAGGCCGGGCGGAGGCTCAGCCCGGCGGGCGGGGGACAGCGGTGACAGCGACAGTGACAGGAGCGCCGAGCACTCCGCTCTGGGCTGGCAGTGACCCCTGGCACAGCGTTCCTGCCTTTCCCTGCTTCGGCGGGATGGAGGATCCCGGCCTTTTCCCAGCCCAGCCCGCTCCCCGCTGCTTGTAGCCGCATCCCGGGAAATCTCATCCCTCATCCCTGATCCCCGCGGATGCTCCGCGGGAGGGACCCGCCGGCAGCGGGGGTTCTGCAGCGTCACAAAACTTTGCCTCGGCTCCGGAGAGGAAGGAGGGATGTGACCTGGAAAGGAGGAACAGGAAAAAAAAAGGGGGATGTTGCTGCAGCTTGGAAAAGCTTTTTTTTTTTCCTTCTCTTGTCTCAGGATCACTGCAAGGGATTATACAAATGAGAGCAGGAAGCTGCAGTCCAGGGGGGTGCCAGAAATAGATTTATTTTTTTCTTTCTCCTGCTAGAAATGAAGAGATTTGGGAGTCCGTAGAGGCTGTTCCAAAGGCACCCCCACTTTTTGCATTCCTCTAGAAAAGTGACATCCACCTGCGAGGGGAGCTGCCATGTAATCCCAAAGAGCCAAAACTCCGGGAAACATCTCCAAACAACTCCAGAGAGACCCAAGTTTGGGATTAGCAGGACATGTCCTGACTCTTTCCGGGCAGTGGAGGAGCAGGAGCAGCTGGGAAAATGTTAAATATTAATATTTTACCCAACCGCCGCCATTCGTGGATTTGGTGAGTACGCCATGGGCTCACTGGGCACAAAACCTTGGGAATCAGGATTTTTCCTGGCTCAGAAGCAGCTGCTGGATGGGAACGTGGATCAGGGGATCCCTGGAGCTGTGGGTTTGCTGGATATTTCCTCCTCTGCTCTCCCCTTCCCAGAGTTTGATTTGGGGCACCCTCGCGACGCCTCCGAGCGGGGACTGTGGGCACAGGGTGGGGAAAGGATGGAAAATTTCCTCTTGCCCTGCTTTATTTTCCTCCTCTCAGGTGTTTATGAACCTCGATTTTCCTTTAAAAAATTAATGAGTCCCTAAAACGTCCTTTGCTGGAGCTGTTCCACGGTGCCACCTCGGCTCCTGCTCCCTGTTGCATTTTAATGAGCAGATGGAGCAGCTGCTGCTGCTCTGCTCCGGCTGGGGCAGGGGGACAGGGACAGCACGGGGACATTCCAGAGGCATTTCCCAGCTTGGAGTTGGGAGATGGCACCAAAACCTCTTTTTATAGGCAAAGATCCGCTGGGGGAGTTCAGGGCTGGACTCTTGGGGTGGTGTGATCTTCCAGTGTGGATAATCTATGGAATCTTTAGGAATATACAGATTATTTTATATCCTGGTTATTCAAATCCTGCATTCTGTGGTCTCACCTGCACACAAATATTCGGGTTTTACAGAGAATTGAGTCTCTGTAATCTCATTTTGGTTTTTAATGTGGTAATCGTGGCTCTGGGATCAGCTACAGGTCAATGTTTGTACATGGGAATGAAAATATCCAGGCTCTGAGCCTTGGAATGGGGCTGGGTGCTGGGATTGGGTTCTCCAGGGCACGTCCTGCTGCTCCTGTGTGCATTCCAGGGATAAGAGAACGGGAAGGGAAAAGGAGAAGAGGAAAAACGCAGAGCCTGAGTTAAAATGATGGAATCCTGGAATGGGTTGGGTTGGAGATCATCTCATTCCATCCAGGGACACCTCCCACTGCCCCAGGCTGCTCCCAGCTGGCCTTGGGCACTGCCAGAGCTTCCCTGGGAAATCCATCCCAGGGAGGAATTCCTTCCCAATATTC
Organism: Acrocephalus scirpaceus scirpaceus; assembly: GCA_910950805.1. Taxonomy (NCBI): domain Eukaryota; kingdom Metazoa; phylum Chordata; class Aves; order Passeriformes; family Sylviidae; genus Acrocephalus; species Acrocephalus scirpaceus. The sequence goes on along the minus strand of OU383779.1, from coordinate 1,604,821 downwards.
CTTCCTAACACCCAATCTAACCCAACTTATCTTGGAATTTTTCCCTGGCTCCCACGTGTCATTGGTTTGGTTTGGAAAGTTCCTCCTGAGGAGGAGCCCCAATAAGCCAAGAAAGAGGAATGAGAGTTGGGAAGTGTTGGTTGATTTCCCAGATTTACAAATGAAGGGAAGAGGAGAGACTTTGTGCGTTAATTATGGACAAAATCAGTGCCCAAAGAGCCCAGGAAGTTATGGAAAAATGGATTTCCTTTGGAGAAAGGAGAACCCCATTCCTGTGGCTGCAAGAGGACAGAGAGAATTCATTTTAGCTCTGGGAGCTGACACAAACTCAGAGCAGCCCCAAAATCCCAGCAGGGGAGATTGTCAGGGACAGGCCTGGGACAGATCAGAGCTGTCAGATCAGGCAGGGGAGTTTCAGGTGATGGAAACTGAGCAGCTCCAAGGGAGCCTTGGCAGGGGGTGGATTTATGGAGGAAGGGATAAATTATCCCAAAAAATTCACTTCACCCGTGCCCAGGTGAAAGCAAAACCAGTTCTGGCCTAGCTGGAGTCAGGCTGAGCCTTGTTAAACCAGACCTGTGTAAGCTCACGGTGGGTGAGACTCGTGAATTCCTGCTTGAAATGTTCCCAGGGATTTCTTTCCTCTGGAATAAAGTTTTGGGCTCCTTCAGAGCTTCTCCCTGCTCTGTCCCATCATCCAAAGGAGATTTTTAGCTGGATTTCCCCCTGGCCTAGGGAAGGTGTGCTGCCCATGGCAGGGTTGGGTTAGAGGAACTTTCAGGCTCCATTCCAAACATTCCATGATTCCATGGATGGATTTATCTTCCATGCCCTCCCACAAGCCCAGGGGAGGAGCTGTGGTTTCCATCCCCTCGTGGACAGGGTGGGACCTTGGTCCCTGCAGCTTTTGGGGTGCAGAGGGGAGGGATCTGCTCTGTGCTGAGGGATTGGGATTTGGGACAGGTTTTGGGGAAATGGGAACTGGGATTGCACCAGCACAGCAATTCCTGCTGGAAAATGTGGGAATTCCTGGTGGGAATTTGTGGGGACTGCTCCAAACTCAGGCCTGGGCCTGCACTGGAGCTGCAGAGGCTGAGCTCTGTCCTGATAGGAAGTGCTGGGACCAAATCCCAGGAATTCTGAGAGCTCAGGAATTTTGGGGAGGTGCTCCACAGCTCCCGGGTGGCAGCTGCTGTGACAGCTCTTGCTGGAACACAAACAGATTTATCAGTGCCCTGATAATGGTGGCATCACAGTCACCCTGACCTTGACTCCCTCAGGCTGAGCTGCTGCCCTTGGGGGTGAGGCTGGAGGGGTTTTCCATAGGGTGGCACCACAATCATGGAATTTCTGGCCTTGGAAAAACCCTCAGGGACCCTTGAGTCCCCAAGTGCCACATCCACAGGGCTTTGAAACCCCTCCAGGGATGGGGACTCCCCTCCTGCTCTGGGCAGCTGTGCCAGGCTGGAAAGGAAAAAATTCCCCCAAATATCCCAATCTAAACCTCCTCTGGGACAACTTGGAGCTGCCTCCTGTTCCCTGGGAGCAGAGCCCGATCCCCCCCTCACAAATCTCACTTTGATTTTTATATTGACTTTCAAAATACTCAAGGTTTGCTCTGGGAATTAAAACTCCCCAAACCTGCAGGTTAAACCTCCCAGTCACCTTCTTTCCACGGATTTCAGCCGGATCTTAAACCATTTTGGTTTTCCTGACGGATTAATTCCGCAGCCTCCTATAAATAGGATTTCCAAGGGAGCAGGAGGTAGATTGGAGAGACAGAACTCTGAAATCTGCAGGCACAACTCAGAAAGGAGAGGCCAAATATTTCCCCTGTGCCTGGAGGGAGCACAAAGAGCTGCAGCACAGACAGGGAGAGGGAATTGGGGAGAAAAGGATGGGATTTAATTGGCAGCTGGGGATGGAGGGACCCCGGTGCAGGAGCAGGGTTGGTATTTAGTGACCTTTCCCTTCTCCTCAGGCTGGGCCCTTTCAAGTCCTTCCTGGCTGTGTTTTCCCGCTGCTTTTGAAAGGCAGGAGATAAGAGTTCCTGACGTGTTTGCATTTCCACATTTCCATTCGTTATCTTCACTTCCAGGGAAAGGATCTGGGTAGCCTCAGTGGGATGGGAAACTTTTCAGCTGAGCTCACGGACATCTCTGCCTGTCATGCACACAGAGCTGCTTTTCCAGGTTATTCCTCCTCCTCCTGCTGCTCCTGAGTCCTCCCTGGCTGCAGAGATCCCTTGGGATGGGCCTGGATGGAGGAGCTGCTCCCAGCCTGGCTTTGGTGTCCCCAGTGAGGTCCCCTGGGAGAGGTGACAGCCAGGGGTGAGCAGGAAGCCCCAGGGCTGCTTCCCCTGGGTTTTTGTGACTCCAGGAGGGCTTGGAGCTGCTGGAGCAATTCCAGAGGAAATCATAAAGGGAATGGGTCCAGGGATGGGATACAGGGAATCCAAAAGGAGGAGACTGACCAGGCTGGGAGAGCTGGGGGTGCTCACCTGGAGAGGAGAAGGGAAAACTCCAGGGAGAGCTGAGAGCCCCTGGCAGGGTCTGAAGGGGCTCCAGGAGAGCTGGAGAGGGGCTGGGGACAAGGGCTGGAGGGACAGGACACAGGGAATGGCTTCAAACTGAAAAAGTGGAGATTTGGGTGGGATATTGAGAAGGAATTCCTGGCTGGGAGGGTGGGGAGGGCCTGGAATAGAATTCCCACTGCCCCTGGATCCCTGGCAGTGTCCCAGGCCAGGCTGGAGCACCCTGGGACAATGGGAGGTGTCCCTGCCATGGCAGGGATGGAATCAGGGATTCCTTGAGGCCTTTCCCAACCTGAGCCATTCCTGGATCCTGTGAATCCAAACTCAGCTCTCAGCATCTCTAAAAATTCTGGAGCTTTTCCCAATCTTAGCAGGCTCAGGGATGCAGATTCCTGTTGGGAAAGCTTGAGCAGGATTTCTCCCCTAACCCTCTTCTCCAGGGGATAATAACTGGGATCTGGAATTCCTTTAGCTCCAATTCCCTAGCAGATCAGGCAAGCTCAGGCACTCAGCAGCACCACGATGCAAAAAGGAATTTCTTTTCTTCTTTCCAGCAGAAATTTAATAAAGGGAAATTTGGGTTTCCTGCTGGCCTGGAGTTTGTCACGCACAGAGAATCCCAGAAGTTGAGGGAATTGTTCTGTTCAAACACGGCCTCCAGGGCCTGTGATTTCCATCCTGAGAGCTCCCCCTGAGCCAGGCCCCTGCAATTTATCCCCTGGGAAGGTGGGAATGATGGAAGAGCTTTTCCAGGGGCTGGGCAACACTCAAGGAGAAATCCAGGTGCCCCCAGTGTCCCAGAGCAGGGCAGGGGGATGTGGGAACTCCCTCTGCCCCCCTAAGCTCAGCCTAAGTTTAATCCTAAGAACTAAACAAAGGATTTTCCCGTGATTTTCCCCATCCTGGCTTCCATAGGAGCATCCTCAGAGGGATCCAGGTGTGATTAAAAACAAAAAAACCTCTGCAATCCTAAACCTATCATCATCATCCTCATCCTCACCATCCCTGTGCTGTTCCAGTGCCCTGGGAATTCTGGGTTCTGAGGGATTCAGATCCCACCAGAGCAGAGCTCTGGGCTCAGACAGGGAATGTCTGGGCTGCTCAGTTTGAGGGCAGCTGCTACAAAAGGAAAGATTCTGGGGCTTGGAATCGTGGAATTGCGGGATAATAGAATTATAGAGTCATGGAATTGGGCAATAATGGGATCATGGAATCACAGAATAATAGAATCATGGAATTGGGGAATAATGGAATCGTGGAATCACAGGATCATGGAATAATAGAATAATAAAATCATGGAATCGGGGAATAATGGAATCGTGGAATCACAGAATAATAGAATTATAGAATCATGGAATTGGGGAATAATGGAATAATAGAATCATGGAATCATGGAATTAGGGAATAATAGAATCTCGGAATTGGGGAGTAATGGAATCATGGAATAATAGAATCATGGAATCATGGAATTAGGGAATAATAGAATTATAGAATTACGGAATTAGGGAATAATAGAATCTCGGAATTGGGAAATAATAGAATCACAGAATCTTGGAATAATGAAATCAGGGAATCAGGGAATAATGGAATCATAGAATCCTGGAACTGTGGAATAATGGAATCATGGAATCACAGAATCCTGGAATCATGGAATAATAGAATCATAGAGTCATGGAATTGGGGGATAATGGGATCACAGAATCTTGGAATAATGGAATCAGGGAATAATAGAATCATGGAATCACAGAATTAGGGGATAATAGGATCAGAGAATCACGGAATTGGGGAATAATGGAATCTTGGAATCATGGAATTAGGGAATAATAGAAGCATAGAATCATGGAATTGGGGAATAATGGAATTGTGGAATCATAGAATCCCGGAATAATGGAATTAGGGAATAATAGAATCATAGCATCACAGAATCCTGAAATCATGGGATCATGGAATGATAGAATCATAGAATCACGGAATTAGGGAATAATCGCAGCATAGAATCATGGAATTAGGGAATAACAGAAACATAGAATCAGAGAATTGGGGAATCATGGAATCATGGAATCATAGAATCACGGAATCAGGCATAATAGAATCCTGGAATCCCAGAATATCCTGAGCTGGAAGCGGCCCAGAGGGTTGAGCCCATCCTTTATCACAGAACACCTTCATTCCATGCACTAGGAATTTATTTCGTTTAATGAGGGTGGGAAAATCCCTCCCTGAACCGTGTGAACTGCAATGGAAAACTCCATCCCATCCCTGTGGGAGCTCACACAGTGTCCAAAATCTCCATCCCACCCTTCCAGGAGCTCACACATAGTGTCCAAAATCTCCATCCCATCCCTGTGGGAGCTCACAGTGTCCAAAATCTCCATCCCATCCCTGTGGGAGCTCACACAGTGTCCAAAATCTCCATCCCATCCCTGTGGGAGCTCACACAGTGTCCAAAATCTCCATCCCATCCCTTTGGGAGCTCACAGTGTCCAAAATCTCCATCCCATCCCTGTGGGAGCTCACAGTGTCCAAAATCTCCATCCCATCCCTTTGGGAGCTCACACAGTGTCCAAAATCTCCATCCCATCCCTTCCAGGAGCTCACAGTGTCCAAAATCTCCATCCCATCCCTTTGGGGCACACACAGTGTCCAAAATCTCCATCCCATCCCTTTGGGGCACACACAGTGTCCAAAATCTCCATCCCATCCCCTCCAGGAGCTCACACAGTGTCCAAAATCTCCATCCCATCCCTTTGGGAGCTCACACAGTGTCCAAAATCTCCATCCCATCCCTTTGGGGCACACACAGACTCCAAAATCTCCATCCCATCCCTTTGGGAATACACACAGTGTCCAAAATCTCCATCCCATCCCTTCCAGGAGCTCACACAGTGTCCAAAATCTCCATCCCATCCCTTTGGGAACACACACAGTGTCCAAAATTTCCATCCCATCCCTTTGGGAGCTCACACAGAGTCCAAAATCTCCATCCCATCCCTTTGGGGCACACACAGTGTCCAAAATCTCCATCCCACCCCTCGGGGAGCACACACAGTGTCCAAAATTTCCATCCCATCCCTTTGGGGCACACACAGAGTCCAAAATCTCCATCCCATCCCTTTGGGGCACACACAGTGTCCAAAATTTCCATCCCATCCCTTTGGGAGCTCACACAGTGTCCAAAATCTCCATCCCATCCCTGTGGAAGCACACAGAGTGTCCAAAATCTCCATCCCATCCCTTTGGGAGCACACACAGTGTCCAAAATCTCCATCCCATCCCTTTGGGGCACACACAGTGTCCAAAATCTCCATCCCATCCCCTTTGGGAGCTCACACAGTGTCCAAAATCTCCATCCCATCCCTTTGGGAGCTCACAGTGTCCAAAATCTCCATCCCATCCCTGTGGGAGCTCACAGAGTCCAAAATCTCCATCCCATCCCTTTGGAACACACACAGAGTCCAAAATCTCCATCCCATCCCTTTGGGAGCTCACAGTGTCCAAAATCTCCATCCCATCCCTTTGGGAGCTCACAGAGTCCAAAATCTCCATCCCATCCCCTCCAGGAGCACACAGTGTCCAAAATCTCCATCCCATCCCTTTGGGGCACACACAGTGTCCAAAATCTCCATCCCATCCCTTTGGGGCACACACAGTGTCCAAAATCTCCATCCCATCCCTTTGGGGCACACACAGTGTCCAAAATCTCCATCCCATCCCTTTGGAGCTCAGAGAGACCAAAATCTCCATCCCACCCCTCTGGGAGCACACACAGTGTCCAAAATCTCCATCCCATCCCCTCCAGGAGCTCACACAGTGTCCAAAATCTCCATCCCATCCCTTTGGGAGCTCACAGTGTCCAAAATCTCCATCCCATCCCTCTGGGAGCTCACAGAGTCCAAAATCTCCATCCCATCCCTTTGGGAGCTCACACAGTGTCCAAAATCTCCATCCCATCCCTTTGGGAGCACACAGGGGTTCCAAAATCTCCATCCCATCCCTTTGGGAGCTCACAGTGTCCAAAATCTCCATCCCATCCCTTTGGGAGCTCACAGTGTCCAAAATCTCCATCCCATCCCTTTGGGAGCTCACAGTGTCCAAAATCTCCATCCCATCCCTTTGGGAGCTCACAGTGTCCAAAATCTCCATCCCATCCCTTTGGGAGCTCACAGTGTCCAAAATCTCCATCCCATCCCTTTGGGGCACACACAGAGTCCAAAATCTCCATCCCATCCCTTTGGGGCACACACAGTGTCCAAAATCTCCATCCCATCCCTCTGGGAGCTCACACAGTGTCCAAAATCTCCATCCCATCCCTTTGGGGCACACACAGAGTCCAAAATCTCCATCCCATCCCTTTGGGAGCTCACACAGTGTCCAAAATCTCCATCCCATCCCTTTGGGAATACACAGTGTCCAAAATCTCCATCCCATTCCTTTGGGAATGCACACAGTGTCCAAAATCTCCATCCCATCCCTTTGGGAGCTCAGTGTCCAAAATCTCCATCCCATCCCTTTGGGAATACACACAGTGTCCAAAATCTCCATCCCATCCCTTTGGGGCACACACAGTGTCCAAAATCTCCATCCCATCCCCTCCAGGAGCACACACAGTGTCCAAAATCTCCATCCCATCCCTTTGGGAGCTCACAGTGTCCAAAATCTCCATCCCATCCCTTTGGGAGCTCAGAGAGACCAAAATCTCCATCCCATCCCTTTGGGAGCTCACACAGTGTCCAAAATCTCCATCCCATCCCTTCCAGGAGCTCACAGTGTCCAAAATCTCCATCCCATCCCTTTGGGAGCTCACACAGTGTCCAAAATCTCCATCCCACCCCTTTGGGGCACACAAAGTGTCCAAAATCTCCATCCCATCCCCTTTGGGAGCTCACACAGTGTCCAAAATCTCCATCCCACCCCTCTGGGAGCTCACAGTGTCCAAAATCTCCATCCCACCCCTCCGGGAGCTCACACAGAGCAGCAAATTTCCATTTCCAAATCCTTCACAGCATTTCCATTGTCTTGGCTCGGTTTATCACAGAATTCCAGCCCGGAATGGAGCTGGAGACACCCTGAAACCCCCCCTGATCCACGGGCAGGGCTGTGCCCCTCGCTGCTCGTTTTAATCTCCTTCACATCCATTGACAAACTCGCTGAAGGGTGTGAAGAAAAGCGAACAAAGCAGCAAGAGAGGGAAAAAAAGAAACAAAAAAAAACCCCCAGGAGCCGCCAGGTTTTGCAGCCTCTCCTTGCTGAGTTCACCAGACGCGCTTTGAAAGCTCCCGCTGACGTCAATGGAGCGGCGGAATGGGAGCATCCGCACATCCCAAAAAAAACCTTCCCAAAAACCTTCCCAAAAACCTCCCCGGCACTCTGGGAATCGCCTTTGTCCAGCCCCATTAACAACAACTCTGTTAAGGATGAGCTAAAGCCCTAACGCTGCTCGTTAAATGCTGGAGTTTTCAATTTTTTCTTTATTTCTTTTTTATTTTTTTTTTTTACCAGAGATTAAAAAAAAAACAAATTTCAAAGTGATCAAATTATTGCTTGGCTTCAAAAAGGGTTTAATAATCGTTTTATAGGGTCTGTTCATCGTTTTATAGGGTTTGTTTCTCCCCAATCCCGGTGATTTGGGTGCTTTTTTTTTGATGTAAACTCTTATTTATGAGTCTCATTTTTTTTATGTAACTGTAAATTCTAGGGCAGAAAATGCCTGCGAGCCTTTCAGAGGAGTTTCTCCATTTTTTTTTAGCTTTTTGTTGGAAGGAAAAGCCTGGGAAAAACGCTTTAATTGTCTCCATGTGGGAATGCTGCAGAGGAGCTCGGTGGGTGACACTGAGCTGATGGATTATTTGGAATTAAATATAAACAGCAAAAATTCCTTAAAACTTCCCACTGCAATCCCAGGGATGATGCCAGAGCCAGGCCAAGCTCCTCCTGCTCGGGATGGGGTCTGCCTGGAAAGTTCCTGGAGAATTGGAGGGGATTTGGGGAACAAACCAGGAGCTGAATCCCACTGCTGGAATTCCTGGATGAAGCAGGATTCCTGCTCCATCCCACAGATCCCGGAGGTTTTTTAGGGATTGTCTCACTCCAGCCAACCTTTCTGCTTAAATCTGAGCACGGGACAGCCCCCACGGAGCACGGGAGTGGGAAATGATGGGAAAAATGGGAATGAGGTGTTGGGATAGAGCAGGGAATCATAAAGGAATAAATTAAATTATTTTCACTCTCTGTAGCACTGTGGGAAATGAAATTCCCGAGTTTGTTCAGGCTGGGATAGGGAAGGCAGCAGGAGAACTCTGCAAACCCACTGGATTCCTCTGGTTGGGATGAAAGCATCCCAAAATCCTGGAATGGTTTGGGAATGCCCTGGAAGCTCCTGGGGGCAGGGCTGGATCCCAGAGCCCCTGGGAATGCTGAGGAGGTTCCAATCCCTGCCTGGGTTCCCTTCCAAAACCCATCCAGGAGTTTTCTGGGGAGAGGCTGATCCTGGCTGACCCCGGGCTGGGCTGCCAGGGGGAAATGGAACTTGACAGGAGAGAAAACAAAAGAATCCAAAGCCAGGGGCAGCTCGGGAGGAGCAGGTGGGGCTGTGGGACTGCAGCTTTGCCATGGGTTTATTCCCTAAATTAACTCCTCAGTTTATTCCCAAAATTAACTCCTGGGTTTATTCCCGAAATTAAATCCTGGGTTTATTCCTGAAATTACTCCTGGGTTTATTCCTGAGATCAACTCCTGGGTTTATTCCCAAAACCAGCTCCTGAGTTTATTCCCTAAATTAACTCCTCAGTTTAATCCCAAAATTAACTCCTGGGTTTATTCCCAAAATTAACTCCTGGATTTATTCCCAAAATTAACTCCTGGGTTTAATCCCAAAATCAGCTCCTGGGTTTATTCCCATAATCAGCTCCTGGGTTTATTCCTGAAATTACTCTTGAGTTTAATCCCAAATTTACTCCTGGATTTATTCCTGAAATCACCTCCTGGGTTTATTCCCAAAATTAACTCCTCAATTTAATCCCAAAATTAACTCCTGAGTTTATTCCCAAATTTACTCCTGGTTTTATTCCTGAAATCACCTCCTGGGTTTATTCCTGAAATTACTCCTGAGTTTAATCCCAAATTTACTCCTGGGTTTATTCCTGAAATCAGCTCCTGGATTTATTCCTGGAATCAGCTCCTGGGTTTATTCCCAAAATTAACTCCTGGATTTATTCCTGAAATCAACTCCCAGGTTTATTCCCAAAATCACCTCCTGGGTTTATTCCTGAAATCAGCTCCTGGTTTGTTCCCCAAATCCCCTCCATTTCTCCAGGAACTTTCCAAGCAGACTCCATCCCGAGCAGGGGGAGCTTGGCCCAGCTCTGGCACCATCCCTGGGATTGCAGTGGGAAGTTTTAAGGAATTTTTGCTGTTTTAATTCCAAATAAACCTGAGCAATTCCTGTAAGGAGCAACAACAAAACCAAACCTAAATCTGTGGAGATTTCCACAACTCTGAAACTTTGTAAAAATTCCCACTTTTCTGATGGAAGATTCCCACATTTCCGTATTCTGGTTTTTTAGGTTTGCCTGGATTGGGGATCAGCAGGAAATTTGGGGTCTGGTACAAATGGCACAGGTGGGATTTGGGATTAGGGAATTCCCCTTTCATGTCCCTTTGCTTCCCAAGGATCTGCTGGATCCCAGGGATTGGGGGATTCTAGGAAATGTCCCAGGGAGGGGATGGAGCTCCAGGATATTCCAGGCTGATGTTTCTCCCTGTTTTTTTTGGATGGAAGCCATAGGTGTAGGTTTGCTGGTGAAATAGGAGTGAAATGAATCAATCCAAAGGATTGCATTCCTTTATAAAATATTTTTAGGAGCCGTGGATGAAGCACAGTGGGTTGATGATAAAAACTCTTGGAATTATTGTATTTTTGATGATTTTTTGGGTAGGAACACAGGAAAAACAGAGGATTGGGAAAAGCAAATATGGTTGGAAAAGGTGCCTGGGTAGCGGTGGGAGTTCTTGCTCCCAAAGGATTGAACTTTTCCATGGGCAAAAAAGCAGATTTTTTTTTCTGCCAAAAAAGCAGATTTGCCTCATTGGGAGCAGCAGATTCCGTGGAGCCTTTGGATTTCAGGGGTTTGGAAGGCCCAGCAGGAGCTGGGATCAGTGGGATTGTCCTGGGAGTCAGGGAATTGGACAGACAGGGATATTTTGGCTTTCAGGAGAGCACAAAATACAACTTGGAGTACTCGAGCTGAGGCTCCCAACTCGAGGGGAGCTGAGGAGGAGAGTGAGGAGGAGATCCAGGAGCACCCATGGGATCCCACAGGGCCTGGCAGCTCCAGGATCCCCCAGGATCATCCCAGGGAGGGATTTGGGTCTGCAGGAGGCTGAGGAGAACTCCTGGTGTGGAAAGGTTGGAGAAGTGCTAAATAAACACTGGGGCTGCTGCGTGGTGGAGAAGGGGAGGGAGCCGGGACGGGCTGGACGTGGGTGGAGGGAAAGGTGAAATGAGGATGAACCCAAAAGTGCCGGGAATAACGTGAGAAATGAAGTGGAAGCCTGGGAAGGACCCCCCGGAGCAGCAGCCGCGGTATCTAGGGCAGCACTGACGTCTTTGCTGGGAAGGCAGAGCCGCCCGCAGGAGCTCCGGGCTGGAGCAGCAGAGGAGGCAGGGGGGGCTGGGGGGGCTGGGGGGGTCTCAGGTGAGGCCCCACCTGCAGAGCTGCCCCAGCCCAACACAGGAGGGACCTGGAGCTGCTGGAGAGAGCCCAGAGGAATCCCTGGAGCTGTTCCAGGAGCCAGGCTGGGAGAGCTGGGGGTGCTCACCTGGAGAGGAGAAGCTCCAGGGAGAGCTGAGAGCCCCTGGCAGGGCCTGAAGGGGCTCCAGGAGAGCTGGAGAGGGACTGGGGACAAGGGATGGGGGGACAGGACACAGGGAATGGCTTCCCAGAGGGCAGGGATGGATGGGAGATTGGGAAGGAATTCCTGGCTGGGAGGGTGGGGAGGAACTGGAATAGAATTCCCAGAGCAGCTGTGGCTGCCCCTGGATTTATTTATAATCTAGCCCGGCCTTGGGCACTGCCAGGGATCCAGGGGCAGCCACAGCTGCTCTGGGAATTCTATTCCAGCTCCTCCCCACCCTCCCAGCCGGGAATTCCTTCCCAATATCCCTCTGGGAATCCATTCCCTGTGTCCTGTCCCTCCATCCCTTGTCCCCAGTCCCTCTCCAGCTCTCCTGGAGCCCCTTCAGGCCCTGCCAGGGGCTCTCAGCTCTCCCTGGAGTTTTCCCTTCTCCTCTCCAGGTGAGCACCCCCAGCTCTCCCAGCCTCATCAATCTCCTCCTTTTGGATTCCCTGTATCCCATCCCTGGACCCGTTCCCTTTATGATTTCCTGATTCCATGATTATTTCCTCTCTGGATGGTTTTACTGCAGGGGGACTCTGCTACCAGGACCAGAAATGTGGGATGGGGGAATCTCTTCCTTTTGGGTTCCCTGTATCCCATCCCTGGACCTGTTCCCTTTATATTTTCCTGATTCCATTATTATTTCCTCTCTGGATGGTTTTACTGCACAGGGACTCCTCTGCTGTCAGGACCAGAAATGTGGGATGGGGGAATCTCTTCCTTTTGGGTTCCCTGTATCCCATCCCTGGACCCGTTCCCTTTATGATTTCCTGATTCCATTCCATTCCTCTCTGGATGGTTTTACTGCAGGGGGACTCTGCTACCAGGACCAGAAATGTGGGATGGGGGAATCTCTTCCTTTTGGATTCCCTGTATCCCATCCCCGTGCCCTTCATGATTTCCTGATTTCCTGATTCCATGATTATTTCCTCTCTGGATGGTTTTACTGCAGGGGGACTCTCCTCTGCTGCCAGGACCAGAAATGTGGGATGGGGGAATCTCTTCCTTTTGGATTCCCTGTATCCCATCCCTGGACCCGTTCCCTTTATGATTTCCTGATTCCATGATTATTTTCCTCTCTGGATGGTTTTACTGCACAGGGACTCTGTTACCAGGACCAGGAATGTGGGATGGGGGAATCATTCCCTGAACCCCCCCTGGGGTCACTTTAAACCCTGTGAGATGGCAGCAAACCCTTCCATCCCCCATTCCCTAAATTCCAGTGAAACATTCCCATTCCCTGCATTCCAACCAAACCTTGCCCGGGTTTGTTTGTGACCCCAGCGCTGTTCGGTTTCACAGCGAGCCCCTGGCGGCTGCTTTTCCATGCAGCGCACACAGGAGCGGGATATTCTGGGATCGGATCCCGGGAACAGCCGTGACTCATCAGCCGCAGCAGCAGCCAGGAGATGAGGAGCTATTTATTACAGCTCTTCCAGGCTGTGAATTCTTCTGAGCAGCCACTTCGGCTCTGGGAATTATGTAATTTATTCCTCCTGGATGATTTCTCTTATTGGTTTGTAATTACAAAAATCTTCCTCAGCGCGCTCCTGGATTTTCAGATGAATTCTTAGGAATGACTTAACTCGAGGAGAAGGGAGAGATTCGATCTTGCCTTGTTTATGTTTTGGTTTGTTTGGCTTTAGCGGGGATGGCTTTGCACAAACTTCGCTTTTTTAAATTTTTTTTTTTAATTTTTTTTTCCTGGTGAAACAGTTTCGCTCCTCGTTTACTGCTTTGGAAAGTTTATAAACAAATGTTTGGGATGAGATCATCCGGCAGGAGGGGAATTCCGTGTGGGAGTTCCCGGCTCGCTGGGTCTGGAGCTGTTGGAGTTGTTCCTTATGGCTTTTCCCAGAGTGGGATGAGGAGATCCCGGAGTTTTTTAGGGAAGGGGGTGCTGCCCTCCCCCAGCTCTCCTTGTTCCCAGGAAAAGCATCCCTGCCACTCCCAGCAGGGAGAGGAAGTGATTGGCAAAACCTTTTCCCTAAAAAAGAGGCTGTGAAACCTCTCAGGGTGGAAGAGGAGCTGGGGATGCTCCCGGTGCTCCCTGGAGCTCTGGATCAGCATTCCCAGGCTGCCGTGTCCCTTCCAGCCCCGAGGGATGCAGATTTCTGCTCACTGGAACCAGGATCCGTGGCCTCCAGGAGAGCTGAAATCAGGGAATCTGGGATCTCTTGAACCTGCCAGGCTCCACTCGTGCTTTGCTGAGGGGTTAGATAAACATTTCTGCATTTTAATCCCCAATAAAAGAGAAAAAAGCCACATCCCTCAATTTATAATCTCAGAACTGAGCTATAAACTCATCACAGGCTGAGGATTCCAGAAGTCGCACAGAGGGTGAGCTGGCAGAGCTTTTGGAGAGCTCTAAATCACATTTTAGTGTCCAGTTAGCCTCAGCAAGTCTGTTATTTTTACACTGATCGTGGATAATTTGGCTTTAATCTTTATTCTATGCTCAGTTTTGACTTTGCTGGTCAATTTTTAGCACTCCCTCAGGAAGGGACGTTTAAAGATGGTTTAGCAATGAGTTTAAAAGGAGAGATTAATTCAGAATCTGCAGGCAGAGATGGAATGGGTCTGTCCCAGGTGCACCATTCGAGCTCCTCTTGGCTGTTTCAAATTAGATTTTTTTTTTTTTTCCCCTAAGATCCTGTAGGATCATGGAGTGGTTTAGGTTGGAAAAGCCCACTCAGACCATCGAGTCCAGCCTTGCCTCACATCCACAGGGATTTTAAATCCCTCCAAGGATGGAGACTCCAGCCCTGCCCTGGGCAGTGTGCCAGGGCTGGAAAACCTTTCCATGAAGGAATTTTCCCAAAATCCCAGGTGGATAAGGAATGAGCCATCCCATTCCTGATGGTCTGAGAGTCCCTGATCCCTGCTTTTGGTTTTTTTTGGGAACCATTCCCTCTGCAAGTTCCCTTTGGGAACCATTCCCTCTGCAAATCCCTTCTCCCACCCATGGGATCAGTGCCCCCTGCCCAGCTGTGTCCCAGCTCCAGAAACCTCTGGAACATTCCTTGGGCCAGCTGGGATTCAGGGGATGAGAACAGGACAGGCTGAGCCCTGAACAAACTTTACCGGAAAAATCCCCGGGGAAGGAGCCCGAAGGAGCCGGAGGAAGCGCGGGCAGGAATTTCTTATAACTCATCCCTGCGTCAGCTAAAGGAGAATTCCCAAAAACGTCAGCGCTTCCCGGCTCCGGCTCCAGCCCCGGGGGCGTTGGAGCCGGGTGACATCACAAGGATCGGGGAGGAATTGGAGAGGCTGAGGCCAGGAAAATTCCGGGTTTGAGCTGAGCCGAGCAGGAAAATTCCGGGTTTGGGCTGAGCCTGGCAGAGCCGGGCAGGAAAATTGCGGGATTGAGCTGAGCCTGGCAGAGCTGGGCAGGAAAATTCCGGGTTTGGGCTGAGCCGAGCCTGGCAGAGCGGGGCAGGAAAATTCCGGGTTTGAGCTGAGCTGAGCCTGGCAGAGCGGGGCAGGAAAATTCCGGGTTTGAGCTGAGCCGAGCCTGGCAGAGCGGGGCAGGAAAATTGTGGGTTTGAGCTGAGCCTGGCAGAGCAGGGCAGGAAAATTCCGAGTTTGGGCTGAGCCGAGCAGGAAAATTCCGGGTTTGAGCTGAGCTGAGCCGTGCAAAGCGGGGCAGGAGAATTGCGGGATTGAGCTGAGCCTGGCAGAGCGGGGCAGGAAAATTCCGGGTTTGGGCTGAGCCGAGCCTGGCAGAGCCGGGCAGGGCAAGGCTGAGCACAGGGAGGTGCTGGGGGTGACTCGCCTTGAGCTGAGGCTTTTTTGAGGACCAAAATCTCGTTCTCCTAATGAACCTTTCCTGGTGTCCCCGAGTGATTCCATGGCTCTGTGTGATCCCAGCTCAGTCCTGGGCTGGGGAGATCCCCCAGTCCCTGGGAGCTGTGGGGCTCTGGAACTGGAGGGAGCAGCTGGACCCCAAATTTTGGGGACACTCCTGAGGACAGAGATTTCCAGGGACAGGTGGCACTGTAGGAAATGCTCTGCCTGTGTCCCTCCATTTAAGTGCATCCAAGAACTCTCTGGAAAACGCAGGGAATGAATATTGGCTGTGAGTGAAGGCTTGAAGTGGGGCTCTACTGAATGTCCCAGTTTCCCTCAGATCACAAAAGGCTGCCGACATTTTTCATCCATGAAGACATTAAATTGTTTGGAGTGGAGGCTGCAAGAACAAGCTGACCCCCTTTTGCTTTGCTGCATCCAAATTGTGCAACGTAAGAATTATTCCATTAAACTCTGCCCTCGCTGCTGCTCTCCCAGACCAGTTTAACTCCGGGTAAGAAAGCCCAGCTGATGACAGATGGAATATGATGGGTTTATTTCAGATTAAAAGCGTTAAAAAGTGGATTCTGGCAGGAAAAAAAAAAAAAAAAAGCCAACACAGAAAATTGTCAAAGCTCTAAGAAATTGTCACATTCCATGAGATCTGAGCTGGCAGCACAGCAGCTGGGGAGGGTGAGATGTGTGAGGCTGACAAAGGTCAGTTCTTCATCCAGGCTGGGAGAGGCTGGGGCTGCAGGGATCCACAGGCAGGGCGAACATTCCATGGAATTATGGAATCATCCTGACCCCCTGTGCCATGGCAGGGACACTTCCAATGTCCCAGGGTGCTGCAGCCTGGCCTGGGACACTGCCAGGGATCCAGGGGCAGTGGAAATTCTATTCCAAGGCCTCCCCATCCTCCCAGCCAGGAATTCCTTCCCAAAATCCCACCCAAATCTCCACTTTTTCACTTTGAAGCCATTCCCTGTGTCCTGTCCCTCCATCCCTTGTCCCCAGTCCCTCCCCAGCTCTCCTGGAGCCCCTTCAGGCCCTGCCAGGGGCTCTGAGCTCTCCCTGGAGTTTTCCCTTCTCCTCTCCAGGTGAGCACCCCCCGTTCTCCCAGCCTGGCTCCAGCCCTGCAGCAGCTCCTTGGATCTTTACAGAGTAAGAGATGGAGTTTCTGAGTATTGCCCAACCCCTCATGAAACCCTTCAATAAACTCTGGAGTTCATCCTCCCTTCAGAACAGGTGGAATTTCTCAGATGTGCTGCAGGGCTCCCAGCTGGGCACAGAGGCAGCCAGGAGTGCCAGCCCGGATCCTGTCTCTCTCTCTGCTTCTCCAAGTTTGTAAATTTGCCAATCACCTATTTTTATGCAATTTAATATCGTTTCCACGGCTTCATTTTCTCTGCTGTTGTTAGAGAAGCGAAGGAAAAGCTCTCCTGGGCACGAATGAGGAGCTGTGTAATGGGCTCCATCCAAACCATTGTGCTCCTTCTCGTGAATATCTATTTAATCAGTGGTTTTAAAAGAGCTGATTTGTGCTAAGTGATCTTTCTTTCTTCGACTGCAGCAAGAATCTCATCCTCTGGTGAGGATGCAGCACAGGCAGCCGGGCTATTCTGGGCTTCAATGGCTCCATTGAGCCGGGAAGAGGCTCAAGGAGCTGCATTGAGATGATTGTGGAGCTGCTGGGAGGAAGGAGCACGGCAGGAGGCTCTGCTGGGATGAAGCACCAGCGTTTATTAACTCATCCATCCTGCTCAATCAGGAGCTGCGTTGTGTTTTCTGCTCCACGGATTTGCTGTGCTGTAGGGGTTAGGCTGTCAGAGCCCAGGACACCCCTCTGGCTGCCCTGGGTGGTCCCAGACTCTGGCAAGGGGTGCAGAGACCCTGGCACAAAGTCAAACATACTAAAATACTTCAATTTTAGCCCATGGGAGCAGTTACCCGCCCTGTATGAAGAATTACAAACCACAAGAGTTTGATTAGAGTAATAATTAGCTTATTGCTGGGTGATAATGGAGAATTTTGGGGTTATAATGGGGTTCAAGGAGGCAAGATGGAGGAATCTGGGTGTGCCCCTGTCCTTTTCCTTCTTCTTCTTCTTGCCCTCCATCTTCTGCTGTGGTGGTGGCACTTTTGGGTTGGTTTAGTGTAGAGTTGCACTGTCTAACACAGGTGATAGGTATTGGTATCCCACTATAAATACATAGATCATGGAATATTTGGTATAAAAAGTTATGACTGCCCTCGGGGTGGTCAGTCAGGGATGAGCAGCACTGCAGCAGCACCCAAGCTGGGTGAGAACAAAATGTACCAGATCAGAAACAAAAAACAACCCTGAGAACCTGAACTGACACATCCCGACTCTCCTGGCACCAGGGCTTGGGACAAGGAATTTAACAAACATCTCGGGGGTTCTCAGCCCAAGAACCGAGATTAGGGCAGCTCTGGATGTCTGGGGGGCACCCAGGTTTCAGGAGGCACCCAGGTTTCAGGAGGCACCCCGGTTTCAGGTGTTGCTCTCAGCGTGTGTGCCTGAGGTGGCACTGAGCCTCTCTGCCACCTCAGGGCAGTCACAGGGGGACAGGAGCCACCAGTGTGGCCGTGGTTCTGTCCTCAGGCTGTCTCAGTGGATTTTTGCTTCCCCCTCATGAAACAGGGTTGGGGTTCATTGTGCCTTTGCTCACTGCAGGTACAACTTCAGCCAGAGTTTGGGATTCTGAGTGCCAACAGCACACAGAGAAGCACTGATGGGTTTAGATTCGATCCCAGAGAACATTCCTTACAAGAGCACAATAAAAATCCCTCATGAACGTGTTGTGAGCCATGGTTCTGTTCTCAGGTTGTCTCAGTGGCTTTTTGCTTCCCCCTCATGAAACAGGATTTGGGTTCATTGTGCCTTTGCTCACTGCAGGTACAACTTCAGCTGGATTTTGGGGTTGTGAGTGGCCAGTTAACAACACACAGAGAAGCACTGATGGGTTTAGGTTCAATCCCAGAGAACATTCCTTGTAAGAGCACAGTAAAAATCCCTTATGAACGTGTTGTGAGCCATGGTTCTGTCCTCAGGCTGTCTCAGTGGCTTTTTGCTTCCTGCTCATGAAACAGGGTTGGGGTTCATTGTGCCTTTGCTCACTGCAGGTACAAATTTAGGAGAATTTGGGGTTGTGAGTGTTGAGTTAACAGCACTGGTGGGTTTAGGTTCAATCCCAGAGAACATTCCTTGCAAGAGCACAATAAAAATCCCTCATGAAGGTGTTCTGATCCATGGTTCTGTTCTCAGGCTGTCTCAGTGGCTTTTTGCTTCCCCCTCATGAAACAGGGTTGGGGTTCATTGTGCCATTGTGCATTTGGGGTTGTGAGTGGCCAGTTAGCAGCACTGATAGGTTTAGGTTCAGTCCCAGAGAACATTCCTTACAAGAGCACAGTAAAAATCCCTCATGAAGGTGTTCTGATCCATGGTTCTGTTCTCAGGCTGTCTCAGTGGCTTTTTGCTTCCCCCTCATGAAACAGGATTTGGGTTCATTGTGCCTTTGCTCACTGCAGGTACAACTTTAGGAGAATTTGGGGTTGTGAGTGGCCATTTAGCAGCACTGATGGCTTTAGGTTTGATCCCAGAGAACATTCCTTACAAGAGCACAGTAAAAATCCCTTATGAACGTGTTGTGAGCCATGGTTCTGTTCTCAGGCTGTCTCAGTGGCTTTTTGCTTCCTGCTCATGAAGCAGGATTGGGGTTCATTGTGCCTTTGCTCACTGCAGGTACAAATTTAGGCAGAATTTGGGGTTGTGAGTGTTGAGTTAACAACACACAGAGAAGCACTGATGGGTTTAGGTTCAATCCCAGAGAACATTCCTTACAAGAGCACAATAAAAATCCCTCATGAATGCGTTGTGAGCAGCAATAAATCCCTCAGCTGAGCAGGGTGAGCCCTACACGCTGTCCCTCAGTGCTGTCCCTGAGCCCTGCACTGCCTCCCTTGCCCAAACTCAGCAGCACCTTGGCAGAGGGCAAATCCCCAACTGCTCTGGGCCCAGTGCTGAGCACAGGAGGCTTTTGTTGTCCTCTCCTTATCCTGTTTGCTCCTGCCATGATCTCCAGCAGGCCCTGGCTATCAGCATGGCATTTGCTGTCCCCTGGGTCAGCTGTTCCGCTGGGTGACACCGGAGTATTTATAGAGTGTCACACTGGGTTCTGGCTGAGGGATATCAGGAGAATCCATTGTTTTCCTCTCACCCTTCCCTGGATGTTGATGGTTCCCAGAGGCTGTCAGGGATCGGCCCCTTGGCCAGCAGCCAGCCCCAGGAACATCCACAGGGTGCCACAAACTTTTCCTGGCCTGGGAAGGACAAAAGGAGATGGATTCCTGCTGGAGGAGGGCCCCCCATAGCTGTGACACAGGGACACATCCAGGGGGTTTGGAATATCTCCAGACCTCCCTGGGCAGCTGCTCAGAAGAAGAACTCAGAAGTTCTTCCCCACATTCAGGTGAAATTTGTGTTTTAGTTTGTGGCCATTGCTCCTTGTCCTGTGGCACTGAAGGTCTGGCACCACAGATTCCAGCAGCTCCTCATTAATTTCTGGTGTTTTTACTAAATCCTAACTAAATTCAGGTGTTCCTGGCAGTTTCTCACAAGTTTCAGGTGTTTTTATCAGCTCCTCACCAGTTTCAGGTGTTTTTATCAGTAATTTCAGATGTTTTCATTAAATCCTAACTAATTTCAGGTGTTCCCAGCAGCTCCTCACCAGTTTCAGGTGTTTCCCAGTAGTTCCTCACTAATTTCAGGTGTTTTCACTAAATCTTCACTAATTTCAGGTGTTTCCCAGCAGCTCCTCACCAGTTTCAGGTGTTTTTATCAGTAATTTCAGATGTTTTCATTAAATCCTCACTACATTCAGGTGTTTCCAGCAACTCCTCACCAGTTTCAGGTGTTTTTTCAGTAATTTCAGATGTTTTCACTAAATCCTCACTAAATTCAGATGTTTCCAGCAGCTCCTCACCAGTTTCAGCTGTTTTCACTAAATCCTCACCAGTTTCAGGTGTTTCCCAGTAGTTCCTCACTAATTTCAGGTGTTTTCACTAAATCCTCACTACATTCAGGTGTTTCCAGCAGCTCCTCACCAGTTTCAGGTGTTTTTATCAGTAATTTCAGGTGTTTTCACTAAATCCTGACTAATTTCAGGTATTTTCTCTCCTGTGTTCCATCAGTGAGCTCAGACATCTGTTCCTCCTCCCTCAGTGCCTCCTCTCCACAGGTCTCACCACACCAAACGTTTCCACAGGGTGAGTCAATATTTTTAAATGGATCCACTTTGGCCATCGATCACCTCTGCCCACTCCTTCTTCATTAGCTCAGGTCAGAGCCTTTATCAATACCCTAAAACACCCAGGATGGCTCAATTCCTGTTAGCTCAGGAATGAAGCTTTAACTGCAATCAGATACAATGATTTTGTGCCAGGCCCACACATTTGTGCTTACTCACACTGCAAACTTCACCTTCTGTGTAATTAAGCAGTAATTAATCGTAGCAAGTGCTCTGCTCGTGTTTATTCCAAATTTCCAGGTGGCTGTGGCTGCTTTGTTGGGTTGTTTGATGCTCCTGGATTTGATGACTTGTTTCAGATTTTAGTTTGGGGCTGATTTTGCTCAGTGCCCCCACATCTCTTTATTTCTTTTGAAAAGCTTTATGGTTTGGAGGAAGTGGCTCCAAAACAGTGATTCCAGCAAGTGATTTTCAACATGAAACAGAGCTTCTAAAGCATCATTAATTAAGGAAGATCAAAATAAGCCCTGGAGCAGGTCTGGAGACGATTTGCAGGTCTAGGGAACATTAACAGTGTTATTAAATGATATTTTGGGTGCCAGCAGCATTCTATCTGTTTTTACATCAGCAAAATCATCCCAAGAGGGTTTGATTTGCTGCCTGACCCCAGCACTTGGCACAAACCACGTGAAATGTGCTGCAGGGTTTTTGCCCTGCCTGGATTTCTGGCCTCACAATCGTTCCTTTAAAAGGGTTTGTTCTTGCTGCTCACCACCTCTGACTTCTCTCCACGCTGGAGAAGCTTTTCCTTCTGCTAAATCCAGTTTGCTGTCCTGAGTGATTACAGCTCATGGCAGGCCGTGTGATTTAAGGGCAGAAAATGAAAATCTGGGGTTTCACTTGCCCCTCTTTCCCCCCGGTTTGTTTTGCAGCTGCCCGAGGAGGAGGGGAAGCAGCGTGGGCAGGCAGAGCTGTCCCTGCCTCACTGGCCTTAGGAAAAATGCAAATTTATGGAAATGCTGTCTGGGCTGGCAGGCTTTGTATTCCCTGGCTCTGCCTGTGCCTGGGCTGGGCATTTCACAGAATTGTGGAATCATGGAATGGTTTGCTTGGGAAGGGATCTTAAAGCTCTCATGGGCAGGGACACCTCCCACTGTCCCAGGCTGCTCCAAGCCCCAGTGTCCAGCCTGGCCTGGGACACTGCCAGAGATCCAGGGGCACCTGTGCCAGGGACTGCCCACCCTCCCAGAGAACAATTCCTGCCCAAAATCCCATCTGACCTCTGTCACTGGGAAGCCATTCCCCTTGTCCCATCATTCCTTATCCCAAGTGCCTCTCCAGCTCTCCTGGAAGGGCCTTTAGGATCTCCTTGGAGCAATGTTTCATGAGTTACATTATTAATCCCACCAGGAATAACATCAAGTTGGTGTTTACCCCCATCACTCCCACGGGAAAGCTGTTCAGTGCTCTGGCTGCTCTCGAGGCACAGATTTCCCTCTGATTTCCATTTTATTCCCTCTTGTTTTCAGCACAAAGCTCCCGTTTCCCTTTGCCTCTGGCCCTTGTGCCTCCCCTGTGTGGAGGAGCAGCAGGTGCCATTCCCATCCATCCCTGTGATCCACGTGCCAAACCCCTCAGACACAGCAAACACTTTATCCTAAAGGGTTTTCCAGGGTTTTCCATCCTTCATATTTTCACCTCAAACAGCAGCAGGTGGCAGATGCTCATGATTTGGATGAGGCAACTTTTGTGTTGAGCCTCTGCTGGCCCCGAAATGATCAAGAGAGGTCTAAAAAAATTGTCCTTGGAATCACATCCGTGGGCTCTGACATTTCCTATCCCAGTGTCCTTTCCCGTGGATAGGAAGGATGGAGAGTGCAGGCATTTGAGAGATGTGAGGCAAGGAAAATGTTGCTGAAATGTACCCAACTGGATTAATTATTGTTAAAGGTCGAGTCTCCAAAGGATTTAATGATCTGAATACCATCTTAGGACATTTCACTGTCTTTTTACTGACAGGCTCCACGGATCCCAATTATGGAGATAAATCCAAAAACCAGGTCAAATAATTATTCCATGAATCAAGTGGAAAGGCTGGATGCATTTCTGAGCACAGCAGCTTTCCATTGCTGGACTTTTGGATACATGGAAGTGCTGGGGGGAATTTAAAACATTAGTGCAGGAAACGTGTAAATCTTCCACCTCAAAGGCTGCCTGTCCAGCTCAGGTGAAATGGAAACTCTGGGAGTTGTCACCACGGTTGTCACTTTGTTCCTGTCTCCAGTGTGGCTGACAGCAGATGAGAGGAGCTCTGTGAAGTGGGGCTGGATGGAATGAAGCAGCTCAGAGCTTCTCCCCCCTGCCTGAAAGGGCAGAATTGTCTCTGGAGCTGTGCCAGGACACTGTTTAAGGGCAGGATGGAATAAAGCCTGGCTCTGGCCAGCAGCCTCCTGATGTTCCAGCTCTGTGTGGATCCAGGAATGCTTTCCTGGGTGCTGTGGTCATCCTGGGACCCTTGGGACCCCTGCTGAAGGCTTGGCTTTGTGTCAGTGCTCTGGGAAGGGAGTGAAGTGCAGACTGCACTTCAGAGGGGTAGGAGAGACTTGATGCATCAATAAAAGATGGAATATAGGACTGGAATTGCCCTTCTGTTCCCGGTAATATCCCCGTGGTTCCAGGCAGGGCTGGACCCCGTGTTCCCACTTTGCTGTGTGGAATTATCTTCCCCCTGCTGGTTCTGGACAGGGATCAAGGCTTGTCCAGAGGCAGAAGGGCTGGAAGGTGTCCTGGAGCACCACCAGGAGCCACCAGTGTCCCTGTCACATGAGCCAGGCCACCGCAGGCAGCCTCCTCCCACGGGAGGCAGCGTCTGTGTGCTGTGGATTGGGAGAGACAGGCTGAGAAACGCCACAGGGCTTGGCTGGAGCTGGGAAAGCTGGAGAAGCTGAAGTGACACTGAGCAGACAGAGCAGCCAGGTCAGGCTGGGATGGAAACATCTGTGCCGTGGGACAGCGGCGTGTCACCGAGCAGGTGCTGCCCAAACCCCGTGTCTGCTGTCCCTGTGCCACCTGTCCCGCTGGCTGCCAGCCATTCCAGCACTTCCCAGCAGGGAAAAGTGGCAGATTTCCCCCTGGGGGGGGCTCAGCTGGGTTCTTCCATGTGGTGTGCAGGGGGTTTGGTGCTGGGGAGCTGTGGGAAGGTGGAGGAGGCTGGGCACAAGTACCTGGAGGGGGAGCAGAGCTGTCAGTGCTGCACAGGGAGCGGGATCACAAAATCCTGGGATGTTCTGGGTTGGGAGGGACCTTCAAGATCATCCTGGGCATGGGCAGGGACACTTCCCACTATCCCAGGCTGCTCCAAGCCTGGCCTTGGATACTTCCAGGGATCCAGGGGCAGCCACAGCTGCTCTGGAAGCTGTGCCAGTCATGCCTTGTTGTACCTTAGCTGGGTAGGAAGGGAAGCGACTGCTCCATCAGCTGTTAGCTGGAATATTTTCAGGAGGAAAAAGCCCTTAGGAAATGGCATTGCTGCTCATGTTGGGAATGATCACGCTCACATCCATATGTCCTTCCAAGCTCTGGAAGTAAAAATAGAGGTGGGGTGTCTGCTGTGTTTGACTGTGCCTTGCATGTTCCAAAGATTAATGGCAGAGAACCATTGGAAGAGGATAAAATAGCCCAGGATGTACGTTTGGAAAAATAACAACTGGATTTTAGCGCTCAGGATTCCTTCTCTGGGGGACTTAAACAACCCCATGATGTTCACTTGTTACAGGATAATGTCGAGCTGCTTATCTGTGGTAAACATGAAAAGGATTAAGGTTTTTTTGGAACCTTTCATGCTAGGAGAGAATCCAAACTCATTTTTACCTCCCGCTGTATTTTTCCAACCATCTCCTGGTGGCTGCTCCAGCCCAGCGCGGTGCTGGATACAATCCCTGACATTTGTGTGCAAACCAGGAGCCTCCCCAGGGTGCTGCTGGATGAGGTCTGAGGGCTGGGAGGGCTCTGGAGACTCATTTTTGTCTCAGGGCTCTGCTGAAGGTGGATTTGGGTTGCAGAGGGAGCAGCAGCAGCTCTCGGGTCTGTTTTGGGCTCCGGGTGTGAGCAGGGCAGGGGCTCTGGTTATTCTGCCTCTGAGCAGGAGAACAGAAACAGAGAGTGAATTTAAATCACAGAATGGTTTGGATTGAAAGGAACCTTTCAATCACCCAGTGCCACCCTCTGCCAAGGGCAGGGACACCTCCCAGCAGCCTGGTTTGCTCCAAGCCTTGTCCAACCTGGCCTTGAACTTCTTTATTCAGAGAAGACAAAGTCAAGTAAACAGATATTTTTGCTTTTGGATACACGCAGAGGCTTAATGATGTGTTTAGCAGCAGCTGACAGCTTCTGTTGCAAACACTTCAGTCGGTGCTGCCGGGTTCCTGTGCCAGGCAGCTGTGACAGCTCTGGGAGGGGCTGCAGGGGCTGCTGCCTTTGTGTGGGGACACTGAGCTCTGGAGATTGTGGGATCATGGATCCACAGGCTGGTTTGGATTCCATGGGACCTTAGAAATCGTCCCACTCCACCCCTGCCATGGGCAGGGACACTTCCACTGTCCCAGGCTGCTCCAAACCCCATCCAGCCTGGCCTTGGGCACTGCCAGGGATCCAGGGGCAGTGGGAATTCCATCCCAGCCCCTCCCCACCCTCCCAGCCAGGAATTCCTTCCCAATCTCCCACCCAAATCTCCACTTATTCACTTTGAAGCCATTCCCTGTGTCCTGTCCCTCCATCCTTGTCCCCAGTCCCTCTCCAGCTCTCCTGGAGCCCCTTCAGGCCCTGCCAGGGGCTCTCAGCTCTCCCTGGAGCTTCTCCTCTCCAGGTGAGCACCCCCAGCTCTCCCAGCCTGGCTCCAGAGGGGCTCCAGCCCTGCAGCAGCTCCAGGGCCTCCTCTGGGCTCTCTCCAGCAGGTACAGGTCCTCCTGTGCTGGATCCCAGGGCTGGGGCAGCTCTGCAGGTGGGGCCTCACCTGGATAAAAAAGTCAGGAGCCACATGAGGGACAAACCCAGCAGGGGAATTTGAACTTTTAAGAGTTCCCTAAGAGTAACAATGTTTTCCCTGAGTGGGAGAAGGTCAGAAATGCCTGTGGAGCTGGGAGCTGTCACCCCAGGGAGCCCTGTGCCCGTGCCAGGGCTGTGCTCTGCTCCATCTGCTCCATCCCACCCTGCACCATTAAGTGCTGATGGTTTCAAGCACAGCCCTTTCCACATGGAAGATTATTTAGGAAAAGCAGCAAGCTGTTCGGATAATGGGGAACAGGTGCACAGCGTTAGAGGGCAGCCAGGCAGTGGAAGGAACAGCATTTTTCCTCCTTTTTGGTTTTAAGAATCCTGAGGGATGTCTTGGTGAGATTCATGAATCTCAAAAAGGAGCTTTATAATTAACAAACCTCTGGAAATATTGAAATATTTTGGAAATATTTGATGTGATAAAGGTGGTACTGTGGTTAGGAGATGGGGAGCAATGTCCTCAGGAGTGACTCTGAGAAGGCAAAGTGGATGGTGAACCTTCTTGGAGAGTCAGTGCTGTCATCCTCGGGAAAAGTATAAATTCCCAACATAACCAAAAATTCCCGAGCCTGCCTGGTCTGCTGGGCTGAAATGTGTTTGTGTTTCGTACTCCAGAGCAAACTGTGGGGCTGTGAGGCTCTCATGGAAACCACTTGACTGGCAATGACTGCTTGAGTGACTGAATTACATCCAAATCATGGCACATTCCTGTTTCTCAATCCTTTTGCCAAATTTTGCCACTTTCCAAGACTACTGGTGGGCAGTGCTGATCCAGGAACGTCGGTTCCTGAACTGGTGAAGGGTCTGGAGTGGAAATATGAGGAACAGCTGAGGGCACCTGGCTTGTTCCTCCTGGAGGAGACTGAGGGGAGACTCACCGGGGTCTGCAGCTCCTCCCGAGAAATGTAAATAATATTTACATTTATTGGTAAATAAATCTGGCAGTGCAGGGGCAGGCACTGATTTATTCTCTGTGACAGGGACAGGGCCAGGGAACAGCTGGAGCTGTGCCAGGGCAGGTTTAGGTTGGATTTTGGGAAAGGTTCTTCCCCCACAGGGACACCAGGGAATGGGCACATCCCCGAGGCTGCCAGAGCAGCTCCAGGATGGTTTGGGCAGCACTGCCAGGGATGCCCAGGGTGGGATTTTGGGATGTCTGTGCAGGGCAGGAGTTGGATCGATGATCCCTGTGGATCCTTCCAGCTCAGGAGATTCTCTGATCCTGTAGCTGTTCCAGTAACGCTGCAGCATTTGAGCAGCTGGGGGTTGCTGTTATGAATTCTCTTTGTTTGCAGAGTGACTCACGGAGCCTGGCTGTGTTTTACAATGATTTCTCCTGGCTCGCCGTTGTCTGCTCATTACCGTGGCTCAGGCACAGCTTTGCACAGGTCCAGGGCCGGTGCTCGCTCGCAGCTGACTCCTGCCACCTGCTGTCTCCTTCCTTCTCGCTTCCCTAAGATTTCCCTGGATTTCGGGATGTGGAGGGATAAGGGAATGGAGCTGCAGCTGTCCTGTGGCCCTGCTCCCCGCTCTGCCCTCCCTGCATCTCCCCTGCTCCTCCATCCCAGCGGGGATCCCAGAGAGCCCGAGTCTGCAGGGAAATCCAGGGAAAGGCCTCCTTCCTTCCCAGCTCTGCACTGCTGAGAGCACCAGCATTTCCATGCCATTTCCATCCCATTTCCATCCACTTGGAAAAGCTCTCCAGCACTATCAAATCCATCCATTCCCAGCACTGACCATGTCCCCAAGTGCCACATTTACACAGCTTGAAATCCCTCCAGGAAGGGAGAATCCTCCACTGCCCTGGGCAGCTCTGCTGGTGCTGCTGTCACCTTTCCTCCTCTGGAGCCTGTTTGACTCTGGCAGGGCTCAATTCCCTGGAATCCCTTGGTGGCCTCCAGACACCCCTGAGAGTGTCCAGCACTGGGAAATGTTGGTAAATAGATCTGATTACACAGGCTGGAGGCAGGCAGGGAATGCTGGCAGCTCCCACATGTCCAGAGAGATCTCCTATGGACTGTGGAAGGATTTATAGGGACCTTAGATATGAAATTTGTGGCCCATATGTTTAGATAACACAATTTATATCACAAATGGGGTGTCTTGCTGTGAGTGCTGTTACTTGAGGATAAACTGGAAAGGAAATTTTGGGGGTTTTTGTGCTTTGTACTCCACCATCCTTATTTTTAAGTAGGCAAATGCAGCTTTTTTTCCGCTTGGACAAACTATGGGGTGTGCAAACTTTGGAGAGGACCCCCACAGTCTGTGCATTGTTCTGAACATGGTGATGAAATTTTTCCAGCAGAGCTCAGCAGTTAACTTCCAGTAGAAAAAAATTAGTGGGAAATGGAGCTCTGAGAGGGCAAATTTACAATCCCATTGTCATTCTTACCAATTCCAGCAAATGTTTGTTTGGGGGATATTTTTGGCATCAGGACACAGTTCCAGGTGGGTGTTGTGCAAACCAGGAGCAACTGGTGACAAACACAGGGTTAAACTCTTGCTCTGTGTACCTCAGGTCACATTTTCCTAATGTTGGATCATCCAAGGGGAATGTTTTCCCATATCCCAGTTCTTGTAACTATTAAAAAGCAGTGACAGCAGATTTATTCTTGGGTTTTGAGGATCTTGCTCACAGGCTGTACCTCTGGGGGTGCCTGTTCACTCCTGGCAGAGGTAACTCCAAACTCTGGGATTGGTCAATTTTGGGAAATTTTCTGTAAAATCTTGCTGAGCACATGGGTGGCTGAGTGCTGGATCAAGGCCAAGGAAAAAGAGTTTGTGAAACGCTGGCGTGGCTGCACGTTGAACTTGGGGAAGGAATAAAAGCACTTTTCAGTTGGATTAACCACGTGATCCCTACGGCAGCATTCCAGGTGCTGGAACAGGGAACACGGGAAGCAGGCAGCAGCCATGATATTCCCAGCTGGGCATTGGCTGTGCCAGCTTCCCACCAAGGCAGCCTGGATGTGTCCAGCTCATGCCAGTGATGGAGAAATCTGGAAAACTCATAGAATCCAGGCAAGTTCAGGCATTAATACTTTATGTGCTCCTGCTGCCACAGTTAAAGCTCTCTCTGCAGAGAGGAGGGACAGCTGGGGTCTCCTCTGCTGCTGTTCTCAGGGAATCTTGTGGATTAAGGAGTGGAGGGATGGAGAAAGGCATGGCAGGGACCTGGCGGGACAGCATCCAACATGGGATGAGGCACTGGGGCAAGCACTCAGCTCCTACTGCAAGGAGACAAAACCTGACTTCCAAAGGCAAGGAAATTCCTCCTGAGCATGGCTGTACCTCACTTGGCTTTCTGGGCCATGGTCACACATCTGGTGTTTCCATCAGGCCCAAGTGCCCAGGCACAGGAGGCCAACCTGCTCATTTTCAGTGTTTATGAGGGGTGTCACTTGCTAGAGTGGCCAGGGTGACTTCAGCCACGGGCTGCAGCAGCCAGGTTATGAAACCACAAAAAAGTGGGTGTAAAATGGAAAAGGTGACAAAAAGTTGAGTGCCTTTTTTTTTTTTTTTTTTTTAGTTTTTAAACAGCCCTCTTTTTTTGCAGCACAGCTGTTTAAATTGATACTGATACCTTGAATGGCTAAAACATGATTTGGGCATCCAGCTCCCACAACTGCCAAGTGCTTGCAGATCTTCCAGGATTTCAAAAGTTTGGCTCCAGAGCAGATGGGGACAGGGCTGGGCTGGAGAATGTTGTCACATTGTGATGTCTTTAGTCCCTGTTGTGCTCATAAGACTTGGAGTGAGGTTTGGCAAATTGAATCCCAGGGCTTGTGCAAAAGGCCTTGAGGGTGGAGTGGGGTGTTCAGAATCATGGAATCCTGGAATGGTTTGGATTGGGAGGGACCTTAACGCCCATCCCATTCCATCCCATGGGCAGGGACACCTTCCACTATCCCAGGTTGCTCCAAGCCCATCCAACCTGGCTTTGGACACTTCCAGGGATCCAGGAGCAGCCACAGCTGTGCGACAGCCTCACAGGAATGGATTCTCCATCATCTCCAATCCATCCCTGCCCTCTTCAGCTGCTGCGTGCTGGTGCTGAGCTGCAAGAAATTCATGCTGAAGGAAGCACGAGCAGAGGCAGTCAGGACAGGAGCCTGGGGGGTGAATGTTTGTGGTCACACAGGGTCCTCCTTGCACGCATGAGAAACGTGCCAGCGAGCGGTGCAGTGACCGCAGGCTGGTGTGAGCCGCTCTGACGTGACACGGTGTGAGCCACACTGAGGTGACACTGTGTGAGCCACACTGAGGTGACACTGTGTGAGCCACACTGAGGTGACACTGTTAGAGCTGCACTGAGGTGACACATGCCCTGCAAGCCCTCTTGTGGCAGAGTGTGACACGCCGGTGTTTGTTTCGTTCACAGCTTCGATGTGGAGAATGGCCCGTCGCCGGGGCGCAGCCCGCTGGACCCGCAGGCCAGCTCCTCGTCGGGACTCGTCCTGCACACGACATTCCCGGGCCACAGCCAGCGCCGGGAGTCGTTCCTGTACAGATCCGACAGCGACTATGACCTCTCACCAAAGACCATGTCCAGGAACTCCTCCCTGCCGAGTGAACAGTAAGCATCAATTAGTATTTTACACTTTCTGTGCTGCTCCAATCCTCTCAGCTCTGTTAAAAGGAGGTACTGGAGAATTTCATAGCTGGAATGCACAAAAGAGGTGCTGATCCAACATCCTCTCCCATCTCATCCTTCAAATACTCAAATTTTCTCCAGAATTTAGCAGAAGATCTTCCAAAACTGTATCCTGGAACAACAGTGAAACTGTGCTGTACTTTTATTTACAGATTTGCTGTTCCCCATCCTGTTTTGGGGGCTGTTCCCTAGAACCGAGTGGAAAACGAGCTGAGACACATAGAGAGGATCCACAGAGTGTCCTGGATTCTCAGCCCTTTATTTTGAAAGGCACATTTTTAAAGTTTTAAAGTGGCCATTAAGCTGTAAAAAAAGTGCTCGTTAAACAAAGTTGAACTGTTGCGAAAGTTTTGTCACGGAATGGAAATCTGAATATTAGCCAGATCCGCGAGAATTCTGCAAGAAAATGTCTCTGCTGTGAGTTAAAACTGAGTAAATATTTATTGAAGGAAACACTCCAAATTATGCAAATAGTGTTTAGTGTAAACGGTGGGTTGTAGCAATTCCCAGCAGTGTGCTGGGGTGGGGGAATCCCATAATTTCCCCCAAATTCATGGCTGTCTGCAGCTGAACTGTCCATCCACCGTGGGCATCGAGGCTCTGTTTGCACTTGGGAGAGAGTCTCCATCAGTGTGGAGACAATTTGAATTAAATTTAGACTTAATAGCACTGGTACCCAAGTGAGGATGAGAGGATGACCTCTGTGGCAGCACAGTGGGGAGAATTCCTCTTTAGAGGGGTCCAGTACTGGTGGACAACTCTCCTGTTGCAGCCTGGAGCCAGCCCTGCTGCCCTTGCTCAGTGCATCCTGTTATTAATTATGGGATTAAGAATAGAATTGACAGCAATATTGCTCCTAAGAGTGCCTAAAGGGGCTCCAAAAGAGCAGGAGAGGTGCTTGGGACAAGGGATGGAGGGACAGGACAAGGGGGAATGGATTTAAGCTGAAAGTGGGTAGATTTAGATGGATATTGGGAAGGAATTCCTGGCTGGGAGAGTGGGGAGGCCCTGGCAAAGGGTGCCCAGAGGAGCTGTGGCTGCCCCTGGATCCCTGGAAGTGTCCAAGGCCAGGCTGGGTGGAGTTTGGATCCACCTGGGGTATTGGAAGCTGTCCCTGCTGTGGCAGGGGGTGGAACTGGATGGGTTTTAGCTCCCTCCCAACCCAAACCTTTCAAAGATTCTATACCCTGCCATCTCTCAGTTAGGTAAATCATACAGAACGTTCCATACACACACAAGTACTGTAACTAATACCACCAAAAAAAAAAAAAAACCCAACCAAAACAACAAATTCCTTCTTATTTCTGGCAATGGTGTCTTTTGCTCACAACTTCTGCTCAAACCTTCCATGATGAAAACAGCCAGACAAAGCCCGGCGTCTGAGCAAGGTTAAAGACTGCGACAGAGATCAACAAAAGCCAGGAAATTCAAAGGTGACCTTTCCCCGCACCACCACGGTTGGTTTTTTTCCACGGCGGTGCAAGCGTGAGCCTCAACTTTTGAATTTCCTGGCTTTTATTGCCTGGCGTTCTCAGTCCGAACGCTCGCTCCAGCCGGTTGTTTTGGATATACACTGTGACCTTTCAGTAGGAACAAGTTTTTATGTGGTGTTGACTAAATGCTGCATGGGTTTGTTCGTGAGGAAAACCCCCTCAGGAAAACGCTCATTCCCTGAGGTGAATTTCACTCTGTTTGAGGATAAATCTGTACAGAAATTTATACTTTTTTTCCATTTTTTCTTAGGCATGGCGACGACCTGATCGTCACACCTTTCGCCCAGGTGAGTTGGTGGCATATTGGCCTCTAAAATAACTTTTCTAAAGCGTTAAAGCAGAGAAGGTGACACCTGTGGTTTTGTCTCCCTCAGGTGCTGGCCAGCCTAAGAAGCGTAAGGAACAACTTCACGCTTCTCACCAATTTACACGGCACCTCCAACAAGTAAGCCTGGATTTTTAAGCTCCTTTCGTACATAAGAGGAGGTAGCGGGGACCGAGCAGGGTCGGCGGGGACCAGGGAGCCGCGGCCGCGGTGCCTCAGGGCTCCGCCATGGCCTCAGGGCTCCGCCAGGGCCTCAGGGCTCTGCCATGGCCTCAGGGCTCCGCCAAGGCCTCAGGGCTCCGCCATGGCCCTCAGGGCTCTGCCATGGCCTCACGGCTCCGCCACGGCCTCAGGGCTCCGCCGCGGTTTGCGCGGGACGCCAGGGGGCGCCCTCTCCCCTCCCTCACGGCCTCCGTCCCCTCATCCTCTCGTCCCCTCATAACCTCATCCTCTCATCCCCTCATTCCTCCATCCTTCATCCTCTCATTCCCTCATTCCCTCATCCCTCATTCCCTCATCCCCTCATCCTTTCGTCCCCTCATCTCCTCATCCTCTCATCCCCATCTCCTTATCCCCCTCATCCTCTCATCCCCCAGCTGAGCCTCATTCCCTCATTTCCTCATCTCCCTATCCATTCATTCCCTCATCCTCTTGTCCTCTCATTCCCTCATCCTCTCATCCCCTCATCCCTCATTCCCTCATCCCCTCACCCTCTCATCTTCTCATCCCCTCATTCCCTCATCCTCTCATCCCTCATTCCCTCATCCCCTCACCCCTCATTTCCTCACCCCCTCATCCTCTTGTCCCCTCATCTCCTCATCCCCATCTCTTTATCCCCCTCATCCCCTCGTCCCCCATCTGAGCCTCATTCCCTCATTTCCTCATCCCCCTATCCCTTCATTCCCTCATCCCCTCATCTCTCACTCCTCATCCCCTTGTCCCTTCATCCCCTCATCCCCATGCCCCCTCATCCACTCATCCCTTCGTCCCCTCACCCGTCACTCATCCCCTCATTCCCTCATCCCTTTGTCCCCTCATCCCTTTGTCCCCTCATCCCCTCATCTCTTCATCCCTCAGGTCCTCCCTGAGAAGTAAGTGATGTGTTTAGTCTTGTGCAATGTCCACCATGAATCATGGGGGCAGTTTGGGGCACCACACCACAAAAAAAAAACAACATTGAGGGGTTGGAGAGTGAGAAGGAAACGGATCTGGGGAAGGGAAGGGTCTGGAGCCCCAGGATCAGCTGAGGGAGCTGGGAAGGGGCTCAGCCTGGAGCAAAGGAGGCTCAGGGGGGCCCTTGTGGCTCTGCACAACTCCCTGCCAGGAGGGGACAGCTGGGGGGGATTTGGGATCTGCTCCCAGGGACACAGGGACAGGAGGAGAGGGAACGGCCTCAGGCTGGGCCAGAGGTGGTTTATTTAAATATCACGAAGAATTTCTTCACAGAAAGGTTTGTCCAGCTCTGGCACAACTGCCCAGGGCAGTGCTGAGTCCCCATCCCTGGCAGGATTTAAAATCCCTGTGGATGTGGCACTTGGGGACATGGGGCAGCGCTGGCCTTGGCAGTGCTGGGTTGGACTGGGTGATCTCTGAGGTCTCTGTCAACCTGAACAATTCCATGATCTTTGTCACGTTGCCACCTTGGCGACCCCAGGCATTCCACGTGTGCCCAGCTCGGAGCAGAGGCATCATCTCTGTTCAGTCAAGCCATGGGCCTGCCCTGCATTTCCACCATGGCTTCACAGAGCAATAACAATCCCAGAACTATCCAAGCTGGAAGGGATCCAGCAGAATCAAGTCCAGCTCTTAATTGCCCATAGAAGGATCAAACCCTCAAACCTGGTGTTATCAGCACAGGCTCTACCCAACGGAGCCAATCTCACGTGAGCTGTTCATGGCCAAAGGGCAGATCTCAAGGAGGGCACCCCAAACCTGAGGCTCTGGGGACAACAAGGATTTCCCAGCAGCAGCATCCTGGAGCTCAGCTGTGAGAGAGCTGTGCAGGGAACTGAATCCCACATCACTTCCTTTGACACTGATTGCTCTGAATGAGGAAGGTGATGCACTCAGGAGGAGGATGTTGTTTTTTCTACCTGCTGAACAGGAGAAACCAAACAAACCCCTTTTTACGCCTTTGTCCGGAACCACCGTTTCCCCCTGGCTATTTATACTGAGTCAGTCATCATCCTCCTCTGGCCTGCTTGGCCCCAGGAGAGCTGTTCAGCCTCAAACCAACATCATTCATTCCTGGCGAGGGCTGGTGTGCACCCACCCATCCCACTGATCCCACCCTGGGACTGGCAGGCGCTGCTCCCGCTGCCTCCAGAAGGGAAGGATGAGGTGCAGGATGTCCCCAGCAGGACACCATGAGTGGCATCACCTGGTGCCCACCACGAGCTCAAAGATTTTTGTGTAAAATCTTCATTTTACACAAATCCCAGCATTTTATCCAGGCGTGAGGTTTTTCCTCCTGTTGATTCCTGTTGGCAAATTTTGATGGGAAGGAACCGCCGCATTCCAAGATGGAGGTTAATAAAAAAACCAGATGGCTTAAATATTCCTGGGGGTTTTTTTTTAAGCTTTGCTTTTTTGGAAGGCTCGGGCATTTTGGCAGTTCCTAATGAGGAATCTGAAATTGGACAGGGCCGGAAGGAAGTGAGGGGTGTAACCTGTAGGACACACAGGCATCTTACAGTGTCCTTTGGAAAACATTCCCAGATTTGATTGAGGTATAAAGTCGTTTGCCTGGCCAAAGTAAAAGTCATTAAATTTTTAAACCATCCCTTGCCAAACATCCCAACCCATGGCGGGATGTGCTTCCAGGTACTGTGAAGTTTCCAAAGAGCTGCAGCCGTGCTGCCAGCTCATGCTTTTATCATATGTCTCATGATATTTGATATTTTACTTAAACTTCTGCTCTGAGGATCATGAGAATCTCAGCTTTTCTTTAACCCTTCCTCTCCTCTCTTTTTTCCTCCTCCACCCCTCCTGGCCCGAGCGAAGAAAA
The DNA here is from genome assembly GCA_910950805.1 of Acrocephalus scirpaceus scirpaceus. Classification (NCBI taxonomy): domain Eukaryota; kingdom Metazoa; phylum Chordata; class Aves; order Passeriformes; family Sylviidae; genus Acrocephalus; species Acrocephalus scirpaceus. Next base: position 1,569,803 of record OU383779.1, on the reverse strand, counting down.
AGAGGATGCTGTCCCACATATTTGCTGGAAAATATGAATGTTAAGGCCTGGAGGGGAAAAAAAAACAACTGGCAGTCATATTTTTTTGGACTTTAACGTCAGGGTTCTTGAGGCAGTTTCCTGATTGGAAAAGAGGAGAGGATGATTAATGGCTTTGGAGTGCCGGAGTTTGGCAATTGCAGCCCAGGACGCGGTCGGGGAAGCATCCGGAGCCTGCTCCGTGTAATACCCTGCGGCAGGAGGGAAGGAGCGGGCAGCGGCAGCCAGCGGAGCGCCGTGGTGGCTGGGAAAGGACAGCGCCGTCAAAACTCTCACATCTCCGACCCTGCGCCCTGGCTGCCTGGAAAACAGGATGGGCACGTGGATTTGAGGATGGCGGGAGCGGAGCGGGGAATACCGTATGGAGCAGCGGCTCATCCCTCCCCACCCCCCCAAAGGCATGTCTGTGCAGCTCAGGGCTTGGAGATCCTTGGAGCTTGGATCCCTCCGTTCTGGGAGTGCAGCAGCCGTGGTGTCCCTGCTGTCTGTCGGGGAGTTTCTGTTTTTTAGAGATTTCGAGATTTGGCTTTTCAAAGGCTCAGCAGAGGCAGGTCGGGGCAGATTTGCAGGGAACTGAGCACCCAACGTGTGTGCCCTGTGCTGAACCCTTCCGAGAGCCTGGGTGCCGCGCATCCTGCCAGAGCAGCCTTTGGATGCCGGGGAGGCTCCTGCCGGGAGCGGGCTGTGCAGCCCGGCGGCTCGGAGGGCTGGAATTGCGCTCCAGACCTCACCTGGGCAGCCAGGCCTTCCCGGAGCACATCTGAAGAACCCCCCGGAGCTACAATTGCAGCACAATTGAGCCGCTCTGCCTGCTTTGATTCCAGCTTCAAAGGAGAGCTGGCGAATAATGGATGTTGCAGTTCAGTGGCTGACTCCGAAATTTGGGGTTAGGAAGGAGGTTGGCGAAGGGAGAGTGTGGGGAAATCTGGCTTCAGTTAAAATGGATCCGAAACTTCTTAGGGAAGCAGAAGCCCAAAGTTTCATTTTTGGTCAGTCTGAAGTACTGCAGTCAATCCAAACTGAAGTGTCTCGATTTTGGTGTCAACTCTTTTTAACTCCTTTAAAAACCAAGTCTCTGATGATGGCTGCAGCTTGAAAAATTAACAGTTTTGTTTGGCAAGTCTCACAGGGAGCTGTGTTGACATTTGGAGAGAATCTGCACCTTTTTCCAGTCAGACCCCGTTGGCTTGACTTGAACCAAGTTTTTTCAAATAGCTTTTGGCCCCTCCAAAATCCAGGAATTGCTGCTGAAATTGCTGCTCAGAGTGCAAAAAGTATCCTTCAGTTGTTTCAGAGCTAAACAATAGTGATTGCAGCATCCTCTTCCTCCCTTCAGGAGCAATCCCAGTGTTAACTGCAGGGTTTAAAGGCACATTTCTGACCTTACCTGTGGCACTGCAGTTTGACATCACTTCAGTGTGCATTCCAGACTCTGTAGGGAAAAGCTTTATGGGAAAAGGCCTTGGCTGTGAGGGAGCCACCAGAGCCTGGCCCTTGCTGCCTCCAGGCATATTTTGAGCACAAAGTTGCAAAGGCAGCATGGGATGGGGGCACATTTCTCATTTCCAGCTCGTGGAACAGGCAGGGAGCAGCCATCTCTGGCTTTTCCTAAGAAATACTGCTCAGCAAATCTTTGTGAAGTGTTTGGGTTTTTTGGGGAGAATGGAAAAGGGTTTTTAACTGAGGGAGCTGGCAGGGTTCGGAAAGACAAAATCCCAGTTTTGACAGAGAATTCTTTATCCTTCTTAGGAGATCTCCAGCCACGAGTCAGCCACCTGTCTCCAGAGTGAACCTGCAAGGTACGTGTGGGTTTGGGGATGGGCTGCCAGGCCAAGTGCACACAACATTTACTGCCCAGTCCTGCTCACAGCTGCTTCTCTGCCCCCTCCCCGGTGCAGTTCTGGCTTCCTGCTGCAAAAAAAAACCCATAGGAGAGAACTATCAGGCTCCAAATATTGTTATTTTAATCGTTTGGTTTGGGGTTTGTGCTGGTGTATTAGCACAGGAGATGAACATGATTTTGGTTTGATAGTCACGGCCACAGTGGCTGCTGTTCTTGTGAGTCCCTGTGAGCACAGGCCTGGACAAGCCCCAGCCTACGAGCCTCCAACAGGCTCAGACACAGCTGGGTCTCTTTTTTTTTATTCTGTTTATTTCAGTTTGTTTCCATGTGATCTGTGTACTCAAACCATTCCTGGGTGAGACTTCCTTGGCTTCCTGCTGGGAAGGGGGTGCCAGGGCAAGGTGGGATGGGCAGCACTGTGAGGGCTGCTGAGCAGGGCAGGGGGAAGGATGAGGATGAGCAGCAGAACCTGATTATTTAGGACAGGTTTATTTGCTTTGACCCCTGGTTTTAGCCAAGCTGAGGGTCTGTAGAACCCCGCTCAGGATCAGAGCTGGCCCTACTTGCACTAATTCAAAGGTTGCTCCAGAGAGAAGGAGATAAGATTTGGAGCAGTGCCCGTTTGTAAGGTTTAATCTCAGCCTTTCCAATAATTACATGCTTGGAGGGACTTAATAAAGCTTAATTTTCACAGCGTGTGAAGCCTGGATAACTATCATTTCCTCTCCTGCTGTGTGTTATTTATTCTCAGGGGACACGCAGAGTCCTGCACACTTCCAGATTAGGTTCCTCCAAACTTGTTAATGGGAGATGGAAACCCCTGATGCAAAAATAAAGCTGGACAACACAATCTTAAACTCCTTCTCTTTCTGTCACAGCCAGCAGGAATGCAGCTCATCATCTGATTTAAAGCTGGGTCTAATGAGGTTTGAATTTGTGCCTGTGCGAAAAAAAAAAATCATGGAAAATTTCCTAGGCTTTCCATAGATCTGTTTATGTAAGTTAGGCAATCTAATAACGAGGGGAGAATGCCCTTCCAGGAATTTTTTAGGTTCATTTTCTTGACACTTTCCGTGGAAAAAATTGCTCTCAACTTTTTAGCACTTTTGGGATATTTTTCTACACTATTTCCAACGAGAGCTGTAGGACTCTTGGTACTTTTTAGCTGATCCAAACTTCCAATGCTGGGAATACATGAAAATTCCTTTAGGAATGAAGTGTTTGACACACAGAACTGTAGAGCAAGTTTTGTGTTACCTTGTAAAGGTTGGATTTGTGGCCCCTAAAGCAGACAGGTTTTTAACAACAAATCTTAACTGCTTTTAGGTGAAATCTTCAAATAAAATTTTAAAAAGTGAGTTGGATTGTTACAGCTTCAGTAAATGGTGACACTTTGTAGGTAAGAAGGAAATGCATTTTTGAGATTGATAGGAAGTTGTGTGATTTCCTACATAAACCAGCCAATATTGGCATTATTGGTAGAAAATCTGGGGTTCTTGGTTAAATTCAGGTCATGGCCTTCCTCTGCCTCTTCGCAGCCACTGTCACACACTGAATTCCTTTCCAGGCAGCAGAAAACAATCACAACCCTTGACTTTCTAAGGAAGTTTCCGTTTAATTCAGCAAGAACAGAGACTTTTAAGGATTTTTTTTCAGTGTTTGCACCTTTTTTCCCCTCCCCTTGACGGCTTCTGCCTTGGAAATTATGAACGGAAGGAGAGATTTTCCTATCAGAACCCTTCCAGTTCTGTGCCAGCGGTGCAGAGGATGCAGAGTGTTTTTCCTGAAGGTTTTGCAGAAGGAAGCGGTCGTGTTTTGATTGGGACCAGGCTGCTTCACATCTCTCTAGATAAAAGTCTGTATTTGGAACGAATTGGGTTCATATTCATGAGATTTGTTGAAGCCTGGAATTTCATTTTAACCCTCCAGTGTCACCCATTGATTCATGGCTTTACCACAACCCGCTGACATCACTGTGAGCATCTTGTGGATGTCTCCTTTGATTTGTCATTAACGGGGTGATTTATATCCTGTTCTGAGAAATACAGAACTCAGGGTTTAAAGGGAACGAGGCTGCATTAATAAAATTACCCTGGAGGGAGGCAAATTGCATCCACTGCAAGGAATACACGCCAGCTATTTACTCCAGCTGGAATATTCCAGGATTTTCCAAGCAACAACAGCCAAATCTGCTGCTGGTGTTGCATCACTGAGGACCCAGGCCCGTGGTGGAATAAGTGAGCTGTGGTGAAATGAGGAAATTTCTTTTTTGCTTTCATTTTCTTATAAGTAGGAAAACTTTTGGCCGGGTTTTTTCCTGGGACAAAGGGCTTTGAAAGGCACTGCTGGTGTCACTGTGAGATTCAGAGCTTTCTTAACCTTGCAAGCACAGCCAGAGAAGGAAGGGGAATATGGATTGAACATCCTGTGTTTTGTCCTTGGTATCAGCTGAAGTAAATCTGGCAGATTTTTCCTGTTATTTTGTTATAAGCGCAGCTCACAGGAACGCACAAAATCTCTTTTATGAATTAAACGAGAAACCATGGAAATACAAAGCCATAGCAAAAGTCCATCAGTCCTTAATTAGCTGGGCAGGATGACGGGAATGCTGTGGGGTTCCTGCGTGGTGTGTGACATCCCCAGCAGCTGTGCAGGGCCAGGACGGTGCTGCTCAGCCACCTCTGGGTTACAGAAACAATGGCAGACACGTTGTCACACAGTGTCCCTGAGGGTTCTTTCTCCTGAGGTTTCTTTCTCCTGTCCCCCTTTGTTCCTGCTGAGCGTGGCCTCTGCCACAGATACTTTGGGTGACCTTTGTGCCACCTTGGGCTCAGGAATCCATCGGCGCCTTCCCTTCTCCATCCAGCTCTCCCCTCCCCTGGCCCCAGTGAAAGGTCTGCAGCTCCTACCCAATGATTCAACTAATAACACCTTCAACCAGCAACAAGTCTGGCTTTTCCTGCTTGGTTTTGTTCCTTCTTCCATATTTATTCCCCTCAGTGACCCTTATCCCCTCTGAATTAAATCACCTTTCACTGGCTGCTACCATCAGTCAAACCCTCTTGTTCTTCCACAAACTTTTCCCAGCCTGTTTTGTCCCCACACCTTCAATCCTGGGATGGACAGCATTTTCCCATTCCTGTTTGTTCCACATTTAATGTCACCAGTGGTGACAGGAGCAAAGCACAGAGTTATGGATCAGACAGCACCCAGTTTTTCCCTGACTGTGTGGAGTTTGCAGGGACTCTTCCCAAGATCACCTTGGATACTCTCAGTGCTCACTAATGACAGTTCTCACAATTAATGACACAATTTTGCTGATCTGCTGCAGCCCCAGCCTTGGGGGGGTGCAGCCCTTTGGGATATGTCACCCACAGCATTTCAGGGCTCAGGGGATTATAGCTTTGTTCAAAAATTCCTCTCTGGGGATGGGAGGGAAGGGTCTGTGTTTTTCTTGGTGCTTTTCTTGCTTGTGCCTTAGCTGTGCTTTCCTGTACCTCGGCACGTTTTTCTGCACTTCCCACATGCCTTTACACGACCTCCAAACTCGTACTCTTTCATTTTTCCTGTGGGTGTAGGACGTACACAGACTCGTGCACGAACCTTTGTGTAAAGCATAAACAAAGGCTGGATAATGCCCGTGCTGCTGAGGGCCCCGAGTTTTTGTAGGAGTTCAAGAGCCTTGTGCATCCCAGCGAGCTCTGGGTTACAAATATCTCCCAATCCCGAATAATTAGCAGGAGCTGCTGCTCTTGCACCATCCTCCAGCGCTCGGCACGTGCAGAGCAGCTCTGGGTGCACACACAGAGGAGAGGATTCATTTTGAAATTCTCTTTCTTTGCTGCGAGTTCGGCTGAAGATTTGACCTTTTGATTTGGAGAGCGCCCGTAAAAGTCAAATGGTTGCGGTGCTTTGGGCTTTTACAGGAGCGCGGAGGAACCACGAGTTCCTGAGCAGCTGAGGCACACAGTCACTGGCTGCGTGCACAAAGGAGGCTTGTTAGCACCTACAGATTTATTTTTAAGGGATGAGGCGCAGGCATGATGCAGATTATTCAGAAACTAACCAAAACCCTGTAAGAAATCAGGTAGATAATGAGCTTAATGACGCGCTTTACTAAATGAAGGCTGCTGAGAGCCGAAAGCGATTCTCACAGATTGAAAAAAGCGTTTGAAAGCGAATTTCAGAGCGGGGCTGAGGCAGCCCCAGCCAGCACGGGGCCATCCCCAGGCTCTTCCCGGCTCTCCGGGGGGAGTTCATTCCTGCCCGGAGTCCGTTCCGCGTGTTGCGCCCGCCTGCCTCGAACACACCCCCCGAAAGTTGGACTCATGCATCTTAGTAAGTATTTCAGTTATGCTATTGACGTCAATGCAGTCATTAAATAGATTGCCGGCCCTCCCAGCAGCAAACCTGTGCCAAAGACCTAGAGGCAGACACATTTTAAAAGGAGAACATCAGGTTTGCTTTTAGCGTTTGGAGAGAATAAGGGAAAAGTTTCTTCTGAAGTCACCCTTTGCAATAAGGGTGGGTTTTTTTACTTCATTTTCTGAGGCTCATTTTCGGTGAAGATAATTGCTGCGTTTTATTGAACACACGTCGGCTGTGTTGCTGTGTGCATAAACAGCTCCGAACGAGGCTAAAAAGTCATTTTTGTGACCCGCTCTGGCTGACAAGTGACACTTGTTTCAGGTCCCCTGGCTAGATTTATTTGTGTATCAAGTGACAGGAGGCATTCAGGCAAACCTGCTTAGCCTTTGACTCTGGAAATTCTGCCAGGATTGATTTCATGACATCTATATAAGAAAATAGCCTTCATTTCTCCTCGGCAGGCTCTGAAGACACACAAGCTAATCACGACTCCATAGCAACGGATAAAAACTGTTTTCCCCTCCGCCCCACCTGTGGATGTCACATGAAGATGCTCCACGTGCTGCTGCCATCAGGAGCCTGTCACTCCCCGGGGCCAGCTGCCTCCTGCGGCCGTGGGTGTGCGGGACTCCCGGAGCATTCCCGCTGTCCTGCTGCATTCCCGGGGCTGCCTGGGACAGCCGTTCACCCCGGGGCTGGAGGCAGCTCTGCTCCATTTTCCCGGGGCTGGAGGCAGCTCTGCTCCCTTTTCCCGGGGCTGCCTGGGACAGCCGTTCATCCCGGGGCTGGAGGCGGCTCTGCTCCCCTTTCCCGGGTCTGCCTGGGACAGCCGTTCATCCCGGGGCTGGAGGCAGCTCTGCTCCCTTTTCCCGGGGCTGGAGGCGGCTCTGCTCCCTTTTCCCGGGGCTGCCTGGGACAGCCGTTCATCCCGGGGCTGGAGGCAGCTCTGCTCCCTTTTCCCGGGGCTGGAGGCGGCTCTGCTCCCTTTTCCCGGGGCTGGAGGCAGCTCTGCTCCCTTTTCCCAGGCAGGAATGGCTCCCCAGGGGTTGCTGATGCCTCGGAGTGCCCACCTAAAACAGAGGCTGGGCAAAATTAAAAGAATAAAAGCGGGTATTTATTGAAGGTTTTCAATAAATACACCTTGGGCAGTCAAAAGCCTCCGGGGGATACACCCAGGATGGATAATGGCCACAAGTTTTTTATATATTATAAGTTTTTAAATAAGTTATAAGTTTGGTCCATTTACATCTCAGGGGTTAATCCTCCAATTACAGCTTCAGATAATGAAGTTATTTACTCCTATTTTGTCCCCCCCACAGTTCATTGTGTTTACATCTCTCAGGGCCTGGGACACTGAGGTGTCCTTGAGTTTCAGGCCTAGAAAGGAATTGTTTTGTCTGAATAAAACGGGAGAACAGCAGCTGACAGGCTGTGGAGTTTCAGAGTTACGCACTAAAGCATCACAGGATCTGAAAAATAGAAAAGTGAAATCCTGAGCCCTGAGGACACAGAGATGGATCCCAGGGCAGGGAGCAGCTCTGCCCTGCCAGGAGGAGCAGGGCTGGTGGAACAGCAGCAGGGACGCGTTTTGGAGAGGTCACAGAGCCAAACCCCTGCGGTTTTGGTGAGGTTCTCATTTCACTGATGAGCCCGCACTCAGCTAGGTAGGATAAACCATCAATCCAAAAGTTACATCACTTTTCATGAATGTTCATTCCCCCTGAACATTAAATAGCACCTTACTGATATTTAATAACCAGCCCGGGCTGCTGAATGGCTTTTTCTGATGGGTGGCTTCTTTGTTGGAACTTCAGAGGTTGAAAATTTTAAGCTTTTTGTGTTAAAAAATGCTAACTTTAAGTATTACATTTGATTTAAAGACTTCAGAATAGGTTTTTAGGGTTAAGTAATAGTATAGGGGCTGTAAGTGTGTAGCTTAAATAGTATTGTGTACTTTTTTATAGGGTGATTTTATAGGGTGAAAACCTTAGATTTAAGATTTTAGTAATCCTTAATATTTAGATTTTAGTAATCTTAAGATTTTAGTAATCTTTAGTAATACATGTGAGATAAAATAAAGTTTTAGGTGTTGTCTAAATATTTTTTTAACTTTTTTAAAATAAGTTTAACTAGTTTTTTTGTAATTAAGTAAAAAAAAGTCTGCTTATTGCAGGCCTTAAGTAATTATTATTAAGTCAAAAGCATAAATAATGTAATTATCAAGTAATTATCACTGAAATAACCTTAGAAATCACTTCTTTGGAAGTGACTCAGGCAGCAGCAGCCGTGAAGGGACCTTGGGAGTGGCACGGTCCCGTTGCATTGTGTGCAAATGTGGTGTTATCATCATCAAGGCCTCTGAAATGCTGCTAAAATGTATTACATTTATTACAATGCGTTTAAAAATCACCTATCCGTTGATTGGGGGCTTATCAGATTTTGTCTTTTTCATTTTTGAAATGAAAAAAATGACATTTACTTTTTCATCAAAAAAATGTTACTGAAATTCAGTGCAGATTTTTTTTTTTTCAATTGATTTCAGTCTCACATTCACAATTTCAGGCTCAATAATGTACAAACACAGCGTGACTTTGGGGGGCATTTATACACCAAAGAAAATTTGAAAGCTTGTGCTGATTTATATGGAATACGCTAAGACATCGTGTGGGAAAATCCTTTTCCCACAACCTGAGCAGTGCAGAAGGAAGAGAAATAGGAAATTTCTAAATTTAGAATAAATTTCTAAATAAGAAATAAGAATTTCTAAATAAATAAAAATTTCTAAATAAGAAATAAGAATTTCTAAATCAGAAATAAAAGCCAAGTTTCCTTGGCTGTTTCTGGGATTGAGGAGTCCCTGACTCCGCCGCGCTCCCGTCCCGGTCCCGTTGCGCAAGGGCCCCGCGGAGCCGCCGGGGCTGTGCCGTGGCCGATAACAGCCCCGATAACATCTCCGGTTCCTTTGTTTGCTGCACACAGACATCGAGGAGATTCTCACAGCGCTCTCCTCCGCACCTCCAATCACTTCCAGATGGGAATGGGAGATGTGACCTGGATCAGAGGGAAATAAAACAACCCAAACCAAACAAAAGCACCCAAAGCAAAGCGCTGGCAGGCCGGGTTATTTTGTTATTTTTATAGGTGGCAGGGCAGAGGCTTAGGGGTGAACATTGTCCCACTGGTTGAGTCCTTTCAGTGCCATATCACAGCATTTCCAGGCACTGGGAATTGCCTCCCCAAAGCCCCACAGCTCTGGAGAAGTTTCTCCTTCCTGAAGAAGCTCTGGAGGAGTTTCTCCTTCCTGAAGAAGCTCTGGAGAAGTTTCTCCTTCCTGAAGAAGCTCTGGAGGAGTTTCTCCTTCCTCCCCCAGGCTGAGCTCGGTGCAGGGAGTTGTGTCCTGGATGCACCACGGGAGAGGGAGAGGCTGCATCCCAAATCCAAAATGTGGGGACATTCCTGCTCAAATCCCACAGCCAGCCCCAAAGGCCAAACCTTTGTGTCCTCCCCCAGTGGAAGTTGCTTTCCTCTTGTGTTTTAAAAAGTGTTTCTAACTTTGCGTTCTGATTCTCAGCAGCCAAATCATTTGGTTCGTAGTTGGGCAGGAATTCCCCAATATTATTTTTATATTTATTCATTTTGGTGGGAGCAGGGGTTGGTCCCAGGCTGGAGTGGAATATAAAGAGGGGAAAGTGCTGTTCCCGAAGGACATTCCTGGAATTTGCTGTCCTCTGCAGGGACATTCTGCACACCAAACTTAACTCTACAATTACAAAGTAACAATTACAGAGATTAAAACTTTCAGAGCTTTAAAAATCAAGGTAGAATTAAAAGAGGAAGAAAAAGGATTGTTCTGGAACTTTTCCCTCTGTTCCATATGGAATTGCATCCATTGTGATTCACGCTCAGCAGTTACCAAACAGTGACACTGAACAATGAACATATTGATCGTTTCGATGCTCCAATCACCCAAAAATGTTCTGCTTTTATCACCAGTTTCATCTCCCGATGAACTAAAAATGATTTCTGCAGCCAGGCAAGGTGTGCTAATTACTGTAACCATTGTTGTGCAAGCGGGGAGGAATGTTACACTAAGAGTTAATGAAACATTTCATTGTAATATTTGCTCCGAGAAGTGCCTGTAAATGACAGCCTTAAGGATGCTATAATTGCAATACCTTTTTTTTATTTTCACAGAAAGGAAACAGCTGCTAATTATTTATGGGTATTAATCAAACCTGTCAGTTTATTCGAAGTTCTTTCAGTTCACTGTAAATATGTATGATTACCAACATTTAAATGTTTTAAACAGTAGCCTTTAGAAACTGTTTAAATACACCTCTCCCTGTGGGATATATTCTCACGTCTAAAGGTTGCATTGATTGGCTTTGCTGTGCATTCAAGCACAGAATCATTTTAGGAACTCAGAATAAAAAAAACCAAACCAAAAAAAACCCCCAAAAAAACCCAAACAAAAAACACCCTCCCCCCCCCCAAAAAAAACAAAACAAAAAAAACCCCCACAAAAAAAAAAAAAACAACCCAAAAAAAACCAACAACAACAAAAAAAAAAAAAAAAAAAACCCAAAAAACCCAAAAAAAACCAAAAAAACAACAACAAAAAAACCCTTCCAAAATCCTGCAGGGTGTTGATTTGACAATTAATATCATTTGATTTTGTAATCAGGACTGTGCCTCTGGAGCCAGGAGCAGGATCTGACCCAAGCTTTGCTGGGATCCAAAATTTATTATTCAGTGCTAAGGAACTCCATGGTTAAATGGAATTTTAAAGGAACTGTGCATTTTAATGTAGATATTGCAGTATAAATATCCTGCTGTCAGAAATCTCCCTTCCCAGGAGCAAGTTAATCATCTGTGCACGCTAAACTCCTCCACCACACCTTCACACTCTTCAAAAGCTTTCTGAAACAGACTTTTCCCTGGACCTCCAAGCCTCCAGGTTCCAAGGATTTGGAGTGAGGGTTTGGCTTGCCAGGTCCCTTGGAGCAGATTCCAGACACCCCAAAGTTTCCATTCCAAGTGGGTCGAACCCAGTCAGACCTTTGGTGCCTCGGGCGTGTGTTTAGGGAGGTTTGTCAGGCTTAGCACTTCGTACCGAAATGCTTCTGAAATGTCACATTTTACAAGCAATGTCTTTTTCTTTAAATACCAGATATTAGGCTGACAAAAGCAGGAGTTGGTCAGAGCGATCTTTGTGTTCTCTGAAAAACCAGGGGGGAATTCTGGGAAGTAGAAAAGCCAGCCTGTTTTCCTGCCTCTTCCCTCCCTCCCTGCTTCATTCCCTGGACAAATTTTACAAGAAGTGACCCAAAATCGTGTCCCTGTTGTTGCTGACTCGAGAACAGGACGTTTGGATCCATGCTGGGAGCATTTGTGTCTGTCTGGGACAGCCCAAAAGGACGTGGGATAACGTCTGTTCTGTGGGGATTGTCACTGAGCACAGCGTGGGGCCAGTGCTGCTCAGAAAATTCCAAGAACAAAAAGAATAAACACACACAAGTGCAGGGCTTGTTGGAAATGGCCTTTGCTGGCGTTTGACAGCTGTGAAATCTTTGCCTCCCTTTTCTTCCCTCTTGAAGAGGAGAACTCCAGGGAGAAGTTTCCAGTTGAACTGGAGAGGTTTAGAGTTTATGGGAGAGGATCCCCATCCAGCAACTCCTCAAACACTGCAGGGCCTCCAGCTGAATTCCAGCTCTTCAGGCAGGGTATTTCCCAAAATTATAGATTGCAGCTTTCAACTTTATTGCACAAAACTTTTCAACATCCTGTGCAGGTAGAGGCCAAAAAGCTGCTCCTCACCCTCTCTGGGTCAGGAAGGAGGAACCCAAGCAGAGGTGCTGCTCACACCAGCATTTTCCAGCAGCAGCTGCTCCCTCTTTTGTAACACTTCCAAATGTGGCTCCGAGTGCTGCTAGAGCAGCTCCTGGTGCACATTGCCTCGAGTGGGGAGTCATGTGCTGAAAACAGCCTGAAATCCACCCAAATTGTGTGAGCTGTGCTGGATTTCCTGCACAGAATTCATGACAGCGTGAGTGACAGCGCAGAGACCTTGGCCAAGGCTGACACCAGGTGCCTCTTACACTGCTAAATGGAAGAAGTTCTGGAAAATGCCCCAGAGTCTAAAACTTAGAGCAGGAAAAGTAACCCCTGGAATAATCCCCAGCAGGCTGAGCCATAGCTGACCTTCAGTGGGGAACATTTCCATTTCCATGCCCGTTCAATCTGGTATTTGAACTGGAATTGTTAATAAGAGGTGCTTTTAATGCTGACATTTTGATTTCCTTGAACTCAGACCGAGGTGCTTAAATAAATGCGTTTTGAGGGCTTTAATCAAATGGTTTTTGAGAGTGAAAGGCTGTTCTTAGCTCTGCTGGCTGCAGATTTGGGGAGTGGTTACATTTTCAAGTGTGCCTGTCATTACTGGGCCACTTTTGTCCCCATCTGCCCCTTCCAGTCATCTCTGTAGTGTAAAAAACCTGATGTGGGTCAGGACTGACCCCAGGTTTAAAGGATTTTGTCTTACAGGACTAAGAATCCTCACATTTGGCTAAAATAGTCCAGATCTAGAAAAAAACCTACAAATAAATTAATATCTGGTGTTCTATAATATCAAATTCTGATTATGGATAACTGTAATTAGGGAATAAATCCGATGTTGTTTCCCTGGTAATTTCAGGGCAGATCCATGTCCCCAACACACCTTTTAAACAGCCAGGGTGTGCTGGCCTCAGCTCACAGGTGGAGATCAGCACGTGCAGGGTTTAATATGGAACATTAAAAGCTGTCAAAACAAATGATGCTGCTTTGTAGGCTCCTGCCATCTCCCTCTTCCTCCCCACCCCGCTCCCCGTGGGACTCACTCCGTGATTTTCAGCAGATTATTCCAAAAGCTCTACGTGCACTTGGGGAAACAGAAAGGCCAGTGAGTCACAAGCTGTGCAGGGAGGGAGATGAACACCCAGGATTAGCACGGGGATGTTTTAGCTCTGCTGTCAGCCACGGAGGATTTTGAGTTTGGGGCTTGAGGCTCACCCCAAAATCAGAGTTATGGTGTGGGGATGGACAAATCTGCATGTTCTGAGGAGCCAGCACCCAGCTCACATGCAAAATATCCAGCATTTGTAAAAGCTGGAGGATTGTGGATGAGGAAATCGGGATTGTCCAAGGTCTGTGTGCTGGTTGTGCTCCCTGACCTCGCGCCGTGTCCCGCGCTGCAATCGCAGATCCGCCGATAGCGCTGACTCACGGCTTCACTTCACAACCCCATTGCATTTTCTGCAACATTGTGCATTCTTGGGTGACTCTGCTGCCTGCAGATATCCCTGGATTTCACCTGGGGGATGACAGTCCCAGGCATTTCGGTGAGAGGCAAACCGAGGGCACAAAGTTCAGCCGAGGTGAATGGGGGAGGTTGACATTTCCCCCTTGGGTACGATTGGAGGAAAACAGATTAAAATTCCAAACTGAAGCAGGTTTTTAAGCTGCCATCCTAAAAGATAATGCTTTCAAGTGATTACATTTAGCCATGAAAAAAACCTCACCATTTAATTATGTTTTATAATTAATATCACTGAAATGCTCACTCAAAATGTGACTTTGTGTCCTGTCTTTCCATGGCTCGAGCAAGGCATGGGGACACAAAGGGTGCCATGTGTCCCAAAGAATTCCTATGGATTATAGCTGGGATGCTTCCCAAAGCCACATTCTCAACTTTCATATTGAGAAACTTCAGGAAATTAAACGGAGAGGAAATAGAGGCAAATTTCGTGTTAAATTGTGACCTTTTAACCTTCCCAGGAGCCAAGGAACCGGATTTAAACAGGTCCAACCTTTTACCAGTGGCCTGTTTTAAGTGGCTCAGGTGATGTGGGCAGCCTTGCTCTGCCCCTGCTTTAACATTTCTGAATAATTTTCCTCACGAAGAGCTAAGGATTATTAATAAACTTTGTCTTTGCATCCAGTGCCAGTGGCCAAGTGGAGCTTTTCAGGTCGATCCAGGATTGTGCTTTGAACTTCCAGGATTCATCCCTGAGGTTCCTCTTCCATTTCCTACCCCAGCATTTATTTCACCACAAAGGACTTTCACTCCTGACAGACTCTTTAGACCAGAAGTTTTATTATCTCCAGGTTAAAATCTGATTTAATGGCTCCAGACGGGTCTGGGGATAAAAGCAACACCTGGATTGGGGGGCAGATCCAAGCAAGGACCTTTCTGCTCGTGGTTTGCCAGACTCTTGTGAAAGGGTGACACAGAGCACAGTTAATCCTCTGCCTCTCGCAGACTTTGGGGTTGTTTTTTCCTCTGCTTGAGCTCAGATCGTTGCTGTGTGGTCTGGCTGGGGAGTTCCTTCCGTGCCGTGGGCCTCTTGTGAAAGTCATCTCGAGCTTTCGGAGCAGCAGGTTCTGGGGCACCCACAGGGGTGCAGGAGGTGTTTTTGCACAGATGTGAGGATGGAGGGAGCTCGGGCTGGAGGAGTTTGGGACAGGGAGAGCCCCTGGGCTCGGCTGGGGGCTGGCACAAGCAGAGCCCCTCTCCAGCACACCCAGCTCCAGGTAAGAATCCTCGGCCGGGCTGTGGCTGAGCCAGCTCCAGAACCGGATGCCGTCCAGCCACAACAGCCCAGGATGGTGCCCCACCTAATTAAGGCTGTTGAAAGGCAGGGCTAATTAGTTTAGGTGGAGCACCTCGTTAGCACAAGGATGTTGCTTCCAGGATCCAAGTCGGTTTCCCCGCACGTGTGAGCTCCCCAGAGCTCTCCCACATGCAGCAAATGAGATAATGCAGTGCCCAGGTAAATCCTAGGTGGTACCGAGGCGTTTGCATCATCATATCCTGAGTTTTCCAGGCCTTTCTCACACTCCTGCACTCACGTGTGCTCGGGAAGAAAACACTTCTGCTCACACGGTGAAATGCTCTCGCTGTGACCCAGCCTGGCCTCGTTTAGTTGGAGGAGCACAAACACAACGTGGGCACTCTGTGATTCCCAGGAAGTTGGGATTGGGGTTTGAAATCCTCACTCTAGGGCTGGGCTGGAGGCTTCCTGCCCATCCAAAGCCGTGGGCATCCCCATCCCAGCCTGCAGCTCCCTGGGCTCTTTTCGCTGCTCTTCGGGGAGTAAAGCTGTGATGGGGCTTTGCTTAATTTACAAATCCATCCTGACCTTGGAAATTCTGTCTTCAGCAATGCGCTCAAAGTGTGTTAAATCCCTACAAAATCATTCCCAGTGTTCTCCTTGCAGCTCCCTCCCTTGTGTGCACTGTCCACCTCCTGCACTCCCTGTTAGACCCTGAGTGGGAGAATTCCTCCTTTGCTTCCTATTTTCCCTCCTGTCTTGTGATTAAGGCAAGAATCCTCCAGGGCAAGGAGGACTCAGCGTGGTCAGTGAAAGGATAATGTGCCAAACCCCGAGATAAAGTTGGAACTGAGGAATCTTTCCCGTTCGTTGGACAGGCCAAGATTAGATTCTGCTTCCCTTGCCATTTCTGCTTCTCCCCCTCGGTGGAGCGAGGAATTCCTACTATGCAGGCAAATCCCGTTCCCAGATTCCCCGGTGATAGCGCTGCTAAGTGACATCTGACAGGATGCTTCCTGCATTTTGTTACTTCCATTTGGCACCATAAAAGCTCTGTCACTTACCCCCCTGATTTGTGGCACCCCGGCTGCATTGTTCCCTGCAGGGGGAAGGACACTGGGAACCGGGATTGCCTTGTGGTAAAACCATCCCACCCTACAGGAGATGCTATCTCCAGTCCAAATCCTTCCTCAGAACGTCTCCAGTTTTCCTTCCTCGTTAGCATTTCAGATTAAACCTTTAGGCTTATCTCCACATCAGAAATTACCTCTCTGGGAAGCTTCATCAGCTTCTATCAGCCACCTTTAGGTGTTCTTGGTGTTCACACCTCGTTTTTTTTTGTGCCTCATTGTCATGCCAAAGGTGCAGTGGAGCTGGGCTTTGGGAATCTGGAGCTTTCATCTCTTCCTGTAGCTCTTCAAAGCTGAGCTTTACACGGCTGACGTAGACTCAGACACATTAAAACACATAAAACTGATATAAAAGTGCTTTCTGAGTTTCATTCAGGAGCAAGACTTTTTATAACTGCTCCTTTCCAAGTGTTCCCAGTGCTCTCGTGGAGATGTTAGTGTTGTTTATTGTGTGGGAATGAAGATTCCTGCTGAAACATCTTTTGGAATGCCTGTTGAAGCTCAGGTCCTTCACTCCCAGCAACATTTTGGAAAGACAAGACTTGAGTAGCCCCATCTCTGCATTTTTCAGTTTGGTTTTAAGGTGTCTGTGGGGGATATCCTGAAAACTTCAGCTGGACCCAAAATGGATTCCTTGTTTAGAGCTTCAGTTTCTGGTGCCCAGCCAGGCACTGATCCAGCTGGGCTGATCCAAGGTGGTGTCCCAGCTCCTGGCTGCCTCTTCCTTGTCATCCTCCATCCTCATCCTCTCCTGCAAGGGGTGATGCTGTTGGCACTCTGGGTGCCCTGCTGCCCACCCCAGGGGACCCTGGCTGTTGTATTTTATCTTCTTTTCTGCCAGGGTCAGGATTAAATGCTCAGATGTATTTCTTGTAGGGACTCAGATGTTTTATTAATTTTTATCTATATTATAGTCTCACAAGCTGTGAGTTCTACAGCACTGCTAGCTAAAAAACTAAAAATGCAGCCCTGTCTCTCTCTCTAAAGGCCTTTTAAAGATAAACTGTCCAATAATGAAATGACACCTAAATTATTTTTACTTTTAACCCAATAACCAAACACCCATGGCCCACAGTGTGGATTTTTCTATCCAATTACAAAATCCCACCCAAACCCATGAAGAAGAAGGTGAAAAAGCAGGACTGGCCTCTGCCCTAAATCCTCCACCTTGCTTTCTATCTATTCCTGCATTCTAAACCCTTAAACTCTCAGTTTTGCACCCTGTGATCTCACACACTTCTATTCAACTCCACATTTATAATCCCAATTTTATCATCCAATTTTGGGAGCCTTTTCCACAGGCTCAGGTCAGTGCAGGGTTTGCTTGGGGGTCAGTGCCTGTGAGCACAGAGAGCCTGGAATTGTCAGTGCCCAGGGCTCCAAAGTCTGGAATTCTCAGTGCCCAGGGTTCCAAAGCCTGGAATTCTCAGTGCCCAGGGCTCCAAAGCCTGGAATTCTCAGTGCCCAGGGTTCCAAAGCCTGGAATTCTCAGTGCCCAGGGCTCCAAAGCCTGGAATTCTCAGTGCCCAGAGTTCCAACACCTGGCTGATGCCACTTCCAGGGGGAAGCTCCATCCCCACCAAGCCTGGCCAAACCCAGCGGCTTCTCCAGCTGCGGCGATAATGAACCGCAATCACTGCGCTGTGCACTAATTGCTGGGCAATTCTGGTTCCTCTAACAGTCACTGGGCTGTCAGGGAGCTGCCAGCCCGTGCTGGTGGCCTCAGTGACCCGATTCTCATGACCTGGGTGGTGATCCACCCCCCCAGCCAGTGCTGGTGGGTACAGGCAGGACTCTGCAGGTTTGGCCAGTTCTGCCCGAACCGGCTTCCTCAGCCTTGGCTCCTGTTCCGGGCTGACCTCCTGGGGTGAGCTCCCTGGAAATGCTTCATTTCTGCTCCCAGGCAGCAGCTGGTGTCCTGCTGCTCACCCCGGGCTGGGTCACAGGGACTGGGATCAAACTGGGACTGTGCAGCACCAGAGCTCTGCAAGAACTCCTCTGTTTGCTGCCCAGGCCTCCCATTCCTGCTTGCTCTGCAGACTCTGTCATTGCCATGGGATTCATTTCATCCCACTTCAGCCACCTAAAAATTATAGACCAGCCGTAAGTGGTGGCTGCTTTTTGAAGAAAAGCTCGGCAGCAAACCGTCCTGTTGTGCAGGAAGATCAGGAATTCCAGTGGAAACCAACTGGGTGAAGCAAGGAGCTTCTCAGAGAGTGAAAATGCTGGAAAAGAGCAGGCAAAGAGTGACAAAGGCTGGGAACAGGGAAGGCATGGAAAACTTTGGGCATGTGGGGGATGTTGGGCTGACCAAAGGCTGATGGACTCCAGTGGGGGTTTGGAGAAGGGAAAGAAAATACAGAAAAAAGTGTTGAACTAATGTAATTATAATGATGCAGGAAAGACCAAAATAGTCAGTGGTTTTTTTTGTCTCAGTCTTCATCCCCTCAGCCTGCTAGGGAAGATAAGGGATGGAGGACAACGAGGGAGCAGCAGGCTGGGGACAACCTAGAGGAGGTGGAGGTGTCCAGGTCCACACCACTGGAAAAAGGTCAGGCTGGAAAGGCTGTGAGGTCAACGTGAGTCGCTGGTGAAAATTGTGGTGCTTAGGGAGGTGACAACAGGAAAAAGGTGCATCTTTGAGAAGGGTGGAGCAGATATGGGGAACCATGGACTGCTCAGACTCTTCTCATCACCCAGAGGTCACTGAGGGTGTCCTCTGGAGTCTGTTTCCAAACACATGAAAGACAAGAAAGAAAACCGGGAATGGTGGATGCAGACTTGCCAAAGCAAGTGTTGGAAAAGTCCCACCTCCTCCTCCGTGAGCTGCAGGGTGGCCCTGGGGACGTGGAGGGTTGTGGGTGGCTGTGCAGGGAGCACTTTGGCACCATTTCCCACAGCATTCCCACATGGCAGCTGCTGACAGGGCTGGGCATGGCTGGACAGCAGGCTGGGGGTGAAGTGTCCAGGTGGTGCCTGATGACAGGGAGGTGTCAGCAGTGCCCTGCAGCTACTGGAGTGTCAGGCTGGTGCTGGAACAGAGACTGGACAGAGCTAAGAGAATAAAGTAGGGATTTATTAAAAAGCCTTTAAGGATAAACCTTGGGAAGTACAAAAGCCTGGCCAGGGCTACACCCAAGGTGGACCCAAAATGGTCACAAAATGGACCCAAAATAGGCACAAAATGGACCCAAAATGGGCACAAAATGGACCCAAAATGGATGCCCGGTCACGAGGTCTCACACTTCGATAAATTTTGGTCCATTTGCATATTGGGGTTTAATTGTCCAATTACAGCTGCAGATTATGAAGTCCCATCCTTCTTGTTCTCTCCCCTCAGCCCTCCCTTGTTTATGGGTTTTTTTGGGTCTGAAACCTGTACCTGTTGTCCTTGGTGTGCAGCAGGACAAGGATTTGTTTTGTGTCCCTGCTGTGTGCAGAGAGCTGAGTGACCCTGACTGTGAGCTCAGAGCTGCACCCTGGGCACCACAGAACCTGAAAAACACCAAAACTCAAACTTGAGGCATCAGTGCTCAGCTGGGACGGTCCCGCTGTGGGTGGGAGGCCGGGGCAGGTGACCTCTGGGGTCCCTTCCTGTGGCCGGGGCAGAGAGGAGCCCTGCAGTGAGCACAGAGTGACAGCACCTCCGGAGGGCGATTCAACCCATCCCAGGGCACCCAGAATAGACCAGGATCACCCCTTGGAGCTCCCAGCCACTTTCCACTGCCGTGCGGGGAGCTTAGGTGATTAACAACGTGGGGCTGGCTAAAGATAGCCCAGCTGGGCCCCCCAGGGCAGTGACATTTCTGCAGGCTGAGATTCCTGCTCGGATTACCCCGCAGCTGGCCCGGGGCTCAGGGGCTCGCTGTTGACTCAGAAACATCACTGCTACTATGGCACTGAGTGACTGCCCGGCTCTGCTGCTCTTCTGGCCCGGCCGAGTCACACTGCAGGAATTCCTCCCCTCCAAGGGAGCCTCTGCTCCCCAGCTGGGCCTTCTTGGGATGCTGCAGCCCTTTGGTTTTGTGGCATTCCCTGCATCCAGGAGGATTTTCCTTCTTTTCATTCCTCATGGTGACAGAAGCTGCGACTTCTTTCTTCTTACAATCATTTTTGTGGCATTCCCTGCATCCAGGAGGTTTTTCCTTCTCCTTTTCATTCCTGTGGTGACAGAAGTTGGGGCTTTTTCCTTCTTACAATCATTTTTGTGGTGTTCCCTGCATCCAGCAGGTTTTTCCTTCTCCTTTTCATTCCCTGTGGTGACAGAAGTTGGGGCTTTTTCCTTCTTACAATCATTTTTGTGGTGTTCCCTGCATCCAGCAGGTTTTTCCTTCTCCTTTTCATTCCTCTTGGTGAGAGAAGCTGGGGCTTCTTTCTTCTCACAACCATTTCTGTGGCATTCCCTGCATCTAGGCTTTTCCTTCTCCATTTCATTCCCTGTAGTGAAAAGAGTTGGGGCT